>CM031236.1:173029512-173725684 GCA_018340775.1 Taxus wallichiana var. yunnanensis
ACATATGACTAGGATGCTATGTCATTCCTTTTTGCATTTGTTTAATCATTTCTCCCTTTTGTGGGAAAAGAAACCCCCTTTTGATAGTTTTTAGTGCCTCCATATGGCTTGATGTGATATGTAAATCCCTTTCACCTTTTGAGGATCAATCTCAAACAACACACACTCATGTTCATGTCTTTCTAGGGCTGAATACTTTTCCATAAATTGTGTCACATCAGTCCAAATATCTTTTTTTTGCACAATGCCAATCTCTCTTCAATTTATTTCCTTCATGTGAGCTGAGTGAAAAATCCTTCTTCATTTGATGATTGATTTCATCTAGTTCATCATTTGTCTATACCATTTTCATTATAAATTCAACTTCATTTCTTCATTGGTATGCATCCTCCTTCCATTTTTAGACTTGAAAAGCTACTACGAGGATTTTTGTTGGTGTAATGGCAAGAGTAGTTGTGGAAACTAGTTTGAAAGAAATATCCTCAAAGATTTAAATCAAATCTTTGATCTAACTGCCCAGATGAAGCATTTGTTAGGGATTTGTTTGAAATTACAGACCCAGGGGATAACAAAGGGCCCTTGACATATCGGAGGTTCGGCTTTCCCTCCTCTTGAGATTGATTAAGATCAATCCTATTTTTCTCAGCTTTCCAGTCATGTATTATCATCTCTTCCATTGGGAGCACCAAAAATCTCCAGAAGAGTTGAAGAAATTATGGATTGAGAGGAGGCCTACTGACAGGATGGTTGGATACAAGTGTCCCTTTCTATGTAATGAAGGGTTTGTGTTGAAAGAGGTTCCCAAGGAGTCTTACATACTTTATGATAAGACTTTGATTGATACATTCTGCCATTTCTCACAAAGTGGAAGAATTGAGTGACTAGTAACTTTCTCTTGAAAAAGGTCCAACAAGACTTGTACCACCTCAAAATCTACAATACCAACACCATCATAAGAGGAAATAAGGGGAAAATAAGATTTCAACCCCCAATTGTCATTTTGGATGAGGAAGAAGTAGAGCCTTCATCTCCTCAGCGTTCTAAGGCATCACTTTCTACTACCCAGGAGGGTAAGGGCAAGTCTTCTCTCCAACCTTCCATTCATCTCGTGTAGCATGCCTTTGATGGAGTAAAAATTATCAGGACCTTTTCATGTTCCTCTCCCAAGAGAGCATCCACCTTTCACAAGGAGATGCAAGGGTGAGTCTAGTTCAAAATCCCTTGTTCCACCAGGTCCTCAGGATGTAATACTTGACTCTCCCAACCACTCCAAATGCTCCTTCTCATCCTATTCTTGATCATCCTACTTCTTACAAGGCAAAAGGGAAGATGACATTTCCTACATGTGGTTTAGATCTTCTAGACTAGGTATCTTCTTACTAGAAGAAGATAGAGCTAAGGAATATCATGGATGGCCCTAGATGATTGTTGAATCATTGATGGATATGGGGATGTCTCAAAATTTTGCTAGGTCAGTTGTATTTTCTCAATCAGCTCAAGGCTCAAAGGAGTTTATACCGAGGAAGAACATGTTGTTGAATAGAATTCCCCCATTTATAGAAATTTCAAAGTAAAAGTAGAGGATGACTGAATGTCTTTCTTTTCTTAGTTTCTTTTTTGATGTAGTTTTTGAGAATGTATGTATCTTTCATGGGTGGGGCCCCTATAGAATCCCCATTTTTCCTTTTTTCACAACACAAAAAAATAGAATCCCCATTTTTACTTCATTCTATTATCATTTTTACATATCTAAAGAAAAAAATTCATCTTCATCTTCATCTTCATCTTCCATCATCTGGGTATGTATGGTGTTGAAAAATCAAGGTTTACTTGTTCAAAGCATCCCCACATTGGTCCATCCTTTTTTTTATTCTCGTGGCTTTGATTGTAACTCTATGAAATTCCTCTAATCTCATATCAATGGTGTCCATGGTTTTGTCAACCCACCTCTTTTTGTCTTCATCTTCTCCCTAAATTCATTCAAAACCTCAACCTAATTTTAGCCAAGTCTTCAATTACATGCCTTGGGACCCAAGATCACATTCAATCTACCAACATCGAGTCCTCTACTTCTTTGTTTGGTCCTTTTGACGGTGGTATCCACTTTGTATGACACATGGAGACCTTATGCACCTTTGGGGCTTCTCATTTCTTTTCTCTTTTTGAATCTGCACCTAGGTGACACATGGAGGCCCATGAGCTCTTCTTCTTTATCTTGACTTTTCAACCCACTTGGGCTACCTTGTCGCGCTTTAGCCATGTGGTCGATTCTCTGCTTCTTGAAGGACCCCGATTCTTTGTACCTTCTCCAAAATGCACCGAAGGGACACGTGGATACCTTCCGCATCTAGTTCCAAACTTAGGAAAAATTGAGTCTCACAAAATACAAAAGAACATCAACAGGGAAAAATGGGATGGGGCGACAAAAGTGGCGGGTCTTCGGAGATCTTTTTGCACTTTGTCCTTCATTGACTTATCGTCAAAAATAAAACATTGGCCCAATTCATGGTTGATTTTTCACAGGGATTTTCAGGGAAAATGACTATTACATTCCTCGACTGAAAAAGAGGATTCATGCCCTAAACATAAGGTTTTCAATGGAGAAACATAAGCAAATAATGAACTATCTGAAATCTAATGTGCTATATTGTTTGTAAATGTTAACCTCATTGTTAAATTACCCATTTGGTGGAAGTGCCTAATAAACATAAATAATTGTCTTTGGTGTAAATAAAGACAAGGTTAGTTTTGTTCTTCTTGTTTTGGGATAGTCCTTTATGTTGATAAGATATCATATTTAGGTGATCGTGCTTTACCAAAAACTTTGCTAAATAATTAGATAATCTGGTTATGGTCCATTCCAATGTAATTGAGTTGTAATGGTTTGTTCTCTTTTTATAATTTTCTTAAAAAAAATACCCAAAGTTTTATGGGGATATTAGATTGATTGTATAGAATTTTGGGTCTACCCTAGATGGGAATTACACCTGCTAGATTTGAATTGTCATCTGCTATAATTTTTCTTGAGTCTAGGTCATAATGTTGGGCACAAGCTAGGACTAACTATATACTTTAAATAAACAATGGATGACCACCTACTCTGAATAGCCCACTTGAGAAGATATTTTCCTCCATAGGTTCACGAGGTTCACTCAACATCATAGCTTTCAAATCCTCTAGGTCCATGTTTGTCACATCACTGTCACCCACATTAGGATACTCAATGTTTAATGTGAAAATTGGCTCTAAACCTGAGTATTTAAGCTTCATGGTGACTAAAGTTAGTGAAACAGATGGGAGATGGATGAGTATGAATGATTTGACCCCAATCCCAATACTTACTATTTTTAGCAGGTCCCACCCTGGATGTCTATTTTTGGAAAGTTTATCGATTGTCACTTTTGAGTGTTTTTGTCTTAAAAGGAGTGATGGTGACATGGAAATTAGCTCATTTTTGAAACTAACTATTTATACATGGTGACTTGATGATGACCTGGTATAACTTACTATTTATAAAATACGGTCCTCTGGATGTCGAAATAGGATGAAAATGGTCTCAAAAGTTTAGGTTTTTCTCTGAGATGCTCTGCTCCAATTTTTAGAGGTTTTGAATCATTTGATTTTTGTAGATCTGAAAATGCAAGTGTAATGGCTGAAATTTTATTTTGGATGTCAAAAATCACTCATACCATCAATGGGGGTAATATTATACTCAACAGAAAGGCATTTTTGCAAGGAGGAAACTAAAAGGAATGATAACCAGATCATACCAAGCCAAGAACTCAGATGTTAATCAAACACCATGATCAATAAGATGAAAGCAATTCACCAGAATAACTTTACATAAACCTTTGCAAAAAATGAGCATCAATATCATATATTATTATGGAACTCAATGAAATACAATGAGAATGGGCCTTGCTTATATAGGCAAGGAATAACAATCTAAGAATTAGTCAAGGTCGTAGATCAAGCCATAAATCAATGAAAGAACTAGTCATCAAATAACTAGTTAAGACCATAGATTTAGGAGAGAACTAGACATCAAGGATCTAGTCAATACTATAGATCAAGGAAAGAACTAGTCAATACCATAGATCAAGGAAATAACTATACCTAACAACTAAATAATATCCCCCTAATGTCTACATAAATAAAAAGAAATATCCACACACATAATTGGGTGAGGATAAATACAATAAAGGTAAATAAAGTACCTAGGTACATGACCTAAGGTAAATACCTACTCTAACGAAACTAGTGAAAATTTAAGGAGTTATGAGGCAAGGTTTTGTAGTTATGAGTGAATATGTATTTTCAAGAATGGGGTTCCATGAAATTTTAAGCAACATAACAATACAAAAATTTACTTTAGGGGGATAATGTGTTTGAAAATTACAAAATTAACCAAGTGTTTATACTTAACCATTTCACTCATTTGTGATTCTTAACTACCTTAAACTCAATTAAGCTTGACCCAAGTCAATCAGGGTTAGAGGTGATCTACACCTAAAAAAAAGGGGGAAAGATGAGGTGAGGGGGAAGCATGGACACCAAAGTGCACTTTGCACTAGATTGTTCCAAGTGTCACAATGGGAAAACATGTGAGGAAGATGGAGGGGCTGAAAATGGGTCTCTAGGGGGTTGACGAGAGGTTTTGCATGTGACTAGAGCTTAGTAGGAGAGGTGGGGTACATTTTTGTGTCTCTTTTCTACCATTTATTTTTAGGACAATGGGACAAGGGATATCAAACCTTGAAAAGTGTGTCATGGGTTTGTTTGTCATGAGGAGGGGACATACGAGTGAGAAAATGAGTTTGTAACCTACCTGACAACCAAGTTGAGTTATCTTAAGTGATAAAACTCAATCCACCACAAGGGTGCACACTTTTGTGTCCCCATTTTCCCCTTACACCAAGGAAAAGGGAAAAAAAGAGTGAAAAAATGTGCCAAGGGGTCAAGTTTTTGAGTTGTGAAACAAACCTAGGATCCAAGTTGCAATGGTTTAAGTGACACGAGCTAGCTCATCAATAAGGGTTGCACTTTCATGTGCCTATTGTCCCTTTACACCAAAGGACAAGGGACAAGGAACAAAATAGGTGCAAAAGTGTGTTCAAGCTTATAAAACATAGTGATGTCACCTTGTCAACTGATAAGGAAAGTAAAAGGACCATTGCTCAGCTGGATGTTACTAACTCTGCCCACATGACGACCTTGGGGATGTTCAAATCTTGGAAAACTATCAAATCCACCATCGAAAAAGCCACCAAGAAGTAATTGGGGGTGCTTTTGCTGCACTTCTGTGTAATTATTGTTGTTTTTGTTGTCGTTTTTTGCTTTTTCTGCAATTTTCGCTCTGTTTTGATTTTGTATTGGTAGCTTCTCTACTTTGGGCTTCATTGACCCATCTAGATTTTGATCCTTTTTGTTCTGGTTCTCTTTCCTATTCTGGCTTCTAGGCCCTCTTTTGTTCTCAAGGGTATAGTCCCTTTCAAAAAACTATTTGCCAATAATAAAAAAAAACATGAAAATAGAACATGAGAGTTACTTTTTCATACCTAGGGAAAATATTAGAGTTTAAAATATAAAACTTAAATAATTTTGACTCAAAAAAACTTTATGAGTTCATTCTAACCATTTTCAAGAGATGATTCTACTTGAAATTTTATTTTCAGGCCTAGTCACTCTTGTAGCACATAGGGGTAGTGGTAGTGAGCCAAACTATCATGTAAAATTATGGGGCCAAGGATCCAATTTGATATATCCACCATGTAGTGGACTCCAAAATATTTCATTGACTATTTTTTTAGCTTCCAAATCATCCTAGAACTACCTAGAATCTTCATGACAAGGTCACTTTCTCTATTGAAGCTTGCATTCCTCGTACCCAAAATGACCTCGGCATTACTTGGATGGATCTCAACACCACATGCATCCACAATATTACTTAAAACTACCATGTATATCTTCATTTATCTTTTGAACAACCTCCAGATGGGTTGATATATTGTAGTTATCTTCCAGAGGATATTCTCACATTGTGATATGGCTAAAATTAGCCAATTTAGTGCTTCAGGGAGCACTATTCTACCTTAGAAATAAATAACTTCATGAATACATTTAGATATACTTCCCACACATGAAACACACTTGAAAACTATATTATCATGTTCCCCTTAGCTAGAATGAGGATGAAACAATTGATAGGTTAGCTGGAAAAGGGTTCACAATGACCGGGAGAGGAAGCTTAGAGTGGGGGTTTGGTTGTCATGGATAAATTTTTAATTTTACATGCTATACATTTAACATGAAAATAGATGCATGCACACACATGTGTGTACATGAGACCTTTTTGGTGATATGAAGTGTATTGAAGTTGATATGTGATGTATGCCTACTTTTATGATTCCATTTTCTTATGTGTGCACAAATTTAAGAACATTTATGACTAAGAGAAATGAAATGATAAAAGGTTTAAAAATGATAGAGTTAGTAATGTTGAATGTCATGGGGACCAATTAGTGGTCCAACCTAAGTGATAAGAGGTAAACCCCGAGAAGGAGATGATATGAAAATGATGACAAAAGTATCCAAAGTAGGAAGCCATGGCCATAGAAATATAAGCAAGAGATAATATAGAATTACCAAAGTATCCAAGAAAATAAGCAATGGTCATAGAAACCCAATCGATAGAGATAAAACCTAGTAGAAGAAATAAACCCAAGTAGGAGATGAATTACCAAAGTATCCAAGATAGGAATCAATGGCCATAAAACCTAAACACAAGATAGTAGATAATTACTAAATTATCTAAGATAGGAAAAAATGATCATAGAAACCTAAGCATGGGAGATGAACCCAAGCGAGAGATATATATTGATAGAACAAGTAGAATAAAGTGTCTCAATGACAACGTGTGAATGATTAACATGTATCATTGATGATGTTGGCTACATCATGTAGGATTTGACAATGAGTCTCAATCATGAGATCCTTGAGGTTGTATTATATGATGTTGATACCACGATGGACTTCGACCATGTGAAAAAGAAGGAATCATAAATCGATTAAAGGTATATGTGAGGACATCACACCAAATATCATCAAGGGAGGGATGAGTAGGGAGTGACGGGTCTGATGAGTATTATAAGATGACATAGAGTGATGTGATGAAGGGGATCGAGATTAGTACTTGGGTATATAAGGAGAAGGATCTCAAACTCGTAACATGGGGGAGATAACTTGACATGTATCATCTATATGTGGGAAATTTTTGATGAGAACAAAAGAGTGGTGTTGTGGAAGAGGGTTGGGTGGATTTATTTTTTGGTCTCATCTCACTTTTGCTTTGAGTTTCTTTTTATGTCATTGATAGGCTCTACAATCTATAACATCATTCCCATGAGCCTCATGCCACGTATAATATGGTTTCTCCACAGGTGGTCTAGGCACCATAATGGGAAGAAGATCTAGTGGTGATGTCGTAGAAGGTAGAGTCATAGTGACATGTGGAGAAGTAGAAGGGAAGGGTTGGGAAATGTCATAATGGGAAATGTAAAGGGGTTATTTAAGGGATAAGGATGTGGTGTATCCATTAGATCACTAATTAGGGAGTACAATTTATGAGCTCATCTTTAGAGTCGTCGTTATAACATGTATCATCGTCATCTATAAGGGCATCTACCTCCAAATCAAAGGTGGTATGTGCATCTCATTGTAGACACTAAATCACACACTTTAGGTAATTATCTAGTTCTCGATCACATACTACTATTCATATGCTTCTTAAGTGATAAAATTACTAATTGATCATTTTCTTACGTAGTCACAAAATCATGCAATTTAGACATTATTTATCTCGGTCTCATATTACTATTTAGAAGGTTCTTGAGTGAAGAAAGTACTAATTAACTCCCATTTTTGGCCATCTTGTTTTATTTTATTTCGTCATTACCGACCTCTTGCACCCATATGTCCAGTTATATTTTGTCATCCCATGTCATTTTATCCTCGATTGGGGTGCCCAGATTAGTACTGGGGTGCCCGTGGGTGCCTTGGTACCACTAGGGTGCCCTTCCTTTTACACTTTCCCGCCACTTTTTGGGCTCTTTCTAGTCATTTGAGGTCTTTATCTTTCTTGTGGTCAGCATTTTCAGGGTTAATTACAAAATTAGATCAAGAGAACCCTATAAATATAAAGTTATGAGACCATAATGAGGGACCTAACATCACTTACTACTATCACTCATCTAGAGTTGCATCCATCTATTGCATTAGAGATCACTTGCATCCACATAGCTCCATCATCAAGGAAAAAGGCTAGGACATCTACATCACACTTCATAGGGAGAGGGATTATATTTTATTCCATGCACACATTCTATTACATTTTCTACATCTAGCTATTGCTCACTACTTCACAAAGTGTGACTGGCACAAGAGCACCTAGGGCACATTATGCACACACTCACTAGAACTACATTTGGGTCCAAAATGTAGTGCAACGCTCAATTAGTAAGCCCACTATTGTGGTAGCTGAGGTTAGTTTGACCCATTCATTTGCATCTTTCTTTTTTTAGGGTTTTGATACTTCTTTTGGTCTTTTACAGGTCTTCTCGTCATCTTGGATTATTAGTGACATCCCAGTGAGACATTGAACTTGATGTGACATATAATGAGGGTTTTGGACCACCTCTCAGCCCTGTGAAGATCGGTCTCGAGATTTTTTACGACTGACCGGGGTGCCCGGTTTGTAGACCGAGTGTCGGTAGGTGCCCCAGTCCCTTCCCAAGTGCTCCAGTCTAGGGAATCAGTCTAGATCCATCCTTTTTAAAGCTTCGCATAGTAATTAATACTTAAATTTTTGAGTCGCCTCTGCGACACATTCTTCTGCAAGCATTTGTTATTCAACCGAGTTCTTTCCTCTTCTCTCTTGCACATTAGGGTTAGCATTTCCTTTTACATAATTGTTTAGCTCATTTACATACTTCTTTACTACATTTATTTACTTTATTTACAGTTGTTCATAGCTTAGATTAACTATCCCCATACTACATAGTTTAGTTAATTTTAGTTAATCATTTTGGTGAACCCGACTCGATCATTCACGCTTCTAGGTTCTTCCTTCTTACCTTATCATTCTAGGGTTTATTCTCCTTTGTCATGGCTCACTCTCATGAGGAATTTATTGAAGCTCACCTTAAGGCCATCAATGATCACCTTGTTGAACATCCCCAAGATTTAGATTTACTTTTACATGTTTCTCATGAGGAAGCTACTAACTTGGTAGAACTCACTACTTCTACCGCCATACCCACTTCTATTACCACTCAACCGCTTGCTTCTACTCTTCCTCCTATTTCTACTATTCTCATTTTTGTTCCTACTCCTACCAATCATTTTATGCCACCCTTAGTTTCTCATGTATGACAAGTCTCATCTATTGGAAATCAAGACCTAACTTCTCTTTATCATGATCTTCAAGCTCAAATTCATAAGTTACAATAGGCCACTTCGCATGCATCACCATCTTTAGATTCTACCTTGTTATTGCATACTCCATTTACACCTGCCATCTCTACTTACCCACTTCCTCCTAGTTTTTCACCCCTAAGCTTCCCATTTTCAATGGGCATGGTGACCCACAAGAACACCTTAGATCATTTCATGTCGCTTGTCTTGATTTCGTTGATGATCATATACTTTTAGCTAAGCTATTTCCTCATAGTCTCCATGATTATGTGATGCATTGGTTCTACGACTTACCTATTCACTCGGTAACCTCCTTCACACATCTAGCTGATGCATTTCTTACTCATTTATCCATCAATATCGGCTCTAATATTTCTTACACCCAGCTAGCACAACTTAAACAAGGCCCAAATGAACACCTAGCCAACTACATTTTGAGGTATAAGAACAATCTAGCTAAGATGAAAAATGTGTTTTTCGATTATGATATTCAGTATTTATTTATTTAGAGGCTATTACCACTTTTACAAGAGTGTTCGCTCTGAGACCTCTCTTTTGTTCAATCAACTTTTTGATACTCTTCATTTCATGAGACCAAACTCCTATCCATAAGAAAGTTAAAGTATCAAGAATAGACTTCATCTTCCACTTGTTTTCCTAGCAAGATGCCATTTAAACCTTCTACAAATAAACCCACCAATGCTAAAGTATTGTCAACACCATCACTCCTACTTAGGAGGTTTAGTCACTTGTAACCTCGGTGCACATTTAACGCCTTTCCCATGGCTCTGCATCTTATATTGAAATAACTGCTTGAGAGAAATATTATTACCCTTCCCTCACCACTAGAGTTAGACCCATCACAACCAAAAGGTAGGAAATATGATGAGAATTTTTTTTGTGATTATCATTTATGTGTGGGACATTTTACAAATAGATGCCTAAAACTCTGAACAGTCATCCAAGATCTAATTGATAAAAATAAACTAGAGTTCCTTGAATTCACTAGCTATGCCCCAACTAACGATAATGGTAAACTCAATCTCTTTGACAATGACTCTCAACAACGTGACAAGAAGAAAACAGACTCTTCTACTAATCACATGTATCATGTGGTATCGCCTCCTGAATCATGAGCTTTGGATTTCTTAGTTGCTAACACCGAAGCTTCGTAACCCATCATTTCTTTTTCCAATATCTATTATCACGCTAAGTTTACATCTAATCACTTACACATCCATACATCTATTGGCTCGACCTCCATCAATAACACTAAGGTTGACCCATCATGGCCCATTAGTGCCTATTTTATGTCACTTCTAAAAGCTATCGGCTATCCTCCATCACAAATTGAATATCCCTTCAATAAACCCTTTGGTGTCGTTAAGTTACATGTTATGGTAGGTCTTCTTACTATGTTGGTACCTTTCCTCATTGGAAACACAATTAAGGGATGTGACATGCTTCTTGGTCTCAATTTAATTCATTGTTCTCAATCTATTATTTCTATCAATCATTTGTGACTTAAATTCATTTGAAACAATCTAGTCATTTTTGTTAATGGTGTCCCTCTATCTACTCCGTGGTCACCATCTCCTCACATCATCTACTTCTTCTTACTTGTCACAATCTATGTTACTTAAAGCACAATCTACTCCTACTTCACCTACTCAAGCATCATCTACACACCTGCATCATTTGACTAGTCCTACACATCGGTATAGGCCTATTCCTTGGATAGTTACTGCATCTCGGCATAGATCACCACCTCATTTTATTCCATGTGGATATTTTTCACCTTCACATTTTGTATCACGTAGATCTCCATCACCGACGCATTTTACTATGCCACAAAATTCTTCATACATTCATCCCTCACATGTACACAGGCTTCATTCACCACTACAATGTTTGTCTATTATACCTCTACTATTAGAACTTAGTCATACGCTTTCATCTCCTACATCAGATGGAGGACCTCTATCCTTCACCTTCATTAGATATTTTATTCATTCACATGCATTTGGGGGCATAGCACTTCACATTCACCCTACCTCATCTTAGCATAGTCACACTCATCATCCTTTACATTCTTATACATTCATATCCTCGCATTAGGCATACTCATCATACATTCTAGCATCATTACCTGATGACACACTCTTGTGCTTCGGTTCACACTTTATTGTTGAGGGCTTACTACACATGAACCCCACACACTACACACCGCACCTATTCCTACATTACGCATCATACACCATACATTCTACATTTATTCTACAACATTTTTACATTTGTGCATTTATACATCATACATCATGTTAGTCATCATTATGCATACACCATTGTCTATGCATCTTACATCCTACACTACTTATCCTACATACTACATTATTAATTTACCTACATACCTTAAATCTCATTCATGTTACAACACACGTTTCCACACATATTCTACTTCCTATACTAGTCATCATCATATATGAGTCTAGAATTACATCATCCTACATAATACATTACTAGTCCATTTACATACATGCCATTTTACACATTCTACATATCACGTATTCACATGTTCTATTAATATTACATTTTATGCATTCGATACTACATTTTACACAACAGCGTATTTACAAATTCTACTCATCACATGGTCATCACCTATACTATATCATCTTCTACACACTGCACTCACTACCCTATGACGCACTTTAGTTCCTCGGTCCATACTCGAATGTCGAGGGTTTATAAATCAAATGGACCTTACACTCATCACACGTTTACTATTCGAACTTTCATCATGCAAAAATCCTAGGCTAGTGACATATGCTTTAGGCTAAATCATCACCTATTATATCCTTTTGTAGTGGTATACACTTTAGGTTACAACGCCACTCCCTCTTTTCATCTTGTAGTGATATACGCTTAGGGATAAATCATCACTCATCCATTCATCTTATAGTGATATACACTTAGGCTAAATCATCACTTATACATTCATTTGTTCGTGATATATGCTTTGGATATAAGGGTTCATGCACACATCATTGATAGGTCACATATCAACACTACACATACACATTCCTCACAACACGTTACACACACAACACTCTTCGATCATTTCCCGACGACGCACTCTTGTTTACGGTTCATTATTTATTGTTGAGGGGGAAAAAAATGAACCTCATTGCATACACTTCCATTCACTCGGGAGGCATACGGATCCTATCACTCCATATTACATTCCATTCCATCCATCCACAACATACTGCATATTGTGGTTACTTTTATTATTTTTCAATTTTGTTTGTTCATGGTCACCTTATTACACATGCTAGTTTAATTAATTGTATGTTATGTATCTATATCATACACACATGCACGTTCACGCTTTTGTCTAGTTGTGATTGTAGATATAGGTCTCTTACACATGCAACATGGATGTTTTCCTTCTACCCTTCCTACACTGGTCACTAGGGCATCCACATTCATCTCTTATAGGTGTTATTGTTTCATTTTGTACTTAACACTTTACATTACTTGGATCTACATGCTTTTGACATACTAGTATCTTTCTAACATGCTAATGGGTGCTTCATGTGTACCATTGGTTATGTAGGGATATTTGTTTCCATGCTTATTTGTAACATGCTAACGAGTGTTTCATGTGCGGCATTAATTATGCAGGATATTTGTTTCCATACTTTTTGTTACATTATTTGTTATTATTTGCTATTGTATGTGGGCCTTGCCCTTTGTTTGGTGTGCACACTTGTTTTTGTATGTATTCATGATGGAATTACATGCCTCATGACATCGTGATTGATGTCCCATGTTTACTGACCCATTTTGTGTGGTTTACTTTTTCTTCTTGCATGTTTACATCACTTCATTGTTTGCGTAGATTATATTTCTTTCATATACATGCATGTTTGTTTACACTTGTCTTTGGCTAGCCTTCTTATTTGTGTGTACCTTGGTTTTTACCAAGCACTTTTAAAGTTACAACATACATGTGGTTGGTCATCTTTCGGGGTTGCATCCTACTATCAACGACGTTGCATGCGCCCAAAGAGGGGGAGCATCATTTGGGGTTTTTACATAATAACACACAAATTCTACGCTGGTTCGATTTAGTTATATACAACGAGTGGGTTCGGACCATTCTATGAACTCCGTACACAAAAAAATTTACGGGACATGGTGTTATAAGCATTCAGGAAGCATTTATAGGATTTGAGGTTACAGTGGGTATGCCTCTCTACACTACTTCGGCCAGTGGCGTCGGATCACCCAAAAACCAAGATGATACATAGATCTCTTCACACACATTCAAGGAAGAAATTAGAGCTTGGAGGACATAGAGAATTTCCTCCCTACACTTCTTTGACCTATGGCGTGAGATCGCCCAAAAAATCATAGTACAAGATATCCTTTTACATTCTCTTTCTCTACATGGATCAGGTGCACATGTTTTATTTACATTTTCGATTTATATTTGTGTATTTTACATTTACAGCTTCCAAAAACATGAGTCTTTTACATTGCATTTTTACACATACATATATACATATTTGACTACTTGATTGTTTTCTCCTTGCAGATCTGGTCGTATGAGAAACAAGCAGTCAAATGGGGGAACAACAACAACAACAACGTCAACAACAACACTTCACGATAACACACACTTTACTAACCATGCAGGTACATCACACACATCAGTAACTACACACACGTTTTACCCTATGTTCACTCTCATCACTTTTTATTTACAAATTTTTCATCTTCAGTTTCCATGCTTCTCCATCTTTTTGTCATTGCATGCTTTGTCTAGTCCTTTAACACGTTTCTACTACACTCTTCATGGACATTAGGTATGCATCTCTATCCACTTTATATTACTGATCTTTCCACTCACCAACATAAAGTAGGGAAAAATGTAGTCACAAAATCATGCACTTTAGATATTATTTATCTTGGTCTCATACTACTATTTAGAAGGGTCTTTAGTGAAGAAAGTACTAATTAACCCCTGTCTTTTGGCCATCTTGTTTTATTTTATTTCATCATTACCAACCTCTTACACCTATATTCCCAGTCAGCTTATGTCATCATGTGTCATTTTAGTCTTGGTAGGCGCCGAGATTAATCTTGGGGCACCCGTGGGTGCCTAGTCCCACCAAAGGCACCCGGTCCTTTTACACTTTCCCGCCACTTTTGGGTTCTTTGTAGCCATTTAAGGTCTTTATCTTTCTTGTGGTTGGCCTTTTCGAGGTTAATTATGAAATTAGATCAAGATAACCTTATAAATATAAAGTTATGAGACCATGATGAGGGACCTAACATCACTTACTATTATCACTTATCCGAGTTACATCCATCTATTGCATTAGAGATCACCGACATCCACATAGCTCCATCATCAAGTAAAAATACTATGGCATCTGCATCACACTTCATAGGGGGATACTATTTTGTTCCATGCATACATTCTATTACATTTTCTACATCTAGTTATTGTATGCGAGAGGAAAAAACTACAGTAATGAAAGATTCACAATTAATAATGCAAACCTCCCTGTAATCCTTCAATGAAAACCTCAATAAGGTTATGGAGAATTCATCTATGGAACCTTGCAAATGGATGTGGGTGCTCTTGAATATTCTCCAAATGTGAGTACAAATGCTACAAATATAAATACTTTGGAAAGCTTGATTACAAATTGATAGAGTTTATTTGCAAACAATTCAGGAGGATTTGTAAGAGAGTAAGCTTGAAATTTATATAAGCAATAGTGGTTGGAATTTGGTTGAATGCACATGCTAAAAATAGCATTGGAGGAAGTTACAGTAGTGTTGAGGAATTTAGGGGTAGTAATAGATTTAATTATAGAAGTTGCATCCGGGAAGGTGGTTGTACGTCAATTCAATTGCCCCCACCTTTCTAGGATTCTAGAAATGTAGTTAACGAGGATGAAGATGTGGAGTACAAGTGGATTCCAAGTGGCTATTATTGAATTAGGTGAAATTAAATAACTAAATTTAATTAGTATTTAATTTTGAGGAGATAATTAACCATTTAAATAAATAAATGTTTAATTATATTAGCTAGAAGGTGTTAGGAATTAATTTAATTAATTCTAAGAGAAAGGTATAATTAAATTAATTTAATTGTGAGGAGATAACTAACCATTTAAAGAAATAAATGTTTAATTATATTAGCTAAGAGGGTTTAGGAATTAATTCCAAAGGCATGTTAGAATTGAATTATTTGATTCCAATGGGTAGGAATATAGCTTAGGTAAGAGAATTAATTTTAATTAATTCTAAAGGGAATATTTGAATGATGAAATTAATTTAATTAATTCCAAAGGGGTGTACTATGGTGTTGTCGACCCCAAAATTCCCCTCTTTTGGAGTCGGTTTTGAAAAATTTGAGTTTGTTCCGTAGAGTATTTAATCACATCAAGCTGGTATTGTTTGTAGTTTTCCCATTCATGGAGAATAGTTTAAAAAATCAAGCGTAATAGTGGATTCTCTTCCCTTCTTTTTATTTTCTTCTTGCGATCGGGAATGGCGGGCATATTTTCCCAGTTAATTTTTACCCCGAGTCACAAGTAATACATGTATATCTTTGATTGGATGTGGTCTGGCCATATTTTGAGGTTCAACGAAGCCTCCACGTGTCCAACCGACGCAACTCCAAGGGTAAGGTCGAGGGAAATCCTCAAATAAGTGTTAGCTCACCGTGTGTCCAGGGTCAATAGAGAGACAGAGTTGGCTGTTGAAAAGTCTAAGCTCGGTGGAAGGAGCCATGTGTCAGCTTGGCACAATTTCAGAAGGTGCTTCCAAAGTGGAAACTCAAATCAGCACTAGCTCTCCACATGTCTAGGGGTCAACATCAGTCAAACAGGAATAGACCCGGATCGGCTAAGTTTGAAGAATCAGCAGAAGCCTCCAATTGTCATCTTGGTGCAACTTCAAAGAAAAAATCTAGAAACAAGTTCTAAATGAGCATTGGCCCACCATGTGTTTAGGGTCTGATATAAGGCCCCACCAAACAGAAGGTAGACAGTCAAGGTGTTCACAGGCCCACTCCAGTCAATTTCTCCCACGTGGGTGGCCCAAATTTGAAGTTGTAAAAGCAAATCGAACGGCCTAGGTTTTAACTAGCAAAAATAATGTAACGGCCGTATATTTTTGAACATATTCTTCTGCCATTAACGTTTCTCTGTGAATCAATAATTTAAAGGGGCACTAATTATTAGAATAATTTGTAACTATTTCTTGCTTGTTTGAGGAAGTTGTAATGTCTCTTGCGAGCTGTATTATGGGCTCTCAAATCCATTGTACGGGTTGGAATTTTGATTATTCTGGAACTGTAATTGCGAATTGGAAGAAATCAATACAAAAAATTTTCCCATTTTCTTCTACTTTCTCTTTCTTTCTGGTTTTGATCTGTGAATCATCTAATCCTTGCATGCTTGGAATCTTTGTGTTCTAGTTTGTACAATTTCTTGAACTTTGATTCTGTAAATTGTGTCTATTATAAACATGGATGGTTCTATTTTGTATCTCATTTACACAATACATATAAGGGTTTAAACTACCATCTCTTTTCCCTGAATGTATTGTCTTATTTTGCCTCCTCCTCTCTTGAAAGTCTTTTATCCTCATGTATTGATAACTTTCCAGGGCTTAAAAGACATTTCAAGATATCAGAAACCACCATTGAATGAAAGAATGTGCATTTGTACATAGGTTTTCCCTGCTTTCAATAAGGGAACCTCTCCCATTAAAGAGGAGGGACTTGCTTGTCCCCTAACTGTGGTTTCATTCCAAGTGCAAATCTGAAATAGCTTGGGTAATAGAATTAATTTTAATTAATGCTAAAGGGGAATATTTGAATGATGAAATTAATTTAATTAATTCCAAAGGGGTGTACTATGGTGAGATAGAATTAATTTAATTAATTCTAATTAGATAGAAGTGAGATTGAGCATGTATTTATTTTTAGGTTGTCTACGGTTATTGCTCACTACTTCACAAAGTGTGACTGACAGAAGAGCACCTAGGGAACATTATGCACACACTCACTAGAACTACATTCAGGTCTAAAATGTAGTGCAATGCTCAGTTAGTAATCCCACTGTCGTGGTAGCTGAAGTCAGTTTGACCCATTCATTTACATATTTATTTTTTAGGGTTTTGATACTTCTTTTGGTCTTTTACAGGTCTTCTCATCATCTTGGATTATTGGTGACATCCAGAACGGGACAACAAACTTGATGTGATAGACAGCGAGGTTTTTAGACCATCTCTAACCACTGTAAAGATTAGTCTCAGAGCTTTTACATAGACAGGCACCCAGGTTTATAGACCAAATCACTTGCAGGCGCCTCGGTCCCTTCCTGGCACTCCAATCCAGGGAATCAATCCAGATCCATCCTTTCTGAGCTTACGCATAGATGTTGATACTTCTATATTTTCTAGTTACCTCTTTGACATAATACCATGAGCATTTGTTATTTAGCTGAGTTCTTTCCTTTTCTCTCTTGCACGTTAGGGTTAGCATTTCCTTTCACATAGTTGTTTAGCTCATTTACACACTTCTTTCTGCGCATTTATTTACTTTATTTACATATTTTCATAGCTTAGATTAATTATCCCCATACTACATAATTTAGTTAATTTTAGTTAATTATTTGTTGTCATCTTTGTTTGCTTTCTATTGTTCGTCTTGGTCTTATATACCTTCGCCTAGTCTATCTTTCGTCACTTCATCTTTTCTAAGTCTAGTGTCAGCACCCGGTAGAGGCCATCACCTAGGTAGTGCCATCCCCTTTGGGTGCCCCTAACCTCTTTGTATCTTACTTGCTTCTTTTGGTCCTCTTTAAGCCGTTATGATTAATGATTTTTTAATGATTAAATGCTTTTGATCGGAGCTATAAACCAAGGGTGGAGGGCCCCAACCCTATAAAGGAGAAGAGCACAATGGAAGAAGGGTAGAAAAGGACCACCCAGAAGAATAAAAGAGGGAGAAGGAGAAGAATAGGACAAAGACTAAAAGTCCCAACATTTGAGAAGTGCGATGGGGGTGATGAACGCACAAGAGCACCTAAACCATACAACACAAATGAAGAGAGTCAAACTGAGTACCCACACGAGTATTGGCTTCCCTAAGAAGAAGCTTGAAAGCCTCGCCGACACGGTCTCTAAGTTCATTCAGGTTATCGATAGCTGAATGAACCGGAAAGAGAGCAGCGTCAATATCAACTAGAGGAAGGAGTTTGTGGTCCAACCGACCATAAATGAACAGAGAATTCACATTTTGGGCATAATGCAACAAATCATGATATTGACCACATAGCCATTGAATGCCCCGACCCGAGCCCAAAGCTAGCTCATCAACTTCTTCAACCCACAACAATGGATCGTAAAGAGAAGTCCAACAGTTCTTCATGCAATCCCACACGGTGAACATGATATATCTAATCAACAACAAAAAACTCCACGACTGATGGATTCGGATGAAGTAAGAGGTAAAAGGATATAAAGGCCACAGTTATATCTGAGTCAAATCTAACATGACACGAACTGAACCGATAGGAGTCACCAAAGATGGTTTCAATGGCCTCAACTTCACTGTGGGATGAATAAAAAAATATTTCGCATAACCAATTACTGGTCGATTTCCTCATAAGTGGCTAATTCTGGATGCTCATTTTGGAGAAAAAATGAAGGGAAAACCCACAAAGGCCATTGGAAGAGAAACCAAAGAGCCAAAAAGCATGTCTAGGCCGAACCAAGTGACTTAAAACAAAAGAAACAACGCGAGGGAGCATGATGGCACTGCAATTAAATGTCCTTCCTTTCATTTGAAATGATAGACAAGAGCCCATCCCAGAACCTTCACATCACTTGAAATTTTGACGGTAATGGGAAAATCAATCACATGATTGGCAAGGAGATCCGTTGCAGAGTTGGTTTCTCAAAAATTATGATGGATGCTCCATTTTTTTAGTTTTTGAGCCGAGAAAAGTATGTTGGAAATGAAAGGATTGAGTTTCCAAGAGAGGGTTGACCCTTTTGCAATAACATGTATGATAATTTGGGAGTCCCCTTCTATGAATAGAGAATCACAACCATACTAGACAACAAGTTTGACTCCTTCCAAAAGGGCTTGGACTTCGGCCAAATTGCATGAACAATCGTGGAGTGGGAAGGAACCATGATAAAGAGACCATTTGTGTTTCTAATAATGCAATCGACACTGATTTCCTAGGATTACCTCTGAGGCTCCATCAAAGTTCAATTTCCAGGAGCCCTGAGGGGGAGGCCTCCATCTGACCTGTTTCCTTCTCAAAATTTTCTCCACTTGAGATAAGCCTCACCTTATAATGGACCCAAGGTTTGGAATTTTAATGAGTGGCCAAGATTTTCTAATGATAACATCACGTGAGGAGAACATAGGGTTATTACAACTATTTTTACTAACTTTTTTAGATATGGCCACTTCCAGTTTGGTAGAAAAGTGGGCATATCATAAGACTATTCTCTAAATAAACGTAAATTGCACTCCCACCAAATATGCCAAATAAGAAAAAAAAGGAGCCACATGCCAAATGAGCTTAAGGAGTTATTAGAATCCATTTTGGGCCAAGCAATAAGAGTATCTTTGATATTATTACAAGGCACCCATGCAAGATTGAGCTTACCAAGGAGCCAATGCCAACTCTTAGTAGAAAAGGAACAAAAAAGAAAAATATGGTCAATATCTTCTTCAGCAGCACCGCAAAGAACACATTTAGAGGGTCCGGCGAAACCCCATGATCTTCTGCACAATTGGGTAAGATTTTTTTTTAAGAGCCAACCAACCAAACAACGCCACTTTGGGAAGGATAGAATAATTCCAACAACCAAAATTATTGGGAACCCCTTTACCAGACATTGAAATGAGCTTGGAATATCCTTCTTTGATAGTGTATATGCCCAAAGATGAGCCTAACCAAATCAATTGATCATCACAATCCTTGAAGGCTTACGCTTTTGGAGGAAAGAGCCTCCTTATAAGAGGAGACTTCCGAGGAGGAAGCACCGAGGGGGAGATATCCTTCCACAACCAAGTGGGTGAGCCGTTAGGATGACGGTGACCATAATTAGCAATATTACCACCCCAGATAACCTTGGTAACATTCATAACTCGATTGAGAGTGGGATCAAGATTGATAGGTGGATACCCATTCCAACTATCCTCCCAGAAATTAATCAAACAACCATTGTTAACATGCCACAAAACTAAGTCCGTGATCAGAAATCTACATTTACAGATGAAATTCCAAATGTGAGAGCCTTTAGGAAGTTCTTCACTTGAAAGAATGAGCTCGGAGTCGATTGGCCTCCAAATATTTATGGGAAAGAACTTGGAAGACCAACCTCTTAGCATCTAGAGATAAAGTTCCAGACTAATTTCACTCCAAGGGTGATATTCTGGAGAGCCAAATCCATAATCCCTAGACCACCTAAATATTTGGGAAGTTTGACAACATCCCATTTAACCAAATGAAATTTTCTTTCATCATTATTCCCCTGCCAAAGAAAGGATATGACAACCTTCTCAAAATTAAGCAAGACTATTTTGGGGATTGCCAAAACCAAAAGCATATAGATCGGAAGGGCACAAAGGACCAATTTGATCAGAAGAGCTCTAGCCTACCAAAGATAACCATTTCCCTTTCCAGGATTGCAACCTCGACGAGAGAGAATGGAGAAGATCATCCCACAAATTAGCTTTTCCTTTACCAAAAAATAGAGGTATTCCCAGATATTTATGAGGAAGGGAACCCACTACAAAGCCTAGCACATCCTTGATTCTACGTTGCAAATAAGGAGAAACATTAAAGAAGAAGATGAAAAGATTTATGAAAATTGATTACCTAGCCAACAACAATAGAATAGGAGTTTAGAATATTAGACAAGGCACGAGCTTCTAAGGACAGAAGCTGAACCGAAGAGGAAAGTGTCATCTATGAACTATTGATGTGAAAGGGGAGGCAGACTAGCAGTGAGGGAGATGCCCGAAAGGGAACCAGTACTAATCGTCGATTTGATACTTTGGCTTAGAGATTCTGCATGATGAGAATAAATAGAAAAGAAGAAAGGGGATCCCTTGCCTGAGACCCCTTCTACTATAGAAAAATCCTTCCATCTGAACCATTAACCAGGATCGAAAAATAAGGGGAAGAAATGTAGTTAAACACCCAATCACAAAAGTGGTTGTAGAAGCCCAAAGCCTGAAGGGATTTGAGAAGGAATCTCTAATTGATACGATTGTAGGCTTTGCTAAAATCCAGTTTAATCATCATACCAGGACTGAGAGGAAAGGTGTAGGGTATGGATTAACTCATGAGAAATGATGATACCATCAGTGATGGATCTCTCAGAATAAAACCACTTTGTTCTTGCACAACAAGCTTATGAAGAAGGGGACTGATTCTAGAGGCGATGGCTTTGGAAATGATTTTATACGAAGTATTACAAAGAGAGATAGGGCGAAAGTCATCAATCTTTTCTGTAGGGAATTTTTTGGGGAACATACAAATAAAAGTGTGGTTCAAAACACCTAAAATATTACCAGTACTTTGAGATTCTTCCACAACTTTCCATACATTATCCCCTATAACGTCCCAAAAGTCTTGAAAAAAATCGGTCGGAAAACCATCTGGACTGGGACTTTGTCCCTTTCCATAGAAAAGACAATCTTGCACACTTCTTCTTTGGAAAAGGGGGAAATAAGACAAACATTATCAACATCATTAATTAGCTTTTGAGAGTGCACCAAAAGAGGAAGTTGAGAAACCAAGGAGGAGTGTGATTCGTCATTCAAAAGCTTTTGAAAAAGGACACAAACTCAACTTTTATCTGGGTTGGGTGGAAATTTGTGTGTCGTCATCCAACTTCAGGGAAGATATATAGTTAATGTTTCTTCTAGGATTTAATAGAAGCATGAAAGAATTTTGTGTTTTTATCCCCATCGTTCAACCAGACTTCCCTCGATTTTTTCCTCCAATAAGTTTCTTCTTTCAAAAGAAGATCACCGAGCTCACTAAGAAGAGATTTTTCTTTGAGATGATCCTCCTGGTACATACCATTTCTGAGGACAAGATCATTGAGAGAACGGATCTCTTTCTCCACTCTCAACTTTTCCTAGAAGATGTTTTTGAAGGAGGAAGCATTCCAGAAATCAACTGATCTTTGAGCAGAGAAAGTTTTTTTGATAGGATGAACATCTTGGTACCTATCATTTACAAAGGAAGTCCACCAAGATTTGACTTGGGTCTTGAAAGAGGGATCCTGCATCCACATGGATTCAAACTTGAAAGGTGAGCATCGGGAGGGAAGTCGAAATTGATGTTGAGGGAGATGGGGAAATGATCAGAACCAGACGGGGGTTGATAGTGCATTTAAGAAGAAATTTTGATGGAGACAATCTTCCGAGATCATGAATCATCGAGCTTTGAAAACTATATAGCCAAACCTAGGACCACTCGATTGTTCCAAGTGAACCAGCAGAGTGAGGTTCAACATCCATTAAATTGGAAGTATCAACAAAGGAAATAAAATCAGCTTGAGAATGTGGTTGTCAACGAATGCCACCCCACTTATCCTTATCCGAGAGGGTAGCATTGAAATCCTTGACGATGATGGATTTGGAATCCATGATGGAGCCAAGGGCATCCTGGACCTTGGACCAAGTTTCCCATTTCTTGATAGGATTATTCGGGCCATAAACATTGCAAAGAAAGAATAATTCATTCGAATGTTTCAAACTAACCTTGCACCATTGAAAATTAGGATTCTCCAAAAGTTGATCGATACTGCAGCTACATGTCTTCCAAATAATGCCTAACTTGCCTGAGGCTCCATCTGAGTTAACAAAGAGACCCTCCCATCCTTTCCAACTACGAAACCATCCAGCAAGACAATCCACACTAGACATTTTCATTTCTTGAATTAAACAAATTGAAACGTCCAACTCTGCAACATAACATCTAAGAAGACATTGTTTGTTAGGGGCATTAAGGCCCCTAACATTCCACGAAAGAAGATTCATCTTTTCTTCAGAGAGGATGCACCTCTCCTACTTGAAGATGGAAGAACAAACGGAGTTGCATTTGTTTACCAACAATCAACCTCTTTAGGAAAGACTATTTTGGATAGGGACCAGGGTGGGGCTTTTGGACCCAGATCCATATTGAGAATTGTAGAAGTTGGAAGGATAGAGCTCTGCAAACCGGTATCTTTAGAACAAAGCTTGAATATAGCCTCTAATTCAATATGTTGATCCCCCGAACCCGCGTCTTTAGAGAAAATCATATCTTCTTTATCACTAGCCCATTTTTCTAGGGAGGATGCATCGGTGCCAAGCCCCAAAGCAATACCCTCTTGAAACAAAGAAAGGATACAAGTGGAATCATGAACCACCGACGCAGTCTCTTTGACCAAGAGATATGGTGCTTGGGTCAAGAGCCGAGGGCTCTGGAGTAGGACCTTTCCAGAGTGTCCAAAGGAGGGCTAGAAGCCTTGTCAGAAGATTGAGGAACAAAGACTTTAAGAGTCGGCATCTAAGAGATCTTATTTTTCCATACAACGGATCTCAAGGAAGGAGGATTTTTACAAGCATTTTGAAAATGTCCAGGATTGCTTGCAACGAAAAAAAAAGTTAGAAACCGCCTCATAGTCGACCTTTTGAACCCATTTACCATTGGAGGAAGAGATCACTATGAAGTCTTACAATTTTTTGGAGGGATCAACAGAGACGCAAACTTGGGTGAAAGAAGAGAGAGAACCTTTGAGGGTCACCGGATCAATATGGTTAACTCGTCCCAGGCTAGAGCAAATTTTCTTAAGGATATTAGGGGACCAAAACTTGCTAGGAAGAGAATAAATTTGGATCCAAACTTGAAATCCATCCATTTCAGCTTGGTCCGGTCAAAGTGAGCGATCCACCCACGAATATGAATCCCTAAGTCAAAGAGTAAAAAATATTTCCTTGCTAGAGAGTCGTCCCGTTGAGCTTCGTTGTGAAAGATCACCAAGAAAAACCTTTATCTAAGAAGTGGATGTGAAGGCCACTCCCCCATTGGGTATCGCACCAACAATAGATCCCTTCAACCGATAAGTGACGACCCACAAATTTGGTTATTATTGCTCTTTTTCCAAGGAGATTGAGCTAAGTGTCGAGACCATCTGAATCGAGCCCTCCAGAGTGATAGACACAAACTCTGTTGGTAAAGAATCTTCTTGGATAGAAGCACTCCCCAAACATTCTTCATTTAATCGTTCCAAAATGACCACTTTGGGTCCCAGACGATTCATGAGAGCGAGAGATGATAAAGAGCTAGGACCAGTTGTGCATCCCTTCACAACTTTCGAGTCATATGCGGGTTTGGATTTGGATCCATTGCGGCATTTGAATTTTGAAAATAATGACCATTCTAAAATAGTCCCCAGAGTATTTTCTAAGCATCTTGCCCGTAACCTATCAATCAAAGTCTCCAAGGTTGCTCACAATATTACTAGCATATCCGAGCATAATTTTCATGTGCTCCAATGATTAATGATTTCTTACTAGTCGACCTTTTAGTGATTAATTACAAAATTCAACCAAGGGAATCATATAAATATAAAGTTATGTGATCATAATAAAGGACCAAGCACTAAGCATCTACTACCACCACCTAAGGTTGCATCTAAAGGCATCTTAAGAGCATTCAAACATCCATCTAGCATCCAT
Organism: Taxus wallichiana var. yunnanensis; assembly: GCA_018340775.1. Lineage (NCBI taxonomy): Eukaryota > Viridiplantae > Streptophyta > Pinopsida > Cupressales > Taxaceae > Taxus > Taxus wallichiana. The sequence goes on from CM031236.1 coordinate 173,054,780, forward strand.
TCAAGGGCAAGAGATTGTATTTCTGCATACACTTCATAGGAGGGGAGTTCATTGTTGACATCCACACATCTATTTACATTTCTACATATAATTATTGCTCGCTATTTCAAGTGCGACATACACAAGAGCCACCTAGGGCACAATCTCTTCACACACACACACACACACATAACTACATTGGGTCTGAGATGTAGTGTAATGCTTGGTCATAAGTTCAGCGTGTGTGACAACCAGGATAGTCCGACCCCTCATTTTCATTATTTTCTTTTTGGGATATGATGCATGTTTGGGGTTTTGTAGGTCATATCTTCATTACAGGTTACAGGCGACACATACGAGCTTAGTGTGACACAAATGTGATCAAAGGTGAAAGACAATGAAAATCTTGTGACCCTGTGAAGCAGGTTTTCCAAAACTTTGAGCAGTCGTAGGTTCCCAGGAAGGTCTTTGGCACCCCAAGCACCCTAGCCCCTGCATGGGTGCCCCAACCTAAGAAATACAATGGAAACAAAAAAATTTTGAGGCTCATTTTGATCATTTTCCCTCTCTTTTCATCAGGTCTTCACTTCGGCATAGTCTAGGATTATTTGCAAATAAGCTAAGTCTTTTTATCTCTCTTTTGCAACTAGGGTTTCAACACTTAATTGCTTATTTGCTTGGGTTAAATTCTGTATTTATTTGTCTATACTTTAGCATTGTTACGTACTTTAGAATTAGGAATTTTATTTATCCATTTAAATAAAATTTTCTTAATCACTCATGAGGACACAATGATAGTGTTAATGCTATGACTGAAGGTAAAATGTAGGGATTCCTGATAGTGAAGGATTTTTACAATCTTAGCTTGGACATAGCTTGCTAATAAGGGATCATCTAAAGAATAACCATCATCATAATCAGGTGTAGTAACATTGATAACACACAAATCAATAATAGTCTTGGGTTTAACAAAATGTTTTATGGGAGGATGCGTAATGAAATTTATGGTGATGAGGATGCAAACAACATCCATCTTGTGTGAGCATGGTCACATAGTAGGAGGTAATTATGAGATAATGGCATCAAGGAGATCAGAGGAGTTAATCTTAAGGTTGATTTCACCATGCTCATCATTGTCTAAATGAATTAGGGTAGGCAAAGTACAACTCAATACCTTGGGATGACCACTATAGCCACAAAGGGAATCCATGAGATAGTTAACATATTGATATTATTAAATTAAGATGGTAAGAATTTCTTTGACAATGGGAGTTTTGGATGTCCTGCAGCTCTTGGAAGAGGTCAAATTTCCAAGGGTTAGTGTCACCTTGTACTTTATAGATAGCTCCTAGGTGTGTGAACTTAGTAATAGTAGGTGGATGATGTGATTCATTACTAAAACACGATGAGTTTGTAGTCAACCCGGGAGGTTATTATAAGATAAGGGAAACTTGAAGATCATAACTTTGATGTGAACGATGTGAGGAGGCACAATGATAGGGAGCTAAATATAGCCCTTAAGGGGAATTTTTCTATGACCATAACCATGACACATGCTCCTAGTGGATTTTAAGTTGTTGATAGCGTAACCAAGTGTATTAATGAAATCGAGAGAAGAGACATAGGTTCTAAAACCTTTATCTATGAGGGATCTCTTTACCATGGTGTGGCTAGTATAAAATGAGATAAAGAGGGAGGGTCTTCTGTACAAAATATAAGCTCATCATGGATCATAGAACAAAGAGGAAAGTGAATGCATGAGGAGTGATCAGTAGAGAGATCGATAGAAAATAGAAAACTCTTCACATTGATGCACGATGCTCTCTTCTAAACTATGTAACCTAGGTTGTTGCCCCAAAGTGGGTGGGAAAGGTATGTTCATAGTGAAGAGTACTAACATAAGACACTTTCAATGTTCATGTGAGGTACAAATGAGTTCCAAAAATGAGATTTGGCTTGGAAGGTCCCAATATTTAGGGTTGGATTGTGTAACATTCTCCGAACCCGGGAAAGTCGATCTAAACAGTTTCTGAAGAATGATGACTAACAAAGGGATTTAGATTCTTATTTTGCTAGCATTTCAATGGGATCATTCATGGTAGAAATATCTTCATAATAACCCATAACATAATAAGTGTTACATATGGAAACAAATAGGATCATCTACGCAGTTGATAGTGATTGATGGTATCTTGGGGATGTGATGATACCACGATATGATCGGTCATGTAGAACTGCCTACATAAGGGCCAATAACATTTATCTAAACTATGGAATCAAGAATGGAGGTTTGTTCATGAGGTTTTAAATGTGAAGAGCATGGATATATTTATCTTGGATAAAATAAGGATAAAAGGGTTAAATATAAATTATAATACATTTGGTATCGTCCATATGAACTATGTTCTCCATAGATGCACTAGTAGAGGGATATGAGGTGCTTAATAATATTAGTCGATAAATTGCTAGTTAGAATAAGACCGAGTTAGATCATTTAGACTTGGAGTGATTAGGAATTTGGCCATGATAGATTTTAAGACATTAATTAGCTTGATGAACCACTTCATGTCGATCATATTATTCATGTGCATTAATGGATTCACCTAGCCTTTCTTGAGTGATGGCCTCGTGGTTGAATTTTTTTAAGGAGGAAAGTATAAAAAATATATCGAAGGGCACAAAACTTATCATCTAAATGATCCCAATTAGAATATGCCACCAATAAAATTTGTTTTTATCGTGGTATTGAGGAAAAGGTCGAGAAGGGTCTACACCATAGTGAATGGTTAGGGTAGACGTTATCTCAAATCTTTCTGGATAGATGTCGTTGAAAATTAGTGCGGGAGGAGGAAACAAAATTACCTTATGATTTAGTGGTAGACTCGGTTGATGTTATAGATATTCCTATTGGAATAAGTTCCTCAAGGAAGAGTATTTATGACTCTATCATCAATGAAATTCTTGTTTCTAGGACACCTAGGGACTTGAATGTTCTTGGAAGGTTATTATTTTTAGAAGGATTTTTGAATTCCTCCATGATGTAATTTTAGCATTTGGCCTACTCAAATGCTTCTTCCAAAGACGTAGGGGAAAATGATCTCACCTCGTATTAAATTCAAGGCTAAAGTTACCTAAGGAATTGATGATAAATCTCTAGATTTGCATAAATAAATTAAACAATAATTAATTAAAATCAACACATGAAATGAAAACTACGAGAAGATAGAAACTAAATGTAAATAGAATGGAGTGATTTCTATTGAATATGAGAGGGCATTTTATACAATTGCTTGCTCCTAAAATCATGGAGTCAAGTCTTATCATTTTATCCCCATATCTCTCCTTTATTCCCTAGTCTTACTCTCAATCCCAAGATATTCTCACACATTTCTATCTCTATGAGTTGTGCATGACAACTAATTGTGCACACTCATATATTATTTTATAAATATTAAAAACCTATTACTATCAAATAACCCAAACCACTCCTAAGTTTTCACACTATGAACAATATTTCGGTAATGAGAATAGCTTAAACAAACTTCCATCAAGCATGTTGTGTTCAACCCTAGTAGATAAGGTATTCCAATATTTGATGAAATCTTAGGCAAATTCATTTCCATTTTCTTACGAATTGATGAAAGTGTTGATGTTGTCTTTCAAGAAGATCACGATACTAAAATTCATTAAATAGGGAATTCATCAATCTTTCAATCTTATAAATGGAGTTGGTAAGAAGAGTTCAGTACCAATATAAGGCATATCCCATAAGTATCTTAGGTAAGAGTTTAATCGCAACATAAGAGTTGGATTCGATCCAATCTTTGTAGATATTTCCAAAATCCTTAATATGGAGAGTAGGGTTGATAAAACCATTGTAAGTGATGGAAGGAGCGATGCATCCAATGTCCATAAAAGCAATGTAGGGAGTGAGAGGCCATATTTGAATGACTTGAAGGATTTTGCTATGGATAGGAGGTTGGGAAACGAAACATACATTAATCCCAAATAGTAGAGGAGGGGGACACCCTTGGTTTATTGTGCCTTAAGAGACCATTTGAGGTCAATTAAGAAACTGAGCTAGACTAGTTTGCATTTGTAAACATTGAATCATAGTCATATTTTATTGTTGATTTAGGTGATCAATGAGTTGTATGATGAGTTGAGAAGAATAAATATTTATAGGGATATTCATGTTATTAGTTGCATAAATATTTGCTCCATTTTGATGAGGCTTAGTTTGATTGATTTTGAATCCAACTTTCAATAAAGGTAGTCTTAAATACACTTGTGTAGCATTTTAGGCGACTCTCCTATGTACTTAAGAAATTTTTGTAGAGTTTTTGTATAACATGGTTATAATAAAACTCGGGAAATCTTCAGACCCCTTCTTCTTCAATTTAGAAGATAGGATTTAAAATGTTGGATCTTGTATGTACATTTTGAAGTGGAGGTTTTGGCTTCTTAAGTTTAGATTGTTGTAAACTTTTTTATATAACAGTTTGTAATCAAACTCACAAAAATCTTCAAGTTCACCTTCTTCTTTAATTTCGAAGATAGGGTTTTAAATGTTGGATCTTGTATGTACATTTTGAAGTGGAGATTTTTGCTACTTAACATTAGCTACTATGGAAAAATAATTGGTGTAATGACGAACTAGCTTAGGAAAACCATAAAACGGATGGTCATAATGTAGACACAAAATCTATACACTTGGGTGGTCCTAGAACATACTAATATATACATGATTCTTAAACAAGAAAACTATTAACGATAATGTCTTTTGGCCTCTTTGTTTTATCTCTTATCTTCTTTTCGGTCTTACACATCCTACAACCCTATCATAACTTAACTTATTTATCTTTTATGGCCTTAGACACTAGCCTCTAGGCACTCCTGACCCTCTCTCCCCTTTTCTCACTCTTTTGGGTATCTTTTACTTCTTGGGCATCTTTTGCACTTTTGGGTCCACCTTCCAGCTGTCAATTACGAAAGTCAAACAAGGGATTCATATATATACATAGTTATAGCTCTTAAATAGGGGTCAAACACTAGCATTATCTACTATCACCTAAGATTGCATCCAAAGGCACAAGATCATTATAAATCATCCATCTAGCACATTCACTCGGGGACAAGGGTTGCATCACTTCTGCATACATAACATAGGAGAGGAAATCTATTCTATTTCATCTCACACATTTTATACATTTGATATATTCTAGATCTAGCTTGTTATCACTGTGTAACTTGTATAAGGACATCTTAGGGCATCATTACACACACTTTCACATAGAGCTACATGGAGTCTGAAATGTGGTGTAACACTCGCATATTAAGTTCACTCTTCGGTGACCGTCAGGGGTTAGTCGACTCCCATTTTACATCTTCTTTATTGGGTTTGATGTGGTTTGTGGGTATGTGCATCTAGGTATCTCTTTTCACGGAGTTACAAGTGTAAGCTAGGAAAAATACACTACTAACAAGGAAGTAAAAAATCAATAATCATACCTCCTCATTCGCGTTTCGTAACAAACCTCAGAATGGGCTAGGAAACTTGGATTGAGCCCTAATTTTGTGATATGTAGGTTCTTTTCTTCAAGACGAAGTAAGACATTCCTATAACAATGATCCTCTTACTTTGCACTGAGATGGGAAAAAGGATTATGAGGCTATTTGGGCATTAAGATTTAGGCAAAAGGATGTTCTTTGCTCAAAGGATGCAAGAACTTAGATATGGCATTCAAGCTTATTCTCTATGTGTTTAGAGGGGATTGGTAAGGTTGTATTTATATTCGGGGAGTTATTAGCTTAGAGTAATTTAAGTAATCATGGTTTGAAAATGTGGGCAAGATTAAGTGAGTGGTTTGAAAATGTGGGCAAGATTAGGTGAGTGGTTTGAAAATGTGGGCAAGGTTAGATGAGTGGGGGCCACGAAGAATGGATGAGGATTTGAATTATATTTTTAATTCATAAGTGGAGGATTTTAGGTGAGTGGGGACCACGAAGGGTGGGTAAGGATTTGAATTTGAATTTTTAATACAATAGTAGAAAAACATGGAGAATAATGACATGTGGTGAGGATTGAGTTATTTTTGGATTTTGAAATGGATAATTAATCAAATTATATTTGATTAATTTGAAGAGTATTTTTGTGGGAAATGAGGAAGGAGAATTAATTGATTTAGGATAGATGTGAAATTGGGGTGTCTACATTTTCCCTCTTTGGAAGGGTACTACAAAGTAGTGTCCTTTCAAAGAAAGTAGACGGTATGGGGAAGAATTCAATCTAATTTTTTTAAGCAAAAGGTAGAGCGAATGTTTGTTGGGGAGAATAGAAAGTGGTGAGTGACGGATGTCATAGTATCCTCCAAGAAAAAAATATCATGAGAAGATGTGATTATGGATAGATGTGGTGATGCCCCCTCGAGAGGACTGATGAGAATGGAATATACGACAGAACTCTCAAAAAGAAGAGAAATGAATTATGTGGAGAAGAGGATGATAATGTAGTGGAAGAGACTGGAATGACCGTACGATGAAATGGAGAAAGGTTTCAATCGGCCTTGAATGCTAGGTGTGAGGGTGTGCGGGAAAGAGAAAAGGGAATGGATAAGATTGGGGGTTGATTACGAGAAGAGTAAGGGAGATAGGGGAGGGGGAAAAAAAGGAATGAATGAGGAAGAAATAAGAGAGAGGGATGATAGGGGAAGAAGGGAATGATGAAGGACAAACAAGAAAAAAATAGGAAAATGACAGAGGAGAGGGTGAAGGGATGAAATAGAGATGTGCAAAATGAAGGAAGTAACAAACATAGTAAAGAGGATGTGTGAAAGTGAAATAAATGATAGAGTGAGAAAAACAGAAACAGGAAATGATAAATAACAAGGAGAAAACGAGGTGGCGAGTAGGGGGTGAAATGGATGAAAATGGAAAGAGGACGAAAGAAGAAGTAGAACATAGAAAAAAAAACTATGAGGGGTGAGGAAAGTGTGAAAAAGAGGAGAGAAAAGAAGAGAAACAGATACAGAATGAACGAAAAGGTAGGGGTGGTAGAGAAAAGGAGAAGTGGTCAGAAGAAACGTGAAAATTAGGGGAGAGGAAAGGAAGATAGAACAAATACAAGGAGAAGATTGAAGAAATCGTGTCATTGCGAGGAAGACCAAGGCAAAGAATATGGAACAGACCATATAGAGATGCATGTGGAGGGTGGTATGATAAAAAAGACAGGACAACGCTGAACAACCAGGTTATCGATGGGGAAGTAAGGAGGAAACGTGATGGAAAAAGGGGAAGGAGATGATATAGGGGAAGGGAAATAAGACGAGGGGTGGGAGAGAGAAGAGGATAACAAAGAAAATGATGTAGAAGGTAGGGAATACAGAAAGGGGGTAATAAGTGGAAAGAGAACGGTATAAGGAATGTTCAGAGAAGAAAGAGGGGAGGAATGACATCAATTGGAAAAGATGCGGAGATGTATGAAATGAGGATACTAGGATGACGAGAAAATAGAAAAAGGATGTATGATGAAGACAATAAAGATATTGAAGAGGGTGAAGAGAAGTTGGAGAGATGGGTAAGAAGCGACAAGAAAGGGTGGGATTGAGGGAAAATAATAGGAGAGAAAAGAGAATGGGGGATAGAAGAGGCAATGCCAATGAGGGGACATTAGGGAAATCCCTTTACAATGAGTGGTGGGGAAGGGTGAGAGAAAAAATGAAGAAAAGGAGAAAGCTAATGAGGATTGGAAAGGGTAACGCCAACAAAGGGACATTAGGGAAAACCCTTTTACAATGAGTGGTGGGCTTAGAGGAGGGAAGGAATGAAGGGAAACTCTAGAAGGTCCAAGGGAGTGAATGAGGTCGTGCGGAATGAGGATTGATGATTTTTAGGGAAAACCTGTTTACAATTATTAGCACGGGAAGAGAAGATGATGATGAAAGAATGATATAGGAGTGTTAACAATAATGGCGAATGCGTGTGTGGGTAGAAATGTGGGGGAATTTGAGAAGATGAAGTGGAAAGAGTAAAGAAAATGGGAGGGATGAGTTGGGACTAGGTGAAAGTGAGGAGAGGATGCGGGTGATGAGGATGAAGAACCAAGACATGAAAACAATGCGAAGAAATGGTATGAAGAACAATGGATCAAGAAGGAGAAAACAAGGGGAAAGAACGTGATTGTAGGCGAAGAGATCGATGTATGTTGTAAGAGGATATGTGGAGAAAGGATAATAGTAGGAGGAAAAAGTGGGTAGTAGGAGATACCAGGTGGAAGAAGCGATCAACAAAGTGAACGAAGAATGAGGCGGGGGAGAAGTTCACGATGACAAGTTAAGTGTAGGGAGGACCTTGACATAAGATTTTCATGTGACGGAAGTGGTTAAGTAAGATTGCCAAGTGAGTGAAACTGGAGATGACAAGTGGTCAAGCGAGAAGTGGTGTTTGCGAGAATCGAAAAGGAGGTGAAAGGATGTGATAATGGGGAATGTCGAGAAAAAGTGAAGGGTGAAGGGTGCGTAGTGATGGGGAAAGGCAAGGAGATAGATCATCCTTAAGAGGGACTCTTAAGTGAGATCACCATGCCGGGTGAGTGGTTAAGTAAGATTGCCAAGCAGAGGAGGGTGATAGTGGTGGTAAAAATATGTGATGATGGGGAATGAAGAGGAAAGATGGATGGTGAGATTGTAGAGTGATGGGCGAGTGTAAGATGACATGTCATGCTTAAGAGAATCTCTTAAGTAAGATCATCATGTTGCTGGAGAGGTTTCATAGGATCACCTAACCGATAGGGATGATATGCAAGGAGAAAGACAAGATGATATTGGGGATAGGGGTGGAATGGTAGGTTGAAGAAGATGATCACGACGAGAGGCGGGAGAAATAAGATGGGGGAAATATGATGGGATGGGGAAAGCCATAGGGTAGATCAACCTTAAGTGGAAGTCTTAAGTAAGATTGCCATGCGGCTGGAATGGTTAAGTAAGATCGCTGTGAAGGATGATGTTAGAGTTGGTGGGAATAGGGTATGAAAAAATGGACTGAAGGGGAACCCTCAAGTGAATTTTCCATACTACGAGAGTGTGTAAGTAGGATGACCAGGCATAAGATGGATTTGGGGAAGGATGAGAAAAGAGTGAGTGAGGTATGCCTGAGTGGTATATGATATGAGCTGAGGTGATAAAAAGAAAGAAAGAAAATAAAGGAGTGTAACATGAATGGATGAAGGAATATATGTAGTGGTGGGCGGAGAGTGTGAGGGGAATTCTTAATTAGGATGCCCACGTGGTGAGAGTAATGATGCGAAAATGAGAAGCAAAAGAGGTGGAATGGGAAGATGTGTTTGGTGGTGATTATTGTTTGATGAGAGGGGAGGTGGTGAAGAAGCTTCTACAGCGGGAAGATCTAAGGAAGAGAGTAAACCTCCACCGAGGATCCCATATAGAAGGGGTTATTAAGTATGATTGTCAAGCGGAAAGGAAATAATACAAATGGGTGAGAGGGGACAGAATGGTAAGAAGGGTAATATGGGTATATGCGGTGGAGGAGTAAAAATGAGGAGTGAGGATGAATGGATCAAATACATGGTGATCATGGTGGGGGAGAAGGAGCTGCTGGATAGTGAATGCTACTTGAGAAAGATTGTCAAGTAGGATTTGCAAACTGCAACGGTGATCAAGTAGGATTCCCAAACTGGAGAATGCATTAGTATGGGTGAATGGATGGGGTGAAAAATAAGATGTTGATCATGCAAGAAGATACTCACGTGACGAAAAGCATCTTAATTTTAATATAGCACATAACAGGATGCATTGTGATATAAAAGATCAGGATGACTAGACTGTAATATGCGTGATAGCATGAAACAGAGGGCCATAAAAAGGTTTGATGCCCGATGCGATATGTAAATGGAAGAGAGCATAGACAGAGGCCATCAAGAAATTATGATACCCGATTTACATGCAATTAGATAACATAAGAATATTACAGAGAACACCAGGATACATAAAATCAAGATGCCTCCTGTAATATATCAAGATACAAAAAGTAATTAATAATTTATAACTAATAATGCAACACAAGAACCAATAAACATATCCCTAACGTGTTCCACCGTGAGGAAAGATCGGATGTGCCCCAAAGCGAGGTGCGAGGACATAGTAAAGATTGGGTCATTGTCCTCAAACAAGGAAGCAATGAGAGCTAGATTTGCCCCAAGCGAGGATTCACGTGAGGAGAAGTGGTTTGATTCGGTAGTCATAAGGTGATTGGATCATTCGTTGGGCATAATAGTTCAAAGGTTGAATTGTGTTAGTTATTTTAGAGTTTTGCGATTTTGTGGAGTTTACAATATTTGTATTTTTGTTTATTATATTATATATATATATATAGAGAGAGAGAGAGAGATTTTCTAATGTTTGTTTGGATTTTTGACGATTTTTTTTCTAATGTTTTTGGATTTTGGATTTTTATATTGTTTTTAGATTTTTTAAGATTTTCAAATGTTTTTGGATTTTTGACGATTTTCAAATGTTTTGGATTTTTGACGATTCTTGCTAATGTTTTGGATTTTTGACAATTTTCAAATGTTTTTGGTTTTTGGATTTTAGATTTTGGATTTTTACCTTGTTTTTAGATTTTTGACGATTTTCAACCGTTTTTGAATTTTTAGATTTTACACGCTTTTAGATTTTTGACAATTTTCACAAGATTTGTAGATTTTACACCGTGATTGGCAATTTATAGACAGTGCATACTTATTTTGAGAGGCGATAAACCAAGATATTATCCGTATATGTCGTGTTCCGTGTTGTAACTTATGCTCGAATAACATAAATTATCTTTCCATTGGCAAGATATGGTGGTGATGATATGATGAAAAGAAGTCCAGCTCCATTCTTGACTCCACACAACTAGTAAGATGCGTGGGCTCATCACCAAGAATCAAGAAGGACGTAGGAGGTAGATAATTAATATAGAGACATGCTAACAACAATCCCTTTGGGAAAATGTGACTCCATTCTTCATAACAGTATTGAACCAGTTTCAAAAATGGCTTTCACTTTATGAGTCACGTGTTAGACTTAAACAATTATGTGGCCTATTGATTGGTAAGATATGAGGTGAAGGGATAGTTCTCTCTTCACTTAGGCATCTAAATTACTTCTTTGGGGATTTTATAATTTGCAAACCTTTGTAAGATTTTGTATTTTGAAATGACTCCTATGCCTTGCCCCATGCTACTAGTGAGAAGAAGGGGCTCATCACCGAAGGCAAAACATATGCGAGTGAATTCCCTTTTTGTTTTTGTTGTGTCTTGTTTTTTTTTTTGATTATTTTTTTGAATATTTTGTAATGTTTTTATGCTTTTATGAGAATGACCTCTACGTTTTGCCCATGCCACTTGTAGAGAGGCAATGGTTTATCACCGAAGATAAGACATAGATGAGTAAGGGCACCTTCCTCCATTCCCGAGTCTCACACTACTAGTAAGAAGTGTGGGCTCAACAAGGACGAAAGATGTGAAAATGAATTACTCATAAGTTATTAAATTGATGGATTTTTTTACGATAGTGCTTTGTATTTGGGAAGGAACGTCTGCCCCCAATCTCAACCCCACATGACTAGTAGGATGCGAGGGTTCAACACCGAAGACTGAGATGGACGACCAAACGAACTGGGTAAAGAAGTTTAGAGCTTTGTTATGAAAGAGAGAATGTCTTTGAAGGGAATATATTACCATCAGTAAGCTTCTAGGTATGACCATAGATGAAAGCGACTGAAAATGGAAGATATGATAAGAAGTATGACAATCATAAACTTAATAGGATTTATATTAGCACTCACCTCATGATGATAAATATGAAGATGTGATTTTGATAATGAAAATGTCTGCCAATGGAAATGAATAGATTTATTCGGAGATAAGCACGACAGAAGGAACAATGTACACGTTGTTGTTTCCCGAATATAGAGTGCTTTCAAGAATAGAATTTATTTGAATGGAATGCATTCATGGGTTTTTCAAGGACTTGGCCTATGTCAATGGCCAATTTATAAGCTCCAAACCCAAAATTATCTATGATTTCGTTGGGCTCAAATTTTTCTTGTTTGTCTCGTTCTTTGGGTGTGTTCTTTCAATTTTATTTGAGAATGAAATCATTGACCTTAAATTTTCTAGGTTGGAATTTTTTATGGTAGCTATGTCGTAGCCGATTTTGATATACTTGAAGATGATCTAGGGCATTAAGTCATTTTTCATCAAGAATCTTGAGTTCATTAAGGTGGGAGTGTCGATAATAATCTTTATTGATTGCATCATGAAGGATATTATGAAGGATGGAAATTCAACCTTGACATGTAAAATAGCTTCCCAACCATAAACAAAGGAGAAGGGAGTGGCTATAGCAGTGTGTGATAAGATGTGTGGTAAGACCAAAGAGTGGGATATATTTGGTTAAGCCAATAGCTTCCATGTGTGTTGACAATGATGGTTTGTGTTATTTGGTTTGTTGCTTCTATTTGTCCATTAATTGATTGTTTTGAGGATAGATTCACAATTAAAGATGGAAAAGGTTGTGTAAAGATATTCTTGGGTATAAGTACCTCATAGAATGTATGCACGTAGAAGTCTTGAATGGTGAGATTAATTAGTGATCGATACCTATAAGATCGATCGTTGAAAACATGATGGACACGATAGGTTGTATTGTTGCAAGTGTCCAAACATGATGTGGTTGTGTTTCGACAACAAGGCTAGAGATGTTAGGCATAAGAGCCAATATTGGAATAATAGAATCAAACTTAATGGTACCTATTGATGGAACCTCTTCTGTAGTGTCTACAGTAATATCAAGGTTTAAAAGGGAGTCTTGAAATAAGATCAAGGTCTCGTTAGATGTTGGAAGAATGTTGTCGCCCAAAACAGTTCAATATATGTTTGGGTTGAAAGAAAGTCTTGAAATAAGTTCAAGTGCTCAATAGATGTTGGAAGAATGTTGTTGTCCAAAACAGGTTCAATGTATGTTTGGGTTAAAAGAGAGTCTTGAAATAAGTTCAGTGCTTAGTAGATGTTGGAAGAATGTTATTGTCCAAAACAAGTTCAGTGTATGTTTGGGTTGAAAGAGAGTCTCGAAATAAGTTCAAGTGCTTAGTAGATGTTGGAAGAATGTTGTTGTCTAAAATAGGTTCAATGTATGTTTGAACTAATGGAAGGAAATTTGAAGAAGATATGGATTGGTTTGGAATTAGAGAGTCTTGACTGTTGTCATCATGATCTCGTGGAATTTTAGTATATATAGGAGTTTCGAAAGTAATCACTCTTCATGGAAAGTTGTGGTATTAGATGTTTCGTTCATGTATTCATCAAGTTCTACAGAGATGATGTCATCGTCAATTAAGTCTTGGATGTAATTCTTAAATCGCACACATTTATCTATGTGATGACCATCAATGCAATGAAATTCACAGTATGTGTTAGGTTTGTACCAACATGGTTTAGCTTCCCCTTTGACAAAGGGTTTTGTAATTGGATATCTTATTAGTTTAGCCTCTTTTAGTTGATGAAAAACACTAGAGAGACTTTCTCCAAGGGGGTAAACTGACGTTGGACTTTATGCAAACTGATGTCTTCATGAGGTTGTATGATTGGCCTTTTGGGTGATCATTCACTGATTTGGGTAGCCATATGAGAGAGTTGTGTTGTCATCTTATTAATTTGTTCTAATAGCTCATTGTGTGATGTTTTTTGTGAATTCATCATGGTTGAAAGAGAGGGAGAAAAGAAAGGTGCAATGAAGAACTCAACCTATTGATTGTGATCTTTGTTTTGGCTTAATCGAGTTAACAAGTAAGGCTATAAGGAGTAAGCTTAAACAAGATACTTGGGAGAAATATGCGATAGCTCAAACAATCTATAATGAAAATGGTTTGATTTGGCTTAAACAAGCTTATCAGAAGACAATGTAAGGAGTACACTCAAACAAGGTACTCGATACAAATGGGATATAGCTCAAATAAGCTATGATGAAGATGTTGATTGGTTTGGCTTAAACAAGCTGGATTGTTGACAGGGAAAGTAACCTAAACAGGTTAATCTCAATATGGTTGTGATATAACTCAAAATGAGTTATGAAAGTATTTGTGTTGGTTGTTATTTGGATAAATGTGATGGTGGACAAAATAATGAGTGAACTCAAACAAGTCACCCAATATTAGTTTGATATAGTTGGAAACAAGCTATGAAGGATGTTTTGACAATTGACGATATGGGGAGTGAATGCTAGTCACTCAATATCAGTTGGATATAGCCGAAGACAAGCTATGACATATGTATTGTTGGATGAAGCAAGCTAATGAAATTGGTGCAATGTTTTGGTCTGTGTTGTTGGATTGTTTGGATGTTTTTGCTTGGTATTGAATTGGTCGAGAACTGATTTTTTTGTGGAACACAACTAGGGTCTGAACTTTTACAATGAACATATTGATATCAGCCAAGTTTTATGATAAAACAATTCTAAACTATTTTGTTTTCAAACAACAAATAATCATGTGGATTCAATTGTTTTGGCTTATAAGGTAAATTCTTCAGGAATGATCATTATTTCATGTAATCATACAAGTATGCTATGAAATGGTGGATGTAGGCTCTTATTACTCCAAGAAGATGTGTCCTTCGATATACCCTAGTCCTGTTATCCTATAAAATTGACAAGGTAAATTTTGTAGGTAACCATAATAAAATTTTGTTTTGGTTCCCTGCCAAGGTCCCTTAGCATTCAGAGTGGCATAAAATCCCTTTCCGAAAAAACTGGTTTTTCGAACTTAGTCATTTGGTCCTTTTTGGTTGGGCGCAGATTTTGTTCATGCAACATCAAATGTATATGTGCCCTCTCATATTGCTTTGCGCACTCTCTGGAGTGTCGACATTACAAATGTTGCACCTTCTCATGATGCGCCTTTCAAACTGCGCGCTAAGGCGCATGCGCCATGTTGTTGACACTAAAATTGTTTTACCCTCCATCTAGATTTCTTTGGCTTTGAAGGGATTTTGTCTCAAAATGGTCCTACACCCTCTTTGCTTTGTTCCCCCTCACTGTCCGGATCTATGTTAAAGAGGCCAAAAACCACAAAAAACCAATCAAAAAAGAGAAAATCTAAAGATATCACAATCCAAACCATGGTTTTCCTTTGGCGCAAATGCCATCATTGTTGCATAAAACACAGTCACGTCAAAGGGCACACTGTCCCTGCCTGTAACATGCACCCTCCCTGTGCCCTTTGAAATTCTTAAAATCTAACACAGCGCAAGCGCAATCCCACCTACACCGACATCTAAATGTCATGAAAACTCTTCCTGCACCATGCCAAAAATCCCCTTGGCGCACTTTAACTCAATGATGCATCCTTTAAATCTGCGCCCCTTGGTGCACAAGAATGTTCTGCAACATGTTCAATATCTGTGCCATTGGCGCATCCTCGCTACCATACAACTGACACGACTTATCTCGCGCCCATTTCAAAACCTTTCATATGGCACAAAGCAAATCCTTTTACACTAACACTAAATGTTATGTGTAGTATTACTACGCCTACGCCCTTTAGCACTTTGTTTTATTCCTTACGACACTCTCGACTCGAACCTTACTTTTCGACCTGACTGCACCTCACATTGCTGCGCCATGCGCCATGCGCTTAAGCTTCTAAATTGCTAACTCTTCTTTCTATAAAGCTTTGATGGATAATCTAATAGCTAACATGGCTCTTCTGCAATGGACTTCGCTCATTCTTGCAGATCAGCAGCTGAACTCAGATTCACACATGTCTTCATCAAGTAAGAGGCCAACCAAGTCGAAGGGTAAGGCCAAACTCACAGAGGAAGAAATGAAGTACAAGTATCAAGGGTCGGGATGCCCGAGTCCCACGTGCAGAGTGGGACTTAGACATCGAGGGATGTTGAACTTGGCCACATCGATATGGAAGATTTTTGGGCCAGAACTAGAAGGGTCATAGGTAGTCCATGGATGGAAAAATTGGTCAGTAGTGGTCTACACTTCGTTGGGGGAATTCCCGTGAGCAGTGAACAACAAATTCATGATGGTGGTGGCCCGCTGCTACAATAAGGACACAATGTGTGTCGAGAATGAAAAGGGCGAGGTTATAATCAACCTCACTGCCCGACATTTTGAAATTATGTTGGGTATTCCCCATCATCGCATTTTGTGGCAATAAGCCAAGAAGACTGCATAAAGGCATGGGACGAAAATGAGGACAAATGCATGCAGCTCATGAACGAAGTATACCTGAAAAATAAGAAGGTAATAACCAGGTGGCCCCAGGTTATTCATCGTAGCAAATTTTTAGAGGAGCTGAGCGACACCATTACCTTCCTAAGCAGGGTGTTTGGGCTTCCTGATGCCCATTACTTCCACAAATGGATGCTTAGATACCTTGAGACAATGAGCAAAAACATCCCAAATCAACATTTTGAATGGGTAGAAATCATCAGCAGCACCATCTCTGAGCAACTCCAACAACTCTCAACAATGGGGAGATTCTACATGAACTCCTACATGGTCTACGCTGCTACCTAAGAAAGAGATTATCCAAAGACTCGAGCCGATGCGGGTGTGGCCCTGTAAAAATATATGAATATTATCCAGAGTTGAGACTAGAGAACAGAATCCCACATTTCACCAAGATCAATGATGCCTTCTTCTACGGCATCATCTGCTTATTAAGGCCCAATATGACTCACGGTCGAGACGACCAAGAGCATAGTGACTGCAACAGAGAAGTGGGGGCGTTATTTACACAATTCCCCACTTTTACTTATCTTAGAGCTGCCAACTTCTTGGGGGAGCCCACCAAGTTACCAAGATATGCAGGCCCTAAGTGATCCTATTGGAGTTGTCCAGACAACTCATCACATATCATGAGAAGTGCCTAAAAAGAAAGAAGGGCGGAACTCCATTCCCCCTCACGGTGGGCAGGTACACTTACACTTCTCACACCAAGGCCCGGAAATGTTTGCAGAACTGGAGCTGCTCAACTTGAAGCATAATTTCCCGGCGAGGCCGACCTTTGATCCACACAATTACCTCCCAAAGGCAAAGCTCGATCCGATCCACATCCCACAGATCGAGGATATCTACATCGACCTATATCACGAGGTCGAGCTCAGGAGAAAGGATCACTCCCGCCTAGCCCTAGCAGAAATTATCCAATATGGCATGGCCATTGTCCCGAAAGGTTTCCAAACGACCGATCAAGAAGTTGATCAGTCTCTACCTAGATACAAATGGGGATAATGGCCATTTACTTTGAGATTGTGAGCAAAGGCACCTCAAACTATTGAGGAAAGGGTCAAAGGCACTTTACAGTGCACAGAGCATTGGTGTAGGTTTAACGGTCTCATCTACCTTGGGGTAGACTTCACTACGTCTCCCTTAGGTAATGCACCTGCTCGACCAAAACACTTGCCAAAGGGAAAGGGAAAGAAAAAGAAGGAGAATCGAGTGCTACTCAAGAGCAAGCTCCCGAGAGTCCTTCGCCATCCAGAATAGGTTGTAACCCCGGTATCCCTAGAGAAAGAGCAAAGCGGTAAGTGTTCCAATGGGCACATCCACTCAGGATGTTGCCACTTCTTGTAACCACCGAAGTTCCCACCGTCCCTTCTCCCACTCCTCCTTCCCCTCCTCATGTCACTCAACCAACCATTCCTTTGGTTGTCTTCTCCCCCATCTTCTACTGTTCCCCCTTCTTCTTCCTCCATCTTCTCTTCCCTCACGGAGTTGTCCCCCAACATTTCTTCCCTCATCTCTCAAATTCCTTCCACCCCACGGTTTCCTCTCCTACAGTGACTCCTACCCCTGTGAGCGTTGGAGATTCAGCTTCTTTATCAATGTTGCCACCAAGCATCTCGACACATTTCCCCTTGTTCACTGTAGTGCCCCTTCTTCTGCCACCATTCCCTCTTCTCCCTCTGGTCCCACTCCCTTAAGTCCAAAGCATGGATCTCCCAACACCTAAGCTAGCACAAGAGGAAATTCCCCATTGCACCTATGGACTTCTCCGTCATCCCAACAAAAGGAGCTAAGAAGCAAAAGCCAATAACCCGCTTCTCTCAGAGTGCGTCAGGTGAAAGAGTAATGGAGATCGCGTACCCTGATCCCACAAAGGACAAAAAGGATCTGTCTCCTACAGATTATACAGTGACACAGGTCACAATGGGAACATCCTCTAAGAGCCTGCAAGGAGAGGCCCTATCTGCAGTGGATGCCCTTTGTAAGAAGCTTCAGGAAGCAAAGGAAGAGAAGAGGATACTGAAAGAATAAAACAAACATCTTCTCTAAGCCCTGCAGAAAATGGGCAGTGCACCTCCTACAACTGCCATTGAAACTCCTGAGGCCCTTAGCCAGGAAAAGATAAATGAATATGCCAAGATTGGTGAACAAGGCATGGCAGTATCCACCTGGAGAGACCAGATCCTCAAAGATAGTGAGGAATTAATCGTAAAGTTCACGGAGCTATATCAGAATATTGGTCAAGCTAACAAGGACCTCCAGGCGATTGCGGGACCTATCTCCCAAGAGTTGGACCATGCTAGGTTAGAACATGAGACATTCTAGAAGATGCTTGACTGCTCAGTCGATGACTTAGTGAAGTTCAGCCTCTTCGATCACCCCAGAGCACCCAACAAAGTCCTTGACTACTTTGGACTATCGGGTTGATCAAATGGAATTTGTCTTGGAGAAGATAGAAAAGTCAAAGAGGAAGCCTTGGATGTAATGCATCAGATGGATTAAATTGTCCTAAGGATGTCTCCAAGCTTGCTCACTCCATCATATGCCTTAAGGAAGGCAGATAAAACCATTCGGCTCTTTAAAGAGATCGTCTTGCAAGGGTTAGGGTTAGAAGCTACTTTTGACGCTGAATCTATCAACAACCTTCTGGCCTGCCGCAATTTTGTGGGATACCTGATGGAGGCTGGTAATGAATACTTCAAACTACCGGATGAAAAATATAAGTGAGAAGAAAATGTTTTGTACTTTTTGTAACAGAAGAAAACATTAATACAAATATTAAGACTTTGTCTTTGAATACATGTGTTATGTGCATCTGATCTTTCTTACGTCAGATCTGTGTGTTTATTCTGTTAGATCTATCTCTACTTTTTTGTCATTTGTTCATCAGTATTGCTTTGTTCGTTTATGTAAGTAGGTTTGGCTTTGTTTACTACCAACCCAAAACATAAACCTTCTGACCTTTCTGCTTTGGAATTCATTTCTTTTCTCCCTTCACTCTTTTCTATCTCCTCTCTTCCCTTCATCCCTTTCGCTCACAGTGAAATGCCCCAACCGGGACGAGATCCCAAACCCCGAAGGTAGAATATTTTAGGACTTGTGTAGATTCCTCTTTTGGTAGAATAGCAATAAACCAGCTTTCGTTTTGTTGTCTCAAAGAGGGTTTATGCCCCGCACATTGTTGGCTTGTACATCCATAGATCTGCCCTCCCGATGATTTTCGGACCAACGATTTTAGCGAGTCCACTAGGGATCAAAGCAGATCTATGGTTAGGTTGTGTCGAGAAAAGGACACTAATAGGGTGTTAAAGTAACTAAGAAATTTGATAAAACCACAAAAAATCACTACCTATTTGCAAATCTTAACTTTTTGCTTAAAACCCAAATTTTTGCAAAAGTGATCCAAACTGAAAATTTCCTTGAGAGATCCATAGATCTGGACTAGTTAGAGATCTTTAGTTTTCCGAGTTTTTACAAAAACCCGTATTTTACTATAGATCCGAGTTTCGCTGTTTTAAAAAAATTCAAACCCTTACAAAAAGTCAACTCTAAGATCTAGAAGTCAACTTGCTAAGGTGAACCATCATTTTATCCTCGTTGATCTTTCTTTGTTAAACCGCAATCGAGTTTTCAAAAGAGGAATAAAATTAAATATTTAGAAAAGTACATCTTTG
The DNA here is from genome assembly GCA_018340775.1 of Taxus wallichiana var. yunnanensis. Lineage (NCBI taxonomy): Eukaryota > Viridiplantae > Streptophyta > Pinopsida > Cupressales > Taxaceae > Taxus > Taxus wallichiana. The sequence continues at coordinate 173,074,734 of CM031236.1, forward strand.
CTGATTTTGTCGAGAAAAATCAAAAAATCAACAAGTACAACCAAAAAGAGTTTTTAAATCTGCTCTAACAACATTGCAGATCGAGAAAGATACACTGGCGGGTGAACCATTTACTCGTAGCAAGAGAGCTCGTGGAGAAGTGGATCCTATTTTTGAGCTACTTCAAAGGCACAACTTGATTTACACCAAGCATGCTTCTCATCATTGAGTTCAAATGATCGGTCGCCAAGTGTCTCGCCTCCACGAAGGAGCCATTTTTCACAAGGAGCATCCACATCCCTTTGCAATGCTTCGTTGCTCAGTGGAACCTTGCTTCCGGCTCGCATCCTTTTTCCAGGTTTTCAAATGGCACTACCATGGGGAAATGTTATGGGCCCTCTTGCTTTACCACATCCTATTCATGCACTCCCTCATGGAAACCAAAATAATTTCCCCAAATTTGATGGGAGCGGAAACCAAAGCACAAATTCACATATATTTGCATTCATCATGTCATACAGCATTCTGGATGTGACACATGAAGATGTGTCGGTACGCCTCTTTCTAGGGACCTTGCAAGGACCTGCAGCAGAGTGGTTCAAACATTTTTCGGCCGAATCTATCACTAGCTGGGCCACGTTATGAACTGCATTTGAAGAAAGGTATGAACCTTCAGAAGACACGTTTGCATTACCGTCCAAGATTACTCACCTAAAGAAGGAATTCAATGAAACCATGCGTGATTTTATCACTCATTTCAATTCACTCATTAACCGTGTGTCGCCTGTCATGCTACCAATGCTAGAAAATCAAAAGTGTTTCTTTATGAACACCATGAGCTCAAGAGTAAGTTTCTTACTCTTACAAGAACAAATCACCACCCTGGTTCTCGCTCAAACTACTGCCATTCATATTGAAGACAACCTGCTTATATCTAGCGAATTAAAATGAGAGCCACCTAAGCCCAAATTTTTAACTCCTTATCAAGCCACTTCGTCTGATCCGGCATTCCAGAAGATGGCGAATGACTTGTTTGCGTTAAAGAAGTAGTTAGCTCAAGATTCTCCTAGCACTTCATACCGGGATATCCCATGAAGAAATTTCACTTCCAACAATGCCCCCAAAGGCCGCCTTTACCTATAATCTTGCTCCACAGTTGGCGCTTGAGGCTCCTCCGATCAATGCTCTAGTCGAGATTGAAGAAGAGGAGCAAAATTATGAAGAACCTTCATCCCAAGGTGAAGATGATCAAGATGTCGGTGAACCGACTGGTGACTCTACAATTGGGTATATGGAATTTGAAGATGAGGAATCTGATGAAGAAGAGGGTACTCAAGGGTATGCAAGCAAGCATTCATATGTTGTTTTCACCCGTTCTCAAGGAAAATAAGCGAAGTTCTTTGCCAGGGATACAAAAAGAGAAGGTTGTGTCAAACACGCCTCCAACCATTGCTAAAAGAGGTAATCCTCTTCTGCTTCTCAACCTCCTATTAAGTCTTTTTATAAAAAAACCTTTTCCCCCGTCTCTCCTCCAAATCAGCCTTCTCTATTCCCGTAAAGACCGGTAATCCTACCCCTCCACCGTGAAGTGAGGGACTCTTTACTTCGCCGACACAACCCTTGGTCGCATTTGACATAATCAATCACGCTAAGAAGATCAAGATTCAAATGTCGAGGCTGAATATCTCTAGTCAAACCCTGAGCAGCTTGTAAGATTGACCGAATATATCCAAAACCAAGCTACCGTACCCATTCATGTCTCCCCAAAAGGAATCCTTTCCACTCCTCCTGCATCTCGCATAAATGTGACCTCGACTTCCGTGTCAGGAAAAATTAAACTTTTTATCTTTCCCTTCTAATCAATGGTCACAAGCTAAGAAACTGCATAATTGATTCTGGGGCTTCCAATAATGTCATGCCGGTAAAGGTCGCCCATGCTTTGGGCCTCACTCTTACCAAGCCTTTCGGCAGATGTTACTCCATGGAAACTAAATAGGTTCCATTGATTGGTTAAATCAAATACGCACTTTGTTCACCTTTGTGGCATTCCCGAGAGAAAAAAGTAAAGATGACCATCCTCGTTGCTAATATCCTGCAAAGATATGGAATTATACTAGGAAGGAGCTTTTGTAGAGAAGTTGGTGGAAAGATTTGTATGGACTGATCTAAAGCTAGAATCCCGTCAAGGGTGTAATGCAGAACATTGGAGCTGAATCACAAAATAAGTACTTGGTCACCAATTCCGACGACCGAAATCCCAAATTCTCTTCGAGTCATCGGGGATGGGGAACTACTTCTTATCTACCGAGTCTGACAAAATATAGGTTCTCGTCTTGGAAGAAGACCTTAACAAGGTTTGGACATTACGCTTTGATGGCAATTGCATAACTAGCGGATGCGGTCTTTGGAGCTATGTTAATATCTCCCGAGGAGGAGATTTTTCCTCTCTTTCATGTTACAGTTTTTCAACACGAATAATACTGTTGAATATGAATCTTTGCTACTTGGCATGTAAGATGCAAAAGAAAGGGGAATCAAGAACCTAAAAGTACATGGCGATGCTGAACTAGTTGTGAATCAAGTAAAAAGGATATACCAAGTGAAGAATGAAAGGCTCAGGCATTACCATAATGTAGTATGGGACAACATTGAGGAATTTGACGCCTTCTCAATGAAATTCATTCTAAGAGCTTAGAATGACATGGCCGATTCACTAGCTGTCTCAGCGTCCCTCATGCTCCCTCACCCAGGATTAAAAACAGACAAATATACTATTAAGGTAGTCTTCCGCCCAAGTGTGCCAGACAATTCTCAGCACTGGCAGGTATTCAATGATGACAATCAACTTATTGCCTTTTTGGAGAAACCGAAAATTTCAAGTGAGCTTCATTTTGAAGGATCTACTTCTGCATGTTGTGAATCCGTCACTGATCAAGCAAACGAATCAAAGGGAGGTGATGGCATATGTCAGCTCAAAGGAAATAAAATCCCAAAAGGTTTAGTTTCTCGATTATTTGACAGACATGACTGTTTTGTTAGGAAGAAGCAGCAAGATGATCCTAACTCCTCTCCAGAGACCGAACCGGTCAATCTAGGCACTATGGAACATCCGCAGTTTGTGAACATCAGAAAATGTTGCACACTCGAAGAAAAGTGAAAGTTTGTCAAATTGCTGAAGAAATATATGGACGTATTGGCGTGGTCTTATGCCGATATAAAGTCTTTCAAGTTGAAGGACGTTCAACATGACATCCCGTTGAAAGAAGATGTCAAACCTTTTCACCAGAAACAGAGGCACTACAATCCCAATATCTCAGGTACCATCCAGCAGTAAATACAGAAGATGCTAGATGCAAGGATCATTTTTCCTATCCATCACAAAGATGCACTGTCATAAACATTGTGCCAGTACGTAGGAAAAATGGTGAGATACGCATATGCATAGATTTTCGCAACCTAAATCAAGCGTCCTTGAAGGAAAACTACCCGCTTCCCATAATGGATTAGGTTCTACAGCAATAATCGGTTCGAAATGTTGTCCATGCTTGACGATTTTCAAAGCTATAATCGATTGAAGTCTCACCTGAAGACCAATTCAAAACAACATTCACTACTCCCTAGGGCACATTCGCCTATAACAGGATGCCTTTTGGTTTGAACAATGTTGGTGCCACCTTTCAAATGTGAAATTATGATGGGAAAGGTTATCGTAGTTTACTTAGATGACTTAACTATGTTCTCTAAACAATGAAGTGATCATTGTGATCATTTACGGCCAAGTACTCGATTAGATGCCGAGAACACGGATCTCTCTAAACCCAAAAAGTCTATTTTTGGGTCATCAAGGAAGTTGTTGGGACACGTTGTCAACAAGGAAGGGACAAAGATAGATGTCGAAAGGGTTAAGGCTATTCAGAGCCTTACTTTACCCACGAGCAAGACCAACGTTCACTCCTTCTTCGAAAAGTGAACTTTCTTAGGCGCTTTGTTCCCAACTTTGCTGAAAAGACTCGCCACATATCGAATATGATGAAAGGGTCACAAACTTTCCGATGGAGCGAAGAAGGAAAGACGTCATTTGAGGATATAAAATCCTCTGTAGCCCATGCACCCGTCTTTGTATGTCCCGACTTCTCCAAGGATTTTATCATGTATAGCTATGCATCTGAACATACTGTATCGGCCATCTTAATGCAAAAGAATTCTGAAGATGTTGAATCTCCAATAGTGTTCATGAGTTCTCCTCTCAAGCCTCATGAATTGAAGATGTCTCAGTTGGAAAAACACGCCTTCGCCGTTGTCAAAGTAGTCAAGAATTTTTGGTACTACATCCTGAACTCTCATACGATGGCGCTGGTTCCCGACACGGCAGTTAAGTCTATCCTAACTCAACAGGAGTTAGGAAGCTTATGAGGGAATTGATCACAAAGGTCCAAGAGTATGATCTAGATATAAAACCAACCAAGCTAGTAAGATGCAAGGGCCTATGTCACCAAATGGCTGAAAACAAAGATTCAGAGTCCTTAAAGAAAAAGATGACTGCATCGATGGAATGTAGGGCAAACCAAAGAAAGTTGATTCTCTGCCTATGGTTCTATTTGTTGCAAATCGCGATGAACAAAAGTATTCTGAAATCACTTTCTTTCTCACTTACGGTGAGTACCTAACTCATCTAACTTCAAAGGAGAAGCATATTGTAAAGCTCAGGGTAGCTAAATATGTCATATGGAATGACGGTTTATACAAGCGTGGGATTGATGGCATCTTCTTGCGATGCGTTGACAAGCCACAACAAGTAAAATTGCTAGAAATTTTCATGATTCAGCTTGTGGTGGTCATTTTTCCTCTTCCGTGACAACACACAAGATCATCCGGGCCAGGTACTATTGGCCAACACTATTTCGGGATACAACCACTTGGGTAGCAAAATGTGAGCTCTGCCAACAATTTGTTGGCAAACCAAAATTGGTTGCTTTTCCCCTCAGGCCAGTCGTTATTGACGAGCCATTCAGGAAATGGGGAATTGACTTTATTAGAGCACTACATCCCCAATCAAGTGTTGGACATAGTTATGTCCTAACAACAACATATTACTTCACCAAATGGGTGGAGGCCATACTTGTTAAGAATGCCACCTCGGAGATTGTTTGCAACTTCATCAAAGAAAGTATCATTGTAAGGTTTAGGGTTCCACACAAGATCATTGCATTGATAATGCTTCCAACTTCTCCTCACAGGAAGTAATCGGTTTTGCTATGAATATGGGATAACCCTAGCCCGTGCCTTGGATTATTACCCCCAGGGAAATGGTCAGGCAACATCCAGTAATAAAAACCTAGTGACCATCATACGGAAGCTAGTTGATGAGAATCAGCGGTCATGGCACAAGTTGTTATATGATGCTTTGTGGGCAGACCACATTACTCAAAAGAGGTCTCTCGGTATGTCACCTTTTCAAGTATTATATGGAATCGACACCAAGCTTCCCATTTCTACGGAACTTCCTGCTCTACGCTTGGCACGAGTGATCGAAGATGAGACTTTCATAATTCTCTTGAGAAGAGGATCATGTATCTAGCAGCAGAGCTTGAAGAAAAGAGAGTAAGAGTGGTTGTGACAAGATCCGAACATCGAATCAAGTCAAGAGATTGTTCGATAAAAAGGCCAAGCAGAGAGATTTTCAGGTGGGAGATCTTGTCCTTTTGTGGGACAAGCGAAGAGAGCCAAAGGGCATGAACGGAAAATTTGATTCTCTATGGAGAGGACCTTTTTCAAGTTCAAGCGCACTCAATAGAGAGAATAGCTTCTATCTCTCGTATCTAGACGGAACTTAGCTCCCGCTTCCTATAGCAGGCAACATCTCAAAATATTCGAAGTAGAGTTTTCTCTCTTCTTTGTACAGTTTTCTTTAAGTTGTGTGTTTATTTTTGTCGTGTGTTTGATTTCGTTGGTTGTGTGTTTTCCTTTTTCTTCGCCCTTGTTTTTGACTATGTAACCCAATGGATAGGCACATGTTGAGTGGATTCTCTACCCTTGAGCTTCACTCAAAGATAGTCCCCAGAAAGAGCCAGCTATTATCCTGTAAAATTGATGGGAAATTTTGTAGGTAACCATACCAAAATTTTGTTTTGGTTCCCTGCCGAGGTCCCTTAGCGTTCGAGTGGCATAAAATCCCTTTCCTGAAAATCTAGGTTTTTGAACTTAGTCGTTTTGTCCTTTTTTGGTTGGGCGCAGATTTTGTTCATGCAACATCAAATGTATCTACGCCCTCTCCTATTCCTTTGGCACACTCTCTGGAGTGTCGACATTACAAATGTTGCGCCTTCCTATGATGTGCCTTTCAAACCCGCTTGAGGTGAATGCGCCATGTTGTTGACACTAAAAATATTGCGCCCCTGAATAGTGCGCCAAAGGCGCAAATAATTTCATGTTGGCATTTGTTTTGAGGTGCCCTTTGAAAAAGTTGGTGGCACATTTATTACGCCTTTTGCTATATATAGGCGCATCCACCTGTCATTTTCACAATTGAAAACACGTGAAAAATCTTTTTCTCTCTGCACCTGTTAGCGCTCCTATCATCCCCCGTGTCGCTTTATGTCACATTCATGGACCCCACATCGTTTCTTCCATTCTATATATTCCTGGTAAGTGGTCCTTGCTTTTCTTGTGGTTTTTTTTGTGGTTTGGCTGTTTTTAGGAGGTTGTTATAAAAGACAAAGAAATAAATCAAAAGAAATAAAACACAACCTCCAACCCGTTTTGCAAAATCCCCCAAACCGGTTTTACCCTCCATCCAGATCTGCTGGCCTGAAGGGATTTTGTCTCAAAATGGTCCTACACCCTCTTTGCTCTGTTCCCCCTCACTGTCCAGATCTATGTTAAAGAGGCCAAAAACCAATCAAAAAGAGAAAATCTAAAGATATCACAATCCAAACCCGCAGTTTTCCTTTGGCGCAAATGCCATCATCACTGTGCATAAAACACAGTCACACCAAAGGGCACACTATCCCCTTTGTAGCATGCACCCTCCCTGCGCCCTTTGAAATTCTTAAAATCCTAACATAGGCACAAGCACAATCCCACCTACACCGACATCTGAATGTCATGAAAACTCTTCTGCGCGCCACGCTAAAAGTTGTTTGGTGCACTTTAACTCAATGATGCATCCTTTAAATCTGCACCCCTTGGTGCATAAAATGTTCTGCAACATGTTCAATATCTGTGCCATTGGCGCATCCTGCTGCCATGCAACACCAGAATTATCTGCGCCTAGTTCAAAACCTTTCATATGGTGCAGGCGCAAATCCTTTTACACTAACACTGAATGTTATGTGTAGTATTCTTGCGCCCTTTGGCATTGTTTTCTTCCTTGCAACACTCTCCATCAGTGCGCCTTGCTTTTCTCACCCTGTAGCCTGTAGTATTGTTGCACCTGCTCCCAAGCTTCTAAATTGCTAACTCTTCTTTCTATAAAGCTTTGATGGATAATCTAACAACTAACATGGCTCTTCTGTGATGGACTTCGCTCCTTCTTCTTGTAGATCAGCAACTAAACTCAGATTCGCACATGTCTTCATCAAGTAAGAGGCCAACCAAGTCAAAGGGTAAGGCCAAACTCACAGAGGAAGAAATGAAGTACAAGTATCAAAGGGTCAGGATGCCCGAGTCCCATGCAGAGTGTGACTTAGACATCAGGGATGCTGAACTTGGCCACATTGATATGGAAGATTTTTGGGCCAAAACCAGAAGGGTCATAGGCAGTCCATGGATGGAAAAATTGGTCGGTAGTGGTCTACACTTCGCTGGGGGAATTCCCGTGAGTGCGGTGAACAACGAATTCATGATGGTGGTGGCCCGCTGCTACAATAAGGACACAAGGTGTGTCGAGAATGAAAAGGGTGAGGTTATAATCAACCTCACTACCTGACATTTTGAAATTATGTTGGGTATTCCCCATCACTGGAATTTTGTGGCAATAAGCCAAGAAGACTGCATAAAGGCATGGGATGAAAATGAGGACAAATGCATGCTCATGATGAATGAAGTATACCTAAAATAAGAAGGTAATAACCAGGTGGCCCAGGTTATTCATTGTCTTCTGAGCAAGGTGTTTCTTGAGTAGGGCTTTGGGCTTCCCGATGCCCATTACTTCCACAAATGGATGCTTAGATACCTTGAGACAATGAGCAAAAACGTCACAAATCAACGTTTTAAATGGGCGAAATCATCAATGAACACCATCTTTGAGCAACTCTAATAACTCTCAACAATGGGGAGATTCTACATGAACTCCTACATGGTCTACGCTCTTTGCCTCGAACGAGATTATCCAACACTAAGGTGATGCGGGGTGTGGCCCTGTAAAAATATATGAATATTATCCAGAGTTGAGACTAGAGAACAACATCCCACAGTTCACCAAGATCAACAATGCCTTCTTCTACGGCATCATCTACCTATTAAGGCCCAATATGACTCACGGTCGGATGACCAAGAGCATAGTAGGACTGCAAGAGAAGTGGGGGCGTTATTTACGCAATTCCCCACTTTTACTTATCTTAGAGCCGCCAACTTCTTGGGAGCCCACCAAGTTACCAAGATATGCGAGCCCTAAGCTGATCCTATTGGAGTTGTCCAGATAGCTCATCACATATCATGAGAAGTGCCTAAAAAGAAAGAAGGGTGGAACTCCATTCCCCCTCACAGTGGGCAGGTACACTTGCACTTCTCACACCAAGGCCTAGGAAATGTTTGTAGAACTGGAGTTGCTCAACTAAAGCACAATTTCCCGGCGAGGCCGACCTTTGATCCATGCAATTACCTCCCAAAGGCAAAGCTCGATCCGATCCACGTCCCACAGATCGAGGATATCTACATCAACTTGTATCACGAGGTCGAGCTTAGGAGAAAGGATCACTCCCGCCTGGCCCTAGCAGAAATTATCCAATATGGCGTGGTCATTGTCCCGAAAGGTTTCCAAACAACTGATCAAGAAGTTGATCAGGTCTATCTAGATACGAACGGGGACAACTGGCCATTTCTGAGATTGATAGAGCAAAGGCACCTCAAACTATTGAGGAAAGGGTCAAAGGCACTTTACAACGCACAGAACATTGGTGCAGGTTTAATGGTCTCATCTACCTTGGGGTAGACTTCACTACGTCTCCCTTAGGTAATGCACTGCTATCGACCAAAACACTTTCCAAAGGGCAAGGGGAAAGACAAAGAAGGAGAATCAAGTGCTACTCAAGAGCAAGCTCCCAAGAGTCCTCCTTCCACCACCCAAGAACATGTTGTAACCCTAGTATCTCCAGAGAAAGAGTAGGCGGTAAGTGTTCCAATGGGCACATCCACTTAGGATGTTGCCACTGCTTTGTAACCACCGAAGTTCCCACCATCCCTTCTCCTGCTCCTCCTTCCCCTCCTCATGTCACTCAACTAACCATTCCTTTGGTTGTGTCTTCTCCCCATCTTCTACTGTTCCCCCTTCCTCTTCCTCCATCTTCTCTTCCCTCGCAGGAGTCTGTCCCCCAACATTTCTTCCCTCATCTCTCAAATTCCTTCCACCCCCACGGTTTCCTCTCCTACAGTGACTCCTACCCCTGTGAGTGTTGGAGATCTGACTTCTTTATCAATGCCGCCGCTAAGCGTCTCGACACATTTCCCCTTGTTCACTTGTGAGCCGCCCCTTCTTCCACGCCACCGTTCCCTCTTCTCCCTCTGGTCCCACTCCCTTAAGTCCAGCATGGATCTCTCAACACCTGAGCCAGCATAAGAGGAAAGTCCCCATTGCACCTATGGACTTCTCCATCATCCCAACAAAAGGAGCTAAGAAGCAAAAGCCAATAACCCGCTTCTCTCAGAGTGCTTCAGGTGAAAGAGTAATGGAGATCGCATACCCTGATCCCACAAAGGACAAAAAGGATATGTCTCCTACATATTATACAGTGACTTGGGTCACAATGGGAACATCCTCCGAGAGCCTGCAAGGAGAGGCCCTATCTGAGGTGGATGCCCTTTGCAAGAAGCTTCAGGAAGCAAAGGAAGAGAAGAGGATACTAAAAGAACAAAACAAACATCTTCTCCAAGCCCTGCAGAAAATGGGCAGTGCACCTCCTACAACTGCCACTGAAACCCCTGAGGCCCTTAGCCAGGAAAAGATAAATGAATACGCCAAGATTGGCGAACAAGGCATGGTAGTATCCACCTAGAGAGACCAGATCCTCAAAGATAGTGAGAAAGTAATCGTAAATTTCATGGAGCTATATCAAAATATTGGTCAGGCTAACAAGGACCTCAAGGGCGATTGCAGGACCTATCTCCCAAGAGTTGGACCATGCTAGGTTACAACATGAGACATTCCAGAAGATGCTCGATTGCTTAGTCGATGACTTAGTGAAATTTGGCATCTTTGATCACCCCAGAGCACCCAACAAAGTCCTTGCTGCTTTGGATTATCGGGTTGATCAAATGGAATTTGTCTTGGAGAAGATAGACAAAGTCAAAGAGGAAGCCTTGGATGCAATGCATCAAATGGAGAAAATTTTCCTAAGGATGTCTCTCGGGCTTGCTCACTCCATCATACGCCTTGAGGAAGGCAGATGAAACCATTCGGCTCTTCAAAGAGATCATCTTGCAAGGGTTAGGGTCAGAAGCTACTTTTGACACTGAATCTATCAACAACCTTCTAGCCTGCCGCGATTTTGTGGGATACCTGATGGAGGCAGGTAATGAATACTTCAAACTCCCAGAGAAACTTAGAGATGAATGGGAGACTTGTGAAGTCATCAGTGATCACACCAAGGGTCCTGCTCAGGATCAACTTCAACCGATGATTAGCAAATTCATGGAGTACTAGGCTCAATTCCACATTTCCTCTCCTGAGCAGAAGTAGGATACTCCCTTCCAACCGTGGGACGATGACGAATAGCCTTCCTCCTCTTGGCTTTCTTTCCATTTTTGTAATATTTAAAAGTATGTTGACACAAATGATGACATCATCCATGTTGCACCATGGGATGTTGTCATCCACCAAGTTGCCCCAAAGTCAATAGTTGACTTTTAAATATTTTGTAATAATTAGTTGTTGGTTTCTTTTTGTCTTCTCTCTCCTTCTCCTTCTATATATACTAGAATACTTGTTGTATTCAAGGGTGTGGACACTTTTTAAATGACAAATATAAGTGAGAAGAAAAGGTTTTGTACGTTTTATAAGAGAAGAAAACATTAATACAAATATTAAGACTTTGTGCTGAATACATGTGTTATGTGCATCTGATCTTTCTTATGTCAAATCTGTGTGTTTATTCTGTTAGATCTATCTCTACTTTTTTGTCATTTGTTCATCAGTATTGCTTTGTTCGTTTATGCAAGTAGGTTTGGCTCTATTTACTACCAACCCAAAACATAAACCCTCTGACCTTTCTGCTTTGGAATTCATTTCTTTTCTCCCTTCAACTCTTTTCTATCTCCTCTCTTCCCTTCGTCCCTTTCTACTCACAGATGGAAATGCCCCAACTGGGATGAGATCCCAAACCCCTGAAGGTAGAATATTGTAGGACTTGCATAGATTCCCCGGTAGAATAGCAAATAAACCGGTTTAACTTTGCTTTATCTCAAAGAGGGGTTATGCCCTACACATTGTTGACTCGTCTATCCATAGATTTTCCATCCCAACGATTTTTGGACCAAAAGTCCTGATATATACCTAATTTTGTATAGGGACAAAATTGGTACGGGAGCCCTTAGAGCACCAGTAGGAGACTCACCAATTCTTACTTTCTGTTTGAGTGAATCACCACGTCCCAGCACAGGTTTTGTGAAAAGGTGGAAGGTGATGGAGGGATGAATGTGTATGGTGTCTTTATAACTCCCCAAGATTTACAGGACAATGCCCGTGCTTCATTATTCTTCGCTATTTAGGCATGACTCGCATGCATGCGCATGCACGACTTGTTACACAGTAAAATGAAGAAGCGAGGGCGAGGTAAATCGAAACGTTGTGATGAGACTAAGTCTCAAGTGCAATCTGAGATGTAAATGTTATTAGAGCATGGTAGTCAAGTCCACGTCACGGTGTAGCTTTGGTGGTGATGAAATCCACCTCGCTCTACGTGTAAATACAAAATGACAAAGTGATTAAACGTAAGGTTCTTTCCAACTTGAAATAACTCACTAGTGAAAAATAATGGGGTTTACCGAGGCGTACTTTTTTTTTTGGGTTTGACAATTTTCTTTGAATAGTAGTATTTTTGCGGGATTTTTTTTTTTTTTTTGTTTTTGACAATATTCCAACAACACGGTTCTACAGAAAACAAATTAGTAGTTATCCTGCAAATGAAATGTTAGAAAAGTGATTGTGGTTGTTTTTGATTTTCCAGATCGCTCGAAGGCGCAGGAAAAGAGCATACACAACCAACGACCAAACAAATATTAATAATATGACAAAGGAAAATAATTATTTAAATGATAGTTGGAAAACAAAGCTAGATGATCCTTCAATGTTAGAAGAAGAAACTAAAAAATTGTGACCATTTCTGATTTTCCAAATCGCTCTAAGGCGCAAGAAAAGAGCAAACGTGGATACAATTGAAATAGATTTTTATTTTTATTTTTGTAAATGTTAATAATTATTACAATTAATTATGATTGCAAAATAACGATAATGATTATTTTCACAAAAAAAAAAAATGATGAAAGAAGAGTGTGAAAACGTTACCTAGAAGTGTTGTCGTGGAAAATTGAAATGTAAGGCAAAAATTAAAAATTAAAAAGAAATTGTTTTGCAGAGCTGGTGGCCTCACGTTTCTGATTTTCAAGATGAATTTTGAAGTGCAAGGAAAGAGCATACGTGTGAGGTTGTTACGTGAAATAAAATTTAAAAAACAAAACTATAACTTTGTTGTTTTTTGTTAAAAAAACGAGATGTTTAGAAGAAATGAAACCAAAATTTTTCTTACGTAAGTCTAAATCTAAAAATTATTTTTCATTACATAGATCTTTTTGATACATTTTCGTTAAAAAATGAATTCATTTCGAGTTCGGGAGCAAAAGTTATGGCTTCCAAAAGATGGGCTACGATAGCACTCTGAATGAAAAATTTGAGCGTGAGAAAAACGTCCCAGGAGCTGGTTTTTGTTTATTTTCTGACTTTTGTACTTCACCTAAGAAGCTAAAATTTTGACATACGCAAGCCTTAAAAAAGAACAATAAACAAAAAGAAAGAGTTAGATCACAAAATGATTGACTAAAATTTTAAAAAAATGATTAACTTCCTACAAAGCGATTATTTTAGCAAAAGCAAATAAATAAATACATTTTCAGTTGGTTGTCCATGACAATAAGATGATAAAATAATGACTAGTTCATGTGTTTCTATAGATTATGAGTGAATAACAAAATCGGAGAACTAGGAACTAAACACCAAGTGCAGAGGAGATCAAAGACAAGGATGATGAGCATTATAGTTTCATTGTTGTTATAACTGCAGATACACCACAAGACACCACACAACAAAAACATTACCCAAAGCGTGAAGGTTAACCAAATAATTCCATAAGGAACAAAAAATGAAATAATAACGAATAATAATAAACAAAGAATTAGATAAAACCACTAATTAGGAAATTAATGGTAACAGATCGAAAGTAACCAGGTGTGTGCGAGAATGTAAGCTAGTAAAAATACACTACTAACAAGAAGTAAAATACCAATAATCATACCTCCTCCTTCGCGTTAAGTAGCAAACTTCGAATCGGCTAGAAACTTGGATTGAGCCCTAATTGTGTGATATGTAGGTGCTTTTCTTCAAGACGGAGTAAGACCTTCTATGCAACAACGATCGTATTACTTTGCACCAGATGGGAAAAAGAATTATGAGGCTATTTGGGCATTAGGACGAGGCAAAATGATGTTCTTTTCCCAAATGATGTAAGAACTTAGATATGGCATTCAAGCTTATTCTCGAGGTGTTTAGAGGGGAGGGGTAAGTTTGTATTTATAGCTTGGGGGAGTGATTAATTTAGAGTAATTTAAGTAATCATGGTTTGAAAATATGGGCAAGATTAAGTGAGTGGTTTGAAAATGTGGGCAAGATTAGATGAGTGATTTGAAAATGTGGGCAAGATTAGATGAGTGGGGGCCATGAAGAATGGGTGAGGATTTGAATTATATTTTTAATTCATAAGTGGAGGATTTTAGGTGAGTGGGGACCACGAAGGGTGGGTGAGGATTTAAATTTGAATTTTTAATTCAATAATAGAAAAACATGGAGAATAATGACATGTGATGAGGATTGGGTTATTTTTTAGATTTGTGAAATGGATAATTAATCAAATTATATTTGATTAATTCAAAGTGTATTTTGTGGGAAATAAGGAAGGGAATTAATTGATTTAGGACATATGTGAAATTAGGGTGTCTACATTTTCCCCTCTTTGGAAGGGTACTTATGAAAATAGTGTCCTTTCAAAGAAAGTAGATAAGATGGGGAAGATTTCAATCTATTTTTCTTAAGCAAAAGGTAAAGCAAATGTTTGTTGGGAGAATATAAAGTGGTGAGTGACTAATGTCATAGTATCCTCCAAGACAAAAATGTCACGAGAAGATGTGATTATGGATAGATGTGGTGATGCCCCATTGAGAGGACCCACAAGAGAATAGAATATACGTCCCGAGCTCTCGAAAAGAAGAGAAATGAATTATGTGGAGAAGAGGACGATAATGGAGTGGAAGAGATTGGAATGACCACACGACACAAATGGAGAAATGATTTAATCGGCCTTGAATGCTAGGTGTGAGGGTGTGTCGGAAGAGAAATGGGAATGGATAGGATTGGGGGTTGATTACTGAGAGAAGAGTAAGGGAGATAGGGGAGGGGAAAAAAGGAATGAAATAGGTAGAAATAAGAGAGAGGGATGATAGGGGAAGAAGGGAATGATGAAGGACAAACAAGGCAAAAAACAGGACAATGACGAGAGGAGAGGGTGAAGGGATGAAATAGAGAGATGTGTAAAATGAAGGAAGTAACATAGATACTAAAGAGGGATGTGTGAAAGTGAAATAAATGATAGAGATGAGAAAATTAAGAAACGGAAAGAATAAATAAGGAGAAAATGAGGTTGGAGTAGGGGGTGAAATGGATGAAAATGGAAAGAGGATAAAAGAAGAAGTAGAACAAAGAAAAAAAAGAAACTATGAGGGGCGATAAAAGTGTGAAAAAGAGGAGAGAAAAGAAGAGAAACATATACGAGAATGAACAAAAAGGTAGGGGTGGTAGAAAAAGGAGAAGTGGTCGGAAGAAACATGAAAATTAGAGAGGAAAGGAAGATAGATCGAATACGAGGAGAAGATTGAAGGAATCGTGTCATTATGAGGAAGACCAAGGTAAATAATATGGAGCAAACCATATGGAGATGCATGTGGAGGGTGGTATGATAAAAAAGACAGAACAACGCCGAAGAGCCGAGGTTATCATGGGGAAGTAAGGAGGAAACATGATGGAAAAAAGGGGAAGAAGACGATACAGGGGAAGGAAAATAAGACGAGGGGTGGGAGAGAAAAGAGGATAACAAAGAAAATGATGTAGAAGGTAGGGAATACATAAAGGGGGTAATAAGTGGAAAGGAACGGTATAAGGAATGGTCAGAGAAGAAAGAGGGGAGGAATGACATCGATTGGAAAAGATGTGGAGATGTATGAAATAGACACTAGGATGACGAGAAAATAGAAAAAGGATGTATGATGAAGACAGTAAAGATATTGAAGAGGGCAAAAAGGAGATGGAGAGATGGGTAAGAAGCGACAAGAAAGGGTGGGATTGAGGGAAAAGAATAGGAGAGAAAAAGATAATGGGGAGAGAAGAAGCAATGCCAATGAGGGGACATTAGGGAAATTCCCTTCTGATGAGTGGTGGGGAAGGGTGAGAGAAAAAATGAAGAAAAGGAGAAAGCTAATAAGGATTGGAAAGGGTAATGCCAACAAAGGGACATTAGGAAAAACCCTTTGACAACGATTGGTGGGCTTAGATGAGGGAAGGAATGAAGGGAAACTCTAGAAGGTCCAAGGGAGTGAATGAGGTCATGCGGAATGAGGATTGATGATTTTAGGGGAAACTCATTTATAATTATGAGCGCGGGAAGAGAAGATGATGATGAAAGAATTATATAGGAGTGTTAACATTAATGGCGAATGCATGTGTGGGTAGAAATGTGGGGGAATTTGAGAAGATGAAGTGGAAAGAGTAAAGAAAATGGGAGGGATGAGTTGGAACTAGGTGAAAGTGAGGAGAGAATGCGAGGTGATAAGGATGAATGAAGTGAGGATGAAGAACCAAGACATGAAAAAAATGCGAAGAAACGGTATGAAGAACAATGGATCAAGAAGGAGAAAACAAGGGAAAGAACGTGATTGTAGGCATAAGAGATTAGATGTATGTTGTAAGAGGATATGTGGAGAAAGGATAATAGTAGGAGGAAAAAGTGGGTAGTAGGAGATACCAGGTGAAGAAGCGATCAACAAAGTGAATGAAGAATGAGGCGGGGAGAAGTTTACGATGACAAGTTAAGTGTAGGGAGGACCTTGACATAAGATTTTTATGTGATGGAAGTGGTTAAGTGAGATTGCCAAGTGAGCAAACTGGAGATGACAAGTGGTCAAGCGAGAAGTGGTGTTTGCAAGAATCGAAAAGGAGGTGAAAAAAATGTGATAATGGGGAATTTCGAGAAAAAGTGAAGGGTGAAGAGTGCGTAGTGATGGGGAAAGGCAAGGAGACGAGATCATCCTTAAGAGGGATTCTTAAGTGAGAACGCCATGCCGTGAGTGGTTAAGTAAGATTTCCAAGAAAAGGAAGGTGATAGTGGTGGTAAAAGGATGTGATGATGGGGAATGAAGAGGAAAGATGGATGGTGAGATTGTAGAGTGATGAGCGAGTGTAAGATGACATGTCATGCTTAAGAGAATCTCTTAAGTAAGATTGTCATGTTGTTGGAGAGGGTTTCGTAGGATCACCTAACCGACAGGATGATATGCAAGGAGAAAGACAAGATGATATTGGGGACTGGGGTGGAATGGTAGGTTGAAGAAGATGATCGCGACGAGAGGTGGGAGAAATAAGATGGGGGAAATATGATGGGATGGGGGAAGTCCATAGGGTAGATCAACCTTAAATGGAAGTCTTAAGTAAGATTGTCATGCAACCGGAATGGTTAAGTAAGTTTGCCAAGGCCGAGGAAGAAGAAGGATGATGTTAGAGTTGGTGGGAATAGGGTGTGACAAAATGGACTAAAGGGGAACCCTCAAGTGAATTTTCATACTAAAAGAGTGTGTAAGTAGGATGACTAGGCATAAGACAAATTTCGGGAAGGATGAGAAAAGAGTGAGTGAGGTATGCACAGTGGTATATGATATGAGATGAGGTGATAATAAGAAAGAAATGAAACAAAGGAGTGTAACATGAATGGATGAAGGAATATATGTAGTGGAGGGCAGAGAGTGTGAGGGGAATCCTTAATTGGGATGCCGCGTGGTGAGAGTAATGATGCAAGAATGGGAAGCAGAAGAGGTGGAATGGGAAGATGTGTTTGGTGGTGATTGTTGTTTGATGAGAGGGGAGGTGGTGAAGAAGCTTTTACAATGGGAATATTTTAGGGAGAGGGTAAACCTCCACCGAGGATTCCATATAGAAGGGGTTATTAAGTAAGATTGTCAAGCGGGAAGCAAAAGGGTGAAAGGAAAGAATACAAATGGGTGAGAGGGGACAAGAATGGTGAGAAGGGTAATATGGGGATAAGTAGCGGAGGAGTAAAAATGAGGAGTGAGGATGAATGGATCAAATACATGGTGAGCATGGTGGGGGGGAGGAGCTGTTGGATAGAGAATGCTACTTGAGAAAGATCATCAAGTAGGATTAAAACCTAACTGTGATGATCAAGTAGGATTCCCAAACTGGGAATGTATTAGTATGGGTGAATGGATGGAGTGCAAAGTAAGATGTTGATCATGCAGGAAGATACTCACGTGACGAAAAGTATCTTAATTTTAATATAGCGCATAACAAGATGCATCGTGATATAAAAGATCAGGATGACTAGACTATAATATGCATGATAGCATAGACAGGGGCCATCAAAAAGGTTTGATGCCCCATGCGATATCTGCAATGGAAGAGAGCATGGACAGAGGCCATCAAGAAAGTATGATGCCCCAGTACAACATGCAATTAGATAACGTAAGAATATTAGAGAGAACACCATGATACATAAAATCAAGATGCAAGAAATCAATTAATAATTTACAACTAATAATGCAACATAAAAACCAATAAACATGTCCCTAATGTGTTCCATAGTGAGGATTGATTGGATGTGCCCCCAAGCAGAGGTATAAGGACATAGTAAAGTATTGGGTCATTGTCCTCAAACAAAGAAACAATGAGAGCCAGATTTGCCCCAAGCGAGGATTCACGTGAGGAGAAGTGGTTTGAATTTGGTAGTCATAAGGTGATTGGATCATTCGTTGGGGATAATAGTTCAAAGGTTAAATTGTGTTGGTTGTTTTAGAGTTTTTTTTTTTTTGCGATTTTGTGGATTTTTTTATTATATATATATATATATATATATATTTTTTTTTTTTTTTTTTTTCTAATGTTTTTAGATTTTTGACAATTTTCAAATATTTTTGACTTTTTTGATGATTTTCAAATGTTTTTAGATTTTTAACGATTCTTGCTAATGGCTTTGGATTTTTGACGATTATGTCCAATGTTTTTAGATTTTTAACGAGTGTTTCTACTATTGTATTAAAAATTTAAATTCAAATCCTCACCCACCCTTCGTGGTCCCCACTCACCTAAAATCCTCCACTTATGAATTAAAAATATAATTCAAATCCTCATCCATTTTTCATGGCCCCCACTCATCTAACCTTGCCCACATTTTCAAACCATGATTACTTAAATTACTCTAAGTTAATCACTCCCCCAGGCTATAAATACAACCTTACCCCTCCCCTATAAACACACGGAGAATAAGTTCGAATGCCATATCTAAGTTCTTGCATCATTTGGGAAAAGAACATCATTTTACCTCGTCCTAATGCCCAAATAGCCTCATAATCCTTTTTCCCATCTAGTGCAAAGTAAGAGGATCGTTGTTGTAGGAAGGTCTTGCTCCGTCTTGAAGAAAAGCACCTACATATCACAAAATTAGGGCTCAATCCAAGTTTCCTAGCCCATTCCGAGGTTTGCTACTGGAACGCGAAGGAGGAGGTATGATTATTGATATTTTACTTCCTTGTTAGTAGTGTATTTTTCCTAGCTTACATTCATGCACGCCCAGGTTACTTTCAATCATACCATTAATTTCCCAATTAGTGGTTTTATCCGTTCTTTGTTTATTATTATTCATTATTATTTCATTTTCTGTTCCTTATGGCCTTCTTTGGTTAACCTTCACGCTTTGGGTAGTGTTTTTGTTGTGTGGTGTCTTGTGGTGTATCTACAAGTTATAACAACAATGAAACTATGAACCTCATCCTATCTTTGATCTTCTCGGTGCTTGGTGTTTAGTTCCTAGTTACGATTTTGCTATTCACTCGTACTCTATAAAAACACATGAACTAGTCATTAGTTTATCATCTTCTTGTCATGGGACAACTAAGCTAGAAAATACATTTGTTTATTTACTTTAGCTAAAATAACTATTTTATAGGAA
The DNA here is from genome assembly GCA_018340775.1 of Taxus wallichiana var. yunnanensis. Taxonomy (NCBI): domain Eukaryota; kingdom Viridiplantae; phylum Streptophyta; class Pinopsida; order Cupressales; family Taxaceae; genus Taxus; species Taxus wallichiana. Next base: position 173,094,422 of record CM031236.1, read on the forward strand.
GTTAATTATTATTTTCTTTTATTTTAGTCAATAATTTTGTGGTCTAACTCTTTCTTTACATTTATTGTTCTTTTTAACCTTGTTATCAAAATTTTAGCTTCTCGGTGAAGTACGGAAGTCGGAAAATAAACAAAAACTAGCTTCCGGACGTTTTTCTCACGTTCAAAATTTTTCCTCGCACTTCAAAAGTGATCTTAGAAATCGAAACGTGAGGCCACCCTGCTCTGCAAAACATTTTTTTTTTAATTTTTAATTTTTGCCTTACATTTCAATTTTCCACGTCAACACTTCTAGTAACGTTTTCACACTCTTCTTTCATCATTTTTACTTTTTGTGAAAATAATCATTATCATTATTTCGTAATCATGATTAATTGCAATAATTATTAACATTTAAAAAATAAAAAAACTATTCCAATTGTATCCACGTATGCTCTTTTTACGCCTTGAGTGATCGAAAAATCGAAAACGGTCACACTTTTTAGTTTTTGTTCTAACATTGTAGAGATCCTCTAGCTTTGTTTTCCAATTGTCATTTCAATCATTATTTTCCTTTGTCATATTATTAATATTTGATTGGTTGTTGGTTGTGTATGCTTCTTTTTTGCGCCTTGAAGCGATCTGGAAAATCAAAAACAACCACAATCATTTTTCTAACATTTTGTTTGCAAGATAACTACTAATTTGTTTTTTTGTAGAACAATCATCAACTGGAATATTGTCAAAAACAAAAACAAAAAATAACAAAAATCCCACAAAAATACCACCTTTCAAAGAAAATTTCAAACCAAAAAAAAAAGTATGCTCGGGTACAACTATTTTCTCATTAGTGATTTATTTCAAGTTTGAAAGAACCTTGTGTTTAATCACTTTATCATTTTTTACATGTAGACGAGGTGGATTTCATCACCACCAGAAGCTACATCGGTGACTGGACTTGACTACCATGCACCAACAACATTTGCATCTACATTGCACTTTGAGACCTCGTCTCATCACAAGTGTTCGATATTTACCTCGCCCTTGCTCTTCGCTTACAAGAAATGTTGTCGTGCATCGCATGCGAGTCACGCCTAAATAGCAGAACAACAAAGCCAGGCATCATCCCCGATAAGGACACCATACACATTCATCCCTCCATCACCTTCCACCTTTTCACAAAACCTGTTCTAGACGTGGTGATTCACTCAGAAACATGCAAGTAAGAATTAGTGAGTCTCCTCCGGTTTCTCAAGGGCTCCTGTACCAATTTTGTCCCCTGTCTGAATCGGGTATATCAGGATTAGGGTATATCGGAGGACGCATCTTCTTGGAGTAATAAGAGCCTATATCCACCATTTCACAACATACTTGTATGATTGCATGAAACAATGATCATTCCTGAAGAATTTACCTCATAAGCTAAAACAATTGAATCCACATGATTGTTTGTCGTTTCAAAAGAAAATAGTTTAGCATTGTTTTATCATAAAACTTGGCTGATATCAATGTGCTCATTGTAAAAGTTCAGACCCTAGTTGTGTTCCACAAAAAAATCAGTTCTCGACCAATTCAATACCAAGCGAAAACATCCAAACAATCCAACAACACAGACCAAAACATCACACCAATTTCATTAGCTTGCTTTATCCAACAATACATATGTCATAGTTTGTCTTCGGCTATATCCAACTGATATTGAGTGACTAGCATTCACTCCCCATATCGTCAATTGTCAAAACATCCTTCATAGCTTGTTTCCAGCTATATCAAACTAATATTGGGTGACTTGTTTGAGTTCACTCATTATTTTGTCCACCATCACGTTTATCCAAATCACAGCCAACACAAATCCTTTCATAACTCATTTTGAGTTATATCACAACCATATCGCGATTAACATGTTCAGGTTACTCTCCCTGTCAATAGTCAAGAGCTTGTTTAAGCTAAATCTACACAACGTGCAACAAATCCTATAATAACTCGTTTCAAGTTACATCATCATCATATTGAGATAACTTGTTTGAGTTACTCTCCTTATCAATCATCATGATCTTATTCGAGCTAAATCCAAAATAATCAAGTTCTCATTTCCTCACGCCTGTTCAAAATTCCATCCAATTTTTCAGCTTAATCTGACACATTTCATCATGGTATCCACTCGCAGTCACAATCATGAAAATGATGATGAAGAAGTCGCACAACCAGAACTCACCAATGAAGAACAAGAATAAGTCAATAGGGTGATAGAACAAAACAAAAATGAATATCTACTACGCATCCTAGCCATGGGGGCAAAACTACCCCCTGACTTCTGAACGAAAAATTTAAACAAACTCATCGACAACGGTGAATCAAGTTATCACAACGAAATACCAAACAATCCAAATGGTTCTTCGGCCGAAGAGTTATTCACTAAAATCCAAGACTTAACAAATAAACTTGAGGAAGCAATGACTACAAACAAAGCTTAAAAGACCTAAATCTAGATTCCAATACTCACAACATGTTTGATAAACCATCCCCTACTTCTCCATTCACACAAGAATGGAAACTTATGAAATACACCATTCAGGGACTACAAAAACAATTGAAACAATTCAACTCTGAAGAATTGTGTCCTTATCCATTTGATACAGAGTTATCACGATTACCATTTCCGTCATCCTTCGAAATCCCTAAGTTTGATAAATACAAAAGCAAAGGTGACCCCGTGAACATGTCAAGGAATTTTACATGCAATGTCAGGAAGTTGCCTATCGAGACACGTACCTTTTACGATTATTCCCCCAAAGTTTAGGAGGATAGGCTTTAGACTGGTTTTTCCATCTGCCCAAAGGGTCGGTCATGACATTTGCAGACTTATCGGAGAAATTTGTCAATTGATGACATTGAAGCAAGATCAAATCCTCACCCATTCACCACATCTATCCATAATCAAAAACTAGAATTTTTTTGTTTTTTTATTACAATTGATGACATTGAAGCAAGATCAGAGTGACAAAAGGAAACTAACAACGAAGATCCTCCTGCATAGAGATGCACAAAACTTAAGGATTTGGGTGGACACTACTACCCGCGATACAATCACTAAGACGTGGGCACTCCCGTCCTCCCGTGGACACTTCTCTCGCACATTTCCAAGTTCCAGAACTTCCAGGTGAGCCTTGATGACGCTGCTTTATAACTGCTTCAAATATTCACCTACTTAGATCACTTCTAGATCACTTTAAAATCAGCTAAGTCAATCGTCCCTCTCATTTTCTTAGGCTTTTATACTATTTCATGCTTGTTGTTTGTCCACTTGTTGTATTTTATCACTTGTATACCATTTATTGTAGTATTTACTCGAAATTAAGATTTGATTAAATTTATATTAAATCACATAGAGGTTGCATAGGGATGGTTTAACAGAGGATGTAGTGGAATCACTAAAAAATACTCCATGGTGAAGTAGGTATTCCTAAATAAGGATTTATAGAAAAAAAAATTCTGATAGGATTGGTTATGCATGAAGCTTGTATAGAGGTTGATGGCATCTAAAGAGATTAAATATAAAAAAACAAGGTAATTCAAAATGAGATCAGTCATGCAAAAATCTTGCATAGGGTTTGATGGTATCTGAAGAGATTAGTTGTAACAATGAGGGAATTTAGATCATTGTTGGTTGTGTAGAGAACTTGCACATATGATGATGGTATATGAAGAGGTTGATTACAACAAAGACATGATCTGTAGTATAATAGGGTTTTACATAGGGACCGATAAAATAGAAAAAGTAGAAAAATTAAGAAGAAAAGTGAATCTAATCTAATTTAGGGAAGATTAAGATTCATAACGAGTTCACAAGAGTGTATGATACAAAAGATGGGTTCCCAACTGGGTTCTCAAATGTAGGGATCTAATATAAGTTTGGACACATGATGTAGATATAAAGGTGCTCAAGGAGTGCTAGTATCATAATTCTAGAGGATATTCACCCCAACCTTAGGATATATATAGGTTTATAAGGCCTATACCTAAGACAAAGATAGGTATCCAACTAGGATTCAAAATAAGAGTAGTTAAGGGATGAATAAATCCAAGGGAATAATATAATAAGATAATGCAATATATCAAAGTAAACATATATAAATTAATGACCAACATAAGACATACATGTGCAATATTAAGGACTAAAAAGGGTTATAAATACTTACTAGTAGCATGTGTGTGACTGTTGATGCATAATCCTCCACAAAGACAAAGAACATCGAGAGAAAAACAATATGGGTGGATAAGGGTAAAGCTCAATAAAAATATCTCCATTACTAACTCACTATGGTGACCCAAAAACATAAAGGTAAAGTTCAAGACTCCAAGTCCAACAAGTGGGTGTGAAATAATGTGAAAATATGTGTATCATTGCCTTCATGTATGAAAAAAGTGATTATTTGGTGGTGGTTTATAAAAAAGGTAAAATATGTATATTTGATGTCATCATCTATGGGTGATGGAATCAGCTATGAAAAAACCAAAATTAAAACCATCACCCATGGGAGATGGCGCCGACTTTGGGGGGAACCCTAAGGTTAAAAGGTGGAAAACATGTGATACGAGGCCAAAAGATAGATAGGGTTAAATGATGAAGGTCCATGGTGACTGAAAGTAAGGATGATAATGTACAATAAGCATAAATAAGTAGACATAATGAGACTAGTGGACATAATGTGTGAAGAAAGGGAATATATAAGGAAAGAGTAGGGTAACTATGATGTAATAATGACATCTCTTAAATGACGTGGTCTATCCCTTGTGACCAAGTCTGATACCACCCCAATCCTGACATTCCCCTTAAGGCACTCACTTAGGAGGAAGATGTATCAACAACCCCTACACAAAAGAAATGGTTAGTAAGCGTAAAGAATGAGGTGTATACACAAACCAAATGTTAATATGTGTCTCAAATATGAATCTTATTATTTTAGTGAATAATTGATTTTTCTAGATACATATAAATGAACAATTTCATTCTCTTATATACACTTGAAAACTTGTGAATGACTTTAATAAATCAATGCATGCTTCTCTAGATATACCTATCATACATAAAGGAACTAAAGTGCTTATTATTTATATAGAATTAAAATTTAAATCATAACCCTATTGGTGTATAAGCCAATCTCCAACAAAGAAAAAATGTGAAGAGGTGGAATAAGGTAAGATGGGTAAATTTTTAAGGGCCCAAACCAAACTCCCGTGAATGCACAATCCATGTTCCTTGTATACTAGGAATGCGAAGCACATATTCATAAAAAAGGACCCATAATCGGTGCATGGTAGCGCGGGAGATTTGTGATAACTTGAAATTGTTTGGAAGAGATATAAGAATTCCTAGAAGTTAAGAAACTAACCCAATAAAAATAAATTTGAATCCAAAATTGAAAAATACACTCTCTTTAAATATGTAATTTATTAACTAATTATCCTAAGGCGCTCTCTAAATTTAGCTTATGTGACCCCTATCCCATCTTCTTCACTTTTTACTAGCTATTGATGTTTCCTTGTGCGCCAATAGGATCTTAGTTATTTAAATTTCAATCATATATAAATACACAATCACTCTAATTAGGCCAATAATTCTGAAGTCTTCTAAATGTACAATACACATTAAATGAATATGGTAAAAAGTTTGCAACACAACATATATCATTGCAATTCATTTTTGTCAAAAATGCAATAAAAATTAAATTGATTTTCCCTCAAAATTAGAACTTTTGGCACAAAGATAATTGAAATAAATATAAAATAAGAGGCTACATAACAAACTCTATTATTTTGTTGAATAATCAACACTTCAAGATTTTTTTTTTTTAATAACTCGAAGGAAATCGAGGTTTTCCCAATGAACCAGAGTTACACGATCTAACACAGGTTGGGCCTCCATATATATTTTTAACTCATAAGAAATCAATGTTTTCCCAAAAACCTAGAGTTTTGAATCTCTAACTAAGTGTGGCCTCCTTTAACCTCTAAGTAAAGTATAATGGAGCACTCACAACCCCGTGGATAAGGCGAGAGTCAAACCCATGACTTGGGGCCACCTAAAGCGATGAACGACACCGAGTGAGCCAAACTTGGTGCACTAACACTCTAAGATTATTCATTTTTGCTATAAATTTTTTAAATTTGAACATCTCCTATAATCGTTAAAGTAACATGACCTCTATTACAAGCATTTAAGTCAATTGTTTGCTAAATCACCATGTGAATGTGTTACTATATGCATGTTTAGGAAAAGATCTCTTGTAAACATGCAACATATTTTCTTCTTCACCATATATTCCCCTACCCCTATTCAGGTCCACATGCGTAAATTGATTTCCATGTACCTAGAATGAGAATAAAACTTATCCCAACCGTCATACATGTATCACTATTGTACATGCAAACATGACTTCCACATAGTACTTACTTATAAACACCTTTATCATTAACTACGGAGATTATGAATTCATCTAATGCATAAAACATATGCATATCTTGAGGCATTAATGATGTTGATCATCAATCAAAAATACATAGTTGCATTATTATATAGTTGTATTTTATTTCAAATTGAAGAACATTTCTTAGGATTTAAAGAATTTTCATTATGTGGATGACTTAGTTAAGGTATTGTTGTTGTATTAAACAAACATTGATGGTTGGAATTTGCTACATATTTAATAAAAATTCAACAAATAAAATGTGTTCTAGTCAGAACATGTGTGCATCAAAATTGCCTTAAGCTAAGTTGATACTTATGTTAAGGTTAATATTCTATACAGGGAAGCACAAAATGCATTGATAGTTGAAGACAAAAAATTAAACTTAAAAACATTGATAATTGAAGAGGAAACTAGTTGTGTTGCTTTCGCAATGTGAATATACACAAATTTATAAATTGATCTTGTCTATATACTTTAGGAAGGCTTCTTGTTGGATTGGAAAACTAGTGTTGTTATCCCCTGTACAAAAGTGGTGATATCAATAACCCGTCAAACTATCACACTACCATCATAAACCCTCTCCTTGGAAAACTATTTGGGAGTGTGATAGAAAAAAAAGTAGTAGTTGGGAAAAAGGGAAAAATAACAAAAGGCGGGTATATTTCAAGTTGAAGCACTCCACTATTAATTATTACACCACTCTTAGACACGTGATTGCAAAAGTATGAGACAAACATGCTGAAGAATATTTTTGCAATTTTGTTGACTTTCAAAATTTTTGACATGATACCTATAAATAAACTTTGGAGTAGAATGGAGGAACTGTTATCTCTTGAAAGTGCACCTTGGTTGAGAGATGACAACAGGGTTCTAAGCTTGCTTTGAATCTCTCACTTTCATAGATACAATGGAAACACCTCAAGTCTATGGGTATACCTATTGTTGAGGTGAGTCTCTGGTATCAAGGTGGTTTCTTTTTGATGTATCCTAAACTAAATTTTTTTGGGGTTTTGAGGGTAAAAGATTACTTGTAACTAAAATTGAAAGGGGGTGATACACCAAACTTATTGAGGGATTTGACTGAGCATATGCACAATAAAATTGAGAATGAATTTTGGATGCATGAACCAATGGTTTTCAATAGAATATTAAGGCAAAATACTTTGTGTATTGAGGGAATGAATCACAACAACACAATAAGATAAACATGCACACTAATACTATGCGAAATTACCATATTTACAGCAAGGTAAGATGATTAATTAGGGAATTGACATTCACAATAATTAATAAGATATACACACCACTGCAAATAATTGGAAAGGTAGAAATCAATTCTCATTCAAGGGCAAAACTGGAAAAATTGCTTCAACGACTCCTATCTCCAAAAAGTCCTCTTTGTGATTTTCCAATGCACACAATATATAACAAAATTATTCACCCATCCCATCCTAAAAATAGGCTAAAATTTATACTCGCCCATGCATGCTAATTTTACCCCTTTATCATGAATAAATAAAGGAATAAAAATAGACATGTTGATTACAATGAGGCATTAATAGCCTTAGTTACAAAAATAAATTTCAGTCCAAGTGCAGTTGACTGATCTATTTTTAATAAAATTGGATGAATAATTTGGCTAATAATAGCCTTTTCTTGTTGTGTAAGTCTTCTCCAATGTGCATGCAATCTTTGTCTTCTTCTACTTGATGTGACACTTGTAACTTGATCCACTTGCAATGATAATTTTAGGCATTCTTTAATTTTGCCCCCTTGGATGCACATGCAAAAATTAATTCCCTTTTAAATGTAAAAAATAAGGTAATTAGCATGTCAAAAGGTCTTCTTGATTTCTGATGTTGACATCCTTGCACTCCTCTGTTATTCTATCTTCTAGTGGATGACATGCAAAATTACTTCTCTGCAAGTAAAAATAATGTTTTTGTCTTCAAAAACATTCAACTCCAATTCACCTTCTGTGGGGGCCGCCTTTGATGTGCACACTTGGTCTTCATGTGGAATGACCACCTTTCCATGTGCAAAAGGTATTTATTTCTCTCCTTGTAATCCATAATCTTGATCATTCTTTATATGCATCGACCACCTTTATTTGACTTGATCCTTGTATTATTCTTGGTCCCTTTTGATTAGACCCCTTGCATAACTCAAAAGGTAAACCCTACCTTTTTTATAAACATTATTTATCCCACCATGGAATATAATATAACTTTGGTATTTTTGAATAATCATTGCATTATGGTTTGGTCACTTTTTGCTTAATCATTTGATTGGTCATTGCAAATATTATAGTTTTGGCTTTTGAAAAATCATGCATAAGAAGGTAAACTTTACCTTTTTGATAATTATGGTCGGCATTTGATCTTTTAGACCTTACTCGTGTCGATGGCAATGCTTTTTCTCAAACACGGGGTTGGCCCCCTCTGACAATGACTCACCCCTTCGCATGTTTTTTCGGTGGCTTTGCTTAACTGTGCTAAGTTTTGAATCATGGTTGAGTTACTTGCTTTGATAAGGGACGTCGATCTTTGTTCCATCTAATTTTCAACCATTGATGTTGTTGTACTCTTGGTTAGGGTTCTACTTCATAATTAATGTGGTTGGTGCATGTTATGTCATTGATTTGTGTACCATTTGATCTCGACCATCGATTCTAAACCATAGTTAAAGTTTAGGGATTGAGTTTGCTTCAAATCGATGAAAGAATTGTGGCCATTGATCTTCAATATCCTTGGATATGTAACCATTGATCATAACCTCTGTGGTGATCATGGTAGTTGGCATTGGATTAGTGATCTTGATCATTGGATCATGTATGATTTGATCTCAATCATTGAATCGCTAACTCGGTTGAGTTAGGTTTTTGTGATGTTTAGTTCGATGAGTAAAAAGTATATCGACCATGATCATTTGATCCATTTGCATTTTCATTTTCTCGGTAAAAGCCTGCAAAAAAATTATTTGCTATCATTGTTGATCACTTGGAAGCTTTTTGTAATTCTGATTTTCGCTCAATTTGGCCATTATTTGATTTTGAAGCTTGATTCCTTGGACTTCAATAGAGTTTTTGTTTTTCCGTTTTGAATGGATTTAAACTCGTGCCAAGGTGCTTTGTTCGAGAGAAACTCTTTGTTTGCTGCCATTGTATGCTATTTGAAAGGTATGTTATTGTATCTGAGTCATACCAGTGCTAGATCTACATTTTTTTTCGTTCAAGCTCATTTATGAAAGTGATAAAGAACTTTGTATAAGCTTGGAAATTTCTACCTTTTGTGGTTTTTGTGAATATTGGCTCATCATTAATGAATTTCGTGAGCTTTTCGAGTTTGTTTGTGCTTTACTCGCAGTCTGCTTTGTTTTCTTAGAGAAACTAAGCTCGATTCTTGTGATGAAAATATGATATTTTATTGCTTTTCAAACCCTTCTTCTCAGTATTCACAAATAGATGAAAACCCGTTATGGGTACTCGTATTTCTTAGCTTATTTTTTTATTCTTTAATTGCCTCTTGATAGCTTGACACTTGTGCAAAGTCTCTTTGCAAAACCTCGCAAATCTTTTGGGTATTTGTATCTTGTTGTTCTCGAGCTATTTTTCTTGATTTTGTCATGTTCATTCATGATTCAGAGTTGTGCCTGGAGGGTTTAGAGTTTGAGATGCACCACGTATCTTTTTCCCTTTGTCATCATTGTGTGAGGTAAATCTTCTATCGTTCGTATATCGGATAAAAGCTCATATCTTAAAATACCCATTAATGGGTTTGTTGTCTTGTTGATTCTTGATTTCTATGGACAAAGTCGTTTTGTCGGTTGAGATATGTGCTTGCTATAAATGGAGATATGGATGTTCGGGTTTGTATTTTTGACTTTTACTTGAAACCTCTGAAACACCGTTGTTATTAGCAGGGTAAGGCTTCTTTCTAGGAAATCACCATTACCTCTAAGCAATACCTAACAACATGTTTGTTGCCCTTTTAATGGTTGTTTGAATTCATAATTTTGCGTATTTGCATACTCTTCTTAAACAAGATGGCTCATTCTTCACGTCGTGATTTTGCTCAACTGTTGCCTTTCTCGAATAATTCTCGATTTTGCACATTCTCGTAAAAGTATCTTGTAACCTCTCCATGCTCTAAGGCCTACCCTTTACTCACTTTGTTGTATGTTTAGAACATAGATGGATTGTTTTATGACACTAAAACATGCATAAATGTCGGGTTTTTTTAAGGAATTTTGCAAACTAAAACACAATGAATGGTGATTGCATGTTGTCTCTTTCCTTGAACTAGAACATGATGTATTACTTTTATGATGTTCCTTGCTACTTATAAAATAGGTAGAGTTGTGGCTTCTATTGTATCTTAAAGTTGTAATCTGTAGATGCTTTGACTCTTTTGATTTAATTAGTTTTGAATGGGTTGTAGTCTACTTTGTTTGTCTTTGTGAGTTGGCATCTATATCATTGAATTTTGCTACCGTTTTTTGAATTAATTCTGAAAGATATTCTCATTTGCATACCTCATTATTGGTTTTGATCATATCTTGTTGGCACAAATGATCATTATATGATCCAAAACCTTTTGTATCTCTAAAAGAAGATAAAACTAAAGCATTTACTTTGATGGTTGACTTTGTACTTATAACTTTTGCAATGTCATGCTATGCATTATCCTTTGTTGTTGTAAGGTGACCTTTTGTTGATCATTGCTCTTAGTAAAGTAACACTCATTTGATCATGTTCCTATGAAAATCAAACCTCCTTGAAGCAAGTAAAACATGGTTGTAGCTAAACTCAAGCGCCTTTGTTTCTATGATAATGACATCACTTTCTTCTTTTACTATTTAGTGCATACTTTTAAGCACATTAAAAATCATTTCCGGTATTTGAAAGATGAAAGCACTTTTCGAGTTCAAACCTACTCTTGTAGATATGATTTGAATATTTGAAAATTTTTACTTCCTTTTTCAAAGTGAACTTGGTATTTCTCCTATCCTTAACGCATGAATTTTCTTCTTGCGCATTGAAATTGTGTTTACAAATATGTACCTTAGTGATGACTATAAATAAATCAATGTTCTTTAATATGAAAAGTAAAAATGTTGTAGCAATTTTGTAATTTTCATTCATATGCATTCAAAACACGAGATCCTTTACGAAGTCTCATAGATACATTCAATGACTTTCAATTTTGATTTTCTACATTTTTTTGTATTTTTGTACTTGCTCAATTTTGAAATCAGGTTCTATAAATGCAAAGCATTTTAAAAGGCTTTCTTGTAGCTAAATATTCATGTTTATGATGTTCTTTGATCTTCATGAGCGAGGAACTTGTATTTTAATTCCTCTTGTATCTACTGTTTAATTTCTTGTTGCTCCATCAAAGTTTACTATATTTCATCCTTGCAATATTTTGCACCTTGTAAGGCTTGATCCGTTGAGATATCAACTGGAAAATGTGTCATATAACTATAATCTTTGAAACTTGATAAGCACTTTGAATTCAAAGCTTAGACATGTGCTTTCACTTTTAATTCTCCATCTGAAACTTATATCCGAGTCTAATTTGATCATTTATCTTTGCTTATAAGTTGTAAATGTCACTCCTTTTAATGCACTCTCTTTTGATAGCTATGACATCTAGATCATTCATGTACCATTTTGAACTTATAATCTGTACTTTGTAATTTTTGAGAGTTATGCAATAGAATGTCTCTTTTTAAAACTTTGTACCTCCATTCTTATTTGAAGCGTGCAAAATATGAATACTTGTACTTTCTGGAATGATCACTGTAAAGGACATGAATAAATTATTATCTTGTGGATTTGAAAATTTTTAAGTGTTGAAACCAACTTTGCACTATTAGTACAGAAATTAGATCATGAATTTTGTTATCGTTACTACAACTTGCTCATTGTTCTCTTAAATTTATTATTTTTCTTCATCTGAATCTTTTGTGGTATTTCCTGTAACTATCCTCTTAATGGGTTCTTGTAGAGGTTTGTTAATGAAAACTGGAAGATACCCTTGTTTATTTTGTGCTTTGATGAAGACTTTGTTTCAAAATCAAGAACTATTACTTGTACTTTGTTTCCTTACTTTTGATTTAGTGTTCCAATGCCTTCTTTCTATACATTTTCTGCTTGCATTTTCATTTTTCCTGGATCAACTCACAAACTTGTACCATTTTGATTCCTTAAGCCATAAGTGCTTTGACAGAGCTTTGTACTTGTATTCTTGAGCAATTAAAATCTTGAATGATTTCTTTTAGTACAATAATCATTTATGCAAAAGATTTTTGCTTTCTTCATCTACTACATGTACTGCACACTTAAGAAAAATAGTTAGAAAATAAATAGGCTTTTGGCCTCTCTTATGTTCCATAGTTTTTCTTTTCTCTTTCTTTTAAAATGATTAAGGAATCATATGTACTATTGTAGAATATTATTTTGTATGTCTCGACGTACTTTATGCTTATAATATTTATAAATCCATTTACATGTAGTTAGACAATACATGAGTACAGATCAAACCTTGAGCTCAATATTGATGTCATTTTTCTTTCATTTTTTTAGGTATACTTTGTAGTTGCTTGGAACATGGAAGAAAGATGGAGTTGGAACTGGAGACAAGAATATTAGAAGAGAACCCAAGGCAATGATGGGTTTCTTCTATACTCTTTTACTTTTAACTTCATGCACATGTACTTCTTTCTTCAATAGTTATGAGTTACATCCCACGGCTTGTGTGGGAAACATTAAATTTCTTCATGAATAAATAACATTAATTTTTGTAACTAAGTTGTATACTTCTTTCTGCAACTTTATGATGGATATTGATTGTATAATGAAATAAACAACTCAATCACATAATTAAATGTATTTAAACATGAAGAAATAATGAGTTTTGAGGTACACTGTAAACTTTAATAATGAACTCTCTTTCTTATAAACTGTAACTCTATTTGTTGTTCTGAATTTAACATTTCACCCATATTGTGATTCCCGCCTTCATCAAGGCAATGCATTAGTCCTTGGGCTTTTGTGTTTCATTGTTAAAGATGAACATGGAATGGCAGTCTATGTGAGGTGTTACATTTTGTAATAACACACATAGCTGCAGATTACATGTAGTTAATCAATTACTGCAATTGAAAACACAATAAAATTGTAATGCATCCCCCTAGTTAGGTCCATTTCATCAATGCCTTCCATCGTAAACAAAGTTTCAAGTTGCCCATTTTTGCACAAGTGCAAAAATTGTCAACAGAACTTGGAGTTACTGAGATGAGTATAGAGTGGTTGTTCACACACTTTATGAGTAAGTCAAGGCCAAAATAGAGGAGGGAATGTCTTAAAATTTTAGGAGTGATATTTTTGTTAAATAGGGATGCCCACTTTCATCTATTTTATTTGGAATTTACATTGATATGCTAGAGGACTGGATAAACAAAATGGATGGAGGAGGCACCCACTTAGCCAACTATGGAACAAAATTGTTTCTCTTTGCAAATGACCTCATCTTAATTGCAAAAAAAACACATATTTTGAGAGGACACTTAAGGGTCATTGAGCTCTTTTGCCAGGAGGTTATAATGCAAGTAAATATAAGCAAAACCAAATCCACGGTATGTTCACTTTGGAAATAAAAAAGAAGCAAACTAACTTTCTTTTTGAGGAAAAACCACTAGAAGTAGTGGAAGAATACAAATATATTGGGTTGGATTTTCACAACACGTTCAGTTGGGAAATATACAAGGAAAAAATAATTCAAGGGGGTGGAAGGCATTATATTCATTACAAAATAGGTGCAAAATTATGGGATAGGGAAACCAAAAACACTTGTTTGGCTTGTTTGTCACATTGGTGGTACTTCATGGTTGTGAAGTTTGGGAAACAATGTGTTGGATCTTAATTGGAAACAAATAAAGATAATACAAAAGCACTTAATCATAATCAACTTTAAAATTAAAACATTAGCTCCATATGAAATTATGTTCGTTAAAGCATGAACTTTCAACATAAAAAGGTAATGGATTCTATGCAAAAATATTAGGCAACTCTCATAGTAGCTTCATACACTTTAGTTTTAGCTTTGAGTCCCTTAGAGTGCTTGGTCTCACAAAATTTATTAAAATAATTCATTCATTAATCTCTTAATGTTTACTTAGTGTACTAACAATGGTTATCGGCTTATTTAATTATTTTTATTTACTACCATGCTTTATCGTGCTTGTTTGCTTTAATTAGTTGTGAAATTTAAATATTTCATTTAAAGCATATATGTGTTGAAGTTCTTCTAGCTACGATTCCCATGCTTGATAAGATATTTTCCTCGGAACAATAGACATTTCCTCCATTTTTTTGGGTTTTGATGGTGAAAGTAATTGACAATAATTGCATCTTCTAAACCATATAGAGAGAGAATCATTACAAGGAAAACTCAAACCTTGAAAAATAAAATTGAATGATTTTTAATTCCTTCTTTGTATCTTCCATTTACCCCTATAACACCATTCATGGGAAAACATTCTACATTTTTGTTTCGCTACAATTTTTTTTTATTTGAAGTAAATTATGTAATTATATAAATTTGTGATAAACACTTAACATAATAGATACAAAATAAAAATGAATTTTCATTCAAACACTTGTCACAGTACCTGATTTTACACACATGCTTTAGAAAAGAGAGGGAAAACTTTTCTATATTTAACAATTGACATAATTTTTATGTGGAGCCAAATATATCATGAGATAATATCTAAGATTTAGAGTGCATATTTGTTGTTATTGATCATCCACTTTATGGATACAAGTGTAATGCAAGTAAGACCTCTTGAACAATGTTTCCTTCTATTGTAAATATTTTATTTTTAAAATATTCATCATAAATCTAATAGAAACTACCTTGGTATGTCTCTATTGTGGTTGGAACATTACTACATATGTAATTATGCCAAAGGTGTTATCTAAGTCCGATTGCACCTTGTTAAAAATGAAAATGCACCAGAAATTGAATGGTTGTCAATCTTGGTTGTTGATATGGGGATGAAATTAGAACCATACACATGTATGCATTTCTAACATTGTTTCTTCTTTGGTGTGCGATGAACGATGTTGTCTAGTTAGATCGATTCACCTTTCCTAACATGTTTCCATCTTGTGCTAAAAATGGAGCTTTGAAGAGATTGCATGATCTGATTTGATGGTTTTATTAGTAAAAAACCCTCCTTGTAAATAAGAGAGCAACTTACACTCAACAATGTATGAAATTGTAAGGAGTCTCTGTCTAAATCTTTCGATCAACAAATAAATTAAGAGCTAAGTACTTGAACCACCCCATATTTCGTACACTATTGGAAGAAGACAAAGGAATTTGGCCATGTTTATGAAGGATGCCTCACCATCCCCTATGATGACCTTATTTCAGCGCATTCTCCGCATATGTAACATGAATGATCATGTTATCGCAAAGTGTTTAAATTTGGGAGGAGCTGACAAACATAACACGTAATGTAACCATGAATGACATTGTTCTTTAGAAGTTGTGATGTTATTTGAGAAGGATTTTATTTTTGTGCCTCTGTTGTTTGGTACCATGGCCATATGTAGGCTAATGGCTTTGTGAACATCATAATGCGTATATATAATTGTATGTTGTGTCTTTATATTTAAATTACATGGAAGAGGCTAAACCTTTAAGTGAATATTTTTACCTGGCCTATAAGTATTAGTAAATTGTATGAATGCACAATTGTAAAGTTTATGCCCATTAAAAAGAAAGACATAAAAGTGTATTTTTAGAATTTCCACTTTAGTCTGTGATACAAAAATATGATTTTCCTTGATAAGGGTGTTCACAAGCAAAGGTTTTCCTACCAAACTTATATTTTGATTTTATCGAGTAATTTAAAAACACCTCTTCGATGTATTTTGAAATTGTTTTCTAATTAAAATTCAACTTAAAAAGTAGAGTTCTCTTCCTATGATTTTAAAAATAAATTGAAACCCATTTCCCAATCAATATGAATATGTTATATTCATTTAAAATTGATTATATTATATATAACATTTGTTTTTAAAAAATCATTAAAAAGTTATATTATTGAAGAAACACTTTATATTTAAAGAAGGATCAACATAATTATATGTGGAACCTAGAACCTATTGAATTTTCCCTATTTTTAATTTTGGTCCCTTTAATCACAAATTGTACTCATCACGAAATAATGCGAGTGAGATCAAGATGATACAACGAAGCACATATTGCGAGATATTGTTTAGTAAGTAACAATCGAGCCATGGAATAGATGCGGGACATGCATATATTTAATTGCCATAATTTTCTTTCCAAATTTCCATTCATGTTTTCCTCTTATCTAAAAAATTAAACAACGTCCAATAAAAAAACTTGACACCGTAAAAATAAAAATAAAAAATTAACAAACCCTATTCTTCCCCTATTTTCTCAAAATTTAACATTTCTTTTAATTATGAAAAGGGCCGAGTTTTGGTGCCCTAGAATTGATGGACAAGTTAACAATGTTGATTGAGAAACCCCTCCATATGGCTAAAAATGTAGTACAACGTTATTCTTAAGCTCGATACTATTTTTGATTAAGTTGACTCATGTTACTCAATACTTATTTCAACATATCCACGCACCATCCTTGAAAGATTCTCTCCTCAATATGAAAAATATTTTAATCAAACCTTCTAGATATATGTCAAAATATCTTTCCAAATTTGTCACCTCTCAAAATAATAAAAATATAAAACTAAACCAACCTATCAAAGTTAGTATATTAAAAAATGTCACGGTTTTACCTACGTTGGAAATAACTAACCCTCTATAAACCATGGAAAGGCCATTCTATCCATTTTTCTTCTTTTGGAGAAGAATGGCTACCATGAAAAGGAAATGGCCAACATCAATACATTTCCCTCGTTTAACATTTTTATCTTTGTCATCTCGTATTTCTAACTTGTGGGAATTGTTTCCTATTTCGTGCTATATGGATATCTCATTAACCACTTCATTATTAACTTTCTAAAATAATGTCAATGCCACGTTGTGTGAACTTGAACATCATCTTGAAAAGTTAATATCATAATTGCATAAAAAAATTCAAATCTTACCCTTTATTCTTGCTCAATACATATCCATTTAAATAGGAGATGTTGTTCCTATATTTAAGGAGATATAATCTCCATAAATATCTCCACACATAACTCCTAAAACAACTCCATGCTATTATTTTTCACGTGAGATTTTGTTTTCTCACAAAACTAATATTGTTAATGATTTGTTTACTCAACAACTCATAACAATATTTACTCACCCACTCATAATTACATTTACAATAATGTAATTAATTATTACAACACATATTATATTATCTAGATAATATAATCACTTACATAATATTCTATGTTCACACTACAACATAGATATTCCTAACATTCACCCCCTTAGTGTGAACATGGGGTAAGAGCTCCTGGAAACATCAACCTTGTCGGGTATTCATTCTTTACTTGGATCTTGCTATCTGGATCTTTTTCTTTAATGATCATCCTTGTCGTATGAACATCTTCATCGACCGATCACCTTCCACCGAAGTACCTTCCACCGAAGTATGGCGTCGAGTAGGAGGACCGTCACGGCGTCGTTAGAGACCGTACGTAGATGATTTTCCCGTAAGTATGGTGAGTCATGCGGTTTTTCTTCCACACCAAATAGACACTCGGAACTGTTGTTAGTCTATGTGAACACATTAAAATCAAAACATGAAACTAGTTTCACCCCTTGTGTATAAACACACCACATAACTAAATAAAATATCACCACATTGCATCTGCGACCCCATCGTTGGTGAATGACGAGAGGACGCTGATTTTCCTCCTTCCTCCATTGCCTCCTTCCTCCAACAAGAAAAGAGTCTACCATAGGAAATCCTCATCACTAGGACATGAAAGTTCTTCATCGATTGAGTAGACTTCCCAATCAGTTTCTACTTGAGTAGAAGGGCTTTCTATCTATCTTGTCATCAAGAAGATCCCGAGCTCTCTTTTGGATTACTGATTCCCATCCATTACATGCCCAATCTCATTACAATAAAAGCATTTTATTTTTCCATGTGAAGGAACCTTCTTTGGTTTATGTTTTTCCTTCTTAGATGAGGAGCTCGGTTTGTTTCCTACATATAGTACTTCTTCATGTTCTTCATGATTGCTTTGTTCTAACAATGTAGAAATCACTCCTTCTAGACTAATAGTAATTTTACTCAAAGTAAATACAATATTTGAGTAACTCTTAGGCATGCTAATAAGAAGAATAGCTTTTAGATCATCATCTTTTACATGTTCTTTAATTCCAATTAGTTGATTTAACAAAGAATGAAACTTACTTATATGATCTGCCATTTTTGAGTTCTCTTCCATTTTCAACCCGTACAAGCGTTGCTTCAATGTAGTCTTTGCCATTTCAGCTTCAGAACCAAACAATTTGTTAAGAGACTCCCAAATTTCTTTTGCAGATTTTGTGAAATCCACATGATGTAGATAGGCTTTTGATAAGCCCAGACCAATGGTACCCAATGCTCTCTGATCTTTTGCATTCCATTTTGCCAATTCATTTCCTCCAGTGGGTGGAGTTGAATTAGACTTCACCACATCCCATAGATCCTTTTCTATTAAATGTAATTGCATCTGTAGTTGCCATGTATGGAAATCTTGTCCTTCAAACTTTTCAATCAGATTTAGTTTCTCCATTATTTTGTACAATACAAAAAATACAAAATTGAATCAAGTACTTTAAAATTTTATATTGAATACCTTTTAACCTCCAAGCAAGTCAAGAACTTGTATTAACAATTCAACATTATTGAAAATTGGAGAAAACTTTCAGTAGAAGAATTGATGTGCTTAATTTGATAGCTGCATAGTAAAATCCATATTTCTTCCAAACTACGTTCTGGGTTCTTCTGAAATTTCTTCTGTAGTTTCTTGACCAGCACGTGATTCTGCACACAAAATTATAGAAAAACCCACATCTGGAAACGAAAAATATAATATATTCTTTGAGACGGATCTGATCATGAAAGCACTGAAATTTCTTGCATCAAACCTGCTCTGTTACCAAATGAAAAGTTAATATCATAATTGCATAAAGAAAATTCGAAATCTTACTCTTTATTCTTGCTCAATACATATCCATTTAAATAGGAGATGTTGTTCCTATATTTAAGGAGATATAATCTCCATAAATATCTCCACACATAACTCCTAAAACAACTCCATGCTATTATACGTGAGATTTTGTTTTCTCACAAAACTAATATTGTTAATGATTTGTTTACTCAACAACTCATAACAATATTTACTCACCCACTCATAATTACATTTACAATAATGTAATTAATTATTACAACACATATTATATTATCCTAGATAATATAATCACTTACATAATATTCTATGTTCACACTACAACATAGATATTCCTAACACATCTCTCATCCAAAAATAATTCAATGAATGGACCCAACGTAGTGTATTATTATTGATGTTGACCTACACACCCAAAAGCCTTTGAAGAAAATAAAATTAAAATTTCCTCGCTTTGGATATTATTTTTCAATTAAGAAAATGATGTTTTTCTAATGTCCTAAGCTTAGTCGGTAAAGGTTCTCATGCCAAACAAACATGTTCCTCTCTAATGTACCATGATGGAAAAGGTAAGAATAACTAGTAATTGTAACAAGCAATCACGCCCGGGTGGTGCATTAAAGGTGCCAATACAGAGGTGTTGAAGAAGTTTAAGTTGAAGTATTGAAGGTGGAACATTAGACAGAGGAAGAGTCACCGCAAAGAAGAAGATCGAGGAGAAATTCTTTTGGGTTGGGGGAATCTATTGGATGTACATACGGGAACATAGGCGAACCTCTTTTTCTTTCGACAAGTCACATATGGACCATGTGCCACTTTTTCTTACCATAGCCACGTCATCTATTTAATGCAATAATTGTTGATCGTTAAATATGTCATAATAATTGCCAACTTGAAAAAAATAATTTTTATTAGATTTGTAACTTTTATGGATTACTATAATCACACTTTGTTATGTGTTTTAATAACAAAAACATGGAAGATAAACAAAAAACGGTAAACAAAAGTGAAAACATGATATATACTCTATGTACGAGCACCAAATCAAGGTCTTAGACATCCATGTTATGTACCTTGGATATGATATTATAATGTTTATGGGTTAAGGTAGATGTTTGACACATGTGGCACACATCCCCCTTAGTTAGTTATATGTTTCTAATATGTGAGGTCATATATGAATTAGTTAGATGGGGTAATGACTGACCTACATCTGGATTAGGTGTTACCCATCCATTAAGAGTAATGTATTCGTATATAAAGGATATGAGTATCATTATGAGAGATCGGGTGATGTATGAGTCAAGTCTTCTCTCTCGGTAGGGGCATGTTGGAGGTATCCCCCTTGAAGTGGAGTTCAAATATTGGGAGATTGTAGAGTTATTCCTTCCTTAAGGAGCATTATATGGTGTTGCCCTACCTTAAGGGTGTTCTTCTATCATTTGAATATATTGAATAATTGGGCATTTTAGATCACCAATATCTCCTCTCATTTGTGTTATATTAATGCATATTGTTTCTAAAAGTGGTATCAGAAAATTGCTCTGAGCAATTTGTGGGATAAAACCCTAATTTTAGTGATTCGCCTATATCTCGAGATCTATTGTGATTTTTTATAAAAAAAAAGTGTGAGGTGGAGAAATCATGCAAGGAATTGACCCTAATTTTTAAATATTTTTTAGAGCCGTTTTGAAAAAGATATTTAAATTTTAGCGTTAAAACCCTAATTTAATTGTTTCATTTATATCTTTTGAATGGTAATGTGAATTCTATGGTGGTGTGGTCAATTTGTTTCAAGGTAAAACCCTCAAAATTTCAAAAAATTGCATTTCGTCTATGAGATTTATTGAAGTTTTATGTTTTTTCACAATTTTTCTCCGTAGGCCGAAATATTAAAAAAAAAACCATTTTGTTTATATTTTCAAAAGCTCTCCAAAATATAATTACGGTCTATGTTCTATGTTTTCGATTTGAGGCCATCATATCGGCTTAAAAAGGTTTGACAAATATTTGATCAAACTATTATGTTCTTAAAACCCTAGTTTTTATGAATCAAGAAACTATCCTATAGTGTTTACACAAAATACTAAAATTTATAAATAAGGCAAAAAAGTCGCTAGAAAAAAAGTGGGGTCAATTTGGGATGGGAAAAACAAAGAAGGGTGTAGAAGAAGAGAAATAAATTTATGATGAAGTAGAAGATGATGACGAATGGCTTACGAGGCTACAAATGATACAAAAAGAGAGGTATGAAGAGGAAAACGAGGAGAAGAAGAAGAAGAGGATACACATGCTCTAGAAGGAGAGACAACATATCAAGATGAAAGTTCAAATAATGCATCTCCAAAGAAGGAAGCTTCAATATTTCAGTTTGAAGGGTGCATTCAAAGGAAAAAGGTAATTATTTCCATAAACCCTAGCAACAAGTATAACTTCATCAACATGGATGTAGCTCAACATCTACATGTTCAGGAAAAGAATATCAAGGAAGCTCAAGTGGAGGGTAAGAAAATTCAAGTCTTTGAAGATTTAAAGCTCTTTATGGATAAACATGTTTTGCATTTAGATTTTTATGCTTTAGATATGAATGGTATGGATATTGTTCTTTGATATCCTTGATTAGAGACCTTGGGAACAATTAATATTAATGTGCAAAGAATTTCATGAAGATATGGTGTAAGAGAAAAAAACTTACCTTGTAAGATATCACACTTAGCAAGGAACAAAGTAATGTCAAGAGGAAACATAATATTGAATTTGAAGGGAATAAGGATAATTCAAAAGGAGAACATTAAGAACATGATGAAAAGAAAAAAATAATTATCCGTCTATACAAGAGAAAAAAACAAATAAATAACAAACAACAAGGTGGAAGAGGAAAAGAAAGATGACAAAGAGGTTGAGGATACAAAGGTTGCAGATATAGACACCCACATCATCATAAGAGACAAAAATAATGGAGACATGTTAGAGCACATGAGGGCATCAATATACATGTACATACATGGGATTGGAGGAACAATCACTACAACTATACATTGAATCAATGGAGCAACAATTATATGACATGGAATCACAAAAATAATTATTATAGCTATGCATGGATGTTGAGGAGGAACAAATATGGACATGGATGGAATCAAAGGATTGCAATGGACTATGGAACCGGGTTTCAAGATGTATCACCCACTAAGATCTCATATGGGTGGTTGGATGATCGAGCATGGCAACAAGTGTGCAATGATTTGAAGCACACTCACTATATGACTTCTTCTCATGTTTGAGGATGAAACATGTCAAGGAGGGAGGGAATGTTATGTACCTTAGGATATGATATTATAATGTATATGGGTTGATGGAGATGTCAAAAGGTGGCACACATCCCCCTTAGTTAGTTATATGTTTATTATATATAAGGTCACATAGAATTTAATTATATAGGGTAATGAGTCGGTCTACATTGAGATTATGTGTTACCCATCCATTAAGAGTAATGTATTCATGTATAAAGGATATGAGTATCATTGCGAGAGAATCGATGATGTATGAGTCAAGCCTTACTCGGTAGGAGTATATTAGAGGTGTCCCCCTCAAGTGGAGTTCCCATATTGTGATATTGTGGAGTTATTCCTTCCTTGAAGAACATCGTATGATGTTGACATACGTTAAGGTTATTCTTCTATTATTTGAATATATTGAATAATTAAGCATCTTGGCCCACCATTGTGTTATATACTACATATTGTTCATTTATTATATGCAAAGATATTATCAATCCACATCTCCAATGACAACCCTTATTATTTTTATTAACGCTATGTTGTTTTAGTAACAAAGAGGATACATTGGGCGAAGAGGACGAGTTGGAGGTCATGATGGGTGAGGGCATGAGTGTGTCATACTCAAATATATGAAAGCTTCATTTCTATACGTGGTGGTGAAGGAGACTCTATAAAGCCTATGAGGTTGAGGAGAATGTGGATGTTAGGGTCATGGCCCAAGGCTTTCCTCCTCGGGCACATATTATTGTGGTCCTTGATAACCTACAAAGATCTCAACCTTGGAATTAGGCTAAACATTTCAAGACTATAATGCCTTCTTTAACGGGCTCATGCCTTGTGTGAACAATTATACTTTTTTAAGGTGGTAATGTTGACGAGCTCATTTGTAGCATGTCATGCATGTATTTGAGGTCATCCAACTATCTTGTGAGATAGTATCTCCATGTCATGTTGTTCTCTCACGTGATTCCATCCTACCATTTTCAAAATTTTGCCATCATCTTCCCAACTAGTCCAAAATGGGAGTTTAGAGCAAGGCATAAAGAACCATCAAATCTTAACATAAGGTGGATTTTGTAAATGTAGTTGTTAGTAGAATGTGCAAAGACCCCAGTGCCAATCTTTTGTTACTCAGTAACCTATTGCTCAATACATAATAATAAAAACAAGCACAAAATTCACAAATCCTCCATTGCATTGACAAAATGTAGATTGTAAAAGTAATCACCATCACTAATATATATGTAAAAAAAATAGGCCAACAATGAATTATCCACAAATAATATTGCACGATATTAATTGTTGAATTTGAAATGTTAACAAGTAATTAAGTATTCCTTGACCGCATATTGCATTTTGAGATATCTTCAAAGTACGTTGCCTCAACGAATTGCACACCACACCCATTTTCTCCTTCAAATGATTGACAAAAATGGTGCATGATACATACGTGTCTGGTCGTAAGAAAGAAGATTTCACACTAGTTCCCCCAACATTTTTGTTGCCCTTGGACTTATCCTCCCCCAAACCCCTTCTTCATTGCCCCTCTTCATCCTTTGATGTTTCACTCCCTCAAGTTTAACTTCTTGAATGCATTGCCTTCAACATGTCCATCACACAATTTACATGCAATTGCTAATCTATTCGTAAATACACAATTAAAATCAATATTTATAGTTCACTTGTAATCTAAATACATATCTTTGATTAAAAAATATATTTAAATTTGTCTAGATTTTTTTCGTCTATAAATAATGATAAATATCATTAATAGGTTTGTACTCTTTGTAAAGTTTATATTGTTATAAAATAATAATAATAGCCTTTTTAAATGGTCATTTTTATGTTTTTTTATTTAATAAAATTCAATCATTTTTAAATGTAAAAGATAAATTTTGGGTGGCTGATAAAAACGTGAAGGATTACCATTGAAAATCATCATCCATGGAATTGTTGGTACAAGGAATTCATATATATTCAAAAAAATCAAACTTGTGCCATTATCTTCCATTACAAGACAAAACAACTCACTATTATTGCTTTCTTTGACTCCCATTGCAACCTCCAACAATAACACATCAACCACACATGCATGGCTACATATATCTATATCATAAATGAAACCACTTAGGGCCAACACTTGTAAATTTATGCGAACTCATTCAATATACATTCTTTTTCCACTTGAGGCCATATTGAGTGGTGATTGTACGAGTATTTCCCCAATAACAAATTCGTGTTACTTGGCGGGAGGTCATCCATTCTAATTGGTGACTTGAGACAACTGCCGCCAGTCAAAGACATGACAATGTATGTAGGAACATCATATGGTTCAACCCTTCGTCTCAAGTTGAAATATCCGAATTTCATTCTTCAACAAACTTATATGAAAAACACAATTTGGTCGATATGCACATAGCAAATAGGAGCATATCATGTGAATAGACTTCAATTGCACTTGATGAGGTTCAATTTGGGGCCAAAATACTTTTGTGTCCCACACAAGAATAACTTATCCTTATTGCCAATTTTTGGGTAGACACGGGGCTTCTCAGTTGTAAAATTGGTCTCGTTCAAGCTATTGCTTATAAATTTGGCGCAAACCCCACCTCAATTGCCAATGATTCTGATTGTTAAATTCAAAAATAAGAAGAGTGCCACCATTAGAAGCATGGGAGTTCAAAGAAATATGTGCGATTCAATTCTGTCAGGAATATTTTCAGATTTCGAAGCTCAATCTTTTGGCAGCGACCAATGAGGAGAGATGCCACGGATCGTGGTTTTCGAGAAGTGAACTGGTGTGCCGTGAAGACCAAGTAAAACCCCCTGATTTTGCAATGGAACAGAATATTTGCCTTTGTCAGAAATCAGAACACGTTTTTGCTGTGTCTGCATCTTGTTTATTTCGCGTGTTTGCGGAAAACTGTGGTGTTTCTAAGTCTGCGTCCAGCTTTGGTTTCAGAATGTGTTCGGAGTAGTCTCTCTCTCTCTGAGGTCGGCGTGTTCTTGCGGGTCATCGTAGGTATGTTTATATGTCGCTCCTGTCGAAATATGTATTATCTGGACGAGATCTGTGTTTGTTGTTTTCAATCGGAAAAACCCTGTGTCGGAGTGGATGTCTCTGTTAGGGTTTGCATGTCACACTTCTGAGCAAAAGGAAATAACTCGTTTTGCCTGTATTGCAGGTTTCTGGAGGCAGGGAAAGCGTGGAGTTGTGGAGTCGTCACTGTTTGGAGTTGTGAAGCCGTCATTGTGTGAAGCTTTGTCTCTTGGAGTTGCAGCGCATATCATAAAAGGTCTGTGACAAAAATGCCGCCATTTTTAATAGTTGTGCATCTAATGTTTGTTCCGGATCTTATGGAGTAATTTTAGCTATATCTTTGTTTGGAAAGCAAATAGACTGGCAAAGTCAGTCTGTAGATAGGTTGTCTCTAATGACAAGAACTCAGTCTTCTAATTAACAATGAATCAGAAGGTACTCTATGACATAAACAAATGGTTGAACAAATGGCTTCTAATAAACAAAACCTCTTATGCAACATTTTGGGCCCCTTGAGTTTCGTATATTACACCAAAACTGGCTGTAAAAACGTGTACATAAACTAGAGAAATTCCGCTGCGTTTTGTGGCCTTTTTTTCACAGACCCATTTTTAAAATTGCATTTTGGGGCTTCCCAAATCTCTCAAACCCGTCCTTAAAAACTCTCTTTGAGTCTCTCAATACTCAGGCGGCTGGCTGATATTCGCATCAATATCAAGGGAAGGGATAATTATTACCGGCAATGGCTGGTACACTTTCTGCGCCTGTGAAAAGCCAGGGGTGCACGAGGGTAAAAAAAATCAAAAAAGTCGGCGTCACGGGAAACCGCTGCCCACATACGCCAAAACCAGAAACCGCCATGGTAATTCTCGTGAATACCACCGACCCGCTGTTGCAGGGCATGGGCATGTACTTTTCTGTTTTTTATTTTAACCCTCAGTAATTTGTTTTTACCACTGTCAGTTTTTACCCTCTCAGCTGACAAGGATTAAAAGCTGCAATCTTTGGATCACATTTTAGATTAAATGTTCCCCTCGTGTGTTACTTAATTGTAATACTAGCAGTTGTAATGCGTGAAATGTACGATGGAAATGCTAAAGGGGATCTTTTAGAGGAGTCATATTGGAGGGAGAGAAACAATGGGAGAGGAAGAAGGGTGAAGAAGAAAGGGTTTGAGGGCGGACAAGTGTGTGGGTGGCGATTGGGAAAGGAGAAACAATGTGAAACTGAAACATACAAAAATGACATGACATTTATGTCAATCCTTCGAGTGGATTTGGGCTGTTGTCTTAGATGATGCTGAAACAATGCAATTTTCGAAAAAGGATAGATGCCATTTCCAGAACACAAACTTGCTTGGTCTGCATGGAAAACTACCTAGGAATGATATGGAAAATGACTGGAGGTGTCTATATGTGCAATAGATGCACGGCTGAGAGAAATGGTCACCACTTCTCTGCATGGAACAACATGGACCTGGGTCATCAACCTCTTGTTCTACAATACCTAACACAAGTTGAGGAAATGCTTATCACAAGAGTCAATCCCATCTTGCAAGTTAGCCAAGCATGTGGGGCACAATACAAATACACGGGACATACTATCAGCTTCCCACAAAATATTTCATCTATTATCAAATACCTTTTGCGGTGTCTTGAAGAGTTGGACATCTTGCTCATACAAATAAAGGGACCAAACCAAACAAAATATGATTTCCATGTGAGCAAGGCTCGTGTGTGGGACGTCCTGCAGTTCAAAATTGCTAATGATCCATACTATAAAGATGTCATCATTAACTATGAAGCCCTGTTCTCCTTGCCTGCTGAACATACTAATGTCTCCTGCATCTTAAAATCTGTTGATATTGATATCCCCCCTCCCACGAAGTGCAACCTGATTTTGTTGGTCTTGATGCATTAGCATCCCCCTTTACAATCAGCCTTCCATCGTCCTTTGTCCTAGTATTTCCTAATTTAGGTACGGAACAAGAGGAAATAATATGCTTCCTACATGCTTCGGCTGAAGGGTCGCCCTTCTCTTTGTTGTGGCCTGAAATTGGTCTGTCACCTTTTAATGAATGCAACACGGAAGGTTTGTTCACGATGGCATTTCCAATTTTGTTTCCAACAAGTTCAACCATGTTCAAACAACCACACATGAAAGAGGTTCAACTTCATGAATATGCAATGCATTTGATTCGATACTATGACAACCACTTTGGTAGCCACCCTAGGTTCAGATACTTCTTGCTTAACTTCATCATGCGCCACCAAAGCTAAGCTACAACTTCTGTTTTCATGAAATAAGATATCAATCATGCCATTCCATAATCTATAGGGGTCTTCGTCAATGCCTTCATGACAATCCTAATGATAGCCTCCCTGAAAATTTGATACGCTTTGGAATCACTCTTCAAGGAACACGTTCGTTTTGGTCAAAAAGAAGAAGTGAGGTTCCAGACATGATTGAACAACTTGACACCCCCACATTATTCTCTACTTTAAGTGCTGCTGACATAAAATGGCCAAACCTCCATAGTGTTATGCTTGGGAGGAGCCTTGTAGATCCTCAAGATGCACAAAGGTGGAGGAACCAAAACATTGTTTCCAACCCTCATCATGTTTCAACATACTTACACCAAAGATTCTCAGTATTTTGTGAAGAGGTCTTACAAAAACACCTTGGGGCACAAGACTATTGGTATAGGTGAGGCTTGTTTCTTTTACTTATTTTAAAAAGTCATTTCCAAACCTTTCTTATAGTTCTCCATCTTTCCCTAGGTACGAATGACAACATCGAGGTTCTGCCCATGTGCATGGCTTCTTGTGACTTCCTGAGGCCCCAAATGTGGAGACGATCTATTGGAGTGACATATTAACTATCAATCGGGTTAAAGGCTACTTAAACAAATATGTTTATGCTTGGAACCCCCAACCCATATCTTCAAAGTCAAAATATATTCATCGATCCATTCAAGATGATCCTTGCTTGGTAAACACAACACAAATATTGTCTGTAAATCCTCTTTTCAACCTGGGAGAGTTATTGAATTTCGTACAAAGACACACCAATGGCTCGAATAAACACGCCTTCGAAAGAAATTTGTTGGCCTATAATGCAGATACAAAGCACCTTGGGAGATATGTGGATAATCGACTCTTGTCTTCGACGAAGCACAAAGGTCTAGTACATGCCTATTAGAAATGATGACAAACTAAACATCCACAACCCCACAATGTTGTCAATTTGGAGAGCCAATGTTGATTTTTGCTTTATCCTCTCTCAACATGCGGTTCTAAAATATATCGATAAATATGCTCCCAAGGCAGAGCAATGTTCTGAATCATACCATCAAATGCTCTCAAGGATTTCTTCCACCTTAGATCTGAACAACCAACCAAGGTTGCATTTCGAAAATGCTTACAGATAGTGTTTTTGATCATGACATGAGTGCCCAAGAAACATGTCACATGTTGCAAAGAAGTTACCTCTTGTTCTTTGTAGTCGATCATTCGTTTCCTTAAATGTTGGCAAAAAAATTTCTGCGTTGTGTCTCTCGAAACAAAAGTTCTAAATAACACAACATCAAACCTTTATGATGCCTACTTGCAGCGCCTTGCAAATATGGAATCTATTTCACTTATTGAAGTTGTAAGATCTTGGTCTTGCAATAAGCTACTTGTTGGTGTCAAATGGAAGCTACGGCCATCAAAGGCTATTGTGCGTTCGCATCCCCAATGTTGATTCCACTTCTTTTGAGCTTTTCTGTTGGAGCGAACTCCTCCTTTACAAACCTTTTCGCAACATTTCAATAGACATTAGAAGCACAATAGACCTAGTCATCTGTAATTGGGAAGTGTTGAGAAACAATTATCAACCTTGGCATGTCAAACGTGTATATCCAACAAATGACTCATCTTCCTTGACGAATAACCAAATGAGGAAGAAATCTTGGGACCTTCTCATATGTAGGCTGAATGGAAACTTTTATACCAACTCTATCCCATAAATCACATGGGCCTAGACACCCTTGACATGCTAGGTCATTGAGATTTTGACATGCATCACAATTGGCTCCAAAATGATGTTCCAATTTCTTTCTTTAGACACCAATGCATCTTTCATTGAAATCTGCAAGACCACTACAAAAATTCCTTTCTGAGCGTAAGAACTCCACATCCACCAAAATGCCTTTCTCGCTAGAATAAAAACAAGCTTTTGATACAATTCTTCAGCGCTACATGCACATAATACTCACGCCTCCACTAAAACTAATACTTCAGGTTCTACAGGCACATGTCGATCGTACCTCATAAATACTATCCACTCCGCAATGTCTTCCGCTAGTCTGTCACAATCATCTCCCCTCTTGCTCCTTGCACCAATTGGAGTGGTTGCATTCAACATTTTAGCATCAACTATTCATGCATCTTTGCGGATACCTGTAAAGGATATCAAGCCACTAGAAGGACAAGCGTTATCTTCTCTTCAAGAATCCCTCAAGCATGTTCATTACATTCTCATTGATGAGATGAGCTTCATAGGTCCAAAACTCCTTGCCAAAATCGACTTTCGCCTGTGTGCGGTTTTCCTCACCATAGGTACTCCGCATTTGGCAACAGATCCATCATTCTCGTTGGCAACATTGGATGGTTGCCCCCGTCAAGGATGTTCCTCTATATGCCGACCACTCATATGTAACAAACTTGTGGAATAGCTTCATCGCTTCTATTATGCTAAAGACAATCTTTCGCCAATAAGGTTCAAATCAGGCTCAAATTTCTTTTTGCTGACTTCTTTTAAATATCAAAGATGGAATCCCCCTTGTCGACTCTTGGAAAACACTTCTCCAATGTACGGATGCAAGAATGTCAGATTCAAAGATCTCATCATTTCCTTGCCCATGGAGTTCTCACTCAAACACCTTCTTCATCAACCCTCTTCCTCCCTTTTTGTTTCGCCTCGTCCAATATAACTTCTTCAATGAATCCCTTTCAGCGTCTCCATTGCACAATTCATGTGTGATTGCTAGTTAAATATGACAAGCTGTAGCACAAAGTATACTTTTTTACTCATGTTTATGTTCATAATTTTTCTTCGCATACCTCACTTACCCTATCGTCATGCGTTTCCATTGCATCTTTGCTAGTGTTGGTAATTTCTTGGATGGGGGTTGGGCATTTAAATAAATGACATAAACACAAATGAAACTGTGTTTTTGGGGACACACTTAACCATAAAACGTTTGCTACATTCATTTTTCTTTGTTGGTTCTTTTACTACAAATTGCTTCGAGGGCAAATATTATGCTACAACATGTCTTACATCGAGGATTTCGCTCTAGAATTGCTTCATAAGTTTTCAAGGTAAATTCGATGATCTGCACCCAAGGAAAAATCTGCACCAAAGGTAAAGCCACAGAACAAAGAGGAGACCCCAAGATCCAACCAGAGATGGACGTGGCAAAAGAGACCTTGAGGTTAAATTTGATGGCCCCGTGGCCATCAATTGCATTAAACAATCCGGGAATATTCAATCGACCATAAATTTTGATCTAAGTCACCAAATCAAACAAAATTAGTCTCGTTGGAAAGCTCTTGAGGAGCGCTACATGATTAGAGTGGCCCTTTCAAGATTGTTTCCTGACTGAATAACTGATTCAAGGGCCCACAACCATTTTCAGATTTGAGTTTTGCAACACAAACCGAGCCTTATTCTTTTGCTCATATCTTTTGATCTAGAGACTCTTTTCACTTGCATGTTATATCAATGGAAAGGTCATGATTAGAGATTTGTTTTAAATCCAGTTGCAGAGGTTATAATGAAGGGATCAGAGAGATCTTGACAGAAATTTGGAGACTATTTTAAAGCGTTTTCTCAATCTGGGATGCCCAAATCAGTTTTTTTGCTTCCCTTCGGGTCTGTTTGATCTCACAACTGTTTCTCAGTGGAATATTCCTTTAGTGGCCCACAAAGCACTGAATCAGAGGAGTTAGGAGATCTTATAACAAATTAGAAACAAATAAGGAGCAGTTTCAGTGGTCCCAGAAACACAATCATGGCTTTATCAGACAAATGGCAGCTCAATGTTCACCTATCTCTCCTGATCTTGTGGGAATTTGTGGATATCCATCTCAGAGTTCATCTTCTAGGAAAATATCTGCTTTGGCTTGCTGAGGAAGGCATCTTTCTTGTTAGAGATCATCATGAGACCTGGAATATGCTCTCAGAGGCAGTTTTGGGCGAATTTCTTCTTCTTAGTATCTCTAGGACTTCCAGATCCTTCCAAAAGGCATATTCCATGGCATATTTTGACCCTTTCTTCCTTCCTCTTCTATAAATGTAATGAGTTTCATAAATGAAACCATCCTCTCTTGAATGCAAAGAAACTCTACCAAATTGGTTTTTGAGTGTTCTGAGTTTGTGTAGACCCTTGTGTTGAATTGTGCAATGCATTCACTGCCTTCTCAATGACTGTGAGAGATTGTGTATTTCTTAAGTAATAATATATGTTTGATTGTGATTCATATATATCCTTTGGCTTGTGTTATTGCATCTTACCTTTCTCTGTTGTTATTGTATGATGTGTATGAATTATATTTACATAATTTTAGTCCATTGTGTCATCTATACAGAGGATTAAAGGCTGATAGAATACAATGTGAATTGTGGCTCATATTTTCCCCTTTGGCACTATGTTTGTCCCTTTTTCCTTGATCTTAGGGAGAGTGATCCCTTCATACTCTGGTGTATCACCATTCTTGTCAAATTTCAACACTCTTTCTCCCTTAACTTTTCGAGTTTTTAGTTAGATTAGAGTAGTGGTTAATCTAGAGCTTTTAAGGAAAGGAACCAACCTTATTCTGGAGGTTTATCTCAAGGGTTAAGGTCCCACACCTTAGAGATACTCCCATTGTTGTTGCAGAGACCTTCGACACTTGAATTGCTACCTAAATCAGAAGGGTGCACACAATTCTCTGCTAACACCATCTTCATATTCATTTGTAATTTAAATATAATTATGCAATCAATTCATGTTGAAACTAGTGACAACCAATTACAAACATGTAATGGAAAATAGTACTAATTTCTTATTAGAAATAATATTAAGAAAGGCTGCATGGCATCTTTAATTTCTGCCATTTTTGCAGGGAGTAAAGTCGCTAAGAAAAGTGTATGCACATTGGATATATGATACTGACTAGTATTTATCTTTGCTAAAAGAGATACTGTTAACCAATTTGCCCTTTTTCGTTTTCCCTTGTCGAATTATTTGTGAGATCTTAGAACCAATTCATGCGCCGATAAGTTTTATCTGAATTAATAAAATCCACGACTTCCTAAACGGATTTTTTGCTGAGAGGAGATGGCTTCTTGTATTGTGCTCTCTTCATCTAGATGAAAATGTTTATGTATATTTCATCTGTTTTCTTACATTCTTAATTCACATATCTATAAGCCATGGTGAGAGGG
Organism: Taxus wallichiana var. yunnanensis; assembly: GCA_018340775.1. NCBI lineage: Eukaryota > Viridiplantae > Streptophyta > Pinopsida > Cupressales > Taxaceae > Taxus > Taxus wallichiana. Next base: position 173,127,847 of record CM031236.1, read on the forward strand.
GTGGGAACTCACAACCATTTCAGACTGGGCTGTAAGATATTTGGCACTGTACCACCTGATTGTTTTCATTGAAACAGGACATACAAAGTCCCTTGAACACCTTATATTATAAGGCCGAGTATGATTTCTCAGGATAACTTTGTTGAATTTATGCTAGTAGTCAACTACTTGAAAATAGAGATCAAGTAAAAGTAGTCTGCCCTAATCTTCTGACTATAAAACTCTCATGGTTTGAATACAACTTGAACAAAGGCTTTCCATCCTAACCTGCTTCAAGGGTCTTTAAGTCCTTAAGAGAAGAGTAAACAAGAGGATAATTGACAGGAACGGACCATGTCTTTCAATAGACAATAATAGGTGCAAGTCACACAAATAACCCCTTACCTGTACAGAGCTTATTTTGTTTAGAGAAAAACCACCGATGGTTACTTTTAAATTAGTGCCACAAACCCCCATTTACAAAAGCGAGTTAACTTTGTATCAAGCTATGATCTTGTAAATTGTGAGGAGTACAAAGTTGTGCACTATTGCAGCTACCATCTTCAATATTCACCGGCAATTCAAGTCTAATTATGTGACCATTAGAGGGTCATTTTTAGGGGCTATTTTTGGCCAACTGGCTAACTTTTGACATTTTCTCAAATTTTAAACTCAACAATCAATCAATTTTAGAAAAAAGCGATTCACCAAATATTCATAGAAGATGTAAGTAACTCAGTTAAATTTGCCAAAATATACATGTTTTAACGGCAAATTCCATGTTTTCCCTTAGAATTCATTTACCATGCATATGTTTCCTAGTTTTCAATTAAAAATATTCACCTACAATAATATACTTCTAAAAAAATCGCATTCCTTAAAAAATATCCTGGGCCAATCAATATATGTTAAAACTAGTAATAATCAGTGACAAATATGTAACGGAAAATGTAATTATTAATATGACGAGTTATTAACATTACTTTCTTATTGGAATAACATCAAGAAAGGCTGCATAACAGCTTTAGTTGCTGCCATTTTTGCAGGGAGTAAGGTTGCTAAGCAAAAGTGTTTGCATATAAGATATATGATACCGGCTGGTATTTATCTTTGCTAAAATATCTATTGTTATCCAATTTGCCCTTATATCATTTCCCTTGTGGAACGATTTGTGAGATCTTAGTACCAATTCCCGTGTCAATAAGTTTAATGTGAATTAGGTGAATCCATGACCTTCTAACGAGCTTTCTGCTGAGAGTAGGTGGCTTCTTGTATTGTGCTCTCTTCATCTGGTTGAAAATATTTTGTTTATTTCATTTATGTTTTCTTACATTCTTACTTCACATATCTAAGAGCAATGAGGAGAGGGTGGAGCTCACAGCCATTTTGGAACGGGCTGTAGGATATTAGTCACTGTACGACCTCATAATTTTTATTGAAATAAGACATACAAAGTCCTTTGAACACTTATAAGGCCGAGTATTATTTCTCAGGATAACTTTGTTGAATTTATGGTAGTAGCATTTTACTGATTCAAGGTATATCACTTACACTGTATTGAACTCGAATGTTTAATTGTTATTTCTGTGATAAGGTAATTTGTAAAATTAAAAAAACCACCAGAATTGCTTGATATCACGTTCTGTCAACTCAAATTAAAAATTAAAGTAAATTAAAAAATTGCAGTTAATAAATAGTTGCTAACTATTTGAAGATGGAGAGCAATTAAAAGTAATCTGCTATGATCTTTTTGACTACAAAACTCTCATGGCTTGATACAATTTGAACAGAGGCTTTCTGCCCCTAACCTGTTTCAAGGGCCTTCAAGTCCTTAAGAGTAAACAAGTGGGTAATTGACATGAATGGACCAAATTTTTCAACAGAGTAACGGATGCAAGGCATACAAATAACCCCCTATCTATGTAGAGATTTCTCTCTCATTTATTGTAGTCGACCCATAACTTTAAAAGTAATATGCTCTGATCTTTTTGACTACAAAACTCTCATGGCTTGATACATCTTGAACAAAGGCATTTTGCCTCTGACCTATTTCAAGGGCCTTGAAGTCCTTAAGAGTAAACAAGTGGGTAATTGGCATGAATGGGCCATATCTTTTAATAGACTAACATATGCAAGGCACACAAATAACCCCTATATATGTAGAGATGTCACATCCGAAAACAGTCATTTATTATTTTGATACATTTGGAGAAGAGGTGATGATCACCATAGAGATACTATGTTATTGATTGATTGATCTTACTTGATTAACATTTTGATATGTTTGGATAAAAGAATTTATTTTCAGTAACTAAACAATTGTTAGATGGTTATTAAATGTTGAAATACAATTATGGATTATTGTTGATAATAGCATGTCGTTCAGATTTATAGATATTTGATTTATTATTTTGGACATGTAATGCACTTGGTATTGTTTGTGCATGTGCAAGAGTTCTCGAGAAATGAGAAAGGGCATCATCGAGAGAGAAGAAAAGATGTCATGATGAGTATTGAGAGAGAGAGAGAGAGTTACTTGTGTATGTTAGTGCTCGAAAATTGGGACAATCTGTAAGTCGGTAAATAGAACCTATACATTTATTTTGGCTCACAAAATCCTTGCGTCGTTACATCCTTTAGAGGTCACAAAAACATCTTTTCCTAAATAATGAAGCTATTAATAATATAAATATTAATGACGTATTATCACAATATAAAGGATGAGAATTAATCTTATGTGTTTGGACTATTATACCGAAGGCCGCATTATCATTTGTTACAATAATATTTTTTTGTAATTAACCGATTACTTAGAGATTTGCATAATTAGAGATTTAATCAAACTGAATAAAAGAATAACAATTTCATTAATAGAATTTTGGAAATTATTTAATCAACAAAGAAAATTACATATGTATTTGAATAAATAAAAGAAATAGAAGTAAACTATTAACTATGGTGCATTTACCTAGGAGATAACTAGAAATTGCATGTAGGAATTAAGTGTTGCATGGTAAAGAAAACTAAAGTCTAAATTAAAGATTAACTCTAGTAAAATTAAGATCCTCCCCACGTGGCTAATCCACTTACTTGCCTATGTGGCACTTTAGAAAGATTAAAATATAACAATAAATACTCAAGAGTATGCAAGATGGAGGAGAAGAATCTAGAGCACCTCGAATGAGGGTAGATAAAAATAAAATTATATATATATTACGAAAAATAGAATGGGGGACATATAGTTAACTGAAGAGGAGGATTTTAGAACAAAGTGAGAGGTAACAGTTAAAAGAGAAAGGGGACACATAGAGAGGGGGAAGCACAAGAAGAAAATAATCATTGGGGAGGAGAACGGAAGGGAAGAAGAAAACATAGAGAGTGAGCACGTAGATAGAGGGAGAAGAAGAGAATCGGTTAGGGAACAACACATTAGTGTCAAACTAGGTTCTACTTTTCTCTTTTGTCTGTTGGAATATTTTCCTGATTTATTAAATTGTCACCATAAAATTTTACAGTAAAGTAAATTTAGAGGAAGAAAACCAAAGAACTTGGGTACAAGACCACCCAAAACCATATAATTTCTGTTTGATTCATCCCCTATTTAATGAATGTCTATCCTTAAAGATCTGATCTGTTGAGGATTGCTATGCGTGGGATGAAGTCAGATCAAACCACTCTGCTCCATAGTCCATGCTCATTCGTCATCTTGGTCAAATGATAGGATACAAATAATTAGTGTATATATCCATACAAAATTCAACAAAAATTAGTAATACATGACGAATCTCGCATCACAGAACCTTACCATGAATCATGGAAGAACATACCATGAAAATATAACTCTAATAAGTTGACTTGACCCGATGATCTATAACATCTTATAAAATTTAAATGAATTAAGACATAAACTGAAAAATCACTCCGTACTCGATTTTCAAATCTAGATTTCTCCTATCTGGAAAATTGGGTGGAGCTGAATTTTGGATAGCTCACTCAATACATATTTGTTTACAAACCCTTTAAATTTTATTCAAACCCAGTTTACGAAATATAAGTTACAATTAATTATTTGATGGGGTTTTCTGTAATCTGAATTACTTTCCATATTCTTTTTATGTATTTTTTTTATATATAAAGAGGAAGAGAAGAAAGTAATTAAATATAATTATTTCATTAAGGGAGGTATATCCATGATGTGGAGCTAAATGGGAAGCATGGATTACAACTATAACACAAAGATTAAATATAAAATATGATACTTAAACCAAGAAAGGAGCTATCAAATAATAAATATTGATAATCATAACAGAAAAAATGAATATTACATGAACCAGATTACTTCATTGATGTATTTAGAATAATGATAAACCGTAAGTAAGGGAGCAACAATTATAAACTTATACAAATAATCATGAAAATCAAATAGGGATAACACAAATCCATTGATATAGGAATGAAAAATATACTCTCTAAACTTGTACGAAACCTTGAAATAGAACAAATAATGAGAATTATTTTCTATAGATAAGAGATAAAATTAATATTTGAATTGGTCAATACAACCAATCGTAAATATAAATATTGATAAGTATAACAAAAATGAATATTATGTGAACCAGGACTACTTCATTGATGTATTTAGAATCATGATAAACCGTAAGTAAGGGAGCAACAATTATAAACTTATACAAATGATCATGAAAATCAAATAGGGATAACACAAATCCATTGATATAGGAATGAAAAATATACACTCTAAACTTGTACGAAACCTTGAAATAGAACAAATAATGAGATCATGTTTGTATATGTCAAATTGTATCTTAGGAGAATTATTTTTGATAGATAAGAATTAATATTTGAATTGGTCAACACAACCAATCGTAAGCATGATTTGGGTGAAGAGGCGGGAACCTTTAACCATGGCTTATAAAGGAGAACTATACGTGACTTCTAGCATACTGACCATGGGTTGTTATGTCGTCTGGGATTACAGTTAGATTAGAATCCCTTTAACATTAATTTGATGGGTGGTATGGGACACTCAGAAAAATTAGTGTTGTTTGGGATTCTAGCATCTGTTTAACTAGACTGTAACTTGAAGAAAATTGTGTTTTGTTGCCAATTGCTGGGATAAGGAGTGGGAATGTGAGATGTGTTAAGTTTAGGGGTGATAGTACTAGGGTGATAGATAACCTAGTGCATAGAATCACTTATGACAAATGCCAAGAGGGGACACAAGGTAGGTAGTGGATTGACACACAAGCTACCCTCTTGAATTATCACTTTAGATTATTCATGCTCTAGCATTTTGATGGATTTCAGGGACTAGGTGGGTACCTACTGAATTCTATAGACTTTTGGCCAAAAGCAAAATCATAGGGTTATGATTTTAGGATGTATATTATTCCTACCCCATAGATTGGGTAATGGCTTACACATATGACTCTCTCTCTTTCCTCATTGATTACCACATCTTCCTTCTCGTGAAGGGTAGGGCCACTCTCAAGATTTGAGAGGTGTGCGGGGATCCGTATGGCTCGTGGTTGGAGGTAAAGTGCTCCGATGATGCTCTTTCTCTCACTATGCAATTGGACAACAAAATGATTCTCTACGACACTTGCCTTGGCTTTCTATTAGGTGAGTATTGTATCAAAGTATTTCTATTTGTGTTTTATATAAAATAAACAAAAGTGAAATTGTAAACCTTGCAAATTAGAGTGTTGAAGATTACGTAAGTTTATAAACTTGTAGAATTGAAAGATGATGATTACCTTGTTGAAATTGTTTAAGATCTTGTATCCTGTATGATGGATTCTTTAAGCATTTAGAGCTAAGTAATGAAGACCTTATATCTTACTAATAAGTCGCTAAGATGTATTTGACCAAAATGTGTACATGTTATGAAGGATAAACCCATTTTATTAGAACTCTAATTACAAAATGCTTTCATGTGGACAAATTTGTGTGATGGAATTGTGTAAATTGTTATATTGGTAAAAGAAATGTAAATGAATAAATAAGTGATCTTAATTTACAAACTAGTCAATCAAACAATGTTGATTATATGCATGGTGGTATTCATTTGAAATTATCAACTCATTTGTCTTGAATTATATGAAGTGTTTATGTAAAAAAATGGGTGATTGAATAAATGTGTACTGAATTGCAATCTATATTTGAGGATAAAACATTTAGAAAACTTGTCCCATAGACACATTGTTCCAATAAGTGAAATATTTATTTTGATGTTTAAGTTGAAAAGAACTTAGAATACACGTAGGCTAATTATGGACATCGTAAGCCTCTCAATGTGTAGGTATGATAAGTAGAAATAGGTAAACATTAGTAACATGTTCTTCCTAACTTAAGAGAGATTTTGTAGATTTATCTTAATCATTGTATAAAAAAATTTAGACATGTTTTCATGGTTAATATTAGGAGGGACGTTACATGTCTCTCATGTATTATAGTTGTCCTTAACTTTTGACAGCCACTTTTGTTGACCATAAAAGCAACTCACTCATTCATCGTTTGACGAAAAATTGCATTCGTTTGTGTAGCATTCTAATATATTCTATCTTCATTTCTTAGTGTTCATTATTGTAATGTTCTTTTTTTTTTATGTGAGTGCATGCAACATGGTTATTAGGGCCTAAGATTTCGACTTTAGGCACCTATGGGCTTCTTAGCTCAACATTGCGTTGTAGGTTTCAAACAATAAAGGAAGGTTAGTGTTTGCGACTAGCCTCAAAAGTGATCTTTGTTTTGTCACTCGGTTTTATAACTAGGAGGGCACCTTGGAGTTCATTGAAATTTGTGAATTTTGTTTCTGATTTATCTAATCTTCTTTTGCTAGGAATAGCTTGGTAAGAGAGGACCTTAAGTCTTTGTTTTCAAGACTCTAGGGCTCATAGTTAATAAAATATTGATGTTTCTTCCCAAATCACTACTCGAGCATATCTTAGGTTCCACATATTTTTTTCAAAACCATTTGCAAATCTAGAATCATAGCTGAAAATCATAGGGGACTTTATACAAGTTTTTTTGGATTTGGCAAATTAGGGCATAAACCATCGAGCTTAACTTTGATGTCCATTTGATGCCATAGGGCAATTTTTCCTCATGCTTGAAAAAGACGATAAAAAAATTGCGATATGTTGGGCTATGGCAGAGTTTGGAGCTTGTTGTTTGTCCTAAATTTTTTTCTTCAAGCCCGATGTAGTGATATAGCTAGATTGAGGCCATCAACAACCATTCAATATGAAATTTTCGTAGGTGGAGTTATTAATTAGTGTGGAACCCTTCAATGAATGAAACTATTGCATTTGGGATATTCAATTGGAGAGTTTACATTGCCTTAAGGATCTGTGCCATGTGGTTGATCCCAAGAGAGAAGAACATAAGGAGAAAAGTGAAGGCAAGGATGATCAAGCCATTAGAGTTCTCAGGGTACTCATGATGCCCAAACAATTGCACCAATTCATCCATCAACTCTCATCTTGCGCCATCTAGAACTACTCGTCTGGGAAGTACAACATGGCAATTACAACACATGGTGACATTCGAGGGAGTTGAATGGTCTCACTCCCTCCTAAATTTGATAGGGTTGATGATTACTTGGAAAAGGTGCTGGAGTTGAAGAACAAGCTTCACGATTGAGGTGAGAAAGTTCAAGTTTGAAGATGAGATTATTGAGATATTGCCTCGTAATATTGGACTTCCGTTCTCAATCTATTTCATGGACAATTCTCATTAACTAGAAAAGTTGACGGAAAAAGGTTGGGTTGAAGGATTTCACTTTGGGAAAACTTTTACAACTCATTCAGGAACAAGGCCATTATGGGAAGGAGGGTGCTCTTGACTCCAAGGACCAGGCCCACTCTGTTTGTGGGAAAGGGAAGGGTCAATGTGTGGAACTAGAATAATCATCATGGCTCAAAGGACTCGAATTTCAGCTATGGAACAATTTGTGAAAGACATGAAGGCAACATGGGTAACCAAGACAACTGGAAAAAGAGTAAGAAGAACCCTCTTTGCTCCTATTGTTTGAAAGAAAGCCATATTAATGACACTTGTTACAAGAAAAATAGGAACATACAAAAGAAAGAGAAGAGCGTAAGGCTAAAGGTAACGGTAATGATAGGAGTGACAATGAAGGTACCAACTCTGCCCATTTTACGTTCTCTATTGATTCCTCTTCTTCTCATCATGTGTCCCATGAAATTTGGATTGTTGATTTTGGTTGTACTCATCATTCCACCCATTATTCTTTCTCTTGTGATGCCGCTTCTTCTCCTCTTTTTCACACTAAGCATCAAATTTTTATCGTCACTAATGATTCCCCCATGATATTACTTGGGAATGGTGATGCTGATGTTCCTAATGGTACTCTTGAGGATGTTTATCATGTACTTGAACTTCATTCCAAAGGGATGGAAGTTGAATTTTGGCCTGATAAATTTGGTGTGAAAAACACATCATGGTTTCTGCATTGTTGCCACTTGGGATTTTGCTCCCAAGGGTAGACTGTACAAATTAACAAGCTTTTCATCAGATGATGGTGGGAGAGATCTTGCCTAAGTTGTGGTCAAAACAAATGTGCGCTGTCATAACAAATGATGTCAGCACATTGTGTCATGAATGCCTTGGAGATTTGAATTTCAAAAGCATCAACATCGTATGCATGATGAGAAATCTAAACCTACTGGATTTCTCTTCACGATCTCTGCAATCCTTAAAGGATCTTATAAACAACTCTCAATCCAGAGTCAACAGTCTATCAGAGTTTCCCTACTAGAAAAGATTGAAGAGGAAACACTAGAGAAAAACTTAGCAAACCAAATTAAAAATTATCTTATTGATAGCTTGCTTACAATCGAAGGACTCACATCATGTGCCTGAACTTCATTTTAAAGGCATGGAAGTTGAATTTTGGCCTGATAAATTTGTTGTGAAAAACACATATCATGGTTTCTGAGTTGTTGCCACTTGGGATTTCGCCCCCAAGGATAGATTATACAAATTTACAAGCATTCCATCAGATGATGGTGGGAGAGATCCTGCTGAAGTTGTGGTCAAAACAAATGCGCTTAGTCAAAACAAATGATGTTAGCACATCGTGCCACAAACGCCTTGGACATATGAATTTCAAAAGTATCACCATCACATGCATGATGAGAAATCTAGACATACTGGGTTTCTCTTCACGATCTTTACAATCCTTAAAGGATCTTATAAATGACTCTCAATCCAGAATCAATACTCTATCAGAGTTTCCTACAAGAAAATATTGAAGAGAAAACACTAGAGAAAATCCTAGCTAACCAAATTAAACATATGTTATTGATAGCTGCCTTACAATAAGGACTCACATCATGAGCCTGAACTTCATTCGAAAGGGATGAAAGTTGAATTTTGGCCTGATAAATTTGTTGTGAAAAACACATATCATGGTTTCTGTGTTGTTGCCACTTGTGATTTTCCCCCAAGGATAGACTGTACAAATTTACAAGCATTTTACAGATGATGGTGGAGAGATCCTGCCTAAGTTGTGGTCAAAACAAATGTGCTCGGTCAAAACAAATGATGTCAGCACATTGTGGCATGAATGCCTTGGACATCTGAATTTCAAAAGTATCGCCATTATGTACATGATGAGAAATCTAGACATACAGGATTTCTCTTTGCAATCCCTCCAATCCTTCAAGGATCTTATAAACGACTCTCAATCCAGAATCAAAACTCTATCAGAGTTTCCCTACTAGAAAATATTGAAGAGAAAACACTAGAGAAAAACGTAGCAAACCAAATTAATTCTATCGTATTGATAGCTTGCTTACAATAGGACTCACATCCTTATGTACTGCTAGGTAGTAGTTTCCAGATTGAGCTAAGGCTCTACTGTCTGCAAGTTCTCTACCATAGCAACGGTGGATGTCTATTGTAGCTATGATGGCTGCACTATTCAAATGGTTGGCTAGACACCTACCCACCTAGTAATAATTAATCAAACACATCTACTGGCTGTGTATTTTTATAATAGCAGTAACATCACATAATCTTAAACACTTCCTCTTGAGGATTGTGCTAACCACATCTAGGCCGAGTCCAGTCTTACAATCTTCATCTTCAAACTTCGGCTTAGGTAAAAGCTTTTGTGAGTATGTCAGCAACATTATCTTCTGTAGAAAAATACTCCATGCAAACCTCCTTTCTATTGACCAGGTACTGAATGAAATGATACCTAGTCTTAATATGTTTTTACTTGTCATGAAACATAGAATTTTTTTCTAGCTTAATACAAGACTGATTATCCCGATAAAAAAGGCTAGGATTTTTCCTCCACTCCCAGCTCAAGAAGCAATTTGTTAAGCCATATTGCTTCATAACTCCCAAATAGTTGCAGCAATATATTCAGCCTTTGTAGATGACAAGGGAACACAAGCCTGTCACTTGCTGCTTAGAAACCATACCTGAACCCAAATAGAAAGGGTTGTAAACTCTCTTACCAGCCTGCCATGTACCTCCTTAGGTTGTACCATATACCAACTTTAGGTATTCATAGGATATGATAAGTCAGGATGAGTATTACACAAGTAAAGAAGGCTACCAATCAACTAACGATACAAGGTAGCATCCACATCATTACTTGGGTCATCTACTCCCAATTTCATACAAGGATCCATGGGTGTAGAAATAGAGTTGCAAGTTCGAACCCTCCATTCTGAGCTTTTTCAAAATTTCCACAATATACTTGACTGAGTTAGAATAAGCTGATCTTTATCCTACCACACTTATAAACCAAGACAATAGCAAAGAGGACCCAAATCCTTAATCTCAAGTTCATGAGATAGCTCATTCTTTAGCCAATGAATCGGTGAATCACCATTCTTAGTCGAATGAGATCATCTACATATCGTGTTTTCAGAACTGGTTGAATCGAACCGAAACTGTCCGATTCGATCAGTTTGCGCTTTTTTAGCATGAACCGGTTGAAAAACCGGATCGTTTGATCACTTTCGTATGGAACCGGCCGGTTTGGCCCCAAACCACATAAACTGGTCCGGTTTTGATGCAAATCGGCCGAATCGAGCCCTTGCATTGTATACGACACAACTTTAAAAAACACTTTTAAAATCAAAATTTATACTTTTTCTACAACCTAAAGCTTAATTTATTACGATATAGACCCCCATTCACCTTACACCTCTCTCATTAAGCGGTTGTGAGCATTTGTGAGCATTGTGAGTAAAAGATTGAAGAGGTTAGTTTTGGAGTGAGCTTGGAAGTTAGAGCTTGTTTGTCATTGCTTGTGGGCTCGTGGTGATATTGGCATTCATATAAAGACTTCCTCACTTCTATTTGTGCTCACCTCTCTCATTCGTAAGGATTTGGAGGTTTGGGGTAGCATTGAAGAGTGTTGATTTGGAGTGAGCTTGAGGTTTGTTTGGCATTGCTTGTGGGCTCTTTGTGGTGGTCTTCACATCTACATTTGGAGGGTGCAGTCCATATACAAGCTTGGAGTGTTTCTTGACCTCATTTGTGTGCACATTCAAAGTTATGTTAAGTTTTAAACTTGTCCCTATTTCTAAATCTTATTAAATAGGAAATCTGATATATAATGGAACCATGCAGACATAGTTGATAATAAAGTATTTTGCAAATATTGTAAGAAACACATCAAGGATGGGGATTCATAGGTTGAAACAACAGCTTGGCTGGTCAAAGAGGCCAAGTTTCTTTGTGTGATGCATTGGATATTGATGTCATTAGATTGGAAATGATAAACTTGTTTGAGAAACTTAAAGAAGAGAAGGCTAGGAAAAAATAGATGGATGCTGAAATAGGGAGGAGGCAACATGCCATGGCCCAAACAAGTGTTGAAGGCTTCGCTCCGACCCCTCCTGTCCATGCTAGAGACCCCTTTTTGTATATGTCTTTCACATCCACTCATAGTCATGAAAACTGGCCTAAAAAAAGAAAGAACATCCAAAGCTTTTTTCCATCTTCTTCCACACTTGCTAGTGCCTCCATGCTAACCGAAAGTCAGCCCACCTTAGATAACCATTGGAAAAAGTAATACAAATAAGTAACTTTTGAATACATTGCTAGATGGTGGTATGATGTAGATGTCCCTTTCAATGTCAAGCGCTCACTTTATTACCAGTCCTATGTTTGATTCCATTGTTGTTGTTGGTAAGGGCTTCAAAGGCCCTAATATGCATGACTTGAGAGGATCTCTTTTGTAGAAAGAAGTTGCATCCATAGATGAATATTTGAAGAGTTGTAAATTATCATGGGCCAAAATAGGATGTACTATTATGTCAGATTGGTGGAGTGATGGCAAGAACCACACCACAATAAATTTTCTTGCCTCTTGTCCACAAGCTACTACATTTTGAAATCGGTTGAGGCGTCGATAGGGTGAAAGATGCAAATTTGTTGTTTGAGCTTTTGGAAGAGGTCAGTAGAGGTGGGGGTGGAAAATGTTGTACAAATCATCACAGATAATGCCTCTAACTATGTTCTTGCTAGTAAGATGTTAGAGACTAAACACAAAACAATATTTTGGACTCCATGTGTTGCACATTGCATAGACCTCATGCTTGAGGATATAGGAAAACAAGATTGGATCAAGAACATTGTAGAGCATGCCAAAAGCATCACAAAATACATCTACAATCACTCATGGGTATTGAACCTAATGAGGAAAAACACCGAGGGCAGAGAACTTGTTAGGCCAACCATCATGAGATTTGCAACAAACTTCCTCACATTGCAATCTCTTCTTTCCCAAGCACAAAACTTGAAAAAGATGTTTTCAAGTGATGAATGGAATGCATCAAAGTGGAGCTGCAAACAAGATGGGAAAGACACAAAGAAGATTTTTTTAAAATTTATTTTGGAAAAACAACGAGGTTGTGAAAATTGTTGAGCCTCTTGTTAAGGTGTTGTGATTGGTGGATGGGGAAATATTAGTTATGGGCTACATTTATGAGGCTATGGATCACCCAAGGAGCAAATAAGGGTAGTATACAAATACCGTGTAACTAAGTATGGACCTATATGGGAGATTATAGATAATAGATGGAACAATCAACTCCATCGCCCTATACAAGCAGCTGGATATTTCTTGAACCCAAGATATCATCATAGAGCTCAGCTTGGAGAAGATCAAATATGAGAAATAAAAGATGGTTTGTATGAGTGCCTGAGTGCATGGTCCCCGATGAGAGGCAACAACTTGGAGGTTCACCGACGATGGGTTTTTTCATCGAGTCACATGTACCTTTGGGAAAAACCTTGCAAAGATTGCAAGAGATGTGGACCAACCAGGTAAGCAATTCTAAGTTTTTTGAAGTTCATTTGATTAAACTTTTTAATGAATAATCATGAATTTTTAGCATAAGACAATCTAATTTGTTGAATTACGCTTTAAGTTATAAGTTTTACTTTTAATTTTTACTTTGTTTTTTTATCGTCATTGTTTAATAATTAAACATTTACATATTTTATTGCAACACATTGGTGGGATTCATTTGGTAGTAAGTGTCCTCAATTGCAAAAATTTGAAATTCGGGTCTTGTGCCAAACTTGCGGCTTAAGCTTCACAGGTGCGAGTGCAACCTGGTTCGCCTTTGAGCGATTCACACGAAGAAGAGAAACCGTTTAGATAACAATGGTTGAATGACCTTGTCTTTGTTGATCAACCTTCGGCTAAGGCGCAACTAGTTTTTGAACCGAAGACTTGATACAAATCCCATTGTCTTGGATGATATAGATCCAACCTTAAATTAGGTAGAGGAGAGTCTGCCAACAAAGTTTGATCCTGATGACTTGGGGTGGATGGTTTTGGATCGTGATGATGAGCCACAAGAGCACCGTCATGAGACATAACAAGCACTAGTCACACTCGTACATGCACGCTGCCGGTGCAATACAATTATTGCAAATGTCCCTAAGGATTTGGATGGAGTCCGAGTCGAGACGGTGATGGTATTGTTGATTGATCATTAATGTCATCTAGTTTTGTCTAGAGTTTTGTAACTTGTATTATTAATGATCATAACATGTTTTTTTTTTTTGGAGTCTTGACTATTGGTGTACCCATATTTCATCCCGAAATCTATGACTATCATATCCGAAATTTTTCGTACTTTTAAAATAATGGGTCGTTTTGTGTTTTTATTGCACGAAAGTTCTTGTATTGTGTAAGGATATTCCCAAAGAGTCATATTAGCCTTTTTGCCAAATACCTAGATGCCCAAAATTGTTATATCTCATTGTCGTCGGATTTGTCTCATGGGAAATTTGTATTTAATTATTTTGAGCCCCGCTTGAGGCAATTTGCGCTCCGTTTTAACCTGTTGTGATTGAACATATGATTACTCCTATATTTCGAAGGGTTTTAACTAGGAATAAGTTTTGGGCTTTATTTATGACTTTTGGCAATTTTTCGTGTTTTTATTTTGTCTTGTTTTGTTTTCTGTGAAATTTCTCTGACTAATTCCTTTGCACGGTTAGCTTAATTTTTGACACGGAACAACCGGAGAACATATACACACATTATGCCCTGGAGGAAGTCACCATCGGAGGTCTAGATCACTAGGAAAAAACAAAGTCGCAGATCCTTTGAAAAGCCCATGGGTTGGGTGCATTTTTGGAAAACAAAAGATTTAAGTCAGTAGTGGGAAAAATAGAAGCAAGCAGACAATGTGGAATTTTGTACTGCCGCAGCAGGTACTTTTTCCCATGATATAAAATTCACTTAAGTCAAAGGTGGGAAAGTTAGAGGCGAGGTGGGAATTTATTGCGTCGCCTTGCAGGGTAAAAATTCCCATGGTGAAATAAAAGAAAAGTGACTTAAGTGAAATCATGGGATTTTATTGCTTGCCTTGCAGGTAAATAATTCTATTGTCAAAGTCAAATCACTTAAGTGGATCATGGGATTTCCGGGCTGCCTTGCAGGGTAAAGAATCCCATTGTGAAAAATTCTTAAAAATAGAATTATATGATGCCAAAAAGTGCGACCCTTTTGGAGAGATAAAGGCAGCTTTAAAGTGAATTATTTTAATTGTTTCTTCTTCTAATTTTGGCGCCCAGGCATGGAAGAAAGTCAACAAAGCCAAAAGGAATAAAAGAAATAGAATTAAATGGATTAAATTGATTAAATTTAATTTATTTAAAGGCTGCCCCCTTCATGTCAAAAAGTGCGCCCCATTTAGGATAGATTTAATGTTTTTTGAAGCATTAAATCATTAAATAAATTCCTATTTTCAGTGGCTATGGTCAAAGCACATTGTGAAGCTTAAGTGAAGTGAAGTGTGGATGATTAAATTGAATTAATTTAATTTATTGGATGGCTGTCCTTAAACATGCTATTTTTACACATCAGTTAAAGAGAAGAGCATGATTTTTAATTAATTAATTGCCAGGAATAGGAAGGGCAATTATTAATTATAGAATTATGAGGGTTATATAAGCATGGGCTGCCATAAGGGTGAATTAATTAATTCACAGGTAAAGAATTGCAGCCAAGAGGAAAAGTGCGCCCCATTTGAAGAGGATTTTTGCTCAGACAAAGGTGAAACCAAGGCTAAAAGCTTCCAATTTTGGCGCATGCATTGAAGGAGGTTGATTTTTGTCTGCATAATTGTTTGCATAAGTATTACAGGTGCTCAGGTGAAGTTGGAAAGATTCATGCTCTCTTTGCATGCAAATTAAACATCAATTTTTGGGGCAGCAGGCTTGAAAAGTGCAGATTTTTACAATTAAAATTCACTATTCATGCTCCGGTGGCCATTTTTGTCTGAATTAATTGCAGGAATTCATTACAGGTGCTTTACAAAAGAAAATGAGCTCTAATCAATGTCCAATACATTGAATATATCCTCCGAATCTGAAGAATTATCTAGATCTGCACCAGTATTGAAGAAATCCGGCCAAGTAAGAAGAAAAAAATTATTCAGACAAAAACAAAGCCACGACAAAGAGAGATGAAAAAGAAATCTCAACGGAGTCATGCATTGCTTCCAAACTTGCAGACATTGGAGACACAGATCTAGGTCCGGAACCTCTTTCCGAATTGATTGATAGATCTAGAGCGGGAAAGACTTCACTCATGCGTGCGGTTAAAAGCAGTGGAATTCTTCGAGCTACAGCCTTTCCATGCACAACCCAGTTGCCAGAATTTATAATGGAGTGCGCTAGATCTTACCATCCTTCATCCAGATCAGTGCGAGATGCTACGGGGAAAACAATAATTCGGTTGGACGCAAAGTTCATCAATTATTGTTTGAAGATTCTGGTGTGAAAGGTGGTGACTTCCATTAGCCTTCGTGGATGCCTACGGCAGGGGGAGAAGCATAAAGTTGATTGCGTGAGCATAATGAATAAA
Organism: Taxus wallichiana var. yunnanensis; assembly: GCA_018340775.1. Lineage (NCBI taxonomy): Eukaryota > Viridiplantae > Streptophyta > Pinopsida > Cupressales > Taxaceae > Taxus > Taxus wallichiana. The sequence continues at coordinate 173,144,225 of CM031236.1, forward strand.
GCAGATACATGAAGAAGCCTAGATCTCTTTCCAAGTTCCCAAGAACTCTTCCGCATCCCAATTTGGTGCGCAGAGGTCATTGTCAAATCATTACGCAGATTAATGGCGAGGTGAATGCTTACACTTTCCGTACATGGATGTATGCTTTCATCAGACCATCAAGTCAACAAGGTTGATTCCATAATCAATTGGTCGGAAATTATTAATGACAACATTGGTGAGCAATTTCAAACGTGAAGCGTACTTTCACTTCAAATGACTTCCTACTTGGTGTACGCTGCAGCTTCACAAGGCATCTTCTCCAAGCTGGATAGATGTGGCGTTCTTTCTAAGGACCCCATTTTTGAGTGCTACCCACAGCTTACTGTACCTGCGTGCGAGAAGGATTTCAAAGTGGTCAATGATGGATTCTTCTACGATTTCATTTGCAGGCTAGACAAGGACCTAAAGGTCAATAGGGTAAGCAAAGAAGCGTGGGAAGCCGTATCCAGGATTGGCAGTCTATTCATTCAGTTTGCAGATTTCACATACCTCAGGGTTACTGGCTTTTCTGGAGAACCAATAAAGATGCCCAGATATCCGAATGATAGATGGATCGCCATGGAGCTAAGCAGGCAACTTGTGGAGATACACGACCTTCAGTCGAAACGACACAAGTCTACGGGCTTCTTTCCAATCACTGTCGGACATTATAGCTGCCAGAGCATTCATAGAGCTCGAGGGATGGAGACGCAGATGTTATCCGAGTATGAGCAAGAGTTCTTCATGGCACGGCTGAACTTTGATCCATTTGGAGTAGCCGGGAAGACGATCTCCCAGGAGTACGCACACGTGCCTTCATTGGAGGATTTTTGGATGAAGTGCAAAAGTGAGTACGAGGTTAGAAAGAGGGATTTCAGCAGGCTATCAGCAAAGCAAGTGTTCGACTTTGGACTAGCGCGGATACCTGCGGATCTTAAAGATGATGGGAATGTGTTACTCGACACTTACCATAAAATGGGAGGAGATAGAGCTGTACTTCAAGATAATGTAGGAGAGTCCACACACATCAAGAAAGATCTGGAGCCGTTTTGGTGAATACTTCAAATTGGTTGCTGACGAAGGGATATTGCCTTGATGAAGCACTGATGAATCAAGTCACGGGCAACTTCGGCACAGGAGATTCCCTGAAGAGGAAGCATGCAGGAGAAAGCAGCAGAAGGTCTGAGAAGTTGAAGGTGCATAAAAGATCTCAATCAAAGGAGAAAATCACTTCCACGGCCATGACTTAAGCTCTAGCTTCTCCAAAGACTCAAGATTTCACCAAGCTTATCGCCAGTAGAAGAAGACACTTTCAGGCCTCCATCGGATCCGGTGACATTCATCTTCTCTCCTCAGCCACTCCGTTTATCACCTGTTCTAGAAGAGATGTTAAAGCTGCAGATGGCGGAGTTCAAAAGGGCTTTGTCTTTGGACGATTCAGAGGATGGCAGCCATAACACTGACACTTTTTGATGGAGAGGATGCAGAGTGGGAGATGGTAGTGCACTCAGCGACTTCTCATTCTCCGAGAAGTAACTTCTCGGAATGGTTGGCTTCGCAGTTGGTTCTAGAAGCGAGAGTGGAGATGAACTTGGAAGAACACGACTTGTAGCTACTCCAGAGCCTGGCGCAGAAAAGACAGAAGGCCTAAAGTTGCTAAAGCAACTTCTAGGTTGATCATCGAGGAATCGGGGCAGAAGTTTGTTGAGATATCAATTCCGGCAGAAGGAAAGGAGGATGAGCGCACGACAGAAGATGTTATAGTAACTAGAGTACCCCTTGGTCAAGCCACCACAGAAGGATTGAAGCAGGATACGCAGACATTGATAGGTGCTCTATTCCTTAGCCGGACAAAGGTGAAAAGGCGAGAAAGAAGAGCTTCATAAGCAAGTATCTCAGTTGTGCGAGATTATAGCCAAGGTTGTTAAACCTTCCATTTAACCCATTTCAGAGCAAGTGAGTGATCATCTTATGCAGGAAATGGAGGATACAAGCAATCAAGTAAAAACTATTGACGAATGGAAGGATTTGATTATTCGTCAAGCTTCTGTACAACTTGGAGAGGTGCCACCGCTGCTGAAGGTTATGGATGATGCAGCAAATCAGCTGAAGCAACTGGTGACAAGCATAGTGGACATGAACACAGTTGTTGAGAGTAACCTGAGTACTTTGGCCGAGATCAACAGTGCACTGGGAGATGTATTAGTTGCAGAGCAGATTGTACCGGATGGATTAGTTGAGAAGGGGAAGCAGCTAGAGTTTGCAGTATCTTTCCGTTTGGAGATCTGCAGAGTTTTGCTGAAGAGGATGCAGGCACTTGAGAGTAGGACATCATCCTTACCAGACAGTATCATTTCTTTCACTGAGGAGAAAGTGGACGGGAATGTTACTTCATACGTGCGGATCGTTCCTAGCAAGGTGCCTAATTCCCTGGAAGGGTCTCTTCTGATGGTACAAAAGAGAATTGATAAAGCTACTAAGCCTTTCACGATGAACTCTATTAGTAGATTGGTGGCACTGCAGGCGGATATTGCGAGGTTTGGGCCGAGCTTGGAAGATGTGGAAGCGTGCATCAAAGTGTTGAATGAAGGATTGCTGCAGTTTAGGATAGAGAAGGAAGCAGTGGCTAAAACAGATGGGAAGATGCTGAATCACATGTTCGACAAGTATATCCGATATCAGAACAAAAAGAAGACATAAATGTTATAGCTGGCATGACTTCTTCTTCTATTCTTTCTTTTTCTATTTTCTATGTTCCCGGATGAAATTGTAAAACTTTAAGTTATTGGTTTTGCAACCATTACTTAAAAGTCATGTGGAACAATTCTATTAGTTAAGTGATACATGTGTCACTTAAGGAGAAGTTAGTTGAGGATGATTGCCAAATGTCATCTTTACTTGTTATTTATGTTTCAGTTCAGTTAGATTTCCCATTTGTACTTTCCCTCCTACATTCTATAAGTAGGAGGAACCTCCGTTAATGATCATAATTTGTAAGCAGCAATCTTGTGTTCTAGACTTTGTGCTGAACCCCAAAGCCACTTGGAGCAAAGGAATACAAAGGAGCAAGTTTCCGAAGAACTTTGTGTCACGGTGTACTGTGTTTCTTGCTTTTAATCTTAGATCTCTTAATAAACTGTGTTATTTTAGATCTGGATCTAGAGCTGCCTTTGTTTTAGAATTCTGTGTTTATATCTATTGGATTCTTCTATGTGCATGCAATCAGCTCTGCCATCTACTGATTGGGATGCACATCTTCCCCATTTCTTCTATGTGTTTATGTAATTACCTTCTTCTATAACTTTTCCTTTCTTTAAACAGTTGCTTACTTGCTGCAGAACTGTTCAGTTATGGTTCATGAACTGAGTAGTTAAAGTAAAACCCCATTTAGATATTAGCATACTTAAATTGACAAATTTGACACAGGAGCCTCACCGGTAAATGAGGGAGATTTATCTCATGACTGCCTAGGTTTTGTGCTTTATGCGTAAAATCTAGCCAACTACTATAGAGGCCATTTAGAGCCTCAAGCTAACAACTATAGAGGCCATTTAGAGCCTCATTATTTATGTATTTTGTTTTAGAATCTCATACATGATATATGTAGTGTATTGACTTGGAGTTTGTGCCATTTTGCTAGAAACACCATTCTTACATATATACATGAGAAAACTTTGCATATTTTGTGTGTAATTGTTGGAATCATGGTTTCTAATCTTTCTAATATATCGTTTTCGTAAAAATTATAAATTTTTATATGTTTTTAAGAAACCGGTTCATAAAGTTTGTCAGGTCGGTCCTAAGAACCCTCAATCATTTCCGATTTTTAAAACATTGCTACATATAATAGAACAATCACAATATTATCTTCATCACATAGAAAATGCATATTAGCATCAATAGAGGATTTATACATTCCTTTCTCATTAAGCACTCATCAATGTGAGTGTTGTAATGCCCATATTTTAACCACCCAAAATGTAATAGAAAACTGATATTTTTGTTGTTGATATAAGACGCAATACTTAAAGTATTTGTCACATGACACATAACAATGGGCCCACATAATCACTACCACTTTTGCACCATTCTAGTGAAACACAAGGTTTATAGTTTTACTTTGAAATGCTTAGAATTTTCTACGAGGTGTTACGTTTGCGATGTACGGATCACATCTTTCGGCACACAATGCCACAATGCAATCGTGGTCCACATCATTCACAGTTTCAATCCAAAGTTAGTATTCCCTATTTGATCCCACTAACATTTTCGAACATACAACTCAACATCAATCTTATCATCAAAGGTTGGGTCCAAGAGTGTGCATCTTTAGTGAGACCCGAAGCAAACACTAGCCACTGCTCATGATGTGGGGTGTGCACAACTAAGTTGTGAAACCCAAAGAAGATTTTCTTGGCCACCATTCTACTATGGATTCAAGAACACTTGCGGACCCACTAAATAGAAGGAGAAGAGTATAACTCGGACACCAAGTCACGAGTACCCATGCACCTCTTACCAAGGTGTCTTGTAAGTACATTAAGCATGCCCAAACACAATTTATCCTTCCCTAAATTTGGTAGAACGAAGATGTTTGGGTTAGTATAAGGGTGTGACCATGGAATGACACAACATTTGCCAAATTACGATGACCCAAATCCACCCACGACCTGGGTGTTATCTCAAAATAATAATTACCAAAAGGAACCCATGTTGACTAGGGTATAAGGCCCTCATTTAATTCTATCATACATACCTGGGTGTTAAGCAGATCACTTATGAGACCACAAGGAGTATTAAGGACATCCTCTTGCGGTGCAAACCAAAATTGGCTCAAGTTGCCCTTCGCACATTTCTCTAAGTCGTTCAAGACACATCTAGGGAATTATGCTCATAGAATAACATAGAAGAAAGTTTCATTAGATTAGTGGGTAAGAAAACTTTATTCTCAGGAAAATTTTAAGAATATTATTACCATGAGATACTAGCAGGAGAAACTAATCTTCTAGGTTAGGACCATAAAAGTTCTCATCATTGTCTTTGGTAATGACATCGATCCACGATAAGCTTGCTACATTAAAAGATTTATCACAATTGAATCCTTCCAGTAAGGAGTGGCATAAAAAGGGCTTGGAAGTCTTCCCTTAATTTCCGTGCAATATTAAGCTCAATTTAACAATTTTCTTCCACATCATGCGCTCGGGGTTATACTTAGATAACCAAGTAATGACCATTTTCAAACGGCGGAAGGGTTCCTCCTTATTCCATTACCACCAAAACCATTAACCTTAGTATTACCATAATACATGGTTATAAATTTTCCTATGCTAAACATGTAGTTCCATCTTTTTGTTACTTCACAATACACTTTAATGTGCATGATAATTCTAGTTATCCCACTAAATTTACTTAAAGTGCTCAACATTCATTTTCTAGTAAAAAGATCCATGAGGTGAGGAGGTTATGCATGGTTTTCCTGACAATCATTTAAACCTTTAACAAGGTATGCCATGATTGTGTAACCCACTTAATTGGATCTCTTTTAATTAACCAATTTTCTCCTAGTTTTCTATTTCATAAGGAAGATCCAATTACACATCTTTATAACAACATTCTTCGCCCCCAAAGTGAGGTACAAGATGCTCCCTAAGGTGGTGCGAAAATTTAGTCTCGAAAGACCGTAAGTCACTATAACCATAAAAGATGTTAGGGTTGTTTTCTTCAATTAAATGGAGGTTTATCTATACTCAACACATTACATACCACCATTAATGTTACACGTTATTTCGCGACCTAACAAAGATCATAACAAGGTTTAACTTTAAGCTTGTAATTTCCCTTTTTCCTATGTAACATTTTCAACTTGACACACACACACACACACACACTATTGAGTCAAAGGGTTAGTTGACCTCATAAGTAGCGATGTTGACATTTTCCCCATTATTCAGTGTTATCAAGATACTCAAATTCGACCATGCTAGCCCTTTTTCCCTTTTCCATGGCTAACTATAGTTCACTAGGGAGGTATTTTCTAGTCATACAAAATATCAATCAATTATTTACCATTACCATATCCTCTTCATTTACTCATAACAGAAAGGCATTTCTCACTAGAACTAATGTAATAAATATATTTCCTTTACTTATTGCTTAGATTAGGTTCCCAAATTTACCATAACAACTACATTACATTTCAAGATGTACATACTACTATAAGAACAACATACTAACGCTAGTAGAATCCTTAATCCTTTTTAAACAACACGACATCCCGCAAAATAGTTATATTTTCATTTCACAAGTACAACAATACAACCAAATATGATATAAACCATTTCTTTTCCGTTTTAGAAAAACATACATATTAGGAAACCATATACATATACATCTTATTAATCATTTTATACCATTGCGCCACTTGCAACCTAGAAAACATGAAATCATATGTCAACGAAAAACACTGGCATGGAAAAAACCCTCCCATCAAACATGCTAGCAAAACCCCCAAATCAATTTTGGGTCAGAGAGAGAACAAAATTATTCATTTTCCATATTTAAATCAAAACAACCTTTTTAAGTTTTAGAGAGAGGTTAGAGAGAGAAAACACCCATTTTCTTTCACCCAAATAAACTAAACCATTTCTAGAATGAGAGATAGCACAAACAACTTTTGATTCATTACATTCAAGTTTTAAAGGATTTTCAGAGTAACATCAAGTTCTACGACTTCTAACAGAGTCTTTGTCTCTTGTTGTTGCTACAAGAGCCTAGGTATAGGTGTTAAATCATGTAATTCTTATTTTTCATCAATAGTATTGAACCATGTATTTATATTCTCCATACACATTTTCAATCATCACATTAGTTTTAAGCGTTGAACGAGTCTTAGAGAGTCGACGTGGGTCCACGACCTTTGTTGTGCTATTGCGCAAATCAGCCCAAGTGGCCACGGAATGGGCTTACAAAAATGATGCGGGACCCCAAACGAAAATGATTAATTACTCCACCCTATTCTCTACTATATAGAGAATCACTAGAAACAAACGGAATCCAAAACCAATCACCAAGGCTCAAACTACAACAATCTTTTGGAGCTAGTCGGCTGAAATTGGTCATTTGCCCTTCTACAAACTAAGCTAAGTGGGCTCGGAAACGGGTGCGCAAAATGCGTTTTTGAGGGTTATGGTTAAAACGAAAAACACTATGCTATACCCCATATAACAACGAAGAGGTATGCAGGGTCAAATTTTATTCTGGGATCCACAGGAATAAAATACAAAGTGGTTTTCAAAGCATTTGGTCGTAGGTGAATGGTTGCTCCCAATAAACCGTTTTCCAAAGCAGTTGAAACCCACTTCACAACCATGACCAACAAACGTTTAGGAAATGTTTCTAGTTTGATATGGGGTCATCATATAGTAATGAAGAGGTTACAATAGTTTTCAAGCGAAAGCGAGGTTTAGAGGAGCTTCTTGCATGTCATTTTTAAGAGGCTTTTGTCACAATTTGAGGCTATTTCAATGTCCCAAGTTTGCAATTTAAACACCATTTTCTCTTCTAGTTTGACTAGTTTTAAAGCATTAACAAAGGTAATCATGAGTAAGGTTTGTTCTTATCAAGTATAGGGCCTAGAATTATGGCACGCCGCCCAAGGCATCGATTTTCGACATAGTATTACATGGTGCGGAAATTGTTTTATGCGGTTTTCAATATGATTTGCAAAAAGAATAACAATGCATTATTGACAAGATAAATTCCATATCAAATGTTCCATTTACTATAAAATGAAGTGAAAGTTTCAAAGCAAGTAAGAGAGGAGGTAAAGAGTCCATGCTTGAAACGGTTCGGCTAGCAAGAGTTGAGGAGTTTGCCACCACACGAGCTAGATGCATTTGCTTGGAAGTAGAAAGGTGTTTTAAACAAACCCATTTCGGAAAATCCTGCAACCAAAGATATGCCGCAGAACATGGATGATGTTGGCAATAACTGTAGGATTGGCTTTACTCCTGCCAATAACATTAGTTTGAAAGTTGAGGACCATTTTAATAAACCCAAATTGTGTATATCTTGTGCCCATTGCAGACCATATACCAATCACACAAATCTGCCCAACCGCCACAGGTTTAATTGGCATAAATATGATAAACTTTAGAGTCTCCATAAGATAGTTGTTTCAAAGCTCCTATTATGGCGCAGGATGGGGATATAGACCAAACCCATATACCCATCTCGCCCCTTGCTCACTCCAACAAATCCACGCAACCAACACTGGTTTAAAAAACATGGAAATAAATTTTAGAGTTTTCTCAGGACGGCTGGGAGCTAAAATGTTACCCACATAGACCACTGAACACAACCTCCCCAATGTTTAAAACACAAAAAAAAAACTTACATGGTCAAAATGCAGGCATAGGGGATCGAGTCTGGGCATGTCATGGAATTATTAACCTTCATCCACACCCTATGCAACCTAATGTTCAAACAAAACAAAACTAAAGCTAATATGGCTAGGTATTCGACATGCGTTGCCATTTCTTTGAGGCGATCTGTCAACAGTTCACGTGCATTGTCTACATTTCCACATTTTGCGCATCAAATAAAAGTTTAGAGATTCTCAAGAGAACAACAAACCAAGAGGGCCGACAAGCATAGAGATAGATGAAATCTTATTTATTTCTCTATTTTCTTTTCCCAAAACATGAGGTGTCCATCCTATGGAGGTAATAACTGACCCTCCCCACTGGGTCTGCACTGTAGCATGCCTAAAATGGAACAAGACAAAAGTTTACAAGGTCAGGGTACGTCCCAGGAGACAACATTTCTTAAGGTGCTTGCCAGTCAGTTCAGATGCCTTAGTAAAAGGTTCATGCACATGTTGTGTGTGCTCTCATCTACATACAAAGCTCCCAATGCATTGCAACTGTAACATCTGAGTGAAACCCTCTATATTTTGCTTAAATAGATGCCCATACTCTATTTAACAGCTCCCACTTAAGTGCCAACCCGAAGATAGATTGATAAGGTTGAGAGTTAGGGTTCACATTGGCCAACTGCATTTGCTTAATGTTCTAAACCCCGCTTTGTAAACTTGTCTACCAGAGTAGTCACCCTAAAATTCACTGAAAACTCTACTCCAAGATCTTCCATAGTGGCAGTTTACCATACCCAGGCCAAGAAAAATAAGAAACAACATGCCCTAAAATACGCCCTAAAGAATTTCATTTTAGTTTATCTCATTTTCTTATTTTCATTTATTTAAAAGATCTCATTTTCCTCATCATCATTTAAAAAAACAGTCATCCTTTATATTGATAAAAATATTGGATTACATACTCTATCATGCCAAGCATGGAAGCTATTAGCCATATCTCTAGCACTATAAACAAAAAGAACAATATGAATAATCATTGAGAAGAGTCAAGGTTTATGATTTTCCTGATTTCTTCTTGTATCTTAGTTGACCACCATAGGGGAGGTAGCCCATAGCAAATGATGTCCTTGTTGTCAAGTGCCCAATTAGCCAATCCATCAGCAACCTTATTACTTTGTCTAGGGATGTGGATGAACTGAATCTCCTGAACCTGTTGCTGAAGTTTTCAAATTTCACACACTTCCTTGGCAATTCTCCATTGTGGAGGATTACCATTACAAGAATCCCTCAATAAGTTCATCATGATTTTGGAATCCGATTGGATTTTGATCTTTTTCCATCCAATTTTAATAGCCTCCTGTATTCCTCTACGGATAGCTCTAATTTCAGCCATGTTATTTGTGGAAATGCCCAAATTTTCAGCAAGCACAAACTGGACCTCTCCATCTCTATAATACCCAATTACTCCCATAGCTGCTCTACCTGGATTGCCCCTAGAAGCTCCATCAATATGAATTACCCCATCAAAAGCTGTTCTATCCTGACCTTGGTTGGACTGAATGACTATCTTGTCCTTTTTCTTGTGAAAACGTGGCATAGTGGCAAGCTGGGGATCCAAAGATAGTTGTTGGAAGATATGCTGCCATTCTTGAGTTGGTTGTTCAGGTATAGAAACCTTATGTTTAAGGCTCTCACTCAAGTTACTTTTAATCTTTTCCCACACAAATAAAACTTCTTTGCTAGTTTGGCGAAATATTCTATAATTCCTCTCTTTCCACGTGTTCCAAAGGAGTAATGAGATGCCACTCCACACAACAAGTATTTTTTTTTGACATGTGGGAATTGCTTTCTTCCAAGTTTCATTTATTTACTCCAAGGAAACCAAACTATTCCATTGTAATTTAAACAACGCAGCCAAATGTGTCCATAGAACAGAAACCCATGGGCATTGAAAGAGAAGATGGTCCAAAGTTTCCTCATCATGAAAACAAAGAACACATCTAAAAGGTCCTCTGAATCCAATTTTTTGGAGCCTGTCTCCAGTTAACAATCTTCTATGAATGATAAGCCAAAGAAAGAAACTTACCTTAGACCATATCTGTGGCTGCCATATACACTGGAACAATGATTTTTGGGGATGAACACAACTTGTAATGAGAGATGCATATCCAGAAGCAACATCATAATTCCCAGAAGAACTACCTCCCCACCCAATTCAGCTGAAAAAAGAATAGGTCTATCATTCAGAATTTTAGGCAACAAGTTTAGATTCTCCTGCTCTATCCTAACAGGCCACTCCCTAAGAGGTTTCCAATGATTGTCCATACCCCATGGCTGAGAAGAAGTCTGAAAATAATGATTTAACGTGATCCATCCTTTCTCATGCAATTGATCCTTAATATCTTGAAGGTCTGGAAAGATAGAGAGAATAGGGGATGACCATCCCAAGAGTCCATCCAGAAATTGGCAGATTGACCATTGTGGACAATCCAGAACAACTTACTTTTAATCAATTTTTCGCCACTTTTAATGAATTTTAAAGCAGGAGAACCATTATTGGGAAGAGTAGTCCTGATAATTCTCTCTGGTCTGCTACTTTCTGCATATTTTCCTTTGAAGTTAACAACTCACAGATCATCAAGATGGCATATGAGCCTCCAGTATAATTTGGCTGCCAAAGTTGTATTCTGTTGTAAGGATGATCGGAATCCCGAACCTCCCTGCTGTTTTGGTTTGCAAAGAGGACCATTTCATCAATGCCCACTTTATCATTTTTTTAATATCCATAATTTTATTTATTTTATTATTATTTCTAATAGTTGCACCCTTTTTTAAAACAAAAACTAGATATAAGATGCGGGATCCAGTTCACATTTAAAGAGGGTAACACTTGATTCAAGTTTACCAATGGGAAAACAAACGGAACCACGCATCATAGGCTCAAAACGAGTGTGAGTGTGTGTACATTTTATTTGAAATTGTATATATATGAGTATATACTTATTTTATCTTATTAACAATTGACCCGTCTATATGTACAATCTCACATGCCAAATAAGACATCGTCCTCGATGTGACACAATGCCAAGGTTAGTTAGAAGGATACCTAAGAAGAAAAAGGGATCAACAACATCTAAAGTTACTTAGCAAAAGAGCTTGTCGCAACACGCGACCATAAGGGAACCACACAATTTGTGATTTTCTTAGATTGCTTATGTTTTGTGAAGATCAACAGTTCTCTTTACCATGGTTAATTAATCCTTAGATAAGGACTCATGTCCAATATTACCTCAAATGTAACTCTAAATTATTTGTTTCCTCATTAGTACAAGTTGGTTGGTTTGATGTTTCATAATCATTTTCGTCTTTTAACAAATCATTTTCATTGTTTTCACAATGTTTCTAACAATACAAGGCATCACGGGGTTGCACACTACCAAAAACCATAACACAGGCCAACCTCACATTTTCAAATTAGTAATATGAAACAAGACCATTAGCCCCAACCATAGACCAACTCCTTGACATAACCCTTCTTACCACATTAGACGCAACAATATATCGTGGGTCAATCACCAACAAGGTAGGGTATACACTAAGCACTCACCGAACAAAGGTGGAAAAACACTCTAACCGATCATGAGTCGATGACAACATAACACAAATTTCCATAATAACACCATATTTCCTTACCAAGAGGACACCCTCTTACCTAGGAGGAGACGTAATGACCACCCAAAACACAATTCCCATAACATAAAATCCAGACGAACAAGTACATCACGGGGTTAGTACAAGACATAGAGGAAAGGGTATGACAAAGCACACCTATGGTCGGGCATAACAAAAACACATCCGTAATAGGGTATACAAATCTCTCTAGATACAATGCCCAATGAATCTAAGTATAACAATCTCTACCCAAGAATCTGTAGTCCAAAACCTTAGCCTCCTCTCTATGAAGCTAAAAGAACCAAGCAAAAGTATCACGTGTCCCATCTATATGATTTTTCGGTGAGTCTCGCATACCCCAAAGAACACCGCCCTCAAGCAATCCATAATCGTAGAAGTGAATAATCACAATCATAATCCATGAATTCTGAATTGTCTATCATAACTATCTCAATGATGAATAACATCATTCTAGGATGTCACAAGAAACACAAATCATTGTCAAATCCACCAACTATAATGCATGTCACAAAGGCCACTTTGCCAATGAGAACCGAGTATCATAAAAATCTCTCTACCATTGAGGACCAAGTATCCCGTGTCTCTCGCCCATGAGAACCGAATAACAAAAGTGTCGCTCCACCATAGGGGACCGAGTATCAAGTATCCAAGTGAGGTCGGGTCACTCCAAGTTCCTGGACACATAGAGCCCTATCACATCAAAACCAAGGGCATGTTACTGCAACACCATGCATGCAATCATGACACCTTGGGAGTACCCCACACGACATGAGTACACGAAACGAACCGAAAAGAACCAACTCATTAAACAAGTAAGAAAATCCACGTTACACTCTTGACGACATTTTGCCAAGCGGCTTTAAAACCTTGAAGCTTTGAGTTTTGAAATAAACAAAACCAAGAAATCTTGGCAACCAAAGAAAAATGGCCAAGTAACCGCATTCAAACTTTGAAATCTTGCAAGAAAGCAAAAATAAACAAGAAGAGCCTCGAAGCTTTTCAATAAATCAATTAAATAAAATGTTGGTTCTAGGAAAATTTCAAATTACAAATAAAATACACATAAATATTCACATCACATTCACATGTGGCCTTTAATGGCCACCAAGTAGGGGTACCAAAACATCAAGTGCACATCATAACATATAATCATGATACTGAAAAGATAATGCAACTACCATAATCTATAGCTGAGTCAAATCTCCCACAAGATATCTCGCATCTAGCTCGAATAAATAAATTTATAACCACCGGTTTAACATGCCCCAAACACTCTCACATTGACCAAGAACAACGGGTTTTCTTTCCAATAAGGTTATCAATTAGAGAGTCACAAGGTTAGATGATCGAATAGTCCTAAGGTGATCGATGTGGTTGTTAGAAGGGTTAAAATTTTGGAGATCCAAGAGAAAATGGAATTGGTCAATGCATCGATGCAAGATTGGATAGCATAGAAATTTCATGATTTGAAAGAGAAGTCATATCATTGTAATTATTCAATCATCAATGTCTAGAGAGAAGATAGGGTTATCCAGAAAATTTGGTAAGTATGTTCAATTGTTGAGTGCACAAGAATAGGGATAAGATATCTTAGCATAGCAGCAATTATTTTACCATGATGAGTCAACGTAATATCCATAATGTAGTATGCAAGGATGTGGAAAGGGTCAAAATCTAGGTAAAGTGTTCCAAGGAGGAAACCAAATCTCTCAAGTGTCAAATACTGCAACGTACTTGATACTCTGACTGTCAAATGTCTGATGCAACCGTCATAACCTCCTAAGGATAGAACTCATGAAGGAAATAACCAACTCTTGATATATTTCATAATGGTCCCCAAGTGTCATCCATAGTGCAACTATCCAAAATAACTATACTAAGCAATCAATATACCATAATCTGAAGATATCTGTGGTTTCTATCACAATACAAGTCTATAACAAGGAATTGAGGACCCACTATACAACATTCTCGCCAGGAGCCACATACCTAGTTCAACAAGTGGACTAGAGAACATCACCATGACTCCACATAACACGACAACATGAACTGACATGACACTCATGCTATGCACACACAACCAAGTACACAAGACTCATTACCAATTAATCCCAGAGGTTCAAGTGTTTGAACCTTTGCTCTGATACCAACCGTATGCCCATATTTTTACCACCCAAAATGTAACTTCTCACTACTTCAAAAACATTTAATTTCATAAAATAAACTTAAATTAAATGTAAAACATTGTTAAATGACACGAGAAGTGAATCTATAAAATGCCATAGGACCATAAGTATTTTTTCAAGTTAAGTTTTGACCAAAATATACTACAAACTCAAAGTACATAGTTTGCAAACTACAATGCTCATAGAGTCATGTGACTTTTGAAATATCAATAATATTCCATTTCATCGTGCACTCCCAAAATAAGTCCGTGGTGGCTGCCTCATGGAAGGTAAAAATTTCTTCTCCGCAACACCAACATCATCATTTGCAAATATATCATCTGGATCCTCACCAACTCCTAATGCCCTTGATGCTATTGCTTCTTCAATCTCACTCTCTAAATCTGCTATATCCTATGTAGTAAGCATAGGCTCCACATCATCAACAATCCAGTCCTCATATGGATCGATGCCAATTAAGTCAATCAGTATCATAACTCGTGTCGCTTCCACTTGTCTCACATCGAGATGCGAATCAGTATCGCACGAAGACAAAGTCATTGAGGCGTTGTGTTGTCAACTGTTGTGTTTCTTTGTGTGAGCAACTTCAACATGCTCCACCACGCTCACATCCATAAGCACTAGACGGTTGACACAAAATGCGGATGGCTAACTTTTGAAGATCCGGTGGTTTTGCACCATAATCTTCCCACCACAAATATGCAAATAAGTCATTTGTAATTTTATAAGTTAACCATACCCGAATAAATGAAAGAATTCTAGACTTCTAGTATCTAAGAACGAGACTAAATACAAATGACTCAATTTGTTTCTACCCTATTCGAGCAAAGTGTTTCTTCTTTTCACACATAGAGCCAAGAAAAAAGCCTCCCCTTTGTAGTCTTGTAAATTTGAAGCTTGACAACAATTGCATCTCTAATATTTGCATCGATACCATCCTCGCTATGCATGTATTAAGGCCATCCATAACCTCCTCATCAACCTTAAATTATGAGGAATAGAAAAACTTTGGGTTTAGGTAGTATGTCTTTGTTGCATGTATATGTCGATGGAGTGTTTTGTTCCATCTCTAACCAATTATGTTCCAAATGGGTTCATATTTTCGTCGATTTTGCCCATAATAATTAGCTATGGCCTCCGTGGCCATGTCCATAGCCTCATACAAATAACCCATTGGGTTTTTCTCCCCATCCAAAGATCCGTAGAACTCTAACCAAAGGCTCGACACCTAAAACAATACATAAATTTAAAATCAAAATTAATTAAAATTATATAACAAATAAATGCTAAATAAATAAATATTTAAGTTTAGGTTACCTTCATGGTTTTTTCCATTTGCTTTGCGAACATATAATCAAAACGGTCTTCACGACCTTTTCCCCTTTGGCCTTTCTAGTATAGGGAGACTCCAACCATCATGTACTCACAAACATCGGCTTAAGGGATGTTAGTGAGGTCAGAATGCTCAAATGTAATGAAGTTTGTGGCAAATCATGTGACCCATGATCGCACAAGCTCCTTTTCATTCTTTGTGCTCTCTCATCAAGTTTAACACCTGATGTGATTGTAGATGAACTCGGTAATATTTCTCGCGTCTTCCACCACATTTCCACCTATGTCCTCCACTAAGAGATTTAAGCAATGGGTTGCACAAGGGGTCCAAAAAAGTGTAGGGTGCCTCTTCTTAAGAAGTTTCTGTACTGCTACATATGTTGCCATGTTGTCTGTCACAACTTGCGAATGCTCTCGAAATGTAATGAAGTTTGTGGCAAATCGTGTGACCCCTGATCGCACAAGCTCCTTTTCATTGTTGTGCTCTCTCATCAAGTTTAGCACCCAATGTGATTGTAGATGAACTCGGTAATATTTCT
This sequence comes from Taxus wallichiana var. yunnanensis, assembly GCA_018340775.1. NCBI lineage: Eukaryota > Viridiplantae > Streptophyta > Pinopsida > Cupressales > Taxaceae > Taxus > Taxus wallichiana. The sequence goes on from CM031236.1 coordinate 173,160,370, forward strand.
TGCGTCTTCCACCACATTTTCATCTATGTCCTCCACTAAGAGATTCAAACAATGGGTTGCACAAGGAGTCCAAAAAAGTGTAGGGTGCCTCTTCTCAAGAAGTTTTCGTACTGCTACATATGTTGCCATGTTGTTTGTCACAACTTGGACGACATTCTCGACGCCCAACTCCTTCACCAACTCATATAACATATCATACAAAATGCTTTCAGTTTTCACTTGGTTGGAGGCATCAATCCACTTCAAGAAGACGAACTGCCCACTTGAAGCCACTAGGAAGTTAATTAATGTGTGGTTTTTTTCCATTCATCCACCCATCAGACAAAATGGTGCAACCTTTTTTTGCCATACCTTTTTTTGCTCTTCTACAAGAGTTTTGGTATGTATGACAAAATCCTCTAACAATGGGCCACTCAAATCATGGTGAGTAGGAGCCTTGAACCCCTTTTTGGCAATAGTCAATGCAATGACCAAATTCTCCCAATATGGACATTTGACCACATTGAAAGAAATGTTGTACCAAAAGTTTGCCACAATTATTCTTGCTTCATTGTGCATTTCTTTATTCCAAGCGGTACCTTTGAGTGAAGGTTGTGAACTAGGACTATTTTGAGGAACACAAAATGTAGCTGAACTACTTTCATTGGATGAGCCTTGTTTAGTGTCCGACTCGCTAGAGTTGGGGCAATAGAAAAGGCCTCAATGTCAAAATCTTCTCTCGGTGCCCACCTATTCACTAGGGTTATAAGTGCATCAATTTTTTTTTCTTTGCATAACCCACAAGGAAAGAAGACAACTTTCTTCGAGCCTCAAAGGTGCTTGTGTGCATAGTGTTACTTCATTCCTTGGTATTCGTGCAATGTGGAACTTAAGGCAATAGACACCTCCACTCATCTTCATTTCACGATAACCGCATACAACACAATTTCCTTCACTCGTTAACAATGCTTCCAAGAGGGATCTTTGAGTTAGGCTTAGTAAGAGTAGTTGAATTTGAACTCGATGCTTTGATGCCATTCTTAAAAACAAAACAAAACAAAACAATTCTGTCTTAGTTTTACAAGTCTTAGAGAAATCAAATTGCATGACAAAATTAGGAATAATATTACAAATTGCATGAAGAAATAATTACAACAAAGGTATATATGTTTTACTTTTGTCCCTAAACAAAATGAAATTTGTGTGGGAGCTATAGGAAGAGGTTAAAACAAGGTTATCAGTTATCATAGATTCACAATGTTAAATAACCTAAAACTCAACACCATTAAACTCCTATGTGGTGTATCTTCTCTACAATTGTTAACTCGTACACTTTCCTAGCCTGATGGAATCTCACATGTTATGGAGTAGACAACAAGCCTCCTATTAACTACTTGTATGTGGAATTAAATGCATTTTATGGCCTTCAATGTTCCTTAATTTTTAATTGAAATTTGAGCATGCATATTTTTTAATTGAAAGATGACTATAGATCTGTTTCGATCTGGTAGATTCTATACTCCTTCCTTAGATCTGTGGGAGACCCTAGTATCTCTTCAATATAACGGAATTTATACTATCTGTATTCAAGTATTTTTTAAGCATGTATCATCAAGTCTATATGCCGATAACTATCTGTAGAGCACAGAGAAACAATACTGAGATAATTTAAAAATAGAATTAAAAAAACAGAATTGCATTATTATTGAAACAAAAGTCTAGGCAATACATAAAAGAGGATACCTTTTCTGAGAATGTATGAGCACGGTAAGAGGCTGAGTTAATCACGAACTATACTATAGTTCGTGTATCATCAAGAAGCTGAGTTATTTGAGTTCGTGAATAATACAAATTTGAATGAGCAATGAAAATAAATAAAAACGAATTCAAATACACAAAGTTTGAACTCAGTGTGTCAAACACCTGCAAATAATATAAATTCTTTCAGGAGATGAAGTTAATATTTAGATCTTCAGCATCGTGGTGTGGCATATGGCAAGCCCATGTTTGGTAGTTTTTCGTATGTGCCGGGTGTGGAGCCCCGAAGCTGATTTTTTTACTCTTTGTGTGTAAAATACAAATTTGAATGAGCAATGATAATAAATAAAAACAAATTTATAAAACAAACCTACCCCTGGTTGAAACTCGAAACCCTAGAAAAATAGGGGGGATAAATTCGCGCAGGAGAAAATTGCTACAAAATGCTTCAAATGGCCACCTTTTTTTTCAGTTCGAACGTTTTGTACTTAACCAGCAATTTTCCATGATTTTCCATTATTTTTCAACCAATTTTCCTGTATTTTTCTTGTTGGAAATGGCTGACTTATTGGGAGGACACAAATTGGGATTTTCCAAGCGATAAATTGTTTTCACTCTAGGAACCGATAAATCGAATTTTTGGAACAAACATTTCAACAATGCTCCTATTCTTCCTCTGCTAACCCATTCTGTTGACTAGTGTAAGGAACTCTATACTCCCTCTTGATTCCAGATTTCTTGTAAAAGGCAACAAATTTATTAGATTTGTACTCACCACCATTATCACTTATCAAAGTGTTGATATTACGCCTTGTTGGTTTTTCTATCAAAGCTTTGAATTCACAAGACAGGTCAACAACTTCATTCTTGTGCTTCGTAAAATAGATCCAACACTTCCTAAAAGCATCATCTATAAAAGTTATAAAATACAAGGAACCAAAAGTGGAAGTGGTACCCATTGTTCCACAAACATCAAGATCAACAAGGTCGAGAAGATTCCTAACATGGTTTTCACCGTTTGACAAGAAGAGATCCCTATGATGCTTTCTCATTTGTTGAACTCTCTTCAAGCTGTGAATATTTGAATGACCGAATCTTTTGTGCCACCGTTCTACGAATTCTCCATCATTATGTGACAATGCTTGATGATCAAGAATCTATGCAATTTGTCTGTATAGACCACCATCTCTCATGCCTTTGCAACTAACCTTCAGCCTCCCATTGTCACCATCTTTGATTGTACATCCACCTTTAGTAAACTCAACCTTCATTCTCTGATCAGCGACAACACTCACTGAAAATAGATTTTTTTATTAGGCTGGGAATATACAAAACATTTTTAATTAGGGTTCCTATTCCTTTCATCCTATGACATTGGCCATCTCCTAAGAACACAAATTCTGTGGAGCTACTCTCCTTGAGTTCCTTTAATGGGTTATTATCAGGAGACGTATGTTTGCTTGCACCAGAGTCAATACATCGAACATCACTGTAAGATGTGTTAGAAGAAAGAGCAGATAACAATGACAAATCTTCTACATGTTTGGATAATTCATCAGCTCCATCTAGCATCAACAACATTACATTGGTGGAACCAATCGTTGACACTTTTTTGACTCTGCCCTTTTCCATTGTCAGATTTCTTCTTGGGAGATTTTTTCACCATATGCCCTCTTTCTTGACAGTAAAAACACACCACTTTGGATTTATGAAAGCTTCTCTTGGATGTAGAAGCCTCTCCATCACTTTCCTGGTGATGGTTCTTAGCAATATTTTTGTCTATCTCCCTGTAGTTCATAACCTTCTTTGCATCTCATCAAATAGTGAGATCTCATACAAATGTTCAAAGGAAGGAACATTCTGTCCGGAAACACGACTGATGACAAATGCCTCGTAGTTTGGAGAGAATCTGTTCAGGGTCATGGGCACCAAATCCTCATCAGAGATTCAACCTCCCACATCATGCAATGGGTTCCTGAACTTCTTGACTTGATCAATGTAAGAGGAGATACTGTCTCCTTCTGCCAACCTACAAGTGTTTAATTTGCTTCTAAGAAGCACCGTCCTTCCCATGCTTGAGGACCTGTACATAGACTTTGGCTTGTCCTACAATTCCTTAGCAGTCTTGCAACTCCTTGCATGCACAATCGATGAATATCTCAAGTTGACTGAGATGGTCATCTTTGCCTTAACATCCTTCTTATCTCATTCAGTTGCTGCAGAGGCATCTGAAGGCCTTGGGTTGGGTCCATCAACATGAGAAAAAGCTTCTCAATCGTTTAGTATTAGTTTCATGAAACACTTCCATGAAGTATAATTGGAGCTCCTACCAATTTCTCGGAATCATCATGTTTAAAATTTTCCGTTCTACAAATAGATTACAAACATGAGTGATCCTCAAATAAACTACTACATCACCCAAGAGGGTCAAATTAGCTAACACACAATTTGTTTTCTCTTTTTTTCTTTGAAAAGTCTTTTCACCTTTTCCACACCTCCACATAAAATCCAGTAATAAATCATATCAAAGGTCCCTTCTACCTTAAAAGCCTCCTACCACACTCATCAGGGATTTAATGAGAACAAACATTAAAAACCCCCTTCACATATCACAAGGCATCAATAATCCAAAAGCACTTTCGTGAAAGGTGATTAAATGGGAAATGTTGTTTGAATATATTCAATGCAGCAGTTAAAAAAAGGTTTAGAAACCTCTGTAGGATTCACTTTCGTTAATCGACCTTTCCTTAGTGAAGCAGCCTCTACTGCTCTATTTGATTTTCAAAAAATTGCATCCACTATCCTGCGGCTGCAATGTTCTAGCTACAGTCTTCAAATCTGATGTTCAACTTCACTTTGTTGACAGTCAGCTTCTTCTCTTTACTTATTGAAATTGCCCCACTCCTTTAAAACTTGGGGCAGCAACACAATTAGATTTTCTCGACTGTTGAGTGTATGTCGCAATCGATCCAAGCCCCCATACGCTCCAGCAGAATGTAAGTAGAACACAAAAACATGCATTTACAGGTATAAGCAAATCCACGGGCTCTGTGAAACTCACAGTTTAACACCAAAAACAAATCTCTCTTACTGTATTCTGTTGTGACACACAACAAATCTGATATCATTCCTATTTCATTTACAAATATAGAGGTTTGGTGGATTTCTCTTTGTGGTCTTCTCTCCATCCTTCAAGGATCTTATTGATGACTCTCAAACCAGAATTGACAGTCTATCAGAGGTTCCTTACTAGAAAGGATTGAAGTGAAAACGCTACACAAAAACTTAGCAAACCAAACTGAACATATCTTATTGACAGCTTGCTTACGTTTGAAAGATTCACATCCTTATCTAATACTACATAGTAGTTTCCAGATTGAGTTAGGACTCTATTGTCCAAATGTTCTCAACTGTAGCAATGGTGAATGTCTACTGTAGCTATGATGACTGCACCATCCTAATGGTTGGCCAACGATCTACCCACCTACTAATAATTAAGCAAACACACCTGCAGAACATGCTTTATTATTCTAACACTAACATCACGTATTCGAACAAGAAGAAGATGGTACATGGGCTTCCTAGTTTACATCCGTATGAATATGTTTATGAGGGATGTGCTTTGGGAAGCATTGTTGTCAACCATACGAGAAGGGAAAAGTTTGGAAAACAAATTCATCTTTGGAGCTTGTCCATGGTGACATTTGTGACATGAGAACGAGGTCTATGGGTGGGAACAAATACTTGTGGTCATTGATGATGACTCTAGTATTTCTCGTGTGTAATCTTTTGAAGAGTAAGGACATTGTCTTTGAGAAATTTAAGGAATGTAAGGTGCTTGTTGAGAAGCAATCGGGACAAGATTTAGTGTTTGAGGTCCAATAGCGATGGTGAGTATGTGAACAATGCCTTTTGCACACACACATGGGATCTTTTGGTAGTACACATGTGCTTATACTCCGCAACAAAATGGTGTTAGTGAAGAAGAAGAATCAAACAATTACAAAGATGGCTAGATGTTGGGTTCGGGATTGAAGTTACATGACAATTTTTAGGGTGAATCTATTAGTTGTGCCAATCATGTACTTTATAAGGTCATCACTAAGTCTATTAAAGATGTCATACCATATGAGAATTTGTTGCCTTGCATATGTTCATATTCCATATGAAAAGAGGCGTGAAGTTGTATGCTAATAACAAGTCAACTATTATGGTAGGATATTGAGATCATTGTCGTGGGAATACACGTCCCCCGCCATCCGAGACGTGCATCTAGTATGTGAACATGTCCCAGATAGGTACGAAGCTGCCTTCGTACTCGGAGATGCTTGTTGGATGCTTTTACCGTCTCCCAGACGTTTCACCTAAAAAAAAGTGTTGTTTCCAGAAAAATCCTAAACGCGTGCTTCAAACCCCAAAACACGACAATAGTGCACAAATTTCATTTTATACTTGTTGTCGCTTGAGATTGTACCCTTTTTGAATTTGCCAGATTCAACACCTCAGTGAAACATTAGAATGCTCCCAAGATGTGGGACCTTGCTCCTTGGGACAAACCTCTAGAGAAGGCTTTTCTACCTATCTATTCTAACACTAACACTACTCCTAAGCTAAGCTATTGACTCTGCAGGGGAAAAGGGGAAGGAGGAATGCATGAAATAAAACTAAGCTAAGGAAATGGCGATGGCGCCAAAACATAAAGGGATCTCTCTTTGTGAGGGGAAGAATAGAAAGGAAAACGCAGGATGAGAGGGTAGATACATGCCACAGATCAACATTGCATGAACCGTTTCATTCCGCACGTTATAGACAGAGAAATGAAAGCCATGCAAATATAGTCCATACACAACATGAAATGAAAAGAACAAAGAGGCAAGAAGACAATAATCTAAGCTAAATGGTAGATGCACATCACATTCAACAACATATTATTGCTTATAAGTATGCAATCTATTATAGTCACTTAGAAGGCTTTGGATGCATTACAAAAGCTCATATCGAGGTCTGCAACTCGTGAAAGCTCGGCCACTTTGTTTTGACATGGTGACTTTATAGTCGGGAGAGGATTTTTGACACTGATATTGAGTTGCTATTATAGAGAAGGAAGAGAAGAGAGAGGGAGAAGATTAGATCGCGCCAAGAAAGAGAGCCGACCACCAAGTACTAATCGTCGTTGATTCAACGAGCCGTGGATGGGCACCTAACATTTCTCCATTGCATGCCATCGGATCACCAAAGTGCAGGAGGATGATGCCATTCAACATTAAAATTTGGTTTTTGGAGTGGTTTGGTGCCCGGTTTGGATTAGGCGCGACTTTGTTGAGTTTTGTAAATTTTTGATGATCTGCTACCTTTTCCTCTTCCGCGGCTTGAGATGTTTTTGTTTTGATCCATAGCCTTGTTCTTTGTTTCCTTGTTTTTTTGCGACTTTTAGTAGCTTCCGCATGATCCGCTAACTTGTTCGCTTTCTTCTCTTGATCCACGATCATAGTATTAGAGAGAAAAATTAGAGACCAAAATGTCTCCATAAGTGCCTCCTTTGACACTCTCTTCTTGTTCTTCATTTCTTCAACAAGTGCTTCTTTTTGCACTTTTTCTTTTCTCCAATCTTCTTTATCTTTCTCCATGTTCTCCACAATGAGAACTCTTTTTACAACTTCCCTTTCATGTTGCTCACTTGGCAACTCTCTACTCTTCAAGCCTCCATAGGCTTTTCCCACTCTACCTTCTTCTCTTCTTATGTCATTCATGTTTGGCCTTCCTTTTTTCTTATCAAGTTACTCTATAGGCCACTTCACTCTCCTTTTCAACTCACACCCATATGCTTGGCTTCTTTCCTTTAGCCACAACTTTTCCAAGAATTCAAGCCTCTTTAATACACTTCTCATCTCAAATGCACCTCTCTATCCAATTTTGATGCTTGCTTCTTGTTATTTTTCTTCATGTATTCTTTCTTCTTCTTAAGGTCTAGCATGTCAAATTTGCAACACATACTAGCACAAAACCTTGTTAGATTCATTCACTTCTTGATCTTCCTACCCCGATACCACTATGATGCGAGGGAGGAACAAAATACTTAACCTATACAAATTAGATTCATGGTCATACACCAAACCTTGCAAATTCCTTTTTCTATTCACCATGCAATTCTAGAAAAGAGTGGTTTCTCTAGTTCACAACGTATACTCTTCTTTGTTCTTCATAGTCATTGTTACATCTCTCGGCCCGATATAGATAAAACATCTTAACCTCTAGGCCAACATATGCACTCAAGTTAGAATCCTTAAAATCCACACCATGCAATTTCATTTCAAGTTCACAATGCAAGTTTATTGAAAACAAAGGTCACTTGTATTTTATACTAGATGTTTTACTCATGCAATACCTTTCATCATCGATACTCACCTAATGTCTCTCTTTCTCTGCCCCACATTCACCTACAACCAATCTCAAGTCAATGTACAATTACCATCCTTTCCTTTAATTGTCGTGTTTTGAACTAATGCACAAAACAACATTACCACCATAACTCTCTTTATCTCTATCTTGGGTCTAACATACTCCTCCATGGTCTACACACCTTCTAACACCTCTACAAGTCATCATACAATTCACTTAAACACCAATGTTAAGATACAAGTATCACTTTATTTGATTAAGTCTTTTATTCTTCCAAAAGGTCAAGTATCCCTACAATTCTATAAACCTTATTGTTAGGAATCATTGGTGATGACTCAAGAGGAAACAAACACATATTTTAGTACCTTTTATGGGATTCTTGCTCACTCTTAAATTTTAGATCCTAACATCAAATGCAACCCTGACAATCTTACTATTCAATTTCTCAATTAGGTCTCCCTTTTGAATTTTTGAGGATAAAAACTTACAGTACATCTTCTTTATAAGTTCTTGTGATTTTTGAGTTCCCATTTGACTTAACGGATGCTAGCAAAAGCTCTTAGGTTGTTTCTTTGGAAGATTTGCACAGTTCCTTTTTCTCTTAGGTTTCAACTAGGCTTCTTAGGTCTATAACAAGGTTTAATGAGACTGTCAACAAGTACAAACTCCGTACACCTGCATTCAACTCCAAAACATGAAAATTAGTTACAAGACCCTCATAAATCCTCATCTATGAAGTTTAAGCATTTTTCATTGGATACAAAGTAAGCTATGAGCAAATCTTGACTAAACCCTAGTTTGGGGCTTTTACCATGCCCGAATAGGGAAATAATTGATAACCTACATAAATAAGAGTTTTATAATCTCAAACCAACTTCATAAGCATTGTACCAACCTTTCTCACCTTTCTTCTTCGTTGTAACCCCTCATAATGCTTAAATCATTCTAAACAATAAGATTTGCATTCAAATACACTCACATTCTCTGTTTCTTCAACAATCTTTAAGTTTAGACCTAGCTTGCTTTCTCAAACCCTTGTAAATGGTTCTTCACTTCATCAGAGGCCTTATCTCACCTCTCTTTAATGTCATTAAGCATCTTACTATCCATTACATTTAAAATTTCTTCAAAAGGTATATTTCATGCCTCCAAAACTGTGGTTTTCTGAGTTTTTCTAGTTTAGAAACATTTGTCAAATGAATTACTAACAAGACCACCACCATATCTTGAAACCCTTCTCTAGACTCTTCAAGCCATGCACACACACTTACATAGATTAGTCTCTCATTCATAAATGACTCCTATACTGTTTTATCATCTTCAATAGACACAACACAACTAAGGTACTTATTGAAACCTCTTAACTCTTCAAGGATTGTTATAGTTTTCCTTAGGCTTCTAATTTCTTAGTGCCAAGTTTCTCCACCGAGAATGCCCCGTCATTCCATCAACAACCTGCACATGAATATGCCGAAATCACGAAAACAAATATTTCATCCTATCAATAAGAGATCTTCCACCATTTTCCTATAATCTCATCAAACAAGGACCAACCATGGTATTCTATAACTTATCATAAAAAATATCATTGCTTAAGAATTGGTCAAGGCATACATATCCTAAGAAATACAAGACACAACAATTTCTTCATAAACCATTTAAACATATTCAAGATTCTTAAAGCTTTATTCAAGAGTAATTTGTGATAAAATACAATTTATGACCTCCTACAAATTACTGAACCTTTCTTGGCTCTTTCACACCTATTTTCACAACTACCACCTTTCTCGTCACTATCCCTCTCCTCTTCCATTCAAATATTTTCTTTCTTAAGCCAAAATTGGAGGTAGTTACACAAGCTTATAAAACCCTAACCATCATAAAAGTGACCATACCCAAACCTAACCTTCTTGGTTAGGTGAGAACACTCTTCTTACATCATATGAACCTTTCACACCCTTTTACATCAATATATATGTTCTCACTTGACAATAGACCTCGTAATTTCAACTTACAAATTCAAATATTTAAAAGGATGGATTTTGGAGGGAAAACTCTAAATGACCCTTTAACACCTATGGAGGAACCTTAGAAGGTGGGAAAGCTTGCAAAATCACTAAAAATGCCTATCAAGACCCTATTCAACCCAAAATTGTTTGAAACTCAAAATTTTACTGTTTGCATGATGATGCTCCTACATCACTTGTCTTTTGTGACTTCTTCAATTTTACCTTGTTTTGCGAGATGATTGATTGTTTTGTGGACTTTCTTTACTTTTCTCGACACTCAACTCTTATAACATTCCCGTGCTCCGCTTTGCTTTGTCCCGTAGAGTATGTCTCCGCGACTTTGTTCCTTTATTACGCGGACTTAAAACCTCGCAAAACACTATCATTTGTTCAAACTTAGCGGAACACTAAGTTCCTTCAAACCTTCGTGGAAGACTAACTTTTTGACTTTCGCGAGCACTCGCTTTTTGACTTCCGCGGAAGACTACATTTTTATTCCCGAGAACACTAAGTTTCGACTTCCGCGGAACACTAAGTTCTGTCTTGCATGGACACTAACTTTTCAACTCCACAAAAGACTAACATCTCCATTTTCGCAGAACACCGACTTTTTGGATTTTTTTCTGCGGAACACTTCTCTTATCCCCACAATGTCACAAAGTACTTAGCCTTTGTTCTGTGGCTTAGGTAAACCTGTGAAACACTAAGTTCCTGGATTTTTGCGAACATTGAGTTTTTCACTTCAATGCTTTCTAAACGAAAAGTGCCCAAGTCCTTATCTTAAATGAAGTTGTCAAAAATAGCATGGGTGCTATTTCGGGCAACAATACCATAAGAGTTTTTCATTGCTTGAATTTATGGACTTTAGTGTTGAATTCAAACAAATTTATGTACTATAGTGTTGGATTTGCTTGAATTTGTAGTTGCTTTACATTGAAATATACAAGCATAGAGGCGTGGGTTCAAAGCTTTCAGTCTATAGGTTATTGCTTGACTTTGCCTTTGAGTCCTTAGGGTGTCGTCATCTTGAACGATGTCCACTTCTAGGTATGTTGTGGTTTAAATTAAAATAGGACCACTGTATGGAGTCTAGATTTATGGCAAATCCTGTTGCAAAAAGGCCCAAGTTCCAAAACACTAAAATCTGAATTTAGGTTTTGACCTACATTCCTTTCCAAGTGTCATGGCACTTAGACATATCTTTGGAGGCAAAAGCCTTGCCCACTAAAAAAACACTAATTTTACTTCCGAATTATAGTTTCTTACGTTTAAATTTTAGGTCTAGTTTGTTAAATTATATTAAATTTTTAACTTTTGAGTATTTTAAATTTTAGTTTATATGTTTAAATGTACATGTGCGCGATTGATTGTTTTGTTTTAAAATCTAATTTTAATTTCTTATTTTAAATAGTAATTTTATTTAAAATTTAAAATTCTAATTTTACTAAAAAAAAGTTAAAATTTTAATATTGTTTTTATTTTAGAGTTAAATTTGTGTTTTATTGTTAGTTTTTAAAATTTTGTTTTTTAAATGTTTCAATATTTTATATTTAACCTTTATAACAAAAGTTTTCGGTTTCAATTTTTATTTTTTCATTACTCTTAATGTTAATTAATTTTACTTTTAAAATTTGTTTAGGTTGTTGGGGGAAGGAGAGGACTATACCCTCTATAGAAGTATTGTGATCACATTCATAAAGGAAATAGTGGTACAATGGAGATCACTTGTGGGAAGTATTTTCGGGGTAAAAGCCCATTTTTTTGTATCCTTAGGAAAGGGGTTGATCCTTGTTTGAATGAGGTAGAGCGATATAAAGCTACGAGGGAATATGAAAGGGATGATGGCAAAGTGACTTGCTCTAAGCTCTAATGTTTCAACAATTGGATGCACACATAGTCATCCTATAAGCGCAATTGGTTAGGAAATAAAATTAGAGATAGATGTGTCTTGTGGACATGCAATAGAGGATTTGGGGTCTCCGTATAAGAGACAACACATTAGCAGTTCGAACCCATTAGAAACATGTTTGATGTGCATGTTCGAGATGCAACAATTGAACTCTTCTTCTATGCAAATGGAATACCATTTAATGTTGCTCATTCACCTTATTACGAGGAAATGGTTTGTGTGATCAACAATGGGTCGGACCGGTATAAACCACTTGGATATGAGAATCTTCGCACAACTCTTGTTGATAAAGATAAAACACAGATAGAGCAACAAACCACACGGGTGAGGAGTGTGGTCTACAAAAGGATGGAGCATTGTGATGGATAGTTGGACTAATACTAGATGTCCACTTCCGAACATTATGATAACTTTCTCCAAACACCCTTAGTTTTTGAAGAAAATCGATTGTTTGGGGCAAGAGAAAAATATTGTATTTCTTGAGGAGCAATTATGTGATGCAATCAAGGTGGAGGCATCACATTTATAAGTTATCATAGATATTGCCCCAATTTGTAAAGTAGTCGGTTGGTCAAAAAAATATAAACATGTATTTTGGATACCATGTTGTGTGCATGCATTGAAAAATGCACTTTGAAAGACATTAGTAGGTTTTAGTGGATTTCTAATCTTACCGAAAAGGGCAAAAAATACAAATGTTCATATGCAATCATCACCACATGTAAGCTATTTATTGGTGATTTACTGAAGGTGACACTTCTCAAACCTGTACGAACATGGTATGCTTCTTTCTTCATTCTTTTTGATTGTCTATTATGTTGTCAAAGGGGCCTTATGTTCCACTATAGTTAGTGATGCATGGACAACTTGGACACAAACTACATTAGAGACTACAATTGAGGTGAGGAAGATGGTTCTTGATGACCTTTTATGGGCTGATGTGAGATTTTTTGTTGATTTCATTTAGCCAATTTGTGAGATAATTTGTTTTGTTGATTCAAACAAGCCATGTTTGGGAGAGGTTTATGAAGAAATTGATTCTATGTGTGAAAGAATTTGAAAAATCACAGACTCAAGGGATCCTTCTCTATATTCTTTGATTAAGGAAAAGGTATGTGGAAGATAGAACAAGCTTAACACACCTCTACATTGTGTTGCTTATGCTTTGAATATGGTACATAACTCTCTAATAAGAGGGCTCCATATGAGGGAAGAGAAATAATGAAGGAATTTTGGCTTACGATGAAAAAGATTTATGGTCGAGGAGAGGAGGCTTCTACTAACATGACTCAGTGGAATATGTTTGCACATCGCCGTGGTCGGCTTCCTACGGTGGAGGCCCTCTATGATATGCGTGCGAAAGACCCAATAAAGTGGTGGTGGAACCATGACGTGATGTACCCGAATTGCAATCATTTGTAATATGATTAATCTCACAAGTAGCTAGTTTATCGTGTGAGAGGAATTGGTGTACTTACGGTTTCATTCATTCATTGTAGAGACACACCGACTAGGGTCAAAGTAGGTAGAGAACTTAGTCTACATTCTTAGCACACTTCGTCTTCTTACTTGTGTAGACCCAGTGGTACAAAGAAGGTCCTTAAGCAAAATGGGACCAAATTCTATGTGCTTGAGGCAAATGGCCTCAATGATTTGCTCCTTGTTACAAAGCTTGCAGCGAGCCACAACTTGAGATATGTGTATCTAGAGAGCATCTAAGCGAGATGATCAAGAGGACACAATTAATGTGAGAGTTGACCCATTTGTATCGGTGAGATATGATTCAGTTCGCATTTGCAATTTTTGTTTTCAGCGTGCCTATTTGTCAAAGATTTTAGTGTTACAACGTACTCTTCTCTCTCGATATGTGAGATGTCAAAGTTTTTGTCGACAAAGATCTACGAAGGAACGCCAAAAGCGAAGGCAGCTCTCTGGGTCTACACTGACGCTGGGGTGCGAAAGCATGGGGAGCAAACAGGATCAGATACCCTGGTAGTCCATGCCGTAAACGATGAGTGTTCGTCCTTGGTCTACCAATATATTGGTCTATACTGGACCGGATCAGGGGCCTAACTAATGTGTGAAACACCTACTTGGGAGTATGGTCGCAAGATCGAAACTCAAAAAACCCCTAACCCCTTGGGGCTATAGCGCACTTGGAAGAAAGAGTCGGAAGATAAATAGATATAGTGATGTTTCAATCCTTCGTCGACGTAAGTAGTTTATAGTTGTAAATACATTTTTTCTTTCAAGAAAAAGTCCCACGGTTTTCGCTTTTATGCTCCGATGGTCGAGCCCTATCCCTAGAGTAGGCCGTCGCCATACCATACCATACCATACCATATAGATGTATAGGGTGCCCTCACCCCGAGCTATCTTAGAGTTCTAGATAGGGGGCCGTCACACTAGAGTCTAGAGAGAGCCCCCTCCTCATTTTCAAAAGTTAATAATTTATAGTTTTATTAATTTGTTGTGCATTTTGGGTTTTTATATTGCAAAAATATATTCTTTTAAATTTTTCATACACACACACACATATATAGATTGCCGTCTCCCCTTACTTGTTGCCCATTTTTTTGAAAAATGGCATACGGGTATCCATACCCATCCACATGTACTAGCACTTGTACCCGTACCTGGCTGTTGTCAACTATGATTGAGATGCTACTATGACTTATCGTCATCTTGATCCAAAGGAAAATAATCTTATCATCAATAGAGATGTAAACATTTTAGGTTGTTTCTTTGCCTTGCATATGTTCATATTCCATATGCTATATGTTCTAATAGGTTATTTAAATACTTTTAAGTGCTAATGTCTTCTTCATCCAAAGATCGATAAACATATCATTAGTAGAGATGTGCGGTTTGATGAGCATGTGTATGAAGCTACATTGTTTGAGATGTTTGCTCCTTTAGATGTTGTGGAAATTTCACTAGTTGATTAGGTGGTTGCCCCGATCACTATTGAGATATAAACAACACATCGAGCCACCAAAACTACCGGATGTACTAGAAACATCTATCATTGAGGCATATTTGTACACTTCTTCACATGGAGAGTTAGTGTGTAGACCTTTGTGGTAAAGGATGGTGGTCAATTAAACAAGAGGTGCATCTAATGTGAATATTCAGGAGCACATCATGGCAGCAGTAAATCAACAAAGGACGAATATGGCACCCATTGGTATAGACGTGGACACTAGATCTTGACTCATATAAGGAGTCCATTGGAATTTTTGAGTGGGAAGAGGCCATGAAGGAAGAATACAATTCCCTCGTGAGAAATGGAACTTGGGAATTGGTGCCCCTACTTGTTTAGAAGAATATTGTGAGGTGTATGTGGGTCTCCAAGACTAGGTACACTTACAATGTTAAGATTGAGAGACAAGGAATGACTTGTTGTGAAGAGGTACAGTCGAAAGGAAGGTACTGACTATGAGGAGACCGTCACACATATTGCGGAAATGAATAGTGTTAGAATTCTCCTTTCATTGGGGGGTAGATTTGGTTGGGAGGTACACTAGATGGATGCAAAAATTGCATTTATCAATGCTGATCTACTTGAGGAGATCTATATGGAGCAGGCTACAAGTTTTGTTGAACTAGGAAAGGAGAGGTTTGTGTGTCGTTTGAAAAGTCTCAATATGGGCTCAAACAAGCCCCATGTCCCTAGTATGAGAATATTGATCGCTTCTTTATTTGGTGGATTCAAGAGATGTGTGGTGGACTCCCGAAGCACCTTTGGTGGGCACATCTTGATATTTGTTTTTACGTTGACAACTTGATATTAACAAACAACAACATTTCTCTCATCCAAATTATGAAGTAGGATATTAAGACAATGTTTGAGATGACAAATCTTGGCCTTTTTCATTTTTTCCATGGTTTATAGGTTATGTAGATGGAGGATGGGATTTTGATTTCTCTACCAAAGTATGTCATGAACTTCTTTGAAAGGATTTTGGGAAGGAAGATTGTAATCCTTGCACTACTCTATGTCAATCAAGTGTCAATATGGATAAGAATTGCACATAACTTTTGGTAAATGCTACTTTGTATTGGAAGCTCATGGAAAAGTTCATCTACTTGACTAACACTTGTTTGGATGTTGCTTATGCAGTTGGTTTTCTTCTAGATTTATGCGGGATCTTCATGAGTGTTATTTGGATGCTATGAAGTGTACTTTCCTGTACTTGAAGGGCACTTCACAGTTGGGCATCACGTATGCACGTGGATTAAAGGTCTAAATGATTGGGTACAATGATTCATATTTTGGTGGATGCCCCAACACTATGCAGATCTACCTATGGCTACATCTTTTGCATTGATTCAAGCTTTGTCTCTTGGTCCGACGAAGAAGATTGTGTTATCTTGTCTACCTCTAAAGTAGAGTATCTTGAAACAATTGTTACAGTTTAGGAAGTGCATTGGATCAAGAATTTGCTTTAGGAGCTTGGATTTCCCCAGACATTGGTAGCGACACTCTTATGCGAATACCAGAGTACCTTCAAAGCAACTGTGAATCTAGTGGAACATTTATGCAAATGCGTGGACTCCAATATCCATGTGAAGAATGTTGATGGGCACATCTTGATCTATTTTTTTTTTTATGTTGATGGCATGATATTACTAAACAACGACGTTTCTCTCATCCATGATATGAAGTAGGATATTAAGACAATGTTTGACATGACAGATCTTGGCCTTCATTTTTGCATTTGTTTGTAGGTAATGCAGATGGAAGATGATTATGATTTCCCACTAATGTTTGTCACAAATTTGTTGAAGGATTTTGGGATATAAGATAACAAGTCTCGCACTTTGCTTCATGTTAATCAAGTGTTAGTATGGATAATAACCGCATGTCACTTTTGGTAGATACTACTTTGTATTAGGTGAAGGAATTTGGGATGGAAGATTGTAAGTCTTGCACTACTCCATGTCAATCAAGTGTAAGAACTTTTGGTAGATGCTACTTTGTATTGGGAGCTCGTGGGTAAACTCATCTACTTGACTTACATTTTTTCGGTCATTGAACATGCAATCGGTATTTGTTCTAGATTTATGCTGGATCCTCATGAGCATCATTTGAGTGCCAAAATTGGATTTTGTGGTACTTGAAGGGCACTTAACATTCGGGCATCAAATATCATGTAGAGAAAAGGTCCATTGATTGGGTATAGTGATTCATATTTTGGTGGATGTCGTGACAAGATATGTTCTACCTATGGCTACACATTTATGTCGGTTCAGCTTGCTGTTGGGTCCAAAGAAGCGGATGTGTGTCATCTTGTCTACCTCCTAGATTGTTTCTGGTATGGGTACGAGTACAAGTATGGGTACAATACGCTAATATGACAAATTTTAAAAACTTTGGGTATGGTATGTTGTTGGGTACACTTGATATATATATATATATATATATATATTAAAGAAACATTTGCATACTTTATTGAAATTTAATACTCATACAATCATTCATAGAAGATGAAAACAAATTTCAAATACTTTGAGAATTGAGACTTGAGACTTGAGACTTGAATTTGTATTGATTCCTAATGTTCAAAACTTAATAGTTAATAACTTAATACTTTCAAGTCCTCAACTTGCTTCACTTTCAATTTCCTAGGGCTAAAAGCCTAGAACATATCATCTAGATGATCCTCAAAATCATCTTCATGGATGGCACTTGCAGCTCCACTCCCACTAGCTCCATTGTCGAACCCTTGTGAAGGGCTCCCTGGAAGTTCGTCATCAATGCCAAGTAGTGAAACATTAGACATACAAGCAACAAAAGCTTCAAAGTCTGTGGTTTCAGGTTGAATGTCCCAAAGCTTGTTAGGACCTCTAGTATACTCTTTCGTCTTATGCGTTAAGAGGCGCAAGTTGGAATGTACATATACTAGATCCTTAACCTTCTTGGATGCCAACATGGTGCGTTTGGCTGAGTGGATGAAGCCATAAGTACTCCAGTTTCGCTCTGCAAAAGAATTACTAGCCACATTGTCACAAAAACAAAGTATTATTAATATACAAAAACTAAAAGGAGTGTTATCATCTTACATTTTAATTCTTAATTGGTAATTAGAATATCAAATAACAAGTTACAAACTTCATACACAGTGAGAGCAATTTGATTACAATAGGTTGTATGTACTTGGCATCATGGCCATGTACAATCCACCACTTGATGGGAGTCAAGGTGGCCTTGTCACAAAGAGCCTCTACCTCTCCCATGCTACCTTCTCCAGATACAAACATCCCCATCTCATTGGATTGCACTAGATATAGGTGGATCAAGAATCAACCTCCTGAATGTTGCCCTTGTCCCATTTGCAACCTCTTGGTCATCATATGGTTGTTGCCTACTAGGTAACCCAAGTATTTAATTGCTCTAATAGTTGGGATTTAAGGCATAAGCAAGGAGATGCAATGGGGTGGTCATTTTGTTCCACCTTTTCATGACCATATTTTTAACTTCATTATAAAACTTTTCCTCAGGGTCTTGCTCTTTGGCTTGTATGATATCTTTTATTTTCTCAAGCATGGAGTCAATGCCATCATAAATTTCTCCAATGCAAGCACTATCTTTGTCTACAAATCTAATCATACTTAGAATATGTTCCATGAAACTCAACAAATACTCAACTTTTGCCCACCAATCATCATCAAGGATCCATGCCTTTATCTTTTGGGCTCTCTCTGTATTTGCTTGCCTCTAGACAGTCCAAACATTGTCAATCACCATGCTACTCAAAGCATGTTTCACCTTCACAAGTCGTCTCAAGACGAGTGTGTGAGAGGCAAACCTAGTCTCAACAACCTATTAAAAAGGAATGAAAAGAATTCAATAACAATACAAATTGAAATTGATTTAAAATTAAATATTAAAATGAAAAACTTAAAAGTAAAAACTTATGACTCATGAGTTGTTCCCTTACCTTCAACAACTCCAACTTTGAGAATCTTCTGAAAATGGCTTGAGACATGTGATGGTTGGTGACAAACATTTGAATCTCGTTTGCCTCCATGTAGATTTCCTCAATCTATGTGATTTTCCCAATCTTCTGCAACATCAGATTTAGGGAGTGTATTGCACATGGTGTCCAAAATATGTGCTCATACCTACCCTCTACTATCTATTCTGCTGCCTTGCAATTTTTTTGCATTGTCCGTGATGACTTGGACAATGTTCTGAGGGCCCACTGACTTAAAAGTCTCAATTAGAATATTTGCAATGAATTGGGCATCTTTTATTTTCCCTCACAATCAACAACCTTCATAAATATTTCCATTTTAGGGCTTATTGCAATAATGTTGATAAGAGGCCTATTTCAGGAGTCTTTCCATCCATCTGAGATAATAGACACTCCTGAATGTTTCCAGGAATGTCTAATTAACTATAAAGATGTTTGTATGTCTTGCACTACTTTTGCCAAAAGAGAAGTGCAAACCTTATTATAGTTGGGGCTTTTATACCCTTGTGGTGCCTCATTAATGCCAATCACCATCTGTTGCCAATATGGTGACCTCAACACATTGAATGGTAGCCCACATGCATAAACACATTGAGCCACCAATTCATTTGCAATTTCTCTCTTCTCCATGTTGAATGTTTTTTCTAAAGGCCCTTTTGTTCTCTTTCTTGATGGGGTATCTTCATGAAAGGAGTTTCAACTAGAACAATTTCAACATTACTATCAATGAAAGGATGGAATGATGGTGGTGGTGTTGGTGGTTTTCCCATAGTCCTCTGTTGCAAAGAAATGGTTTTAGAGCGAGCTCTTGCAATTTCAAAGTTTGCCTCCTCTTGCTCTCTTAAGTACATAGCTATTTTATTCTTCTCCACCTTCTTACATGCTCTAATGCCCGTCCCCGATACCATAGTTAGATGAGCTTTCAAACGGGTATATGAGGACTTAAATGTGGTGCCACAATGGGGGCATGTCCAAACACGGACACCACCACCGTGCAATGAGCTCTAGCACTTCCACATGCCTCCATAAAGGAGAATGAGGATCCATTTTCACTATCAGGCCACTTAGAACACTTCCTTGTGTTCCTCCCTCATTGCTTGCTTCCCCATGTCCCCCTAAAGCTGAATTGGATGCCATGACTACAACTATTTAATTTGTTTTAACCTACAAGTAAAGATATTTTTTAAAACATTTCTAAATAATTTAATTAAAAACAACAAATACAAATTAGACAATTAATTTATTAAACCATAAATGCCAATCTCTGATTTTGATCACCAAGTTCACGATAAATTGTGCGAGGTGAGAGCATACACAAAGGGTAGACGTTTAAGTTTTTAATGAATTCAATTTAAAACTTTAAAATAAAAAAACAAACACATTACTAATTTAAAAACTAGTTAAACCCTAGGGCCTACACGTCAATCTCTGATTCTGATCACCAAGTTTGCCATAAATGGTGCGAGGTAGAGGTTAGACGTTTAAGTTTTTAATGAATTCAATTTAAAATTTAAAATAAAAAACTAACACATTATTAGTTAAAAACCTAGTTAAACCCTATGATCTACACGTCAATCTCTAATTCGATCAGTAAGTTCGTCATAAATGGTGCAAGGTTGAGAACATATCCGGAGGGTAGATATTTAAGTTTTTAATGAATTCAATTTAAAACTTTAAATTAAAAAAACGAACACAACTTATTAAAAAAATTAAATAGTTATCCTTAGGGCCTACACGTCAATCTCGATTCGATAGCCAAGTTCGTCATAAATGGTGTGAAGTGAGCGCATACACGAGAGTAGACATTTAATAAAATAGAACTTCAATACTAAACCTCAAATACGAAAAAATTAATTAATATTTTAAAAAAATAAATATTAAAAATTAAATAGATCATGATCAATGATCATGAATGATGTGTTTGAAACACATCATTCATGATCATTGATCACATACTAGTTTGATTATTACATACACAATATTTTTCAAACGATTTAAAATAAAGGATGCATGAAAAATACTTGAAGATAATCGTCCTTGTTGTTTGTAGACTTGTATTGTATCGTTCTCCTTCTCTCTCTCTCCCTCTCCTTCAAGCTCTCTCTCTCTCTCTCTCTCTCTCTCTCTCTCTCCTTTTCCTTGAAGCTCTCTTTCTCTCCTTGAAGCTCAAAATTTGCAAAATATCAAAATAGGTTTTTTTGGGGGTTAATGTTAAACTAGGTTTAGGTTACTTTAGTTTTAAGTTAGGATCTTTTATTTTTTAATTGATTGAAAGTTTATGTTTAAAAACTTTTTTTTGAGTGGGTACTGTTTGTAGGTACCTACGAATAGGTCCCGATTACAAAAATTGTACCCGAACGCGTCCGAGACCGAGGGTATGTACCCATAGCATACTTGTAGCATATCCGCACCCGTGCTCATAGCAGTGCGTATCAATTTACAGTATGGGAGGGTAGGTGCGTTTTGAGGCGCCTATTTTACCTCTAAAGTAGAGTATTGTGGAACACTTGACATGATTTAAGAAGCATGTTGCATCATCGTATTTTCTCTAGGAGATTGGATTGCCACGGATGTCAATGGTGACACTCTTTTGCGAAAACTAGACTCTTGTTGAGGTAGTGAGAACCTAGTGGAGCATTGCACACTGCATATGAAGATTCATGCCTATTTTTTGTGAAAGAGAGTGATATCATCTCATTGCGGTGTTGTCCAATGATATGATTGCGGATATCTTCATGAAATCCCATCGTTTATTCCTTTCATTCGTCTTCAAGTGATGATGGGTCTTCTTAATGTTGCTTTTATGGGGGATGTTAGGGGTTGTGCATCTAATGGCAACATTGAAGTTCCCAAGGTATTTTATGGGACCCACCTTAGTGGGACTGCTTTAACTTGACTTTGGTCATTTAGGATATTTTATTATATTTAATTAATTCTTCCTTTTGTATTGTGGTCGGCCATTAATTTTCCCTCACAATTGGCTCGTTATTTGGCAAGGAATTGCATTCATTTTTATGGCAAAGTAATATATTTACTTTTTTTACTCTTTATTTCCTTGTGTTCGTGTTCATTCGTGCAATGTTCCT
Source organism: Taxus wallichiana var. yunnanensis (assembly GCA_018340775.1). Lineage (NCBI taxonomy): Eukaryota > Viridiplantae > Streptophyta > Pinopsida > Cupressales > Taxaceae > Taxus > Taxus wallichiana. The sequence goes on from CM031236.1 coordinate 173,182,490, forward strand.
TTCTTTTTTTGTGAGTGCATTCAACATACCGGATTTAAAGTCGGTGAAGTAAAAACTAATATAATATTCTAATAATCATGCAATATGTTTATTGTCTAAAGAAATTAGATCTCTTAGGAATTTGCGATTCTTAGGTCGGTCGTGGTGCAAACACAAGATTTCATGTATAATTTATCCTTTTCATTTTAATGCTACATTGTCAGTTATTCATATGTTCTACTTGATGAAAAAACTAAATATATCAAGTACTAACACAAATAAAAAAGTTTGAAATTTATTTTCACGACTTTGGTTGGTGAATTAAGCAAGGGAGGGAGTTGGAATTTGAATCAAATGTGTTGTTTGCCTTATAGCCCGTGTAGCCTCTACTCAATAGGTGTAACTTTTAGTACACTTAAAGTCATAAATAAAAAGATTTCCTTGGGAAAGCACAAACTAACGCTTCTCTGTTCTTGTTATTAGTGCTACCTGTGGTTTCCTCTACGAAAGTCAAGTTACACCTATCTAAATATGGGGCATTTTCATGAAGAATAAGGTTTGGGTCTCGGAAGAAAACATGTAAAATTTTTGCTTTTCTCAGTTCCAATTTATTGATTCCAGCACTAAGTAATTAATTAACAAAAAAATCCCATCTTGATTTATAGGAGGAAAATTATCTCAGTGCTTGCTCTAATTGTGTGTAACCGAGTTTGACAAAGGAAGAACGATTATAGGTGTGTGTGTGTGTGTATACTTTGCTTAAGCTAAATTTGATGAAGTAAGAACTACCACCTAAATAGTTCTATAACCTAGCTAAGACCAATCCTAAGCACCATCAAGATAAAGAGCTAAACAAGATCCCTACTAAACATCATAACTTTGAAACATAAGATCAAAACTAGCATGCTATTCAATATCTCTACTCTCCTAGATTACCAACAAAAGTAAATGGACCTATGTAGCTCCAATGGCAATCAAAAATTGGTTGTTTGATCCTTAAAGAATGCAAGTGGTGGGAGGCTTAGCTCTTCAAATGGTGAATTGCTCAAGAACAACAAAAGGATTTATAGTGCAACACTACATGCTTTCTTTTGCTCTCTCAAGGAATGTAGGTGTAAGTGTTGAAGTAGGAGGAGGATTGTTTATATAACCCAATGGATAAAGGAATTAACACATCCTCTTGAATGTGGGATAATGGAGACGTAGAGTTAGTTATGGATAAGGAGGGTTTAGATGGGGTTGAGTTAACTTTAGGAGGGTTTAGCTTGTCCTTTAGTGGCTCATGTGGATAAAGAGGGTTTATTAATTAACCAAGATGATTAATTAAATAGATGTGCAAGCTTTTATAAGCTTTTAGAGGAATATTAGTATGATTTAGGCTATAGAAGATTTAAACCAAATAAATAATGATTTATTGACTTGATGAAGGGGGAAACTAATTAATTAATAATAATTAATTAGGCTAGACAGAAAGGAGATTAATTAACATAAGGTTGTTAATTAGGTATTTGTTCTAGATGACTTAATTAATTAGCGTAGTGTAATTAATTAACGACAATAGAAGAGATGATGAGTGCTTTTGACGATGTGTCGTCAATTTGCGATGGGAAGGAGATAATTAGCGCAATTTAAGTATTTAAATTCCTTAGGCGTAATTATAGGTGTCTACATTTGCCCTCTTTGGGTGACATATGTAACACCATTGGAAAGATCGTCGACAGATGAAATTTTGAAGGGGTAGAAGAAAAATTAGTAGGAGGAAGAGATGCCCCCTTGAGTGTCGATGGGGTGATGAAGGAAGACGATCGACGATAAAAAAATGTGAGAAATGGACGGAAGAATAGGGAGGCGCAGGATGCCCTAGGTGAACTAGAAGAGTAGTGTTGATAAGAGGGTGATGACGGAAGAAATATGGAGAAGTGGGGAGAAGAACTAGCCTCAGGGCTTTGCATTGGAATAATTTGTGTCATCATATTGCCAAAAGAACTACGTCATCGGTCCATATTAAAAATTTAAGCATATGACAAAAGTAGAATAACATGAAAAGTCATACTACAAACGATTGTCCATTGTTGAAAAACCAACTCAATGCAACATACACAAACACAATGCAATATGAGAAGGAAACAAACTCATTTAACAGGGAAAACAAATACAAACGCACATATTCAAACCAACAATAGTCAAAACGGTTGCACAAATGTTTTGTTATCAAGTTGAAGAGTTCCACATGTTTGTGATTGATGACAAGGGTTAAAAATGATGCTCCGAGAAATGATACATGCAAGGAGGAAAGATGATGGACACTGGGTCCAAGGAAAAAGTTTTGTGTGCAACGAAACAACACCAGCAACCAAATGTGCCCCTGAGTATGGCACGAAGCAAGCAACTAGCTTTGTGAATGGAGGTAGATCAAGGTGATCCGTGAGTTGCGCACATGAACATGTGAGAACCAAAGAGTGACGTTTTGTAAGATGATTTATATTGTTTTTGATGTTTCTTGAAACATATTTGAATGTTTTTGAGATTTCTAAAATGTTTGAATGTTTTTTTAAAAATTTTGAATTTTTTTTTCAAACTATGTACGGAAGAAAAAGAAACGTTGATGCCCCTAGCGATAGATGAGATGTACAAGGGCAAAAGGCCACATGCATGCGAGAAAGGTGAAGATGTGAAAATGCTCCAGCGATTAGGTGGGAGTATTCAAAGGCAAACTCTTCATGGATAGAAGCGAGACCCAATGCCATTATGGATAGGTTCAACATGATGATGAACGTACACCAATGAAGTGCTGGGTAGAAGCAAGTATGCCCCCAACGTAAGTTGGCCTAAAAGCACATGATAGAAAGGAATGGGCAGAGTGTTTTTGCAAAAGGGGACAAAGGTGTCTGAAAACATGGCAAAAAGACAATCTTATACACATGGAGGTTCTGAACGAAGTAGAAGAACGATGAATGACATGAATGTCGCTGAGAATCCTCTTGATGAAACAGTGATTAGCCAAAAGCACAAATCATGAGACGAGATGCGAACTAGGGTAAGAGTCTGAACAAGGTCCAAAAAGACACTTGGTAACATACTAATCTGTTTTATTCATAGAGATCTAGTGTGTACACGTGGAATTTACTACCTCTTGAAAGGAAGATTTAATAGACAACAAGTGAATACACCCTAGCCAATGTGTAGGAATGATTTATTTCGAAAGGTGATTTGTGAATGGATGGTGGAAGGAGACCCATACATTGCTTACATTGCCACCGTAAAGGCCGATAGCCCCGACAGAGATGCATTTGATTCTAATCGCAACATTGCTCTCATCTATAGTCAAAGGCCCATAGCCCCGATAGAGATTATTGGAAATACCCCAAGAGAGTAATATATCAATTTGATTTTTATTTTGTAGCTTTTAGCTTTTGACTTTTAATTGATTTTGATTCTTTTTCTTTACGAAAAATTATTTTAGCTCTCTTGTTTGATAAGGGGTTAAGAACCACAGATGACTTGATGGAAGGAGGTAGAAGTGATTGTGATGACGACATTGGCTAGTGTCCACAAATATGTTCAAAATTTTCTTTGCAACAAGTTTATTAGATGTTGAATGTGATAGGATCTCTTTAAGGCCGGTCATTCTTTAATTTACCAAGGCGATAAAATACTAGGGTCAAATAGATACCATTGATATAAATGTTACAAAAATGAATGCGAATAGGCTAACTAGAATATCACCGAAGGGATGAAGATGGTAGGAAGACTTGCGAGAAGAATAACAGGGGAAGAAAGAAATATCCATGTGTATGAAATACATTGATCGCAATGTTTGATCTTTGTACCTTTGATTTTTTTGAAAACTTTTCTCATTTTTGTATTTTGAATTGTTTTGATTTTTAGATTTTTGATAGTTTTTTAAAAGGTTGGACCAACAAAGTCACTCTGCGCATGGTAAGATCAACAATAATGTTTGTGAGTTCCTTGATAAGGGTGATTAGGTGCGTTTGCTTTTAAAGAGTCATGTTATCCCGATATCGATGATCGTGGTGCATTCATACTCAACAAATGACTACGATTTATCTTGAAATGTTGATTGTTTATGCGGGAGATTAAGTTCCCTATCCATAGGTTTATGCACTTTGCGCCATACTTGATGGTTGCGTTGGTGTGCGTTCTTGAATCGTGTTTGATTTTTAACCTTAAGATCGTTTGAGTCGTTGGGAGCTTTGGAGCTCTTGGAAGTTTTAACTTGAGCTTGATAATGAACCTGTTTGGGTTTCTTATAAGCTGATGCATGACTTGTTTGATCCCGAGAAGGAGAAGAAAGTGAACGAGGACATTTAGAACTGATGTGAGAAATGATCGTGGGCTTGCGACAACAATTGATAGAAGAAATATGTGGTGGATGAAAATGATATGGTCCAAGAATTGAAGAGGATGGGCTACCACGAAGTGAGCCACCGATAGAAGATGATGAAGGGCTGCTAGGATATGGCCCTAAGATGGAAGAAGTTGGGCTATGAGGACATGGCCGAAGAATAGAAGATGATGAGGGACTACTCGGGGGTGACCCAAGTATAGAAGAGGAGGAAGGGTTACTAGGACGTGGCCCAAGAATAGAAGGGAATGGGCTACTGTGGAGGTGACCCACAGGTAGAAAATGGAGGGCTACTAGGGGCGTGGCCCCGTGGATAGAAGAAGACGATGGGATACTCAGCGGTGACCCAAGGTGAGAATTTGATTGAGGAATGATGATAGATAAGGAATGATTGGGTAATGAGAAGATAGGCCATGGCTCAATGTTAGACCCCGACATCTCATCATGTTCAAAGGAAGGTGAAGATGGAATAACAGAAGAAGAATCAAGTTCCATAACTTTAGGCTCTTCCTCTACGTTCTGATAAAAGGAATCAACTTTTTTCCCCAATATACGAGCATATCGAGTTCAAGAAAGAAACCTTGTTTGCAATCCTCTAAAGGGATATCTTCGTGTAGTCTGATTGGTCCTTTATCCTGAGATAAATCAATCAGTAGAGGTTGTTCTTCAACCATGGGAGGTTGAATAGAAGAAATGGATCCGCTAAGCGGGGAAGATTGATTGACAAAAGAAGATGACTCAAGAGAGGAAGTAGGCTTGGAGGCAAGTGTCTCATGAATGGATGATTTAGATTTGGACCTAGGTCGTTTTTCTAGAAGATGACGTAATGTAGGTTGGAAAGTAGGATCACATAGCCATCCGTTAAGTTGCGACGTAGGAGTTGAATTGGATGATTGACTAGAGGGAATCCGAGTCGTGGAACTCTTCGACGGAGGAAGAGGTCGTCAAGACGACTGATAAAGGTGGTCCTGCGAAGAAAGGGAGGACCGTGACTCAAGAACCAAATTATATGTTTGATCGATGGAACTTGGAGTCACACGAGTCTTCAAAGGATGAAGACATCGTTGAAGTGAGTTGGAATAAAGGACCTGCGAAGGAAGGGAGGACCGTGATTCAAGATTTTATATAGGGGTATCCGAATAATAGTTGGGATCCGAATCTTTAGAAGAAGAAGGGGAATCTGAATGGTAGTTTGGATCTGAATTAGAAGAAGAGTGGGGGAACCCAAATGATAATTTGGATCGAAGAATCCAAACCATAAAGACCGAGTATGCGGCAACCAAGGTGGGGAACAAGGTACCCGAGTGGGACTTCTAACACGAAGAACCAAACGAGGTTTAGTTGTAATGGGCAGCTTTTGATGTGAATTCCTAAACCTAGGTTCCGTATTGTCGTAAGCGTGAGGAACCACATGATAATCAATCATTGTTGGGGTCTTTTTAAGCAAAAATGTCTAGACCTAGATAGTGTGATCAAACTTCTTCAAAGTGAAGAAGGCTCTATGTCGATTCGGGAAGCATAACAACAACCAACTAGACATTCCATAAGTATGGAGATGCGTGTGTGATTTTCCAAAGAAGGTCTAAGGAAAATAGACATTGTGATGATGTAATCTCGATGAGATCAAAAGGATTGTCCTAGAAAACAAGTTTTACAAGATGAATGGTCACAAGGAACAATCATGCAAGTGTGAAACATAAAGCCAATCAATAAGGAAATACTCCCTATGTTTGCCTCAAAGAGGTAGTCAGTGCCGTAAGATAATTAACAAAATGTCCCTACTTATGTCGAGTTCAAAGATATGAACAAGGCGTAAGTAATAACAAAAAGTTAATGTGACCTCCTAATAAAGTATACTAGAAGCAAGCCCTAATTCAATCAAGACCTATACTCCGAGAAGTGTCAGTTACAATTGTGAGTGACACACAATGTCTCTAGCATACGTTGACCAAAATTTGCAAGAAAGTAAGGTAACAATATTGAGATGATATTGATATAACACACATAAGCAGTAACACTACACACCTTTCAAAATCAATGTGATAATTGGAATTAATTCTAAGGCGTCAAGTATACCTAAGAATTGTTAAGGTGTGTATAGCGTAACCTTACAATGTAGGTATTTAGGTCAAGTTTACAAGAAACAAGATGTAAATATCACAATTGTAGTGACATGATATAAACAAGATAACCGTTCTAAGGAGAATCGAGGTGACGAACCAAACCTAACTACAAAAGTGATCCTGACCTGGATATCAAGATCACAGACGACTACCAAAGATAATATTAACGAAATGTTCTTACTTAAGTCGAGTTCAAAGAATTGAACAAGGCGTAAGTAATAACAAGAAGTTAATGTGACCTCCAAACAAGGTATACCAAAAGCAAGCTCAAATTCGATCAATACCTATATCTTAAAAAGTGCGAGTTACTAATTGTGGGTGACACAACAATGTCACCAAGATATGTTAACCAAACTTTGCAAGAAAGTAAGGTATTAATATCAAGATGATATCGATGTAACACACGCAAAAGGTAACACGAAGCACTTTTCAAAATCGAGGTAGTAACGAAATCAAACTAAAAGCTTAAGGTATAACTAGGAATTGTTAAAATGTGCGCAACGTAACCTTACAATGTAGATATTTAGGTCCAGTTTACGAGAAACAAGACGTAAATATCAAGATTGTAATGATACGATACAAACAAACTAACCTTTCTAAGGAAGTTCAAAGTGATGAACCAAACCTAACTATGATGATGATCCTGACTTGGGTATCAAGATCACAAAGGCTATCAATGATATAAGAACGTCTCCACACATTTGAGACGTTTAACTAACCCAACCGCAAACATGGATGGGTGTAAACAGACAAAAAAGTGGCGAAACAATCAATTGATAACGCAAAGGTAGTCACTCTTCTTTTGATCAACAAAGTGTCAAAAGAAAGTGAAGGAAGTAGATCAAAATGGGGGTGAAAATGCTTGGCCTCACTTTGGCAGAGTTTCGCCTTACCTTAAGGTAAGTGAAGAATTAAGCCGCGAGTAACGCGTCACATGTTTCGTGATGAAATGATTGGTCACAATTCAACACAGCTTTTGAAATGGTCATAGTGTGATCTGGCTAAAGTATATTCTCCTAAGTGGTTCTCTCGCCTAGGTGTTACAAAGTTCTCTTAAGCGAGCTCGATTTACCCAAAAAGTCGCAATGACTAATTTGGGAGTATCTAAGCTTTATTTTACCCCCTCCAAGCGCAAAGGGCAACTAGTGCGTCTGCCTACTGTGCTCTTCCCGGGTCACCATTCACAACCGATAAGGCTAACTCACAATGTATCACTAGTCAAGTAGGTAGTGCGAGCACTTCTCGTTTCGTCCAAAAGGTTCCCTCTTGCGGGACTATTTTGGGGTTCTGGTACCACCCCATTGTTATAGCTTAAGGCGTTATACCAAAGGGGTTATGTTCCAATTGAACGAAGAGGGACGTAACCTTTTCCAAACTGTAATACAATGTTTTGAATGTGGTGTGTTTTTTATCTTGCTTAATTAGATGTGGTTTGCTTGAACACCTTTTGGCAACCTACAAGACAACTGTATTAGAAGTTTGACTTTGTCTCGATTCTTCTTTCTTTGAATAGCGTTTGTTTGGCTCTGTGACGAATTAGTAGTTTTCCATAAAAGAAACAAACATCATTTCGATTCTCGGGATCATTTGAGGGCGCAAGAGAAGAGCATACGTGGTGTTTGTTTAACAAAATTAAGCAAATATCAAATGGAAAACATGTGTATCAAGTTTAACTCATTTCTACCCAAGCATGAACAATTCTTAACATTCTCAAAGTGATCACAAAGACCAAGAATCGTTTGATTCCCAAGATCATCCAAAAGGACGCGAGGGAAGAGCATACGCGATCTTACTCCTTTTAAACAAGTATGTCAAGTTTTTAACTATTTGAGCAAAAGTAAGTGAACAAACTTTGCAAAATGAAGCATGCAATCGGATAAATCTTGCAAAACAAGTTAGCAAACCGGACCTACATAATTTGACAAACCCGAAACCAACATGTGAATTTATACTAAGGCACATGTGCGCGAGTTTAAGCGCGTGTGTGTGGGTTAGGATGCATGTGCACGTGTGAGTTTTCGAGCCAACGAGGTACTGCGCTCTTATTAGAGACGTGCTTGCGCTAGAATAGGGCGTATGTGCCGGGACGGGCGTGTGCGCCTCTCTACAGTTTTTGAAATTAACAAGTACATCTTCTAGAACCGAGAGATATACGGAGCAGATGCAAGTGCGTGCGCTAATGGATAGCGTGTGCTCCAACAAAGGAAAAACAACGCTGAAAAGGGACATGTAAAGTGCTTGCGCAAGTAAGAGGTGTATGGGCCAAGGAGAGCGTTTTAGCGCCTCTCTGTAAATTTTAAATGACAAGGCACTGCCTGCTTATCAAAATGGTATATCTTGCTAGGGTTTAGGCGTATGCGCTAGGGATAAAGCGTATGCGCTAATGAGTGAAACTTAGTCGAAAAATCACATAGAGCATGCTTGTTAGGCCGAGAGGCGTCTCGCACTCCAAGGACAAGACTTGTGCGCTAAATTGACAGATACTTTGCACGATGTTAAAGCGCATGTGTGCGAGGTGTGGTGCCTACGAGTGGGTTAGCGTGCTGCTGCGTTGTTTGGGGTACCTGCGTGCCTCCCGCAAAAAGAAATGTACTCGGTTTGATGATGTCAAAATCTGATCAAATGACACAAACAAACACAACATGTATCAAAATTTAGCATGTTAGTCCAACAAAGATAATAACTCTTTCAAAGGTATCCAAATTAGCAAATATGTACAAATTAACTATGTGCATAAGGAAGAGTTTGTCAAAATAACATAAATTGAACTAAAATGCGAAGGGATAATTGTCCCACCGCACGTGCCATATGTGTGAGTGTATACTTTTCTTAAGCTAAATTAGATGAAATAAGAACTACCACCTAAATAGTTGTATAACCTAGCTAAGACAAAGCCTAAGCCCCATCAAGATAAAGAGCTAAACAAGATCGCTACTAAACATCATAACTTTGAAACATAACATCAAAACTAGCATGTTTGTTCAATATCTCTACTCTCCTAGATTACCAACAAAAGTAAATGGACCTATGTAGCTCCAATGGCAATCAAAAATTGGTTGTTTGATCCTTAAAGAATGCAAGTGGTGGGAGGCTTAGCTCTTCAAATGGTGAATTGCTCAAGAACAACAAAACGCTTTATAGTGCAACACTATATGCTTTCTTTTGCTCTCTCAAGGAATGTAGGTGTAAGTGTAGAAGTAGGAGGAGGGTTCTTTATATAACCCAATGGATAAAGGAATCAACACATCCTCTTGAATGTGGGATAATGGAGATGTAGAGTTAGTTATGGATAAGGGGGGTTTAAATGGGGTTGAGTTAACTTTAGGAGGGTTTAGCTTGTCCTTTAGTGGCTCATGTGGATAAATAGGGTTTATTAGTTAACCAAGATGATCAATTAAATAGACGTGCACATTTTTATAAGCTTTTAGAGGAATATTAGTATGATTTAGGCTATAGAAGGGTTTAAACCAAATAAATAATGATTTATTGACTTGATGAAGGGGGAAGCTAATTAATTAATAATAATTAATTAGGCTAGACAAAAGGGGGGATTAATTAACGAAAGGTCGTTAATTAGGGTATTTGTTAGGTAGATGACTTAATTAATTAGCGTAGTGTAATTAATTAATGACAATAGAAGAGATGATGAGTGCTTTTGATGATGTGTTGTCAATTTGCGGGGAAGGAGATAATTAGCGCAATTTAAGTATTTAAATTCCTCAGACGTATATCTAGGTGTCTATAATGGGTTATGGAGAATGGGAGGTACTAATGTCGGAATTGATTATGCAATTTATATGCAGGGTGCTCAACATAATCAATCCACATTCCCTATAGAGTATTCATTGTTTTGAAGAATTTAACCCCAAAGGGCTCATCGAAGTAGTTCACATATCCTATAGTGTATTCTCTTTTTTTAAGACAGACTTCAGAGTTTGGGTGCATCGGATGAGTGTGGGGTTGGTTATTTGTGAGTGGGTGGTGGTAGCTCAAATTTGGAGAGAGATTAACTTTTGGTAACGAGCACAATAACAACAATGACAAATGGGAGAGACATGTGCAACAAGCTATCAAGGGCGGTGGGTGGTGGTCAGTAGGTGTTGCTCCAAGTCACCAAGGGCATGTGGGAAGATATGTTGAGCAAGTTCTGAGACAACTTGCTCTTTTGTGTAATGCTATAAAGTCTTTTAATCGATAAGCAATATCTTTGCTCTTGTCCTTTCAAGAGAGATGACAATGTATTTGGACGGAAATCCCTCACCTCAAATTCTCTTCTAAAGATTTTTGTTAGTTCACCGTAAATTGAGCACTTATTAGATTGCTCTCAAAAGATGAAGACACAAAAGAGTTCAACATAGTAGCAATTTTCAATGAACATAGGACTGACAAGATTTATGGATGGATTGATTACGTAAGTCCGAAAGGAGTGAAACATATCACCCTTAAGAATTTGAGGGCTGGGACAAATGATGTGATTTCTAGAAGACTTAGATTCAAAGATCTATCTTTAACAGAGGTTCCAAATTCTCTATTCAATTGTAAGAGCATCACAAGTTTAAAAGTTGAGTCATTCACTTTTGCACACGTTCCTACTAATTTTGGCGGGTTTCCCTTTTTGGAAAAATGTTCTTTTAAACGTGTCTTTAATCTAAATGGGCATGCATTGCAACAACTCAGTGATTTGCCCAGTTCTTTAGAATTTGGTGCTCATGCATTGTGATGGGTTGGAGATTTTTATAATACATGCACCAAATCTGATTTACCTAAATATAGAAGATTGCTTCGTAAAATCATTTGAAGTGGTCGTTAGTTTTGATGAGAGGAGATTCTACCTAGCATTGTGGGTGTTAAGGAAATATACCAATAATTAACATAACAAAAGATTAGTTTAATATCTTTATAACATAGGTACAACATTGAGTACAACTTCACATCCAATTTGACACTATAAAATATAACCACATTGGTATTCCCTTTTCAAAATATACCAAGAACAATTCTTCGAACAACAATACATATCATTATTCTATGGTAATACATGTATTGCAAGATGAATATAACTTTACAATGACAACTCATTAATTACAACATATCACATCCAAAAAATTCCTCTTGTTTGGAGTATCGTAACCAATGTTGCGTTAGTCCTAGGAATGAGTATGGAAATCCCCTACACTCAAGCATAAATCCACACATTTATCATTTCTAACAATTTCAATTAAATAGAAGAGAGAGAGAGAGGTAGGGAGGAAGAAGAAGACAAAGTTTGTTTCTCATGCATTCACACTTTCACTTTCATTTGCACTTAACATTTTGTACTTAGAGAGAGAGAGATAGAGTAAAGATGAGAGAGAAAGTAAGGAGACATTTTATCTTCCATTCAAAATATCGTAACCATTTTCCTTTCATGTCCATTTTAATTTCATTTCAAACCAATTTACATTTCCCAATTCATTTACGTTTTCAAATCAACCAAAGTTTCATAATCGTTTCTGGAGAGAGAAAATCACCATACATTTCAAAATTCATTTATACAAGATAAAAGATCGAATAAAATTCTACATAGCATTGCAATGGTATTACGAGGTCACATGCGTGGCTAGAAGTCAAATGAGACTCAAAAGGAGATTCTAGCTAAGGTTGAGAAAACTGTCCAAAACAACAAAATTGCTTACAACTGGGTCTCGAACACACTCATTTCAATTTCCATCACAAAGTTTGATGATTCCTACTTATTCCCCATATATAGAAAATTCATTGTCATGCCTGAAGTTGATTACGAAGAGCGAGCTCTCAAGTTCTGAGGGCAATCTTTGAGGCTAGTTATCATAATTGCGTCAAAGAACTCTTGTCGCACAACGACCAGTGGGCCCCAAAACCCACTTGAAAAATTAGTTTTTGAAGGTGTTTTCATTGAAATGAAGGTGGGTTATGATCCTCTTGTTGGTAGTCTAGAGGTAGGAGGTAGTGGTTTTTTTGTTTCGCTTAAGCTAAGCAACAATCATAAGCCGAAACCGATTGTGTTTTATTAAAATGACCATGTCACCATAAGTGACTGATAAGCTAAGAGGGTTTAGGAATATGACTTATGCAGCGTTAAATAATTTCAAACAACTTGGTTAAGGTTCCCTAAGGTGTTCCATGTCACCAGGGGTCATGCAAAGAGTTTCGTTTTTGCGGTATGCGTTTGGGTGTGTCATGTTTATGCATGCGCATGACTTTCGAGATCATTTTTTTGTTTTAAGAGTTCACGTCAAGGTAAGATTTTGTCAATTGTTGGGATTACATTCCCTATCATTCAACATTTAATTTTAAAAAGCTAGAAATGATGAAGCGAGATTTAGTGCAAGCGAAAAGGGGAAAACCATACTTGTTTTGCTCACAACCCGCATCACGAACTTGATGAGACTACATCACCTTCAGGCATTCCGAAAAGCGATTGCATGGGCTCATTCACGTTTACTCAAATTACTTACTCTTCCAACGTCGTTTTCCACATTTTGGACCTGGGACCGGTACGATGACGGCGGAGGTAAATAACTTAGTTGGACACTATCTCATTGCATATAATTAGTACTCATTTGGTCATCCATGTCTTTATACACTGCCTCATTGGAGGGGATGTCACAACTATTATATATGATGGTGTGAAAACTCCTTTGTTGCTTTAAACAATACCATACCCATGTCGTTCACCCAAAAATTCAAGGGGAACTTTTCTACAAAAAATCCAACTATTATAGAGCTGCATTACTAAGATGACACACCTGAGAAAGTTCTTCTTTGGCCCCGACCTTTAAACATATAAATGGCATTTTCTTATACCCCAGTGGTCGTTTAAAACTCATTTTGTGCATACCTGCAACCGTGGCACACCAGGAATACATCTAGTTGTGGTGTTCTCCATAGAGGAAGAGTGAAAGTCAAATCTTGCATAGAAATGCGTGGGATAACAGGAAAAGGTACGTTCTTTGCCTTAATAATACAACTGCTCAAAGTAAAGAATACAAAGCATGAAAACGTGATGCAAAGGTGACATTGCACGTAGCTCAGGATTCACAAAAGTAGTAAAATCATTACACCAAGACATTACGCCTGAAAGAGCACCTCCCAATCCTCAGTCTTTTTCTTCTTCCTCTACGTACACCAACAAGATAGGCAGTAGTAGTTTCTTTACCACCATAGACAATAGAACCCACTTCCTCTATAGATATAGACCTAGATAAATCAATTTGTATAAAATAAATGAGATATTCGATTCTGAAACTTATCTCTATGCGCAGGAAATAATGACCATATTAACGTAGATTTTAAGATGCCTACAGCTGTGTTTAACACATTTCCCATAATGTTAAGTTTATTTAATTATGATAATGCGTCTAGCACCTGCTGCCACCATTCAATCACTTCTAAATTTACAATGTAACTTGGGTATCACGGTGGCTAACTCATTGGCTCCCAAACAGAGTCTTTGGTATTATTCTGCGAGGAAAAGACATGTCTGCAAAGGCGTTTAGGATGTGTCTCTCTCCTTGCCAGTTGGAAAGGCGCCCCATACGCTGCCAACCTGCCAGATGCCCTGACAAAGGCGGCTCAATGTCTGCAAATCAACGGGGGAATTATAAATCACCCTTCTAATTTTTTCCGTCCTCTATGGGGTAACTACCCTTGCGCTTTTCCTCTGTTTGAAGAACTCACAATACATTCCAGACGTTATAATTGAAAGCTACAATGTTATTTTCTATGAATAAATCCAAATTGTTTAGGATTTTATGTAAATATTTTAAAGATGTCTTGACAGTTTTCCATGAATGAATTTGTATTGCTTATTTTATAGGAGATGACATCATTAAGGGAAGCGTTAGTAGACATAACCTTTCCAAATTTGAAGAAGGTGACCATACATCTTGGGTTTGAGATGGGTAAAATCCAAATTACTCTTACGGGGTTATCTCCTTAGAAATAGTCCTCTGTTAAATATTATGAAGCTCTCTCTACACTCTATGAATCATGAATCATAGCTGATTCGCGAGGGCACGTATTTATGATTTTTCATGAGTCATAGCTTGTTATTCTATGCACAAGGTTACATTTTCTCCTTTCGTAGCTCGTGTAGGGTTCCTGTGGGCACATTTTTCGTGGCTCCATACCTTGTTTCGTGGCTAGATACCTCTCTGAATCGTGACTGAGTGGCTCGGGATCTCCTTGCTCGATTTGTAAATACCCCTCCAGTGGTTTTCGTGGCTCGATTCATGGCTTTCATTTTTGTGGACCTTTCGTTGCTCGAATTCAAACCAACATTTGCCTACGTCCACCATTGCTCTCCTTCAGTTGCACGAGCATAGATACAATAATTTCATGGCTCACTCGTTGCAACTTCGTGGCTCTCTTCGAGGGTCCCTTCCTGCAATTTCGTGGCTCCTATTCCTACAAGTTTGTGCCCTCTCTGCAACTTTGTGGCTCTCCTCCTTCAATTTCGTAGCCCCTGTTCTGTCAAAACCGTGGGTTTCTGAGTTTGTGGCAAAATCGTTTGGCTCGGGCTTCCCTCTTTCGTGATTCTTATGGTCACGATTCCTGGTTTTCCCAGCATCTTCGGGGGCCACTGGTCACTGTGTCTGCATACTCGTGACTGCCTGCATATTTGTGCTCGTGCATGCACAATCTTGACTCACTGTCGAGGCCCACAAAATCTTTTTGGTATGCTCTCTGGTTCGCCTCTCAGCCTCTCCCCTCTTCTCTTCAGGTGGTTTAGCTTCAATCATGGCCCCGAAACTCCTACTGGCAGCGACATGATCGGGAATCCCCTGGTAACACATCTAGCAGTACAACAAACATTTTATTGGAACTTCTCAACCGAATCCAGAAAGTTGAAAATGCCAATCAACAACTCCAAACTGAGGTCTGTACACTTATTGGCAGGGTCGCGGATGTTGAGTCTGAGAATGCCATCTTGAGAGAAAAATTAGCCAACAACACGGATAATACTAGCTCCCCTAATGATGCCCTACACGCAAAAATCGTTGACCTCCGGTCTCAACAGGAGGAAATCAAAAATAACCAAGCTTCCTTAAAACTGGAAACAAAATCATGGACCAAGGTTGTTAGTGGGAAAGGCAACGTTCCCCTCCTTTGGCTGCGGTTGAGGCCGTTATGCAAGCCAAGTTAATTGAGGAGCGTACTAGGCGTGACAGGGAATTAAACCTCAAGGTGAGGGGTCTCCCACCCCCCACACGACACAGGACCCACTGACGGTTGGTAACTCCTTTATCACTGATACTTTGGGGATTTCTGACATTACATTAGAAAGAGCTTGGGTTGGCTATGATTCCACACTTTTCATCCATTTCAGGACAACTTTTGACAGGTTGTGAGCTCTCAGGGCTAAGAGGGTTCTGTTTTCACGCCCAGACAAGGTCTTCCTTGATGAAGATCTCACCAGGACACAAGTTGGGGAGCTCAAACGCTCTAGGGAGCAAGTTATGGCAGCGAGGAAAGCAGGTAAATGGGCGGTTATCAGGAATCTTCGGGCTGTTATTAGAGACTCTCCTCCTGGTTGGGAGCCTCGCCTGGGGATCCTTAACAACGGCCCAAATGAAAGAGGAGTCATGCCAAAGGCTTATCTATCAATTGTTGGAATGGGAATGGTTCCCTTTGGTATTCCCCCAACCTTATGTTGGATGTTCTTGGGGTTGTCAACATTCTCTTCATCACAGAGACACACGAGAGCCCGGTTCGTCCTCTCCCAGGTATTACTAGCTTTCTTTGGTTATTAGCCCTCGACATGAGACTCGGGGTTCGGGTGGTGTTAGAGGCTCTGGTGGGGTTATCTGTCTTTATAGGGACTCCCTCCAGAATAGGATCTCGATGGTTGGTTCTGATGAGTCTGCTAGGTACATGTGGATCCGTATTATTGGGGCCGCTCGATTCTCTAGGGATTTCTATATAGCAGTTTGTTACTTTCCTTCGCTACTTCCCCTTATGCCATCCACAATGGCCCAGATGGTGATCCTTTCTTTGACTTATACGATAGTATTAGTCAGTACTCTGTCACAGGGAAGGTTATCATTTTAGGTGATTTTAATGCCCGTACCAGACACTTACAGGTCCCTCTCCATGACAGATTAGAGGATACGTTCTGCACACGAGGATTGACCCTGTGTCAGTTGGCCTGCATAGGATTTCTGAGGATACAGATGGCCCTTTCACAACTTATGGACGGTTCCTCCTCCAGCTCGGGGAGTCACAGGGGATGGTGATCTTTAATGGGATCGAGCGCTTCCCGGATTCACGTTTCTTCACATGTCATCCCCATGGCGGGGGCACTAGTGTGGTGGACTATGTCCTTGCCCCGAGATATCTCACCCCTCTTCTACTCCTCTGTTTCCCCCATTCCCCTTGCCGACCATGCAGTCCTATCTTTCTCTTTGGTCGCCAGTCCTCCTACCACCACCACCCCTCCTTCCCCTCCCCACTACCCCCTCGCATCTCCTTTCAGTTTGATAAAGGGGACTACAGATCTTACTCATCCCACATCTGCGACCTTCTCCCCTCTGAGCCCCACTTCTCTAACTTGCCTAGTGCGGAGGCCAAGTACACATGCCTTTCCTCTGCCATGTGGGAGGCTGCCCTGAGATCCTTTCCCAACTCCACCACCCATCCCTCGACCACTAGTACTACTAAATCTTGCCCCATGAACCAATGGTATGATGTAGAGTGCAAATCCCTTCACCGTCGCCTTCGCCAAGCTTTTACCCATGCCCTCCCCTCCTTCCCCACTCTTAAGGTTGCCTATCGGTGCCTTCTCCGCCGTAAGAAGCGATCCTTCATTTCGCATTGCAGATATATGCTTTCCACTTCCCTAAGGACTAACCCTTGATCCTTCTCGCGTCTCGCTTTTTCCCCGCCACCCTCCCACGACGATTGATCCTATCTCCATTTTTTCCCACACATCTACCCTTTACGATGTTTCGGGCAACAATTTACCCAGATTGGCATCCCATCACTGGTAATCCCTTCACTTACCGTAATGTCAGTGAGGCAGTAAGTATTTATAACTGTAACAAGGCAGCTGATGTGGAAGGTTTCCAGGCTGAATTTTTCAAGCAAGGTTTTGAGGTCTTTGGTAACTATTTGACAAATCTTTTCAATCAGGTGGTTAGCGTGGGATTCCCTCCTACTTGGTCTCATCACATCATTCACCCAATTCACAAAGTTGGGTCCATTTATGATCCGAACAACTATAAGACTATCATGGTGGGCCATTCTTTCTCCAAACTCTATGCTACAGTTCTCCATAGGTTGTTGTCCGAGATTTTGGAGCAGAAGCAACTTAGAGCCAAAGGTCAGGCTGGTTTTCGCCTTGGTTACCACACCATCAACCACATCTTCACCCTTCGGGCTATTATTGAGGAGGCTCGTCACCGCTCTTCGAAAGTTTATTGTTGTTTTGTAGACTTTCGAAAAGCTTTTGACTCCGTACCTCGCATGGCCCTCTTCCAGCTGACTCCGAGACATTGGTATTTCTGAGATTCTTATTATCGCCGTCATGCGCCTGTATGAGTCCATCCTCGGTCGCCTTTGATCGCACACGATTGTTTAATTTCATCAAGAGCACAATTGGGTTTCTTGTCTCCTACCCTCTTTGGCATTTACATTGATGAGATGGAATCTTTTCTACTAATCAAATTCAGGAAGGGGATGGTTGCCTTCTTCACCACGTCTTGATTTCTATTCTCCTATTTCCGGATGATATTGTTTTACTCGCCTCTTCTCTTGAGGGGCTTTAGAGACAACTTGATGCACTTGCTTTATTTTGTGATCTTCGGCATTTGACGGTCAATCTGGGTAAGACCAAGGTCATGGTCTTCAATGGGTTGAAGACATCACACCTCCATTTCTTTTTCAAGGGACAAGAGGTTGAAATCACTAATACATACACCTACTGGGAGTCCAGTTCTCGGCCAAGATTCAGTATGAGGCATGCTCTTTAGTCGAGGGTGAATAAAGGGTATGCGTCTCTTGTCATTCTCAAGAGATAGTGCTTTCGACACAACTTCCAGGACATATCCTCCAAGATGTTTCTTATGAACTCGCCTCATCGACCCCACTTTTCTCTATGGGTCTATTGTGCAGGGCCTCCCTTTTGATTACGATCGAGCTTTTCTTAAGAGGATTCGACTCTCCTCTTTCGTTGCTTCATCGATGCAAGCATAGTTCCCAACATATTATTTTGCGAGTTTGGAGCCCAACCTTTCGTTTGAGACTATATTTGACATATCAACCTTTCTTCATCGTATCAGGAGGTTTGGTGATCTCTTCGATGAGCAGGCCAAGTATATGTATCTCGCTTATTATTCCCCTATGAGTATTGCCCATGATGTGGGCTTTATTGGTTTTCAAAGACTTCGCCTTGTTGCATTCAATCGGTATCTAGATTGATCGTCTCTCGGTCATCTCTTGCCCACCAAACAAGTGTCAACAGTCCATCGGTAAGATATCTACAGGAGCTTCATTCAGACTACTTGGGTGAACCCTCTTGGGGGTTTGTGCCCTAAGACGTCCTTTTATGCAGAGCACTTTCTTGAGATCAGAGATGGACTCATCATCCACCCTCAGTACACCTTTCGTCACTTTGGACTCATTTCGTTCGTATACGTCTGGGGTCGGGCTTTGGGTCGGCCCCCAAAGAGTTCAGGTGTGAGACTGATCACCACATTGATCGGGATGACAGAGTTTGTAGGCTCTGTAGCCTTCATGAGGTGGAGACTGAGACTCATTTCATCTTCTCGCCCCCCATATATTGTGAGATCGGAGGACGGTTTCACCGCTTGCTCTCGAGAGGATTTAGACCCTCTTGGTTTTTTTCTGTATATTGACCAAATGTGTTTTCCTCTACATCTGTGAGGCTTTAAAGCTTCGGGACCAGATTTTTCATCCCCCTTCGAGAGTCATCCCCACGAGACGAATTACAACCTTCTTTCTGGTTCTACCCGCAGGTGGAGGAACTAAACGACATAGCCTTTCTGACCTAGATACAGTGCATTGATCAATTCGTCCCCGGTTGGACCTTCACATTTCCCCGATCGCCACCAGCAGAATCAGATGCGCACTGCACTGAGGGCAACCCTACTCCATTTGTCCCCCCTGTCTGTCCTTTTAGTCTCGTATCTCAACAGGGGAGGAGGTCTCTCGTGCCCCTCTTTGGGATGCCAGTCCATCAGGAGCTTCTTTTCTCCGGCCTCAAATGTTAGGAGGGGTGTGGCTACCATCCCTGAGTAGACCACTGGTCCTCGTTTCCCCCCTTCTCCATTCCCTTCTTTGCTTCTCCTGTATTTCTGCCCCGCTTGCTCCATTGCCCCCGCCTGTGGGAGTATTTAGCTTCGGGTTTCCTTTCTACTTCATCTCTTTTCTTTTTGTTTTTGTTTTTCGGAACTCGTTTGAGTTGTCCCGCTCTCACTTTGTATATTATTTGGACCGCAGTCCCATTGACCTACTTTTGTGGTCATTCATTGGACATTAATATATTTATGTTATCTAACCTTTTGTGCAAAAAATAACCATGAAAAGAAGTTTATAAATCAAGAGTTGAATTTGGAAAGGGCCTCTCGATAGAACACAACACACATAATAACAAGATAATGTAACGACCACATTTTACACACAAAAATACAACACATAATAATAGGATAATTTTTTACGTTGCTTGATACATAACATCACATAGGATCACTTAGGATAATGTATAACACATGAGACGTTTGTGTAACCATGGACCCACATATATAACATGAAACACATGATTCACATCAAAGCCACATTTCCAAAAATGACAAGGTACAACAACGACCCACTACAATATACACTTACTCACAGGAACTTCCCACAACACATCATTGTTCATGGTGAAATATTTATTACAATCCTATTTTTATTAGTTGACTATAATTGTTTGAAGAACACATAACATGGGACCCTTCGTTCCTTTACAACTAGGTTGCATGTTTTTGTTTAACATTTCACCTATAGTGGTTCCTTTAGAATTCACTGCTTCTCTTGTGGAAATAACTTTATATAGCATGATTGTGATTAGGAATGTATGTACACACATGCATCTTCTAATATTTGACTTAAGGATTTGTTTGAGAGAGCCGTGTTTACTTGGTTTGGAAAAATAATCTCGATTCTGAAGAAAAATTCATAGGAAGAAAAAAGGAATGTTACTTAGATCAATAGAAAATTATCTCGAGCTCATTTCATAACATTGTTTGTTATTAACAATATACTCTTTTAATCTTCACTTTATTACAGCCATTTATGCATGATTAAGCGATTAAGTTGTATCATTCTTGATCCACAATCCATTGTTCCAATTAGGAATTCATATTTTCACAATCATATTACACATGGAAGGGTACATTACACATGTGTTCTCGTTATAGAGATTTTTCTTTGAATTATAGAGATTACACCTGTGTCACATGTAGCAATTTCTTTCACATTCCACTTATTAATGATATTGTAAGCACATGCCAAGTCACTGTAGCATGCTTAGCCCAAATACTCTTTCATTTGACAACCATATACCAACTTTTGAGGAAAAGACTTAACAAAAATTGTAATATACAAATGCCAATACACGAGCATAACTTCTTTATCTTCAATAAGAAAGATGTACATATAGGAGGAGAGAAGTGCAACTACTACCTAAATTAGTGGTGAAGAACTCCCACTAATTGATATTGTAGTTAAGTTAACTCCAAAAGACTAGTAAGCTAACTCTACATAACCGAGAAGTTAACTCAACACAACTACTAAGCTAACTCTATACAACTAGTACACCTAAGTAAGCTAACCCAACAAGTGTAAGACTAACACAAGTGTAAGAATTATCCTATTAAATAAATAAAAGGATAAATAATAACCTACACTAAAATAAAGGTGGGTGGAAAAGAAAGTGGGTCCCGACAACAAGGCCTCGATGAGGAACCCACGTCATGATAATTAGGAAAATTAAACACCGCAAGGTACCCAAAAACAAGAATAAAAAGTAGAGAGCAAAATCCCGCTGCAGTTATCATAAGAAGCTCGGCTCCAAAACTCATACAGGTGATGAAGAATTGTGGTGCGCACCGTGGTATGAATCCACTTCTCGATCATAAAACTCAAAAACATCTCGACATTGGGCTTCACTGAATAGCTCCATGCAAAGAGATTGTCAATGGAGTGATGTCGAAAGTGCAAAAAAATAAAGAAACATAATTTGATCAATCACAAAATATGTGTGACACGATCTAAGAACAACCAAGGCAACAAGGCAAGGACATGAGATCCAATAAATAGGAGTGCCACGATCCAAGAAAATCCAAGGTAACAAGGCAAGGACACGAAACCGTAAGAGTAGTATCAACATGTAACAAGGCAAGGACACGAAACCCAAAGAATCAATATCAATACCGCCTCTCTCTCTCTTTGAATAATAGTAGAGTGACACCATAGATTTGTATGAGTTGCCAAAATCAACTACTCGAACATTGACAAACTAACATCAAGGCTTCACCGTAATAGCTCTTCCACAAGAGAGACCACAACATGCCAAAAAAGTGTCGAAAATACAGATCCAAAATATCTCAACAAACAACAAAGATATAAATGTATACACCCATAGATACAAGATTGCAACACCCAAAAGTTTAGGACGTCAGCTCAACCAAAATTGCGTCCCACAAGTGATTACAACACCCTCTCAAATTTGTCACTTTATAATTGAGTGCGTGTAAACATTACAATGAGTAAAATTACTTTTTACATATGAAATATGTGTATAAAAAAATCATCAATGCGTAGATCTTGAAAAAATACACAATTTTGAAAAAAAAGATCACTTTAATCCGAGCTACAGATCAAAACTTATGAGCTCTAGAAGGTTTTGCTATTAAAATAATATTTTAATGTTGATCTTCTTTTCAAAAGGTCCACGTGACACCCAAATGTCAAAAGGGTAAAAGAGTGCATCCATACAATACAAGCTTGCGACCAAAGGATAAAAGCCTGCATCGAACACCTAAAATGTCTAGAGGGTAAATCATTGCATTCAGAGGGTACACGTCAATATCCAACGGATAAAAGACTGCACTCAGAGGGTACAGATCTGCGTCTAGTGGATAAAAGATTGCATCTAAAACATGAATATTTAAAGGGTAAATGAATGCATCTGGAAGGTACACGATTATATCCGATGGATAAAAGAATGCACCAAGAGGGTATAGATTTGCGTCCAGTGGATAAAAGATTGCATCCAAAATTGAAATATTCAGAGGGTAAAATAATGCATCCGGAATGTACACGCTTATATCTAATGGATAAAAAAACGCACCCATAGGGTGCACATCTGTGTCCAGTGGATAAAAGACTGCATCCAAAACCGAAATATCTAGAGAGTAAAAAAATGCATTCGGAAGGTACATGCTTATATCCAATGGATAAAAGATTGCACCCAAATTTGACTGTCTCAAAACATGGTCGAGTTTTTAGTCGTTTCTTATGGTTTTGGCACCTTCCAAATCCAATGGCACACTCTGTTTTGCATAAAAATGCATGTTGCATAAAATTGCTAACAAATTCTAAATACATGAAAATAATAAACCCTTGCTTGCAAAGAAAAACTTACAGATGGATGTCTACATCATCTATCGCTCTGATACCATGAAAGGAATGATAAGAAGATTGTTCCAAGCCGCGATCTCAGATGATAATAGCACACCACATTAGATTTGCAAAACAAAAGAGCTAAAATACCATATATGGAAATCCATCATAATCCATAATGCTCAATACATTACAATACAATGACTTGAATTATTCAATAAGAAAGATGTACATATAGGAGGAGGGAAGTGCAACTACTACCTAAATCAGTGGTGAAGAACTCCTATTAACTGATATTGGTAGTTAAGTTAACTCCATAAGAATAGTAAGCTAACTCCAGATAACTGAGAAGCTAACTCAACATAACTAGTAAGCTAACTCCACACAACTAGTACACCTAAGCAAATTAACCCAACAAGTGTAGGGCTAACACAAGTGTAAGATTTATCCTAATAAATAAATAAAAGGATAAATAATAACTTACACTAACACATATGAGCATACCCATGGTCTTGAGCACAAATGCATCAAAGAGATTGTAAACTTGTTTTTAGACCTTCGTAGAGATCCATGAAACCTTTTCATAATCTTGATCATGCAAAAATATCATGACCATAGTTCACCTTATTTGCATCTCTTCAACACCGCATTCCTTGGGTTCTAGACCTTGACAAATGAAGAGTCTCACATAACTTTTGATTTTTCAAGTACTCAATATGAACTCTTACCTTTTGAAGATACCCATTTGTTCATCAAGCTCCATTACCTACCTCAGACACATTCCAAAGGAACCATGCTTAGATAGTCAAGTACAACTTCGTAATTTAGGCCTTCTAGACACTATCTCTATCATTTTAAATACTTTCATGAATTCTTGAAAAGTATACCTTTTGGGGGCCTAAAACCTCTTAAATCCTTTATCACTCTTTGTCAAGACGATATGTTCAAAATTTTATACATGAATTCCATCATTTGAACCTTCAAATCCTAGTTTCCTTAATTATCGTTTCATAACTACTGTGAAAACACACACTAGGGTAGAGAAGTAAAAAAATACTCAAATTTTCTCTCCTAACCACAAAATTTAATAATCAACCCCGTCATAACATTCTACAAACACTGAGCACCTACGTACTGATATGAAACATTGTAGGGCATTTGCATGCCTAAAATCTTCCTAATTTTGCCTTGTTTTAGCCTTCAAGAGCACCGCACGTGTCTTCATCTTTTCATTGGAAGATTTGGTCAATCCTCATGATAACATAAGAACATCTTCAAGCCCTTTCAAAGGACCATTTACATCTTTTGGATGTTATGACACATACATACTAGAACTTATGATTAGACTACTCACAATACCTCATAATGAGAATGCGTACCCTTGTACTCTTCATGAATTTTTCAACTTCGTAGACACCTTTGACATACTATTTGACTTAGATAGGACTTGGTTTTAGACATCACATATCATATATACTTGATAACCGTGCTATACAAAAACTTAACCTACTCAAAAGACTTTATTTCATGAATTTTATGACACAACAAACTCCAAAGGAGACATTAATATAACTCCTAACACCGAGTTATCTCGTAATGAGAATACACTTGAGTAATGCAAATATTGATTTGTAAACACAGTCATGCACCCATGAAGACACCAAGACTTAGAAACATGACTCATACAACAAGATCAATTACTTAGATCCACAAAAACTTGCAAAATGACTTAGGAACTCATACCTTGAAAACATGGAGGAGAAACACATTCTTTGATTGTAACAACTCCCCGTCACTCGAAAGCTTCATTATAAGCAATACACCTCTAAGAATCTTAGTAGAGGCATATCCCATCATGTAAGGCTAGATGAGAGACCTAAAAAGATATCAAACCTTCTTCCTTCTCCTTGACCGATTCCTTTTTTTTGATTCTACATTTGTAATAATATACTCCTTTTGATCAGTCACACTCTTATAATCCTCTTGAGTACTTTGACTAGCCTCATCCTTCTTTTTATACACCTGAGCTTCTGGCTTGGGTCTTTGAGTCTCTTTC
This sequence comes from Taxus wallichiana var. yunnanensis, assembly GCA_018340775.1. Lineage (NCBI taxonomy): Eukaryota > Viridiplantae > Streptophyta > Pinopsida > Cupressales > Taxaceae > Taxus > Taxus wallichiana. The sequence goes on from CM031236.1 coordinate 173,207,658, forward strand.
TTCAATTGTCATGCATCACAAAACCTTGTAATGTGCCCTACCTTGTGGCACCTAAAGCATTCCACTTGTCTTCTCTTGTTTTTTTTTAAAGGGTTCTTGAAAAGAATATAAAAGGAGTTCCAAAAGATTTGCACCATTGTACTCCAAAACATCAACTTTATGGCCTCTTCTTGATTCAAATTCAAAAGAGGCCGGTTTCCCTCCAATTACACGACCACAAGAAATTTAAAAACATCACATAAGAATCACTAAAATATTCACAAATGACCCATATAGGTCGTCCCAAAAAAAACACTTCATTCATGCACCAAAAATCACAAAAACCCTTGCATTGGAATGACAAAAATCCCCTCATTACAAAACCATGCTTATTCATGACCCAAAAACCACCATGCATGATTAAAATAACATTTAACATCCATACATGGTCGCAATTTAGCTCAACCAATCAAATTATTTCATTTAATTGGCTTAGTAGTCTTTGTTCATCTCAAAACTGATGTTTCCTACACCCTTCAGGACCCTATAAACTTCATTATGCCATAAAATAACTTAAAATGAACCAAACAATGCCATGTAACCACTTGATGGAAATTCAGGAGCCTCGTAGAATACTTCTAAGCATGTCATAATCTTGAAACAATCACGTATGCAAACTAAAACCACTTTTGTATTCACCAAATCAACTCCGCCCAAAAGCCATTTTTAAAGATTATCTCATAAAAACATTTATAGGGACATTCAAGACCTCTAAATTGATTCATTGATACCAAATTCACCCCTCTTCCCATTTCAGTGATAAGCAACGTCCACATAATCCATTTCATGCTTCAGTAACTCAAAAATTTAAGACATCCGTCTTTGCATGTCCCGAAACCTCTTTGGACATAAATATCAACTCTCATACATAATGCACCATCAATTTAGTTCATACCTTTGATGGACAACCTTGTCCCAAAACAATCTTCTTCAGAATCGACTTGTTTGAGTGGGGCCCACTCATCACCATGACCTTTACCATACCTTTCTCGGAAAGGTGAGAGAGTCATTTACATCATCCAATCATCACTTTTGATGAATGAATCTTAGCATACATTCATAAAAACGTGACGATGAAATAAGCTCATTATTATTTTTAAACCTTCTAGATTCACCGTAAAACCATCCCTAAAAGCCACATGGTCCCATGCAAATCCCACAATTCATGGTGAGCATCAGAAATTCAAACTCGAGTTGTAAATTGCCTTGTTCTTGACCCTGTTTTACCAAAAACCTCATAACATGCAAAATAATCATCATGGAAACTGAAATTTTTCCGACAAAGATAAGGACACATCTTACTAACATCTCCAATCATCATAAAGTCATCACCATACCATACCTCAAACTCTCTAGCCATTAAGACTTGCATAGCTAGCTCTTAAGGTTTTGTATTGTAAAGGCTAGAGATAATTGAAACAACCTCAAAAACATCATAGAAACACTCCAAATGGTCCTAACATACCTGATACATCATGATACAACTGAATGTATGCATCCATGAGATCATATGGCTCCAAAACTCAATCTCACACCTCCTATCCTCCATACCTGCTCCAAATGAGCACCTTAAACATAGTGAATCACATGTATTTGCATCATGCTACTGATGTGAGTGCCCAAGAACTCTTGAAAAATTCTATCCATTCTACCAACATGATTTTAAGCATGCAAGAAGCTCTTACATCCATGCATGATTACATAGCACTGAAAGAGCTTGCGAAGAGCAAGCTATCCTCAATGAATCTCCTCAATCATCATGAACCGACTTGAACCAAAGATGACAACACCATCCACAACATCATCGATCCTAAGCCATCATCCACTTTGTAATTAATTTGGTTTTGCATCGATGACAACACCTATAAGACGACATGCAAACAATAGTAAGAAGATATATATCGCATGCGCTGGAGTGTGGGTTCAATACATTGATGAAGTGCAAACCCCATTGTTGGAAATGTTCTTGAATAATCGAGGCTTGAGGGGTAAAGAAAAAGTCTTGTTCTTCCCATAAAGTGTTGGCATGGATCACATTTTTGACCCATTTGTATGCATCTCAGAAGAGAGTGGGCCAATAATAGCCACCTCTAAACATTTTGTGAGTGGAACAATTGTAAAGAAGTGACCCCCACATGTTTGATCATGATATGCTTTGAAAATCTTCTTCTGATGTTTTTCTTCCACACACCTTAGGAATGTGCCATCCAATCCTTTATTATATAACACGTTATCCCGGATGATATATTTGGCTACTTTGGGGCGGAGAGTTCTTCTTTGATTTTGATCTGGCTTGAGGGAAATCCCCATATGTTAGGAAATATGTCACAACATACCTTGGATTGGTGATATTTACAAAGAGCACGAGAGGAAGGTCTTTAACAAGTGTAACATCCTCATTTATAACTTCAAAAATAAGGGAATTGTTGTAACATAATGTTCACTGTTGTAAATTCACATAATTTAGAACACACATTCCTTTGCTAATCCATCACATAACAAAAACCATATGCAACTGTAATGACTCGGTGTAATACCGATCTCTCATTTCATGATAATTAAATGCAACTTGTTAAACAAATGATCGAGTTAATTTCCTTCCATTAACTAGTAACCAAGCTTCCAACATATAGTTTGATAAAAGATATTATAAACAAAAACAGATGATCCAATATGAATCTATTAGAGCACAATGGAGAACAAACCAAAGGATTCGACCGTTAATAACTTCGAAAGAAACAAAACGAAGTCGATATAAAGCCCAAAATAAGATCTTTTACGTACATACTGTAATAGTGAGCTTCACCCAATCCTTACCACAATAAGTTGGTAACCCAACAAACAAACAAAAGTTCTCAGATACGAAACCATAAATTTAACAGCTTTAAAGAAGACGATAACATTCTACCTTAAGTCCTACTCATAAAAATAACAACTAAGCAATCGCAGCTGGAATAAAGCATGATTTTTAACAAAACAAGCTCACGGGTTTGATCACACAGGGGTTAAGAAGTCCCTAACTCATTCACAGGTAAGAATGCTATGAGCTGATATAAAGTATCTCAAGTAAGTCGAAAATCCATTCACAAGTTAGTTATTTGAACAACAAAAACCAGAATGGAATGATTTTGAGTTCGTGACAAGGCAAGGTCCTTCCCACAAAGAAGAATATAAACCTCGGGGTCAACTTGGTGTCCCATAGTCGAGTGAATAACCAAATAGTTATAAACAAACGAACCTTAAGATTAACTCCAAGAATCAAAACCAATTGTCTTTCCTATAAGTATACAAGAATAGGTCAATAGTTAATTCACAAATAACCAACTAATATTCTGAATAATATTGATACAGAGATCAATCATGTAAGAGTTATTTAAGTTACGAGATGCCCTCAAAGAGAATAGATTTAAACCCAATTTTGAATGAGTTTCTTGACTGGTAAGTGCAAAACTCATAAAGGAAGTAACACAAAGACCATGGTGTAAGTTTTGCCCGCATAGATGAGGACTTACACCAACCCAGAAATGGTTGATCTAAAACAAGAAGCGCTTACTCAAAACAATAATAAGGAGATTGAAATTCCATACCCGAAAGCCAATTTTCTTCTCCGTTAAGGAGAGATTTGAAACATTTACAACAAGCTTAACACCCATAATGGGTTTAAGCCCATTTTCAAGATTTAAAAGTATTAATCCAAGATGCTCAACCGAATGGTCGAAAGACCGATTAAGACAACTCGCACTAAATCATCTAGAAAAACAACAAGCAACCTTTTTCTTACGATTATCTTAACAAGAATACAATGCACCAAAACGTTGTCACATATGGGTATCGACCCAAAATCCGGAGTCATCAATTATTACCAAAAATATTACATGCAACCCATATTAATCTATCGAAAAATATAATAACAATAATTTCCATAAAACGATCTCGCATCCATACTGCAAACAGAGTCGTTGTAATCGACTTAACTCATCAAAGTAAAAACAATGAACAACCATAGAACCCAAACTCAAAGAATATTTCCAAGAGCAAGGAGAGTTCTTTTCATGAAAATAGTTAAACAGAGCAAAATATCGTAACGAGTTAAGGCCTATCATGCCCGGTATCGCTCTTAATCTCCTCCAGCTTCCAAAATTTTCTGCGAAGTCTCCATAGGAAGATCTCCACAAAAATTCAACAAAAACACAAAAAACCTATAATCTCATCCCCATATTCCTTTATAGACTAAACAATAAATTTCTTCCTCTATTTCCACCATGCAATGGCAAGTTTGCAAATGTAACGAAGACGAACTAACAAATTCGAAAATAGAAATCGACATGCATGGCCATTGAGCTTGAAAATCGAAATGCAAAGTGAAATCAACTCTTTTCCTTTTCCACCAACCCATCTCGCTGTTTCCAAGGCGATTTGCTCACGGTTCGAGATCAATTAATGCCATGCCGATCACAAGAGCCGGCCAAGAAGCCACCAACCGCCCATTCAAACTTAGTGTTAACTATGAGTTAAAACAACATCACCAAACCATTTAACAATAAGAAATAATGGACAAGCCAAATAGACTCGATCAACCGCCAAAAACGGGAGGATAAAACATCAATTACAAAAATTAAATTCGCTAAGTACTCTTTTGGAATGGCGCCACCACCCTTATCCCATACCCAACTTTACCCATCGATGCCAACCTTAGTTGCCCTTAGGTTAGGTTCTTAGTTAGGTTTAGGGGTAAATGCCCATTTTTAAATAAATCACCATAACTTAGGATGGATCTATGATGAATCCCTTAGGATAGTTCTAGCGGTCAATACTCTTCTAAAATGCATTCACCTTAGCTTAGGTTAAGGATCATACAAATGCATCTAGAGTAGTTAGGTTCCCATAAAAAAATAATTAACTATCACCATAAAATAGGTTTAGTTAGGTCCTAACAAAATTCAACATGAACATTACCTATAGAAATTATCAAACCAAAGAAGATAGATCAAATAGAAGGAAACATTCATGAGATGCTCCCAATGATCTTTTATTTATTTAAGCCTGAGTATGAAGGTATCTCAGCAATAAAAAGGTGTTAATCTGACTTAACAAATATGATCAAAACAACATATCAATCATAAGCATGCCTTGGATCACTGAAATTGATCCAAGATATTACTATCCCTTTCATAGAAATGCCATAAACTAAGGAACACATTTAATATCGCAACCGAGGTAACTTACCGGCATAGTCCCATAAGATTGCATTTACTTCTTATCACCTAGATTCACATAATGTACTTTAAAGCTCAACACAATGAGTACATGAAACAATTGAATATCAATTCAACATTGCCAAAGTATGATTACATTTGATTAAGAAGATAAAAATATCATCTACAACAAACATGATCAATTAGTTCAGAAGAGTATTCCGTCTCAAAACATGACTCAAATATCACCGTTTTCATACTAAATTTAAAAAAGCAGTTAAGATATCAATCATGGCAGAGGCATTACATACCTCCCCTCTAAAAAGCATCATTGTCCCGATGATTAACTTAGTCCACATACATATTTAAGAACATAAGCATAAATATAACTTATTCATCCTTAAAATTCTCAAACAGATAACATATTTTCTGAAATTCAAGTTTTTTCAAAATTTATTACAACATCAAAATTTTGTAACAATACTTACAAAATAAAAGTACTTGCCCAAAATTGCGTTATTAAAGATAGTTTTCAATCAAAGTCTTCAAATATCACAAAAATGGAATTAATTCATTCAAACATATGAGGAAAAACAATTTTCATGTCCTCAATATCCTCCCAAGTTTCACTCTCTTCATTAAATTGGTCCCACTGGACCTCAGACCGCTTATTTTGTAATTTTGCAAGTGCAATCAAGTAGTTTCCAAACCCTTATGGGTTCAACCACGATTATTCTTCGGTCTTAGACACTGTAAGGAATTCCAATTTAATAGATGTGATAAATATAAACGTATTTCTTAGGAAAAGAAATATGAAAACCATCATACATCCGTGCTAATGTGGGAGGTAACGCTAATTGTAAGCTACATGACTTATCACTTCTACAATTTTGAAAGGTGCCACAAAACGAGGTGATAACTTGGGCTCACTTTACGAAAGTAATCGAGTTCCTTTGTAGGCTTGACACGTAAAAAGACTTTTTCACCAAGTTCAAATTTTCTATCGACCCTTTTTAGGTCTCGCATAGCTTTTCTACTTATCAATGACCTCCTTTAATCGCTCACGAATCAATTTTACTTTGCTCCATTTTAGTAAGCATTTCAGTCCAATTACCTCTCTATCTTCGATGGTATCTCAACTAACGGGGTTCTGCAATTTCGTCCATATAATGCTTTGAAAGGTGCTATTTATAGAGAGGAATGATAAGTATTATTGTATGCAAATTCAACTAATGCAAGGAATTCTTCCCATTTGTACTGCTAGTCCATATAGTACATTCTCAATATATCTTCCATTCCCTGATTTATTCTTTCTATTTGTCCATATGTTTCTTGATGATATGCATAACTAAATTTCAGTTTTGTTCCTAAGGTTGCATTTAGTGTTTGCCAAAAATGCAAACTCATTCTTGGGTCTCTATAAAAAATAATCAATTCAAATATACCATGCAATCTGAAAATTTCATGAACAAATCTTTTTGTAAGGACAGTGAATCATCTTTTAGATTTCCAACAATGAAATGAGCTACTTTTGTTAATTTATCAACCACAACTAAAATAACATCATGCTTATTTTTAGACATAGGCAACCCTTGTACAAAATCCATACTTATTACTTGCCATTTATAATGTGGTATGCTATGAGGGTACAATAAACCAACTGGATGTATATGTTTAGCATTAACTCGCTGACATTCAAGGCAATGAGAAACAAAATCAATTATGTCTTTTTTCATCCCCTTCCAAAAATATTGTTGTTTTACATCAACATGCATTTTTTCACTTTGGGATGTCTCGAGTAAGGTGAATCATGAAATTCTGTCATTAGCTTCTTCCTTAACTCATTTTTCGAGGGTACATACACCCGATTTTCATATCTTAAAATTCCTTCATTATCAAAGTTGAAACCTTTGTATCTTGCATCATTAGAATCTACAACAAGTGTTGTTTTTACTTGCTGAAAATAGAAATCAGTCATCATTGCTTTCCTTACTTCATCTTTAAACCGAGTTCTCAAAGTTACAAACGCATAAATATGTTTCGTATGAATTAGTGCATCTACCACTGTTTTTTCCTTACCTTTAATGTAACTTATGTCAAAGTCTTATTGAGACAAAAACTCTAACCATATTCGTTGTCTTGCATTCAGATTTGTCTCGTAAAAATATATTTCAGCACAAGGTTGTCAATTTTTAGCTCAAAGCGTTTACCTAAGAGATAATATCTTTATACTTGAAGTGGATGTACTATGATAACAAGCTATAGGGCATAGGGAACATAATTCAACTCGTGTAACTTGATTTTTCTACTATCATAAGCTATAACACGATAATTTTGAAGTAATATACCCGCTAATCCTTTTCCTAAGCATCTATGTGACTACTCTAAAACTTCCGTTTGGATTCGAACAATCAAAATAGGTTTTGTAGTTAGCTATTTTTTTAGAGTTTTAAATGTCTGCTCACATTTATCACTCCACACAAAATTTTTGTCTTTCTTTTGCAATGAAGTAATTGTGGCAACAACTTTAGAAAAGTCCTTAACAAATTTTCGATAATAATAACGTGAAGCCCCATGAAGCTTCTAACTTCATGAAAATTATTAGGTGCACTCGGACAATCAATTATTACCGCAATATTTGATGGATCAACTGATATTCCATCCTTACTTATAACATGTCCCAAATAATGTACTTCATTTCATAAAAGGAACATTTTGACAATTTACCATACAATTTTCTCTTTCTTAAAATCTCAAGTACAATCCTTAAATGCTCATTATGTTCCTCTATGCTTTTAGAATAGATAAGAATATCGTCTAAGAATACAAGCACAAACTTGTCCAAGTATTCTTGAAATATATTATTCATTAAATTCATAAAAGCTTGCAGGTGCATTTGTTAAACCAAAAGGTAAAACAATGAATTCATAAGTGCTCATACCTTTGTTCTAAAAGTTATTTTATGAATATCTTCATCTTTAATTCTCAATTGATGATATCCAGATCGCAGATCTATCTTTGAATAAACTGATGCACCACACATCTGATCAAATAAATCATCAATCCTAGGAAGAGGATATCTATTTTTGATTGTTGTTTTGTTTAACATTCGATAATCAATACAAAGTCTAAGTGTTCTGTCTTTATTTTTAACAACAATCATCGGTGCTCCCCAAGGCGAAACACTCGGTGTTATCAAACCTTTAGATAACGATTCTTGTAATCGTGCTTTCGGCCCACTAATTCAGTTGTAGTCATGTGGTAATGTTCCTTGGTAATTGGTTCAATTCCAGGTTTGATTTCTATTGTGAAGTCAAACACTCGTTTTGGCGAAAGTCCAGGTAGTTCTTCTGGAAACACATCGTTGTATTCTTGTAACAACGAATATTTTTCCATGCAATTACTACCTTCTTCTATTGTTTCAACTATTTTTACTGCATATAACATGCAGCCTTTATTTTTGGCCTTCTTAAGCTGCATGACTAATAGTTTCCTAACTGAAATGCATCTTTTTACTCCTTGTATGTCTGTTGTTTTCTGCAGATCATCAAGGCATTTAATGTGTTTTTCAAAACAATCAACCTTTGCTTTATGATCAAGCAAGCCAATTTACACCAATTATGACATCATATGACCCTAAAGGAGCAACATACATGTCTACTTCTGTAGTAAAACTTGGTAATTCTAAGGTTGCACTAAAAAGACATTTATTCACAGTATGGACAACATTATTCCCATAATGAACAATCCATGATTTTTCCATAATTATAGCTTTTCTTTTCAATTTTGCAGTTAATTTATTAGAAATAAAGCATTCTATAAAGACCAAGATAAAAAAGTATAGTTCACAGTGGTATGCTTAATAATTTACTCCGACACTTCTATTGGTGTAGCTTGCTTTTCACCTTTGCAACATGTATCTTGTCTTCTTTGGTTCTTTGCCATTTTTCTTTAGAGGGCACTGATTTGCGTAATGATCCTTTCCACACTTATAATAGCCTCCAACATGTCCTATTTTTGGCTTAAGCTTGTTTTCACCAGTAATTATTGTTTTGGCCACCGTAAGTTTTTTGCCCATTGTTATTATTCCTTGGAAAATTGTTTCATTATTCAGAAGCGAGACTTGCCGTTGTTTTCTTACTATTATTAGCCCTAAACTTTTTTAGTGCAATTTTTTTCCATACCACCTTTTTGGGTGTAAGTGACGAAGAAGAGTTGGATATTTTCTTTCGATTCTCCTTGTTATCCAAAATTCACCCCCAAGGGTAATTTTGATAACATGCATCAGAATATCCAAATCCCAAGAAAATTGATTGATTCAGAGCAAAAATCAGGTTTGCAGGGTCCCTTCAGGTAATTTTCTAACTCCCCAGGCCGAAGAAGGAAGGAGCAAGCTTTGAGAAAGTGCGGAGAAGGTTGCAGAAAGCAAGTAGTTTGGGCCAGGAAAAATTGTGAAAATCGGCTAAGTCCTAGTCCAGCACAAGGTGGGACGAATGGGACAAAGGTACGCGAACCGCCCGAACCGGCCGAAATGAGTCCAGTCGGCCCACTAAGCATTTGGGACAAGTGGGACGAAAGTACGCGGCGGGCGCGAAATGCCGGTTCGACCGAGAGAGAAAATCGACTAACTGCTGTGAGGGGCAGTTCGGGACGAGTGGGACAAGCGGGCCAGAAATACCCGAACCGGCCGAATCGGCCGAAATTGTCCCAAAGGGTCCAAAATCAAAATGGGACGTCCGGGACGAATGGACGCGAAGTACGCGGAAGACCCGGCAGGCCCGAGAACCATATAGAAATTGCCACGTGTCTCAGAGGAAAAATCCAAAAGTCAAAGGGGGCAAGGTTTGAAGCACTGGCCCGAGCCAATAGGAATTGGGCACGTGTCCAATGGAGCAGGGAAGTGCGGAATTCGGGGAGGACTTAGAAATTTTGAAGAAGTCTTGGGCCCAAAGTTAAAAGTAGAGGAAGACCCCGCGCCCCTATCGACCAATCAATGCATGCCACGTGTCATCCAGGTGGCGAAGCGCGGGAAAAGCTTTTCAAATCCATTTTGCCTGTAATCTTCAGATCGCCATATCTTTTGATCTAGAGCTCGGATTTCCACGTTCTATATATCAACGGAAAGCTTGTGAGATGCTCTACATGATTCTCGACCAATCTTGAGTTTTGATGCGATCAAGAAAGAAAATGGAGAAACGGCGCTGACGTGTGATAATGGCCAGAAGCGACCTTTCAACAACCTGTTTTAATGCTAATGGGTCGCATTCTTCTTCTGCACGGCCAGAAGTGACATTTTAGCGGCCCAGTTAATGCAAATGGGTCGCATTCTCCTCAAAATCGCTCAAAGTGACAGGGTATGGGTTGACAAAGATCCCCATGCTGATTTAATGCATCTGCAGTAAATGAGGGAGGGCTTGCACGTTTTTTCACGTTTCTGTCCCCTGGGCTCGACCCATGCAATGTAAAAAGCCAGATTTGGCTCATTTGAAAAGTGGTTGTTCATTCTTTCTGCTCTGCTCTCCCTTCTTTTCTTCTCTAGGGTTGAAAATGGAGTTAGAACCTCCTCCCTTGCTCTGTAATGGCGTTTTTGCCTTTTACTAATGGAATGATGTTCTCAGGTAAACTTCTCGAGCAACAAAACGTGTTCTCGTGATGCATCCGTCCATCCTCTCTCGTTTTGCTTGTCTTCTTCTTGCCTCTCTTCATTGCAGTTCGGAGTCCGTGTTCATGGAGTTTTGGGACATTTTCTCGTGTGTGAAATCTATCCTTGGGTTTGTGATGCTTCGTCCATCCTTCCCAATAGCTCACCTCTCTTCGTCCCCACGGCAGCTTATGATAGATGTTTAACATCCTCCTTCTCTCGTGTATCACCGTTTTAATGTAGGCTTTTGCTATTTTTTCCCTTTCTCTCTCTCTCTCTCTCTCTGTCTCCTTGGCATGGTTAGATTAGGATTAGATTAGCATGCCCGCACTGGAATAGCTTGTGGCGGGTAGTTTAGGAGCAGAAACCAGCGTTCTCTGGAGATTCCTCTCTCGGTTTTACAAGTCCCACGCTGGAGAGAGGTTTCCATGTTGTGCAATCACACTGGATGCTCGAACATTAACCTAGAAGCTCGATGTGCGTCCAGGGTGCTTTGTGATTTTGCATCAACACTCCTCATGCACAAAAATTTCCTTTAATTTCTGTTCTTTCCTTATGAATGTTTCTCTGACTCCTTCTATGGTGGATGCGCTGTGTACATTTAGCTCTCCACCTATGACAAGATTCAATCCCATTATGAACTTGCGTAATTTGAACTTTTGATCGGTTTGGTAGTGCGGTACATACTAGAGAAACTTGGTAAACTTCTCCCAATATTCGCCATAATCATCTTTCCTTGAACTATGTTCAAACTCGACATCTTTTGATCGTAATAAAGTCGTGACAACCATCATTTCCTGAAATAGCCCTTAAATGGATCCCAAGTATTCTTTGGCCTCATCAACATTCAGTTCAACCTTGCGGCTATCCCGCCATGATGATGCTTTATGGGAAAGATCATAAGCTTCCCATGGGAAAGATCATAAGCTTCCCATACTGCTTTGGTTTCTTCCAAGAAGTTTTTTATAATAAAGTACTCCATTTTGCTGAGCCAATTCTTAGCCCCATCACCTAGTGTAGTACCATCAAACTTTGGTGGACTTATTCTTTTTGTGTCATTAGTAAGTTCAATTGCCAATCTTGCCTTCTTATTTTCAGTGATTATGTGCATTTGCGCAACATTATTCTTGGCATTTGCACCTTGTTATTCGCCGCATTATTATTTTTATCTCCACCGGGATTTCGACATTAACATTGTTTTCTAGAGGTGGCTGATTGTTATTATCAACATCATCCCCGTCCTCTTCATTTCCCACTACTTGTTGAAGTAAAACAAGATGATCTCTTGTGTCTAACAGGGTAGGAAGGATCTTATTGTGTTTTTGTGCTGTAGTTGCCTCACCAGCTGGAGGCGGATTATTTGCAAAGACATCCCCTTGTTGTAACAATTTTCTGTTAACAAGAAATTAATTTATCAGATATGGACTCCAATAGGTCCAAGAGTTGTAACCTTAAGCTTTGATACCACAATGTAACATCCTCATTTATAACTTTGGAAAATAGGGTTTTTTTTTTAACATAATGTTCACTGTTCTAAATTCAAATAATTTAAAACACACATTCACTTGCTAATCCATCACATAACAAAAACCATATGCAGTTATAATGACTTGGTGTAATACCGATCTCTCATTTCATGACTCGGTATTAAACCGATCGCTCATGTTTATTATTTCCTTGTGTATACTAAGTATACTTTGATTCCTTTTGCCTTTACGGGTCATTCAAGTGTTACTCGTGTAAGAAGCTTATCTAAGTACTTATTATCGATACTCGATGAAATCTCACAACCTTAGACCAGGTGACATAAGACAACGCAACTGAATTTCGCCATAGTTTGGCGAAAGTCTAAGGTCATGTATGCCATAGCTTTATTCCTAGACAACATACTCGTTGAAAGGAACATGTTCTTCACCCCACTCGAAACAGTCATCTAGATTCGACTTCCTTGACTTCACAACCAATTTCGGGTTAATGTTTCACACTAAATAGAGATAGCTCATATAAACTAGTGTGGACAGTCCACTTATGGTGACTAAGGATAAGTAGACATAATCGAATCGACTTACATCAATTCAGTTGTGTTTACTCACCCTAGGTGAACATAAGTTGACGACAACGCTAGGCTATGTGCCTATCATAGTTTAGAGTACAATAGTGACCTGCAATTCCACTTTATGACAAAATACGTTTAAAAGAGATAAGTGAAATGTCGTACATATAGTGGCTGCTCCGCAATATCAACCTCATGACTAGGGTCATTAATTGGGTACGCGCAAAGAATGACAAAGATGCGGAAGTCCACTTAGTTCTATACACAAATTTTTCATAGTTACTGGTTCATTAATTAATTGATCCTTAGCTTGTTAATTGATTTAATTTAATGTTAGACATTGTACCTAGGGATCAACTATGTTTTTATGATTAATCCCTTAAGAAGGGATTGTAATGAACCTCCCTCAAAATTGATGGTATGCAGATCAAATCTGCATTTATCTCAATCAATTCACTATTCATTTTCTAATAGTTCATTAAGCCTTAATTATTAATCTGTTTTAAATAAGTAAGGTCATCATGTAGTTCTCCTTTATTTACATGCATCAATATGTAAAAATCAGATTTATATAACTGTTCAGTTATGATTATTGACTTCTTTATTCCTTATCCCAATCTTGTCATCACTTTATTATCTTTCCAATGTAACATACATTGTTTTCCATTTAGATAGGGTCTTATAAACAATCACTTTTAAAAAGTGTAATCAACAACATAGGATAAGATTCATTCATTATGTCCCTTTCAATATATACGTACGTTCCTTTTTTTTTTTTTAAGGATCAATATCTTAATCATATGTTCATAATAACATAAAAGGGTATAACCCTGATAAGAATGAAACATCATTATTTACAACATATTATTACACTACTTCCACATCCGAATAAGGTTTGACTTATGGGGATTATAGCTCGTAATAGTTTATGATTATCCCATAGATTAATTGACTTATACCTATAGTTCCTTATCCAATCAACACTTAATTTCTTAGATATGTAATATCTCTTGTATATTTATAACTTAGGAATAACAACCAAAACAACAACGATCATACTTGAGAAGATAAACAAACTTTCGGACTCTAATCATACAATAAGTCATAACAAATGGAGAACTCACTTCATTCCATCCATAATAAATATTTCATAAGTTTTTTAGTCAACAATGACATCATTTTTCATCAATTACAAAATACTATGGCATTAGGCCTTCATAGTTTTTCCAACAAATTCTTGTCAAGAGCTTTTAATACATTTAAGCATCTCGAATAAAATGAACTTCATCAATAAAATAAATGCAACTTCCTATAAGTATTTCTTCTTTAAATTTTCGCGAAATCCATCTGCAAAATTGTTAAGACGTGTCCGTTCACAAAAAACTGAACATGATAAGTACTAAATCTTTATAACAACATGTTTCTATCCAACAATTTTTAGGAAAAGAACTCTACTAATTAATGAAATTGTTCTAAGTTCCAAAAACATGAACAACTCTTTAAGACAAGCCATTACCACAACAATCAAATAGGAAAGTAATTCAATTTAAGTCACATCTACCAACCAATTAAGTAAATCAACAAATAATCAAATTGGTTAATTTAAATCCCTTTTGACCCATAAAATCTAGACATGAATACAAGTGTTATTATAATTTCTATAATATAATTAAATGCAAGTTGTTAAACAGTCAAGTTAATTTCCTTCCATTAACTAAAGAACCAATCTTCCGTCATATAGTTTGATAAAATATATTATCAATAAAAACAAATGATCAAATATGAATATATTAGAGCACAATGGAGAACAAACCGAAGGATTCGAATGTTAATGTCTTCACAAAGAAACAAAGGGAATTCAATATAATGCCCAAAAGAAGATCATTACCTATTATCGTAACAATGAGCATGACCCAATCCTTACCACAAGTAAGTCGGTAACCCAATGACCATACAAAAGTTCTTTATGCAAAGCCATAAATTTAACAGTTTAAAGAAGAAGATAATGTTCTACCTTAAGTCCTACTCTTACAAAATAGCAACTAAGCAATCAGTAGTCAAAATAAAGCATGATTTTGAACAAAACAAGCTCACGGGTTTGATCACATAGGGGTTAAGATTTCCCTTACTCATTCACAGTAAGCATGCTATGATGATCGATACAAAGTATCTCAAGTAAGTTGACAATCCATTCACAAGTTAGGTATTCAAAACAATGTAAACCGGAATGGAATGATTCGAGTTTCCACAAGGCAAGATCCATCCCACAACAAGAATATAAACCTCGGGGGTCGACTTGGTGTCCCATAGTCGTGTGATTAACCAAATTGGTGTAAACAAACGAACCCAAAAGATTAACTCTAGAATTGAAAGCAACTGTCTTTCCTATAAGCATACAAGACCAAGTCAATAGTTAATTCACAATGAAGTAATATTCAAAATAATATCGATACAAAGTTTAATCGTGTAAGAGTAATTTAAGTTGCAAAATGCCCTCAAAGAGAACATATCGAAACTCGATTTAAAATGAGTTTCCTAATGATAAGCGCAAAACTTAGATAGGAAATAACACAAAGACCAGGGCCTAAGTTTTTCCCGCATAGATGAAGACTTACGCCAATCTTGAAATGTTAGATCTACTACAAGAAGCAATTACTCAAAACAATAATAAGGAGACTGAAATTCCATACCCAAAATCTAGTTATCTTCTCCTTTAAGGAGATATTTGAAACATTTACAACAGCTTAACAACTGTAATGGGTTTAAGCCCATTTTCAAGACTTAAAAGTATTAATCGATGATTGACAACCGAATGGTCATAAAGATCGATTAGGACCCCGTTGAATCATCCAGAGAAACAACAAGCAACCTTTTGCTTACAATTATCTTAACAAGAAAACAATGCACTGAATGTTGTCACATATGGGTATCGACCCAAAATCTAGAGCTCTCAATTATTAGCAAAAAGATTACATGCAACCCATATTAATCTACCGAAACAATATAATCACAATAATTTCCATAAAACAATCTCGATCCATACTGCGCAAACATAGTCATTGTAATTGACTAAAATCAACAAAGAAAAAATAATGAACAACCACATAAGCCAAACTCAAAGAAAATTTTCAAGAACGAGGAGAGTTATTTTCATTAAAACAATTAAACAAAGCAAAATATCGTAATGCGTTAGGGCCTATCATGCCCGGTAGCGCTCTCAAACTCCTTCTCCAAGCTTCCAAAATTTTCTGCAAAGTCTCCACAACACGATTCTCACATAAACTTCAACAAAAACATAGAAAACCCATAATATCATCCCCCATCTTCCTTTATAGAATCAACAATAAATTTCTTCTTGTATTTCCTATTTGCAATGGCAAGTTTGCAAAGACAACAAAGACGAACTGATAGTTTGAAAAATAGGAAATCGACATGCAGAGTCTTTGAGCTCGAAAAATCGAAATGCAAAGTGAAACCAACTATTTTCCTTTTCCACTAACCCATCTCGCCGTTTCCAAAGTGGTATTTGCTCATGGTTCGAGATCAATTAATGCCATGGCATACTATGAGTAGCCACCAAGAAGCCCACCAACCGCCCATTCAAACTTAGTGTTAACTATGAGTTGAAACAATATCACCGAAGCGTTTAATACTAATAAATAATGGGCAAGCCAAATAGACCGAGCCGCTGCAAAAAATGGCAGGATAAAACATTAATTACAAAACTTAAATTTGCCAAGTACTCCTTTGGAATGGCGCCACCGCCCTTTTCCCTAACCCAACCTTACAAATCGATTTCAACCTTAGTTTCCCTTAGGTTAGGTTCATAGTTAGGCTTAGGGGTAAATGCCCCTTTTTAAATAAATCACCATAACTTAGGTTAGATCAATAATAAATCCCTTAGGATAGTTCCAGGATCAATACTCTTCCAAAAATGCATTCACCTTAGCTTATGTAAAGATCATATAAATGCTTCTAGAGTAGTTAGGTTCCCATAAAAAATAATTAACTATCAAAGATATATTAGGTTTAGCTAGGTCCTAAAAAAATTCAACATGAACATTTCCTAAAGAAATTATCAAACCAAAGAAGATAGATCAAATAGAAGGAAGCATTCACGAGACGCTCCTAACGATCTCTTATTTTTTTAAAATCCTGAGTATGAAGGTATCTCATAAAAAAAAAAGGTGTTAATTTGACTTAGCAAATATGTTCGAAACAACATATCGATCATAGGTATGACTTGGATCATTCAAATTGATCCAAGGTATGACTATCCCTTTCATGGTAATGTTATAGACTAATGAACAAGTTTAATATTGTAACTTAGGTAACTTACCGACATACTCCCATAAGATTGCATTTACTTCTTATCACATGGATTCACAAAATGTACTTCAAAGCTCAACATAATGAGTACATGAAATAATTCAATATCAATTCAACATTGCCAAAGTATGATTACATCCGATTTAGAAGATAAAACATATCATCTACAACAAACATGATTAATCAGTTCAGACGAGTATACCGTCTCAGAACAAGAGTCACATATCAACATTTGCAAACTTCAGTTAAAGAAGCAGGTTAGGATATCAATCATGGTAGAGGCATTACAAAAAGTATGCATAAAAATTGAAGCAATCTTCCCATTCTTCGTGGGAAATAAGTTCACACAAGTAATTGCCTCATACCAAATTGGAAGGTTTGATTTCAAGATCATATTATTGCACCTTTGACACCCAATTTCCTCTCCTCACATCGAGTTCTTGCTGCATCAAGATGGACTTAATCGCTGATTAGGAACCAAAACAACATGCGAGTTAAAAAGATAAAACCTAAAATTCTTCAGGGTCCTCACTACTGCATAAGCATGTTTTTCATGTTGTGATTAGTTCAGTTCATGTTCTTTCAGAGGAGCACTCATGAATGTAATGGGTAATTGGATTTTGTCTTCATTTTCTTACACGAGTATTGCTAAAATACTATGCTTCAAAGCATAAAAATAGATAATAAATTCTTTTCCAAAATTTGGACGCACTTAAGTGCGTGCCTTTGTAATGGTACCTTTGATAGACTCGAAGGCCTCTCTGTGATAAATTTTGTGACAAGCCTTCTCAAGAAATTTACCTTGCCAAAGAAAAAATGCATACCTGGTTTGCTAATGGGTAGAGATAGTCTTTGAATAGCCTCCACTCTTTCCAGATCAATCTTCGTGCCTTCCTTGCTAGAAATGTGACCAAGGAGTTTTCCTTCGATACCCTAAATATTGATTTCTTCAGTTGATGGATATGTGATTCCTTCGCAACGGATCGAGCTTGTTCTAGTTGTTTAAAATGCTCCTCTCTTCTTAGAGTACATTGTGAGGTCATCTAAATACACCACTATGCATTTTCCTTTCAAATCCTTGAAAGTCAAATCCATAGCTCTTTGAAATGTGGCACATGCATTGATCAAGCCGAAGGGCATACAATGGTATGCAAAGGTGCCCCATGGAGTGGTGAAGGAAGTATTGAAATGATCTTCTTTGGCAACTTCAATATGATTGTACCCTATAAAATCCATTAATCATGGACACCATCTCCAAATCGCTTACTTCTTTTAAGATATGATCCATAACCGGTAATGGGTAGTTGTCCTTTAGAGAAGCTTGATTGATTCGAAAATCCATGTAGATGCGGATTTCACCACTCTTCTTCTAGACTGTATGATGTTAGCTATCCATGTTGAATGATGGATAGGAAAAATGATACATGCATTAAGAAACTTCTCAACCTCTACCTTGATGGTCCCGACAATCTTCATATCAGAATGTCTTTGATTTTTTCTAATGCTTTTGCATCTGGTTTTAAGGGGATGGAGTGTTGCATTGAGTGAGGTTGAAAGGATTTTAAATCATCATATGAATATGCAAGTACATTGGAATACCTTTGTAACAAAGTATAGAAGTTTATCTGCTCCAAAGGTGAACAACATTTGCAAAGTGTTCACCATCCTCGCTTATTCCAATGTTGATCTTGTTATATTCTGATGAAGATCTCTTTTGATCCTTGGCCTTACCGTGGACAAGCCTATCATGCTTGTCGAATAATTCCTCCACCTACACTAGCCCCTTCATAATCATGTTACCTTTTAGTTGAAATACTCCATCTTCATCTATTTGATCGCTTGCATTTTTTCACTATTATTTGTAGTAAAATCTCGTGGGAGTGAGTCACTTCCTTTCACGTACATAGACCCGACATCTTCGGTTTGTTGTAAGGACAAAATTTGATTATCATCATTAAAAATTTACTAGTTTTCTTAATTATTTGGCACATTTGGGCGGAAGATCATTTCCACTGAAATTTTTCTCCTTTGGAATCTGTATGTGGGATCATCAAGGAGGTAAACACTTCCAAAGAATCAGCCCTTGCATTTTGATCTTTAGGAAATGCTCGATGTTGAATGCATCGAAGGCTTCAAGGTCATCTAAAAATATATTTCGTAGTGTCGAGGTAGGATTTCTTGACCTAAAATATATCTCTTACTCGTTTCAAAATTAACTCTGCATGAAATTATTGATCCCCATCTCTTCGTAAGATTGTAATCCGAGAAAAAATTCTTCATATTAAACAGTGTTGTTGGTATTTGAAAACTACAACTTGTATGCTAAGGGGAACAAGTCTCCCTACGAGGATGAGAAAACAATACTTGTACCTAAGCCGGTTGAGGAAAAGCTTCAGTCAAATTCCATGCTCCAAATTTCATCAACAATATATGTTAGCCTTTCCTTAAGAATGGGTAGCTCCTTTCCTTGTTCAAAACTCATGAAATAGTTCCCATCACCTCTTTCCTCGAATGGAACTCTTCCCAATTCTTCAAATGAAGCTTTCCCAACTCTATGCTTTGGAAGAGGATGTTTTCATTAGGATCATCTGACTTTTGGACCATGTATTTCATCTTGGGCTTAGGAAGGAGCTTCTTCATTTCATTATTGACTGGTATTGAAGCAAAAGACCAATCCATTTGAATCTCACCTCCCATTTCCTACCGTGTTTCTACTAAGGAAGATTCGTAGGTAAATGACATGTTGACCACTAGGATTGTTGGTTTTATCCGCTTTTCCGAAAGGCCACAAAAGTCAACATCAGTATCTTTAATCCTTCCAACAAGTGGAACCTCTTTAGTCTCCATTGAATAATAATGGCCAAATTCCTAAGAGAGTCTCAAACCAAGTGCTTGAGCAACTTTAGCGTACATGACATCACATTGTCGAGGCAACAGAGTCAATGATATAATTATTTAGCCTAGATCCGTTTATCAACAGGGAAACATAAAACGGTTCAATTTTTCCATAGGATGAAGGGGCAGAGGTTAGAAGGTTTTCACTGTGATTGGCTTGTGTGAGGGAAACATGCCTTTGGAGGTGGATGTCACTGGATTTGGAACTGCTCATCACCAATGCGGCACTATGATAATTCTTCACCGGAACTCCTCGCTTTATGATTATTTACTAATGCACACCTTTAGTTTGGTAGATGTAATCTGAAACACAACAAACCTAACACAAGAATACCATAGACTATGATAAGAAGGAATGATGATAAATCAAATATCAGGGTAAATTATAATATTAACATGAAATTGTTACAATCTCACCCATGAGGTACTTCAAGTGTTATTGACTTCACTTGCCTTTCACCAAGACTGGGAGAAACTTTACAATTATACCTCTTAATGGCTTCTTCAACACACCTTTAATCATGGCTTCCTTTACACACTTCCTACAATATTTCTTACTACTTCTTTCTATGCTAAATGAGGGGGTGACGTCTTTATTTATAGAACTTCCGTGCCATCTTTATCTCTAAGATAGGATAAGAAATCCACTCGATGAATCATATTCCATACCTTAACTCTTATTCGTACATGTAAGCTTATCTTTTAAGATAAGATAAACCTTATCATTTCACATGGGTTCCACATTTTTACACTTTTTACAAATAAAATACACAAAATATTTATGATCTCACTCCTTGTCCTTATTACCAATATAATATTTCTAATTCCTAATCATGTAGACCCTACTTCTCTACTTACCCAAACTTTGACATTTTAACATTACCGGACCACTTACGACAAATATTTACTTTTTACCACAACATTCCTATTGTACTTTGACTATTACCGTACTATACATTATCACAGCTAGCGTCAGACTGGTATTGTTATATCTTCTATCGGACGCTACTACTAATTATACTTAACAACATCCTATTCCTAATACATACATTAATGAAATAGAAATTACGGAGGAAAATTTTAGTGTCGGCGTAACTCCCACCTTTGATGAACTTGACTAACTTCTCAAACTGCTCAAGGTGAGTTTGCAAATATTCAGATTTAGAGATATGAACTTTGGCCTTTTTTACATGATCAATAATGTCAAAGTTTGAGGAAGAGTTTTCTAGAGCATGAGAAACATTAGCTTGACTTGATCTAGAGTACTTGCAGATTTTTCATTACTCTTTTGACTTGCAGAAGTAGAAGCATCATTCTTGGAAGGAGTAGAGGTATTTGACTTACCTTGTTTAGAAGATGTCTTGTGATGAGGTGTGGCTTCCGAATTATTCTTGGCTGATTTCAAAGATGGGGGAGTGGGGATCCTCTCTTAGTTATTATCTTTTCAGGTAGTAGAGTCGCCGAGGATATTCTCTCTCCCTTTCTTTGTGCTTGGATGATTTCTCCTTCTCAAGGGTTTTGATCGAGTGAAAACAACACAAGAGTGACTGTTCATATCGGCCACAAAATATTCATACTCATCCTCGAGAGAGGATGTAGACTCACGAAACCGACCTCATGCGATCCAACATTCTTCGATTAAGCAACTCACCTTCTTCTTACTCACTTTATGAAGTTGTCTCTTCTTCATCTTTATCATCCGACCGGGTTCCACAATCTTCGTTTACCGATGGAGCTTCAAGGGAAACTATATTAGGTGGAGCACCAATTATTTCTTTTTTGAGAATTTCTTCCCGGGAATGTCTTTGTCTGCATAAGGTATTTTGGGCGAGTTGCTTCCTTAGAGTAAGCACATCATTTGCAAGTTTTTGTACTAAAGAGTCCATAGCTCCAGAACTTGAGCTTTGAGATTTTTCTTTGGTTTTTCCCTTCTTGATTTTCCTGACATCAACATATCATATTCCACATCAACCTGAAATATCTTGCGCTTTATCCAAAGTAGCAGGTTGACTCCTTAACATGAAACTCGACCTATCAGTAAAGAAGCATTGGCGAAGAATCTCATCTTGTTATCCTCATAGGTTCATGGGGATCCATTTTTAGTTGAGACCACTGTGTGGGGAGAGTATGAGAATCTTCGGCTGGCTTGAATCTAGCTTCAAATTTGGATTTCATGCCTGCCTAATTTGTGATTGACCTCCTTGGCAAATGGTAAAACTAGTCCGTAAAAAACATCTTGTAGGTATTCCAAAAACAAGTGAAATGAAACATCTTCATATTCCACCCCCAACACCCCACAAGTTGTGATGAGTGCTGCGATATGATCACCGAAATGTTGTTTTCCATCTCCTCGGAACTTAGGTAAATTCTTCCTAGATCCTTTTGGTAGCTCATGTAATGGAGGAGGCAAGGCTAATGGGCTCTTGTTCTGTACCCATGACATGAGTGCTACAATTATTTTTTTATTCTTCCTATGGTTCTACTTCTTCTTCTTCTTCTTCCAGAGGAATGAAGTTCAATGGCTCTGCAATTGGTTGTTCAATAAGAGCTTCAAGAGGAAAATTAGGGTCATATTCAGAAAATACACTTGACCGGTTCGCCTTGCTAGTTGAACAATGGGAAGTTTGAAATCAACTTGTTGCTCTTTGAAAGATGGATCAATTATGCCACTAGCTCAGGTAGCCCTTGTGTATCTTCTTTCTACGCCGGTTTGTAGGACTATTGTAAAACTCAAAGCAGATTTCTCTATGCTCTTCTTTGCTGATTTGGAAGTTTTCTAAGATGTTGCAAATGTTGGGCATGTTTTTCTTCGAATCCGAACTCTTGCAACAATGTGGTAGTGGTTGAAACTCTATCTTTTGTTCCATTTACAATTTCTCAAATTAGTTGTGATATCGTCTTGAGTATGTTGGAGGAAAATAAGATTAGGATGCAAAACAACAACATTTACAGGTATAGTCATTATTGAAAAATTCGGAGTAAACATCAAGGATCATAGGATTTTTAATATATTATTTTTTTAAATTTTTCATATATATAGTTTTTTAGGATTTTTTGGTTTTATAACTGGTGTAAAAACAACAGAATTTTCCTCTCGGTGGGTGCCAAAAAATGTTAGCGAGATAATTTTTTGCAAGGAAAAATTAGTGGAGTTTTACGAATGCTATGGAACTAAGTCCCTCCTTTTGGTAACGGGGAGGATCCAATTTATTGAATGGATAAAAACAAAATATCGGGTGCGTGCGAAACCAAGGATCACATAGGAATACTCTACTAGACCTATGGAAAATTGCTTAAACTTAGTGTGAGGGAGAATTTTCCTTAGTGTGTGGAGGTTGAGGGAGTAAGAATGTACCTCCTTAACAAAGAATTAGAACATGAGAGAGAAAAAGGAGGAAGGAAGAAGAGAGGGGTGATCACTCTGATGGATAAGAAGAATCCTCTGCAGATGAAGAACCAACTGCCAGAGGAACCTTGTGGGAATGCTTCGGAAAAATTTCCTCACCTTTGAATTCCTTACTGAAACGAGCCGCAATAGGTTCCACTTTACTTTCTTGTGGAACATGAAAGAAGCTCAGAGAATTGATGCGAGATCTCGGGAGTGTTGCTTTGATGGTCTTGTATTGGTTGAACCACATCTGATGATCCCTCACAATGTTTGAAATGGAACCTCTGATCTCTGCAAGAGACTCGAAGGTGTCTTCATCAAAGGAGAAGGGGTATCCCGCTTCTTGTTTGACTAACTCATGAAAGGATTCTAGGAGCTCTTCTATTGTTGAATTTTCATCGAGTGGTGTGATACAAACTTCCACACATTTTTTCCAATAATTCCTATAGTTTGAGATACTTGTTCTTAAAAAAAGTCAAGCTCATTGATAGCATCGTTCAACATTTCATATTGAGTACTCAACGTGCGAGACCAAATATGAGACATATTCTCAGCCACGAAAGAAAACACATTTTCACTTACCAAGGAGTGGGAATAAAAGTTTCAAATTTGAAACACCAATGGAAACATGAAATCCTAACGATATTTCTCCTTCTCGATCTCCTCCTTGGTCATCTTCACCTTGGAATTCGTGGCTAGATGAAACTTGAAAAACGAAAGGATCTCCGAAAACTATGTCTTCTATTTCTCAAGAATATTATCAACCCATATATCTTAGTCCTTTCTTTCATCAGTGTGACCTTGAGCTTTCTATATTTTCGCACGGTTGAAGATGTTGTAAAAATGTAGGGCATCACCGAGTTTTGTTTAATAGTCTTCCCAAAGGCGTTTTGAGAGGAAGAATTTGTGCAATTTTCAAGGCAACTGGGTTCTAGATGAAATTTTATGATCAAATCTATGTTTTTGGCCATGGAGGTCCTGGAGAATTTTGGAAGCATATATGGGTAAAAATGGTCTTTAGAGGATGTTACAACAACAATATTCATGAAAAATGGTCAATTATTGGGTGAATAAGGAGGTAATGGAGTTTTGTTATGTTTTTAACTCACTTGCTAGCAAGCTCAACTTGACCAGATTAGAATGAAGTTACTAAGGGGTTTGTAAATGTTATAAGAAGGAAAAAAGGGACACCAGGAGACCAAAGTATGACTTGCACCATATGGTGATAAGTGACACTTGTGTTGTGTGGTGTGAGATGAGGGGTATAGGAAATGACACCATTGGAGTTGAATATTTTCACACGGGGTCCAAATGATAAAAGAATGAGTGGGTCACACTTTTTGTCCCTTTAGCTGCAAAGGGTACAAAGGGGACACTAGGGACACCAAAGTGTGACTTGGGAAAAGCAGGAGGTCACACTTTGGTGTCCCCTTTGCACCATGGGGATAGAGGGAACACCAAAGTGTCCAAAGTACAACTTGGGGAGGAGGATGAGGTCACAATTTTGTGTCCCCCTCGCTCCCCTTGTCCCCTATGGTATATATGGGATAAAAGAGTGTCCAAAGTGCGACAAGGCCAAAAAGGAAAGGAAATAGTGCACTAGATGTCCAAATTTTGACTCTGGACTTTCTTTTTTCACCTTGGAGGATTAGAAGAATGTTTTGGGATAAAATATTATATGATTTTGACTCATAAACACATTATAAGGTCAATTGAACCATTATCTATATTTGATTCTTCCTTAAACTCAAAATTTAGGGCCTTTTTTGTTTGTAACTAATAGGTGAATGTGCAATGTTTTGAATAATCTTAAGAAACATTTGTGGATCGGGAAAGGATTTCATGTTCCCACATTGTAGAGGATTCAAAGAGATTTCGGTGAATCATTCGGAGAAGTCGGTTTGCACCATTAAGATGTTCATTCCTTGCACCTAAAAACCCGATGTTGAATAAATTGTTCTGAATGAGATTTTCATTCCTAATTTTTCCTAAACTCGCCTCAAAATATTCAATACTCTCTCTCACCACCTCATATGTTTTATATTTCCTGTAAACGCTCCCAAAGGATGTATATTGGTTGTAGAATGACCAAAATTTGCCTTTTTAGGCTTCTAGGAGGACTTGTCTTTCATAGAACCTTACTGAATGCATCCATAAACTTAATCACCCCTCCTTGCATACTGAGGCATACTTGGAAACTTCATTGGGGCCTTCCTCGAGATGGGTTGATGGTGCCACTGAGGACAGGTTGGCCATGAGAGGGGCTTAGTGTGATCGGGAAGAAAAATTTTGAACTATGGGCTTAGTTGTCATGCTTTAAAGTTTCAATTTTTAGGCTAGTCATTTTGCATGACGACATGTACCAATGAGACATCCTATTTCTCTTGAGACTAAATAGATTTTCTTTGATAAATCTTAAGATCGACCATATGATATATGTTTTATATTATTGGATAAACGTTTAAAATATTCACCATCTATTCTCATTGTAATACTCATCAACTTGAACGATAAAAATGACAAACTTTTTACAATTATCACAACATCAATGAACACCTCGATAATGAGAATTATGCATTAGATCATAAGCTCAAACAGTTTGAAGACATCGGAACTATTTCTTTTGACACACGACATACTTCACCTGATGAATCTTTGTCTCTTCATTTGAGGCATCAATATACAAAGATCATGATCTCCAATGATACCCCTTCTGTGGAGCCACTAGTTTCTTAATGTCCTAAAGGTGATGTTTTTTTTTGGAGAGGATCCTCTCCTATTCACCATCTCACCCTCTAAATTTTAAATGGGTTTCTAAAGCTAAAAATATATTCTAAAATAATCATGCAATAATAAATAAAACATATGCATGTGTGTGCTACAAGGAAATTTAATGTGTAATTAACAAATTATCAAATAACATATAATAATAGTGCATCCTCGAGTATGGAATGACTAGGTGTGCATTTTTATGTTGGCTCATGCATCAAATTACATATATCTTCTCAATCATGTTAATCAATTATCATCATCTACACATTTCAATTAAATCAATAACATAAGAGACAAGTCGATTATATATATATATATATATATATATATATATATATATATATATATCACACATAGATACATAGATATATGTATACACACATCACATAAAAATAATATACAATGAGGGAATGCCCCTCACAATCATGTCCGATGTGGTGTCTTCATCGAAATTATATTCTAGAAGTTGTTGGTGGTAAGATTTGCACTGTGTCTCGGATTTGGAAGGACAGAGTCGCTTTGAGACATCAATAGAACCATATCCATGTCGGGACCTCACGCGCTTGAGAAAGATCTCCGGGAAGACTGGTTCCTCTACCTATTTCTACAACTACTCTACTCCTAATACCGAAAGAAAATCCTACATTAAAAATGCCAAGAGACCAGGATAAAAGGATGTGCGTAAAGGGGAAATCGTAAGCTAAGGAAGGCGATATTTCCGAAAAGAGGGTCGATTGCTCTCCATGAGGGCGCAAGACACAACAGTGCAAAAGAAGAGGGCGATAATGCGTGCCATAGATCAACATGCATGCTCGGCCTTCCAGCGTGTGCGCAACACATGAACATGGGACCTGCATGCCAAAGAGATATACAACACGCTAGAAAATGCAAACAGAGAGGTGAGATGCAATGAAAACGAGAAAGGGAACACAAGAGTTCCACAAAACACGATTTTATTGTTGAAGAAAGCACAATCATTTACATTCACTAAGAAGGCGAGAATTGCGAGACCACATGAAGGTCTGAAACCCGTGGGAAGTTAGCCACCATTTTGGCATGATTCCTAGATAACAGAGAGGATCATTTTTAGAAAGAAGAACTCGCTATTTATAGAAGGAGAAAAGTATGGAAACTCGAATTCAAATCTGCAACCACTAACAAAAAGTGATAAATGCCTGAAAATTCACTTGCAAGGTTGTCAGATGTGCTTCTCCATATCTGTTTGGCATGTGGAAGAAGGAAGAAAGCAATATCTGATTGAAATTTGGTGGTTGAGGTCAATTAGATGTGTGCATTGATGATCAGAAATACGTTTAGCTATTTTCAGCCTACCAAATCCCACCTAGATTTTTATTTGAATAGTTCAACGCGTAGCTTGTGTGAGTAGATCTCCACAAGCCTAGGCACGCGCCGATCCGAGAACTACATCATAAGTTATGGCTTTCGAAGTCTACAAAGTTTGCTTCTTGATTTGGCACCTTGTTGGCGCGCTTTGATAGGTTGCATGTAGCACACTCAAGTTTGATAGATTACGTGGCACAAGGACCGCCGTAGAAGACCAAGGGCACGAAAGTGAGAGGCGCAAAGGTGCGCGTGGGAAGGACATGTGCATGAACACAATGTGCGCGGTAGAAAGAAGGCATACTTGCAGAAGGCAAGTATGGAAGTAGGGCACGAGCATCCAACTGCAAAGACAGGAAGAAAATGGGCGCGCGGGAGTTTAGTGTATGCAAGCGCGCAAGAGGAATGCCAGGACTTAGCCATTTTGGAAGACAAGTCTGTAGAGGTGTGCGCAAGGAATGCACAACGAGGTAGGAAAGATAACTTGTGCACAGAGGAAGGCGCAAATGGGAAATGGAAGGAGATAGCAGAATGCATAGGGAGAAGCAGAAGTAGTGTAAGGGCGCACAGAGGAACTTCAACCAAGCAAATTGTGCCAAGGGGTCATGATTGAGTGCGAGAACCTAAAAGGTGAAACATCAGAGTCAGAATAAAATATAAGTTACCCAAATAACTAGGAGATTTATTTGGATAAGAGTTTTTGTGACTTTCGAGGCCATTTGCTTGCTAGTTAAAGAGACCATTAGCCTTAGAAGCATTCATTGGGCATAGATTCAAGCCCTAAACTTTAAGATAGGATTTGCAACTCAAGAATACCCCTGGAGTCACTTGAAGCTTTGTTTGAACTCTGAACCAACTTTTCTCCGATATGAAGATATTGTGAATTGGATTGATGAGAGTGAAAGCTATGCACTAACCATTAGAATTACATCTGCCAAAATTGAATTTTCATTCCAGGAAGCAACAAAAAGGGGCCGAAATAGGACACCACTATGTACAAAAGTTGAAAATCATACATGCCCCAAAGAGAACATGGAGAGTTTGCACAAGCACTTGTGTTAACGAAAACAAACCTATTCTAATCTAAACTAACCAGAGAGGCAAGTGGGCATTTAAGTAAAACCCTGCAACAGCAGGAGAAGTATCTTCCTTCCTTACAAATTGTGACCATGTAATTGATTTGGCGTTGAACATGGTTGGAAACAAGAGTGAAAAACCGACTTGTAGATGGTGTTTCACCCTCCTCAAAGTATCAAAAACAAAATATATACCTCCTGAAGTTGTTATGAGCTTGATCCGGAGGCGCTACTGCGCGACCTTTGCACACCGAAGCTCAACCTCATGTTCTGAGTGAACATGACCGGTGGCAACTCTATCTTTGGCTCTAGACTAGTCAAATATCGATTGGGCATGACTTGATCTTTGTGACTTTCCCATTACTTTGAAGCTTAATCCCACGATGGGATTTTCTTACAGACTCTCCTTCCGAAGGTGATTGCTTGCAGGATGTGTCGCGCAAAGATGGGGCGCGTGAGGTTCTGCCTCTACAATCAACTTAGTCTCCTTCAAAACTTCGCCCTCAAGAACTAACTAAATTTATTCGAATAGGCACCCGATATTTCATCATACCACTGAGTCACACGAGTCATACCATTCTTTAATTGTTATGTAGTCGTCGAACATGATGAAATTGGCTAGAGATGGGGCATAAGTAAGGGGTTGTTCATTTTGTGGACAATTAGAAAGAGGGGAATCATAAGGAAATGGGAGGATGGGCACGAAAGGAATTATGGCAAAGAAGTTGAGATGAGAGGATGGAGGAGGGGAATTCTCAATGGGGGTATCGCGTGAAGAAGTCGGGAACATGTGCAATGGGTTGAGATGAAGGAAGTCATGGCGTAGAGGAGTGGAAGGGTTTAAGATGGTCGCACAAGGTTGCCCCATTGACAGGTTGCCGTATGCTAGCTTTATAAACGTCCACCCACTCAGTAATCCAGGAAACATCTCGGTGAAAAATGTAGCTTCACTGGGCGCTAAACTAGCCTCGAACAAGGCCGACCCATGGACAAGGGACCTCGAACAACTCTAGTTGCTCAATGAACTTTGTATCCTTAATGCATCATGTCCATCTCCATCTTTTTGCACCTCTCTCTCAAAATCAACATCTCGCCATGGAATTTCCACCATTATATGCATGAACTTGTTCTTCATAAACATCATGGTTAGAAAAAGGGGGTTATATGCATTTTTAGGATAATGGGGCTTATACAACTGATTTGGAGTTGGATTTTAAATTTGTGGTGATGGAGGGAAATAGATTTGCTATCAGGTAAATGGGAATTCCATGAAGGTAAAGAATTCATGATCGCACAACTTCAAAAGAAGAAGGCATAACAATGAAAAAGGGAGAAATGAATGAAAGGAGAGGAGACATGTCTCGTGAATGAAATAATGGGTGTGTTTGGATCACTGAGTCGCCAGATGTGTGTTGAAATATGCCTCCAAATCCCGAATCTTAGCAAACCACATCAAACTTGCCGAGATGAAGATGTAAAGTTCTTCACTCTTTTCCCAATGGGCGTGCAAAAACTATTGGTGGTCAAACTTACACCCGTGTCGGATATGGAAGGAATGAGTCGTTTGAGACAATAATGGAACCGTATCCAAGTTGTGGGACCTTGTCCGACCTAAGACATATCTCCTGAGAAGGTTGATTTCTCTATCTATTTCTAGTGCTACCGCTTTACTCCTAATGGTGAAAGTAAATCCTACACTAAACATGCCAAGGGACCAGGATAAAAGGATGTACAGATAGGGGAAATGCTAAGATAAGGAACGAGATAACGCCGGAAAGAGGGTCTATCACTCTCCACGAGGGCACAAGAAACACATAGGTCACAAAAGAAGAGGGTGGATGGTGCGCGCCACGTATCAACACGCGGCTTGACCTTCCAAAGCAGTGCACAACACATGAACATGGGACCTGCAATCCAAGGAGACACTCAACATGCTAGAAAATGCAAACAAAGAGGCGAGATGCAATGAAAATGAGAAAGGGAAGACAAAATTTCCACAAAGCACAATTTTATTGCTTCTCGACACAATCATTTTCATTAACGACAGGAGGCAAGAATACATTGCAAAGACCACGCCAAGGTCTCAAACCCGTGGAAGTCACCACCATTTTGGCATGGTGTTGGTAGAATAGAGAGGATCCTTTTTACAAAGTAGAACTCTACTATTTATAGAAGAAGAAGGAGATAAAAGAAGGAGAAAAGGAGGGAAACACATATTCAAATATCTTACCACCAATAAAGAAGTGATTAATTCCTTCACATCCACCTCGCAAGGTTGTCAAGGATGCACTTCCCCATGTCTGCTTTTGGCATGTGGAAGAATGAAGAAAACAAGATCCGATTGAAATTTGGTTGTTGAGGTCAATTAGATGTGTGCATTGATGATAAGAAAGAAGTCTCCCTATTTAACACCAATAAAATCCTACCTAGATTTAAATTTGAATAGTCCAACATGTAGCTTGTGTCAATAGCTCTCTCGAGAAGCCTAGCGCGCCCCAATCTAAGCACTGCAATGTGGTTATGGCTGCCATAAGTCTACAGTGTCGCTTTAACACGCAATGACATGTGGCGAGTGTTGATTGACTAAGGAAATCGCCAAGTGTTCATTAGTTTTTTATTTTCTACCACGTATCACGCACCACTTGGTTGTCCAGATTGCACCGTGTTGGCACACTTTGATAGGTCGTGCATGTAGCACACTAAATTATGATAGATGATGTGACATGCTGATCACGCCGCATAATGCGCAAGGTGTGAAAGCGAGAGGTGCAAATGTGCACACGTGAAGGACAAAGCGCGTGAACACGATGCACGTGGAAGGAAAGAAGGCATACTTACGTATGAAAGTATGGTAGAAGGATGCGAGCATCCAACTCGCGAAGACATGAAGAAAATGGGTGCGCGAGAGTTTAATGTATGAAAACGCGCAAAAAGGAATGCCATGGACTTAGCCATTTTGGAAGAAAAGTCTGTAGAGGTGTGCGCAAGGAATGCACGACAAGGTAGGAAAGAAAGTAGGTGCGCAAAGGGAAGGTGCAAAGGGGAAATGGAAGGAGATAACAAAATGCAGAGGGAGAAGTAGGAAGTCGTGTAAGGGTGCGCAGAGGAACTTCAACTAAGTAAATTGTGCCAAGGGGTCCAGCTTGAGTGCGCACAACTTGAAAAGTGAAACATCAATGTCATAATAAAATATAAGTTATCCAAATAACTAGGAGAGTTATTTGGATAATAGAAGTATCTACACTATCCTAGGAGGTTTTTGCCTCACTTGGGTCTCGTCATCCTCCTGAGAATGATCGTGACCTATATCATCACATTGACTCCTACAATACACCTAAATCTACTCAACTTCTGACACATTCTATCTCGCAAAGTAATCAACCTACCTAAAATATCACGTGTCAACCATGTCTCGTAAGGGGGCAAAGGTCACATATTGATATTCAATCTACAATTATCTTAATGTCTACCAATATTATACAAGTTGTAGTTATTGCAATAGGATCAAATAATTTGGCATGTTTGTTTGTAGTATCATAAACATGCTATAATAATTCCACCTCCACTATGTCTTCCAGATATTTTACGTTAGGGTGTAGACTAAAGCATCAACAATATATAACGAATAAGCCCCATAATTCATATAGGGTGTAATTAGTCAAAATCAAGCTATTGTTATGTTCTCTCCCCATTACAAGTGGTTTGATGGGTCACACATGCAACACATATTTTTCCCTAAAATTACAAATCCAAATATCCTCATTAGACATCAATATTTATCCATATTCAATATAAGTTTCCATTACTAAATTCATAATAGATCGATGATAATATATTTACACTATTCAAAAGTAATTGCTACTTTATCATTTGGTGGTGCACCTATAACTGGTGTGCCCCACATTATCTTATGGATAAGGGAATGTATCCTTCACTCCTCCTCGTCCTCCTCGTACTTCACCATCACCACGTGTCGTTTTCCTACTATAATTGGGAATAAAAATACCTATTGTGTTCCCATGACCACTATGTGTAGCCATTTGTACATCTGATACCATCACTTTCAACCACTACCATGGGTGGATCCACCTCATTTGTTGATGGTGGCACTATATTGACACTTTCAGCCTTGACATATCACATTCCATGTATGTTGCATGTGATTATTTCTACCATGGATATAGTGTTGGGAACATCTTGTGTAAACCCAAAATTATAAGTGACGTGCTCATACCGAAATAGTTCCCCTATTTTGAAGAACCAATCCTCTTGCTGATACTAGACCTTACCTATCGTAGCTCCAAGACATCCTTAAACCTTCTCGTAAAGTCTCTGTAAGGTCTCCATATAATACCCCTAGTGTCAATTCATCCAAAAGTTTATAATACTCCATAGTACTAAGCCCCCTGTTGTGTGGAATAACCCATACTGGTGTAAAAATATTTAGATGGACCCAATCATCACATGTACCTCCTATAATATATACACATCTATATTCTCATAGACCCACAAACCTATAGAAATGTGATGGCCCCTAACCCACTTTCACGATTCTCCAATACAAAAACGATATAAATCCATGTATAGTCATGCCTATATACGCACCAACCCTATGCATACCTAACACCCCATTCCTAAATTGATTAGGAAACCTCTACAAGGTGGTATCCAATGACACTCTACCTCCATAAAATTTTATGAAAGAAGCCATAAATATGCACATAAACTTCGACATTCATGGAATGTTGGCCCATACTATATCACCAGGTCACATAGTCGACTTTAATGGTCCTATTGATCGTTCAAACTTGCACCCGTGTCTCGGATCTCGAATGATCGAGTCATTTTAGTAAAAATGGAACCGCTCTCCAAGTTATGGGACGTTGCACCTTGAGATGAATCTACAGAGAAGCCCGATTCCTCTATCTATTTCTACTTCTACTCGCTATCGCTACTCCTAGTGCTAAAAGAGAAAGCTAAGCTAACAATGCCAAGGGGACATTGAAATAAGGATAACCGAAAGGAAAACTAATCTAAGGAAGGCAATATTACCAGTAAAAGAGGGATGCACACTATCTCGTTGTGAAAGAAAATGAAGGAAAGGCGTGAAAGAAGGCTAGGTACTTTAACACAACTAAGACGTATTTACTGATCGATTTCACTAACACAACTAAAAAGGGAACTGCAAGGGACGTAGAATGACACAACAAGCACTCAATGCAAAAGAAAAGGCAAGAAGAAGGAATACAAACATGTTAGGACAGAGAATAGTCACAAAACGATGCTTCCATTACTTCCAGAAATGCACAAAGTTGTTATAGTGGTTAAAGAGGTCGATATCCGCATGCACGAGTCAAATCTAGAGGTCCGCGACTTGTAATACGTAAAATATGAAGTCCTTAAGAAAGTGCATAAGAATCGAAAATGCCCAACATTAACAATGAGCTCAACTCTTACATTTATAGATGAATTCATGGAAGAAGAAGAGGAGGGAAAATCTGAATTTGAAATGCAACTATTAACAAGAAGCATTCAAAGGTGCTTGCAAATCTACCTAAAATTCTGTCAAATGTGCTTCCTCAAGTCTGTTTGGTGTGTTGGAGAAGGAAAGAGGGCATATCAAATCAAATAGGGTGGTTGGAGTAATCAAATCTGCTCATTAATTCCCAGAAAGACATTTTCCCTTTTCTCACCTACCGGATCTCGCCAAGAACTTGAATTTGAATGTCTAACACTGTCTATTAAGACTAGCGCATGCCGATCGAAGCTTTGTAGAAAAATATATGGTTGTCAAAAGTTTTTCAGAGTCATCTGCGTACGTAAGACATGTGTTGCACACATATTGGTTAAAAGGACGACCAAATGTGTAAATGTTCTTGTCATTTTTGCCAAATGTCACTCATTGATTTGTTGCAAGGATTCGGTGCCCTCTTGGTGTACTTGGACTGGTCAGTGTGTGGCATACTCAAGTGTCTTAGAGGATGACGTGGCACAGAATGACACAGAGGAGGGAAAAAGTATATGTGCACAAAAGAATGAGGCCTGGGAAGAAGGTCAAGGAAGGCGCACACAATGTACACAGGGGAAACGAGGAAAAATGATGAGTAGAGAACGTATGGTCAAGGCAAAACTATTACAAGGTAATGTGCAGGGCGCACGAGAGGGCCGAGACTTAGCCGATCAAGCAAGTGTAAGGCGCACACACATGATGAATATGTGATAGAAGAAGGCGAATGCGCAAAAGATGTGCGCAAGGTAAGATTGGAAAAAGAGGAAAAAGAAAATGGAAAGGGGAGAAGGGGAAGTTCGTAAGGGTGTGCGAGGAAACAAAGTGACTAAGTGAATGTGCCAAGGAGACAACCGAGGTGCACACCACTTGTAATAAAGATATCTCGAGCTAGAATATGTATGTAAGTTGTTCGAATACCTAGAAGAGTTGTTTGATAACATGTCCTATGATTGGAATTGACTAAAATATCCATGTAATCCTTGTTTGTACATGAATATCATCATCTAGAACATGTACCCTCTCGCCCATAATGGGAAGCCTCAAAATATGGTATACATCCTCTACAATAAATGCCAT
Source organism: Taxus wallichiana var. yunnanensis (assembly GCA_018340775.1). NCBI lineage: Eukaryota > Viridiplantae > Streptophyta > Pinopsida > Cupressales > Taxaceae > Taxus > Taxus wallichiana. The sequence continues at coordinate 173,242,973 of CM031236.1, forward strand.
CTCCTTATATGGAGTTAGAAGGTATGTGTTTGCATTCCACCTTCCCGGTGAGTGCGATGATCAAATGCATGTTACTAGGCATATCCCCTAATCTAAAATTATTCCTCGTGCCTACCCTATCTTGTATATTCCATGAAACATTATCTAGGAGAAGTTAATCGTGTTTCTTTAAGATGACCTCAAAAAAACTTCAGAACTATGTAAGTATCTTTGTAACCACAAACAAGTAAACATGACAACTATTAAAACCATTTCTAACCAAAAATCTAATTAAAAAGTAGGAAAACCATCTTTTAAGAAATAATCAAGACAAAAATTCTATTTTCACACACAAGGAAAAACCGTTTATTTAGGACAAAAAAATTGGATGAAAATGTTGAACAAGAGGTGAAAATGTCATAAAAAAGAAAACCATGAAAATATCATTGTTTCTATCATTTAGGAAAAAAATTCCACATTTTAATTCATAGGATTTCGCTACAAAAAACACCAAAAAGAAAATTAATATTTTTTTCTACATCTATTTTAAACAAAAACATGATTCTCGAGTCACTCACCACCTCCCCATGTACTTGATTTAATAAAACTAAATCTAAATGTAAGGTCACTTCTGATCGATAAATATGACAATAATCATGCAAGATTTAGCTAAGAACTATAAACAAGTGTGATAGATAGGGCATATAGAACGACTCATCCTGGAACTATAGATGTAGAATGATTTTGGGCTAGTAATCGATCCGGAAAGATGAATTCTAGATTTTATTAAGCTTTGTTTCTTAAACCTCGAAGGTGACAATCGCAAGGTCATGACTTCTTAGGAAATACCACGACTACTACCAGCGTTGCATTTGTGCTAGGAGTTGGTTTAACTATAAACAAGTCCGATAGATAGGGCATATAGAACGACTCATCTCAAACTATAGGTCTAGAATGATTTTGGGCTAGTAAGAATCGATCCGGAAAGATGAATTCTAGATTGTGTTAGCTTTGTTTCTTAAACTGGAAGGTGACAATCACAAGGACATGACTTCTTAGAAATAACACGACTACCTAGGCGTTAGCATTTGTGCTAGGAGTTGGTTTATGTGGAATAACTTTGGTCATGGTTCTTTTTCTCATTTGCTTATCATCACTTTTCCTTCACTATAGGTCGCATCAGTTTGCTTCATTTCTTCTTTGTTGCACATGTACCGTAAAACAAACCATACTACTTACACAATACTCAAGCACACATTATATGAGTAAAAATTCATATGATTGATTCGAATAACCTCTGTGGTCACCCCAATGCGATTTGTGACCAAGTGATGTACTACATTTCGATTCAATGTAGTTCTTTACTTGCAGATTGAAATAGTGTCCCTTGATCTAGGTTTCCCTAGTGTCAATCGCACAAAGAATAGTGGGTTACAACTACTTTGACCCAATGATAAAATGTGTGGTATGTAATTTTGAATAAGCCTCCCCCTATATAGTGAATAATGCAACCCAAAATGCAAATCCCATGTGTTGTTCTTTATAGGTGATAGATATAGAAGTGAAAGCCCAATCACCTCTTAGAATAATTAGTAGGTTGTTTGTGTGTATATATGAGTTATTTATTTGAATTTCGCACATAATGACACAAAATCTGACCTAGGTCGTGAAAAGGAAGCAAAAAGACCCAAAGACAAAGAGGACCAACAAAGCAAAGAATCAAGTGAAAAGCACATAAGTTCCCGTAAGGACTTTAGTTCTTGACACTATTGTCTTGTCAGATGGTACTGGCATGAAATAAGAATACAAAAACAAGACCAAAGACAGGATTAAGGATCCTTATGACACAAACAAAAATATGCAAAATGCAAGATAAAAATACAAGTAGAGTCAATCAAGGCAAGAGAAGGACCAAATAAATGTCATCGCTTCCTAATCTTCATACTTAAAAATCATGTATATAACAACATAATAAATGCATAATGTAATAGTAAAATTACATATTTTAGTGACTACATTTTCCCCACTTTATGCTTTGGTGGATGAAAATTTAGTAAGATAAAGTAGAAAATAAAAGTGTACCTTGGCAATGAGAGAAGGTTGTTCTCTGTAGTAGCGTCCGAATAAGTATTGAGTATGAAGAATTGAGAGGTCTAAGATGTGTATCCCGGAATTCTTAAGAAAGGATATGGATCATAGGGGTAACCTCTTCAGGTGCATGTAGTTTCCTTTTTCGAGTGTGTTTGAGATTTTATTTATTGTTCCATGTGTGCTTTTCCTTCATTGTTTATTGTTTGAGGGATTTGCTCCATTGCTCCATGTGTATTCAATTCTTTTGGTACATGTGATTGAAATTTAACTTGGAAAATATGGAAATTAGAAATGTTAATTGAAAAATTCTAAACGAAGGGGTTATAACACACCCGTAATGCCAAAAGATAAAGGGATAAAAATTTGTTCATGTTTGTTGATTTTCTACCTGAGACGGTTGGGGGAGTCGAGAGTGATCAATTATCGACCTAAGTCGATCATACTAAGGATTTTGGGCATCGTTTCGCGAAGCTAGAGATTTGAGCGTCCCTACACTAAACTTCAGATTTAGGTGTCCCGTCGCCGCTAAGGGAAAGTGTATTGGGAGAGCTATATAAGTTTCCCTCCAACCATTAATGCTTCCCCATGGATAAGTGCCACTGCAGATAATCACAAACTCGATTTATAACTTGCCTTGGGGGACACATTGTTCTAGGCATATTGTTGTCTTGCATATGCCCTAGGTGTCACTTCCTTATTTTGTTCCTACTCTGGTTCTTAAGTTAGTGCTTTGTGACATGCCACTGACTTTAGTTCCTTTTAGTAACTGATTGTAATTTGAAACTAACTGTGTAATCGCTGATACCGGAGGAGACATTAACTGGGAAACTATTGATATTGCTCGTAACTTTTTTTCCCCCAAGACATTATTGCCCAGGTGGGACACTAGCGCGTATTGTTCCTATCTGTACTAGGTGGTTCTCGTCTAACTTGAGTTTTGTGACCAAGTCTATTTTTGGCCCTCTTTTCAGAATCGGTTTATGTGTTTTTCATGCGTTGTTTGTGATTCTCAGTAATTCTTTGGGAGGGTTAAAAGGTTCACTCGATGTTTTCCCCCATGTATTTACGGTGCGTGAGATAAACAAAAGCAAACGGAGCCCAAATGGGGAAGGATGAAATTGATGTGCACATATGATCTAGGAATACTTTGCATGGGAACATGAATTGCGTATGGTATTTACCATGGCAAAGAAAAAATAGGCAAATGCTAGCGTAAAGTATTAGTGACACACAAACAATGCACACAAAAATAACTAGTGAAAACACATAGAACACAAAAAGACAGAACGAGTAGTTTGGTTACATACATTGACACTCGCTTAGGATGTCTCAAGACAATCGAAGCTTGCATTAATGCTCAGGAAACAAAAAAAAAAGTAAACATGGGGCATATCCTCAAATAACAACAAACAAAGTACAAGAAAATCGATAATCATGATTGGAAGGATTCTTTCAAGATAAATGCTACACATGAAGCACCGTTAACATGTTAGGAAAGATAAATAACATCCTACAATGTATATATCCGAGTAAGGAATGGAAATATGAAATTTTACATTGATAAAACCTAATAAAAAGTAGGAAAAAGGGTAGATGCCCCAGAGCCTCAAAGTGGGGATGGAAATGGACATGGTCGAGCATCATGCATTGTGTAATAACATGTAAAGGACCTGCAATCACCTCAAGATACCATGTGAACACACATGTGTTAATGAAAATGATAAAGCGTACTATAAACCATAAGTAACATGATAATCAAAGTGCAACATAGAGTAGGATAGGTAAGTAAGAATACAACCAATCAAGACCTAAGCTAACATGTTTTTGGATTTTTAATTGCGAATATGTAAAAATGAAACTAGAATAGTTAGGAGGGAGGAATAAGGATGCCCCCCGATGTATGTGTGCAAAGTGAGGTTCATGTAGGTAAAGATGCCCTCAATAGTCAAGTATGAACCTAGAACAAATGTGCATCATCGGGTGAGGGGGAAGTAATCGGCCCCCAATATGTGAATGTTGTAGTGATCTACGCAATGATGATAAGGGGAAAGGACTTACTATCTTCCCATGTAAAAAGATGAACACATGTGAACATGATCCAAAGACCTAGTGTCATGTGAAGGTGCATGTATCATATCATGTGGAGTAGGATTGGTCACAAGGATGGTTTGAGATATCTTCATTCCTCCTTTAGTCCGTGGAGGTCACTTTCATCATTTCCTTCTTGTTCTCCACAAAATTGGGCTCTTCTCAGAGCAGGTCTCTCTGTAATGCAAATCCTCACCCTTGTATTTAATATTACCTCCTAGAAAGCCTCTATCCTCGCTTGAAATGTATTCACACAACCCCTCTCCTAAGATTCATTCTCTTCCAACACCGAGCATCATGCCAAAAAAATCAAGAATTGAACAAAATACATAGTCACAGCTTTTAGCTTTCTCATTCAACATGCAAGGGAAAACCATGAGAGGTGTTGTTTCAACTCTCTTCAATATGAAGTAACACATTAATTTTACCTCTCAATCTCTATCCAATCATCAAAATTCTCTCGCAATAGCTATCAAGTCTAGTAAACATCACATTCAATACTATATTAATGCACCAAGACAAGGGATACAACTGCAAAGCATTTCATCAAGTATGAATACAATGATTACCCACATAATAAAATCTCCTTTCACAACTACAAACCGAACCTTCCTCCTAGATTTTCATAAAAAATTCATGTTACAAGCATACACATAGTCCAATACCACACAAAATAGAACTCTAATCTATTACTTAGAATCATAATAAAAGATCAGCCCTTGTACCAAAAAAAAGTTGTCACATTCAAAAACATATGCATTATACAAAATTCCATGGTGCAAACTGATTTCCACCTTCCGCTTCCACGAGGAATGATCATCAAATTGAATCCCCTACACATATATAATCTAATTCTCTTATGATACATAGCTACCATTGAGATGTAATTACCCTCTCTAGAATCATATTAGCACATTATGCCTTAACAAGCCAAAATAGGCATTCTCACCAAATTTGTACATATTCCATTACTCTTTCTAGATTTATTTACCATTATAAAACTCCTATGACATATCTAGACCTATATCATGCCTCTAAACTATCAAGTTCTCTTTTCTCACAACTACACATGTCTTAAAATTTGAATTTACCATTTGGGAGGGAAAACCTCCAATTTGAAATTTTGAATTGCCCATTCACTCAAACCTCTCTTTCATGACTCCATACATATTAAAATTGCAGTTTATCCTCTTATCCTAATGAATTTGTCTCTTGAAGTGTCTTCTTAATGATGCTCCGTAATCATACACATAGTTCCATGCAAAGTGACCTTGTTTCCTATAAAAAAATAGGGATTGGATAGAATTTATTTGTTTTATGTGTGGCAGAATCCTTATGGTATCCTTAAAAATATAACATTTTAAATGTTAAATTTGTAATCTAATCATCTATGTTTGATAACTACATTATAGGTCTTAGTCTCTTCTCTCTCGTAACATGCATTAGAGTGATATCTTGATTGTGGAAAATGGTTGGTCAGTATTATGAACCATCTATATGAATGCTCTATTTTGATATGAGTGGAAATAAAGGTTTATTTTACCCTAGTATAGGGGTGTATTTGAATATATTTCATTTCATCAACCTTGTTTTCTTAGTGTATTATTTTCTCCTTGTGATCTATTTTGGAAGAGACTGTGGTTTGTTTCAACATGAGAAGAATTGTGATTAGTTGATTATATTTAATTTTAATAATTGAAATTATGTGTCTTTATTCTTAGGGGTCTATGAGATAGATCTAGTTATGTATTTTCTTCTGGAAACTCTAATGTAAAATGATTAGAGTATTCTCGATGAAAAATAACCATGAAGAGGATTATTTATTTTTGTGCACTCTTTGTGACTTGTTACGTAGAGATCCTAAATATGGATTACTCTTAGAAAAAGAAAATAACTACCTCTATCTTACACTCAATTAACCATTCATAAATAGAATAATGCATTAATTGTTATAACATTAGATAAATGATAAAATATTACTCAAATACAAATGAGGATATGAAGAAAATTATTATATAAGTCAGAAAAATAAGATCTGGATGTGTAGATTGGGGGAAATCTAGATCAAATACTAGAGATACTTCGTTATGAATTATATAACTAGAAATTAAACATGGATAAGACCATAGAAATTTCATACAATTTAAACTTGAACCGTATGGTCTTGATTGGATTTATATGGTCTTGGAAACTTTGAAAATTGGGATATAAAACTTCCTATATGCTACAATTTCCTAGAAATTCCCTTCGTTATATGTCTCGCTTGATTAGATAACTTCAAGATTAATTGTAATCACCTACAACATAGTAGAAATGCTAGAAACTTGTAATACTATTCATCAAATCATTAACAAACCAAAAGGAGAAACCATGTGTGTTGTGAGGCTAAGATAACCTCGCGCTTGACTTAGATGAGCCAATCCAAGTGTTGACCGCATGCTCTCATGTGGGATCAAGCCTCATGTGGTTTTAGGTTCTTGTGTAAGTTTTAGTGTGATCTAAGTCAATCCCCTATGGGTTCCCTAATTTATCTAACAAAAATATAATGGGATAACTATATAGTATATAATTCTTAACATAATAGTAGTGTGATGTGGTGTGACCTACCCCTTTTTTGTCAAACCCTTTGACAATTCTTGAAGTGTTTTTTCTCTTGTTAAGACATGACTCTATGACCTTTTCATGCTTGGAAATGGAGGAAGCTAGACTATTTGACCTTATTGAGTTCTTATGACATGTAATAAGGGATTCTCTACTTGATGTACCACCGATTTAATAATATTTTAGAGAGCCTTGAGTGCTTTTGGAATGATATTTACAATATGATCTTATTAGAGTTTTAGGTGAGTTATAAAGTGATGTTTAATTTCATATATATGTTAGGAAATTAAATGTTAGTTTTAGGGGTTGAGTTTGTTGAACAACCAACACCTTATTTCTAGGATTGATTATCTCCTATATATTTGTAACTTGTGATATATGCAATAGTGAAGATCCGAGAATATTATCTCTGTAAAACTGTTGCTGGTCTATCATTTGGTATCAGAGCGAGATGGGCTTCTGAGAATTTCAAGGGGAATTCCTTGATTTCGCCCCGAGGATGAGTAAGGCTTGATTTTTAAAATATTTTATCATAGTTTGTATTTAGCCTGCTATAGTATTTGGTTTTGGTGGTATTCGTGGAACTGCACTATTTCATTTGTTGTAGACCTATGTGAGTTTCATTTTCATATATATTCTAGTCAACTCACTCGAATCCAACAACAAGCACATTGGTCTGACTCTATGCTACAACCATCAAGTAATCTCAAAACAGTGCTTTGGCGTTTCAGACTTTTGATTGGTCAAAAAAATTCTTCTTCGAATCTCAGTTTTCACGGTGATCTCTCTTGGCAAGGCATACTGGCATTGAATCTGCAGATTATAAGGTTCAATCTAAGGTGCAGCAAAAGAAGAGAATAGCTTGTAAGGCGCATAGACAACTTGTTGTATGTATGCATCACATTTCATTCATCTCGGTATCCAAATCGACACTCGGTCCTCCACAACTCAACATTTATTTTGCCTCGACAATAACTCATCCAGATTTGGTCTTGCATTTTAGGAACTTTATGCAATAAATTATTTAGCGAGGAATAATGAATTTTCCCCAAATCGAGATCAGAAAGTAGACCTGGATCGTGGTTTGTTGACATAATTTATAGTGGTAGGTGTAAGGTTATGATTGGTGAATGTATTCAACGCTTATTGAGTACGGTTGTGGCTATGTATTTGCGTGGTTTCTTTACATTCTTTGTTTCACCAAAAGCTTCTGAAAATTCCGTGCTCTATTGAGGGAGAAAGAGGCTAAGCATAATTTGAAAGTCCGATATACATCCCCATCCTACCTTATTTGATTTTCTCGCTAACACTCGAATGGTGACATGTGGCTTCCTCTAAATCCATGCAAATAACAAGTAAACATTGAAGAGTGGCTTTGAGACACTATATTTCAACGTTGAAGAAGACTCGACAAGCATGGTATGTGAATCCATCTAGATCTGCATAGTGGTGTTCCTCACAATAGCCATATGATTTATTATAGTTTGGTAAGTTTGTCATTTAAATCATTTTAAGTGTTAAATTCGTGACTTTGTTCTTATTAGTAATTTTTAGTGAGTAATTTTAGTCATTAGTAGTCATGTAGCAAGCGAAGGTCTATTAGTTTTATATCTTAAAAGAGAGAGAGGGGGTCAGAGTTTTATTAAAAGCCTTAGTGTTTTGTCGCTTGAAAAGAGTCCAAGTAAATTACTTGTGTCAATTTCAAAATTGTCATTTGTCATCAAAAGAGTATTTGTTCTATTGTGTAGAGTCAAAATATTGTCAAAATAATAATTAAAAAAATTGCCTCATGGACGCACTTTCACTTGTACCTACACGACGTCCAAATTATTTAAGGTAACTTTGAGCTTCATGTTCATATTACGCTGAGCTAGTAGCGTCGCACCGGAGGATGGAGGAAAATTGAGGTCAGAGGTGATTCAACGACTTCTCGTCGATTGCGGCAACGACGGGCAACATATCAACTTTGGTGACATGTGTGTGTGTGTGTGTGTGTGTGTGTGTGTGTGTGTGTGTGTGTGTGTGTGTGTGTGTGTAATCTGATTTTAGTGCTTCCAATGTGGTACACTTTGAAGTTTTCAATAAGTAAAAATTTAACATTGAGGAGGGGAACATGATCCAATGTTCCATTTCTATTATGTTATCTTTTCTATGTATGTACGAGCAACAAATTTCAATAGAATTTCCTATGTTATTCCCTACAAAGAGATGTGATGAGAGCTGAGAATAGAACTTGGCATATCATGATGTGGTTGTAGGTAAACCGCTTGAAAAAATTCATTTGTGGTTAATAAAGAAAACCACCATTCTTGGTTGTTGGTAATCCATTTGCAAAACCATCACTTTGTGGTTTGTGGTAAACCAATCAGAAACCACCATTCTCGGTTTTTGGTCAACCGCTTGCAAACCATCCCCGAGGTTTGTGATCATCCCGTAAAAATCACCGATCATGTGCGCAGTGCAAAGTACAAAGGCATGTTTTCCCCATGTTCGCACTAAGGGGGAATGTCGAAATTAAATGTTAGTGCTCCACATTAGTATGATTGTAAATAATAATTACAGTGGTAATTATTATGGTTGTTATGGTTATGTCAATAAGTGGTTAGATTGTCTATATATATATATATATATTACGGGAATATGGTTTTAGGTTGGTTGAGGTTGTTGAACAACCAACACCTTATTTATAGGATTGATTATCTCCTATATATTTGTAACCTACGATATATGCAATAGTGAATATCCGAGAATATTATCTGTGTAAAACCGTTGTTGGTTTTTCAATATATCCTTCCATGGGTAAAATATTATAATAAGGTTGACCTTAAGAAGATGAATGACACAATAAATATATTTAAATTGACAATAGAGTCATAGATGTGAAAGGTCAATATTCTACAAGTAGGCCATGGCCGATTCCACATCTCAACAAAATTATATAAGGTAAGAGAGACATGAAGAAAAAATAAATTTGTGGCATGATGAATAGGGATATTTTACTACTTTCATCAAATAATATTTTTTGGATTGATGACAGAGCAAAGTGTAAATATGAACAAGTCCTAAAACATATAGAGAGATATAACAATTGGATTATGAATGTGAGAATTTGTCTTGGAAAGGAAGAAAAATAGAACTTGGCATTGTAGAAGGACAAGAGACCGATTTTAGGCTCCACATTTGCAAAGGTATATTAAAATATTAATCATTTTCTTCTTTGAAAGATTGTGGTTGAGTATATATGTAACTCTTCCTTGGTGTACTCTATTTGTATTATGGAAGCATGAGAAATATACCTCCTTGATTATAGGGGTTTTTAGGTAGTATAATGTATAAATAATGATATATGATTGATATAAATAACTCTTGGTGATGAGGAGTGAGATGTAAGGTTTATGGTATGACTATTCTTAAATTGCAATAAGTGGATAGGACTGAAGTTCATGATCTTCTTCCTTGGATTGTAGATAAAATTTTGTAGAGTTTTAATAAAATGAATGGACTTTTATTAACTATTGAGAAAACATGAAGCCGTCACTATTAATAATAAATACATGGATATATATTTTAGTTCTATATCACCTTCTTATAGTTAGAGTAGTGATTGTTGGGTAGCTTGGAATTTATGTGTTTGAAATTGATCTTCTCGCATACTCTATATTAAGGTATCCAAGAGTCTTCTTGAATCATTATGGACATGCATGGAATTATTGTGGTTGGTTTTAAATCTTGTATGATTTTTTAGCCTAATGATTTAAGGAAATTTTAAATCTTTATCATAAGATTGATATCAAATGAATATAGGAGTAATAACCATGATCTAATATGAAAAGTACAAGAAAGTGTGTAAGATAGAGATACGACTCAATTATCTTATATCGAGAGATCTGGAATGATTATGGGATGGAAAATAGGATGGAACTAGGATATTTAAGCTATGTTATGAGAAACTAGAATCTATAAAACAGAACTAGGTAATTGGGGACATGGCCGCACTGCATACACTAGTGTATGATATAGGTGCTTGTGTATTGAAAGGTGTTATACTTCTACTCTTTTCAAGGTCTAAACTTAGTTTCTTCCTTTCATAGTGTGTGTGTGTGTGTGTGTGTGTGTGTGTGTGTGTGTGTAATTGAATCATGTCACTTGAATCTTTGTTCCAGTTGCACCAAAATAGTGGGATACAACTAATTTACCCTAAGATGAATCATGAGATAGAATTCAGAAATATCCCCTCATATGTAGTGAATAATGTAAACCAAATGCATTCCTTGAGTGTTTATTTTGTAGATGGTAGATAGAAAGTGAAATACCAAGTTTCCACCTTTCACCCAATAATAGTATGTCATGTATATGTATGATTTATTTATTTTAATTTCATCATTAACAACCAAAAAGGCTAACCCAAAGTGATAAAAAAGACTTTATAAAAGATAGCAAATGATGTGGCAATCCAAATTTGAAAAAGAGGGAAAAAGGACAAAATCACCCAAATGGGAAAATAGCTCCTAGGCGCACTTATCCCTAATGGACGATACTATTCAAGATTCTCAGAGAATATAATAAAAAATATAGAGTTGGGTTATGTGTTGTTCAATGTTCAAAACTAAAGTTCCCATTCGAGAAGAGTAAGTGTAAAGAACATCAAAAGGGATAAAGTAATGCAAAAGAAAAAAAAGTTTTGTTAATGTCTAGTTTTCTTGCATAGGAATCATGCATATAATGACATATTTAGAAGCATTATGTAAGTAGTAAGTGTGTGATTTGATGACTACATTTTCCCCACTTTATGTTGATGAATGAATATTCGATAGCATGAAGTAGATAGGAATAACATTACTTGTGGAGAGATGAAGGAGTCAGAATAATAGCATGCCGAATGAGGATTATACTTGATACCATGTTGAATGGAGATTAGAAAATGTGTATTATGGAATCTAGAAGAGGAAAAGGATCATAGGGGTGACCTTGCATTCATGGTAGAAATGATGCTTGTGTTAGTTCCTTGATACTGAATTTGTCGAGCATCTTATGCTTGAGATTTTTCCTTGTTCCATTTGTACATTTCATTTCGTTGGAGTAATGTCAAACCTCCAAAAGAAGATAAATGTAGTCAATTTTTATGATAAATGAAATTGAACTTTAACTTAGTAAATGTGAAATAGTGATGCTTATTGAAAAATTGAATCAAAGATATAACATACTTGCGTACCATGAAAGAAGAGATATAATTGTTCCCATATGTTTTCTACCTTGAAGATGGTTGGAATGATACTGAGGATTTAGACATCGTATCTCCAAACTGAGGATTTGAGTGTTATGTTATTAAACTAACTATTTGAGCATCATGTTGCTAAACTAAGGATTTAGGCATCCTGTCACTAAGGGAATAGTATTGGAAGATCTATAGGATTTTCCATCCAACCGTTATTGCTTCCCCATGGATAAGTGCCATTGGATATGGTCACAAACCAAATAGAAACTAGTAAATGACGATCTAAATAAAATAGAGTAACTAGTTACCTTACCCAAAGTATGTAACTTGGCACTAATTATGTTTCTATTATTCCTTATAGTAAAATTAAATTGAGTATCTCATACTACTAGAAATTAGAAAATATTGTCACCGAAACCTATTGATCCCGTAATGTTCCTATTTTTACCCCAATGACATAACTACCCAGGTGGGACACTAGCACCCACCACTCCTGTCTTTGTTGGGCACTTCTATCCCCGCTATGATTTTAGCATAATTATGATTATGAAATTGTTACTTATCTCTTGTTTGTTCTGATTTTGTTGTGTACCATTTCGTGTCCTGTCTCTAGACTATCGTGTGAGGGTGAAATAACCACTCGATGATTTCCCCACTCATTTAGTGTGTGTGAGATGAACCAAGGTGAGTGTGGCCCAAACAAGGAAAGATAAAATTGATGTGCACATCTAAAATATAAATCACATAAGGGTAATATAGAACCACCATAAGTACATGCAAAACAATGGGAAATGCTAGCCAAAAGTGTTAGTCATAAGTAAACATGGAAAAATGCAATAGTAACTAGTCAAAACACATGGTAACATGGAAAAAGACACGATGAATAGTTGGTTGAATATATGGGACACCACTCAAGATGTCACAAGGAACTCAAATCCTATAAGGATATAGAAGTAAAAAACTCAATCGAGCATAGGGAATAGACTGCAAAAAGTGACAATCGAGACACAAACATAGACAAAATACAAGTAAATAAGATAACCATGGTTAAGAAGTAGGACTATAAGACAAATTGTTCACATGAAGCACCCATTAGATTTTTAGAAAAAATGATAGTATGCCACAATGTATATAAATGTAAGTAGGAATTTATTGGTGAGAAAATTTATCGGGTGGACAAATTATGTGTCTCCACCTATGTTCACAGGGCTACACCCTCTACATGAAATGGTACACCTCCCATTATTGAAAGTAAACTAATCCAAATCCTATCTAATTTTTTTGGGTGGCCAAATTGGTTGAGGATCACACAAGGACACTCCATCAACCTATGTCAAAGTGCTTGATGGGGTACAAGGGGAGAAATTACAAGTGATGAGGTGAAATAAGTGACATTATGAAAGGAATATTACTGATGTGAGTAGGATTGCAAATCTCACACCTAGTAACCAAAGTAGTTCAAAATTCAATATAGAGGAAACAAAATGAAGTTATCTAGTGATATGGACAAATCAAGACACCAAGTTCTTGTATTCATCCATCAAAGATACAAATCTCTTGCGTCACTATGTTTACAAAGTGTATAAAAGAGGTAAATATAATAACCATGAGATTCCAGTAACAACCATGCTTATCATGTCAATGATGAGAGGAAACCATGCATACAAAGTTACACACATTCATACATCTTGGAAAGAAGAAACTATATTCCTTAATTGACATTTACACTAGTTGTACAAAGCAAGGGAAAAGGAGAAAGTGGAAGAAATTGTAGCTTTTATTCCTTGTGCATTGATACAAATCTCAACAACTACAATTTTCAAGGGCTATAGAGTGGAAATTCTTCAAAATATGGAATCCCTTGGAATGGAGAGACCATTCCAATTTATATCAATGTAAATTGACTCTTCACCTACCCCCCACATGACTCTTCATTGTCTCATTAAACTCATGACTTTTCACCTTCCTAGGAAGTGAGAAATAAGTTACCTTTTTATAAATTAAAGGGAATTCTACAATGTTACTTGATGTAGCCTAGAGTTTACCACCAACATAGCAAGAGCACGTTGGGACATCACTCAGCCTGAACTGAGCGCTCTCCCGAAGCACGCAAGGGTACCAGTCCCTCTTTAGAGAAGCTTGTTCAAGATGTTAGCATGATTGAATGTATATTTCAGATCCATAACAAATAATTAATTAAACCACAATGCATAAACCAAATCTAGATCTTAACCATGTAAAGAATACTTAAATAATTACTATAATCATATTTACCATACAAGATCCATGCTTAGTTACATCCAACACCAATATCCAGCCAATAAGATCCATTATATTAAATACTGCAAAACACATAAGCTTCATACATACATAATCCAGTCTCCATAGTCATGCACGCTAACAAACTCATAGCATAACACTACAATAACATCAAACTGTCTAAACCGTGTAAATCAATACATATTTATAGGGGTGGGGACTTGCCCTTCACCGCCCATGCACCTTCAAAAATAGGCTACATGATAATAATAGCCATGTGCCCTTACATGAGAATACAAAAGCATGCAAGCTCGCTAATAATAGATTATCTACTAGAATAATTGTTGTTTAATCCTATTAATAGCTTCAAATCTATGTATGGTGCTTGTTATTTTTCTTATATAAAATATCCTTTGTGTATACTTCAAGTCTCTTAGAAGACTTGCTCTGCACTCCATGTCCAAAATTAACACCAAAATGTAAAATGGCTAAGTCATATTTTCAAATTGTTCTAGGTGCACCCGATTTTGTTATACTTTTGTGCACTCTTGTGTGCCCTATGTCTCTGCGTGCCCAATCCTTCCGTGATTTCATACTTGAGTTGTATTTCATCAGCTCAACATTACCCAACACTTATTTCATTTCCGCCTCAAAGAATGGGTAAATGAACTTATCTCCCCAAGAATAAGAATAATGGATGAAATTATAAAGGAATTACGTGTACAAAAAGAATGGATGACTACTCGGCACCTTGCTCTTCTATAGGAAAGATTAACTCTGGATATTCATTCTTAATTCTACCTCCAAATCATTCAAATCACTCAACGACTTGACCATTTTTCTCAGGAACATCTATAAATATATCTTCCATCTCATCATGAGTCATGTTTTCCTTCTCATTCTGTAATATTCTAACAATGTTAGCCATGCTAGAGACCATTCCCTCCATGAGATCCATTTTCTGCGTAATGAGTTTACCAATGTCTTTTATTTTCTCCTTATGTGGTTTCGAACGGCTTTAAGTGCATTTCTCCTCTCCTCAATCAAAGTAATCCTCTCCACGCGCCTCAAGCGTCTCATTCTTTATTGCCTTGAGGACCTAATTTTCTTGTTCAATGGTCCTTATCTTTATAATTGCATCATGGGTCGTGTGTACATGTTTAATGCTAACTTTTCTTTCTTTAGTTCATCCTTTAAATCCTACAAGACGGCCTCATAACTCGTAGCCTTCCGCGTGATAGCGGCTTTGGCTCTCGCCGCCTCTTCTACAACATCCTTAGGTTTGGGAATACAAATGGGCCCCTCCTAAAAAAGTAACCAAATTGTCGTGCATAAATAATGTAGAGCAGAGTTAAATTTTGTTGCAACATTATCCTACAAATATGGCCTCTTTGATATGATTTCATCACCAATTTGCTTTGCCATTTTGAGGACTTTCTCGCACTTTTGCCTCATCCTTTTCCTTCTCTCGTATGTAAGTTGTTTGATCTCAATGGTCAGTATCCTTCTTATCTTCTAATAGCGCTGAAATGGTTGTTGTTTTATCTATATTTGGGCACACAAATTTTGTAGATACCTTAGTGAGGGAGATGCCCACCTATTCACTGGACATCACCGTTGGCTTATCACCATGTGG
The DNA here is from genome assembly GCA_018340775.1 of Taxus wallichiana var. yunnanensis. Classification (NCBI taxonomy): domain Eukaryota; kingdom Viridiplantae; phylum Streptophyta; class Pinopsida; order Cupressales; family Taxaceae; genus Taxus; species Taxus wallichiana. The sequence continues at coordinate 173,258,842 of CM031236.1, forward strand.
CGCGAGTGTGGTTCCTTCTTCAACCGACATGAAAAACATGAATCTTCACATAAATAAAATTTAAGCTCATCCACGTGAGTCTGCAAGGCCCCATGAAATTTGTTTTTATGTGCGCATTGTTGCCATATCTCGCATCCATCAAATCCTAGCCATAGAGGGTCATTGGGTTCTAAAGTACTTTGGAACCTTTTATGAATAATCTTGGTTGGATGATTAATGTATCCATTTGCTTTGTGTCTCATAATTTGATTCCTCATGTTCCTTACCCGAGCATATACCCTTATGAATATGTGTTCCCGAATTAGTCACTAGCCCTTGACCTCACTGTGTAGTAGGGGGTGCGCCTAATGGCTCACGCTTATCTTCACCTTTCTTCAAGCCAACGTCCCCACTATCAATGTTCTATTCCTTTAGAGCTTCTTCGTCATTTTTATTCTCCTCCTGAGGCTCATCTGTATTCTTGTTCTGAACTGGAGTGTTAAGCACGTTGTCTTCAAACTTTTCTTCTTCTGCCTCCTTTCGAGGGATATACCTATGCCTTTTCTTCTTTTCGTGTTCTCGCATTCTTAGGAGAGGTCCTCGTGACCTTATAGGGGATTGTGAAGTTCTTGTGACCTAATTCCTTGTTCTTCATAGTACCCTCTTATACTAAGGTTCCTCAGGGGTCTAGTCCAGGTCCACCTCAATTGCACCTATCTCTAACACTTCATGCTCTTACTGTAGTGGAGGGGTTACCTCGCGCACACTCTTCTCCCCAACAGTGGGCTATTTTCTACCCTTGTGATCCAAACCACCATTATCTTTCAGAAACATTCTCTAATTTCATATGATAAGGATTCTATTTTTTTAAGCTTTATTCTTGTTTCAACTATAACAAACTCAAAGAGATTACGTGTCACAAGAACATCTTCTCATTCCAATCCTGTAATATCTTGACATTTTACAAAAATTTGTAGTGGTATGTCCCTCCCATTAACAATGATGCGAGAGGTGATCATGGATATTAAAGCTCAAATAGTTACTAGGATTTTTAGGATCTAATAAGGCTTTTCAATTCTCAAAAATAGGTGTATCAAAATTATCTTAAGAACAATACAAGACATCAAGAATTCGACATACCATTTTTCTCATCCATATAAAATCGACAATATAGATTTATCTCCCATGTGTATGCTTCATGAGTGTATAGATCTACTGTAACATTGGAATAATACCAACCAATGTAAGTAATGTCTTAAAATTAGTTAAACGAAACAAGTCCCTCACCTTGTCAACTTCATGACGATATTTGTTAATGAAACCAACCAACGAAGGATACTCCTCATGAACTCTACATGTAGGTTCATACAAGGAAATCCATCTGTAATTCCAATTGCAAATTTATAGAACTCAAGAAATTGCTTTGGGTTGCTTGCCATATAGGCATGAAGTTCTCTTATAAGGTCTTCTACTTTAGCAAAATTTTCGTAGTTTACCATTTTCTACGTTAAATTCATTTGGTGATCCATACAAAGAATCTTGCTAGCATATAAGGGGCCACTTGTTGTTTGTAATCTAACACATAGCCCCGTACGGGTGACCCCGCATGACTGATGCACTATCTACTCCGACGCATACCAACTTTGTAGTAATTTCATAATCAGTGATTCTAGTGATATCTTTCAAATGAGAAATAACTATTTTATGTAGGTTTTCGGCATTGCATTTTTCAACCATTTTCATAACACCCAAAGAGATGAGGTGTCCTTATATGATTCTCTAAAGTATAGATGTGGATAGATACCCATACAATGTTGTCGAACGTTGTCACTTCATCAATTGAAAGAGAGATAAACTTAGCTTTTTTACATTCTCTTTCAAATCTTCCTTCTCTATCATCGAAAGGTATTTTTCCATTTCCCATGCACTAATGTCAGACCAATGAGACTGAGGTATGTTGAGCATTCCATTATATTGGTATAAAACTTTGAAATCGAGGAAATCTAAATTCGGTCTTCCTTTCTTTAGTATGTGAAATAAAGTAGACAATTGTATGATTTTTGCATGCAAATTTGTTTGATTTATCTTACCACTCATTTGCGATGTGATTGTTCCTCCCTTTTCTATGAGATGTCTACATTTTTTCTATTTTTCTTCATACTCATTCATGCGTATTTAACATGCATGCATTTGTTTTCGCTTTTCCACCTGTGTTTTTGATTTTCCGCCATCCTCCCCCGTTACAAAGAAAATATTGTTTTCCACAAAGTGTTTTTCTATATTGTCCAAATTTCAGCTTGCATTTTTGTTTCTTTCCCAATTTCCACATACATATTGTACATGTACATTCGGATGGGATTTATTGTTAATTATATGACCGCGGGTTTCAATAAATGGAAAGTTATGACCCAATCGAACTTGTAAGTCCTCCCAACCGTCCACATATTCTTGTTCGTTTTCAATGTTTTACTTTTTTGGGTAGAATTCTCGAGCAATATCACAATAACTGGTTTTCTCTTTCATGAACCAGGATTTGAATTTGATTTTTGTGTCCCATTTTTTTGAGTATTTATGTGTGATATCTTAATGCACTCCTAGTTTCACCCCAACAAGAAGAATATCTTCAGGATCTTGCATCTCAATAGGTATATCTTCAAGATCTGGCATGGTATCATCATTGGTTTCGTTTGGTTGATACTGTGCAGAATGCATGTCCACCTCAATATTACCTTCCACATAATCAGTACTTTGATTCTTTCCAGTGGTATCTATATGAGTGGTAGTGGTTGCGGTATCTATAGCAGCAGAGTTTCCAAAATACTTGAACAAGGACTTCTGATATTTCTTACTTACTTTTTGGGTTTTCCCATTCTGAGCACTAGCACCTTCCATTATTCTCGAATCGAGTCATGCATTAGAAAGAGCACAAATTCACATGACAAAAAATTAAGTCATCCGTCTGCAAAATTCTAAGTTAGACATTAGAGTGTACTTTGAGTCATGCATTAGCAAACATAGTGAGTTACGCGTAAGAGAAAACTAAGTCATGCGTCAGCAAAAAACTAAGTCAAGCGTCAACAAACTAAGTCCTTTCACGCATCTACAAATGCAATGAGTTGCGTGTCAATAAATGTCCTTGTCACATGTCAACAACAAACCCTTTGACACCCGTCAACAAGATCTCCTTATCGCCCGTTTATAGAAAACCTTCGTCGCGTGTCAGTAAATATTTATAGTCATGCGTCAACAAATAACATCTTTTCTTGAAGTATGCAAGTTCACAACTTCACGGTATTGGTAAGGTACCACCGTACTGGTGGTAGTATATTACCTAGCTAATCCTCTAGGTTTTTATAGGAGATGTTTTCAAATGTAGTTGAATCCGACCCCCAAAAAAATATATACTTTAAGTTTTAGGCGAAGAAGACACTAGCCCGCTCCGAAAAAATCACCTTTTCAAATTTTTGCTAAAATGAAATTTTTTCCATATTACGAATATTCGCCACTAATATTATCCCGACTTGCTATCCTTCTTCCAAAACGTTTGACGTTGGATCCTCATCAACCAAAGTGCCAACTATATGCTTCCCCTTTGTGGGCCAGGAAGTTTGAACTCATTTTCTACATACCTCCCATTTTCCAACCTCGGGCTATAGTTGGATATACACAAGGGCCGACCAAATATCACCAATTTTTAAACTCATATCCTTCATATCAATATTATATGAAATTAACCTCTCAATATATACATAGTTACTTGGATAAAAGTTAGTCTTTCCGAGAGTTTGGTATTCACATTCTACCTTATCTGCATTGAAGATCAACCGGCGCGCATTTAAAAACCTATGTACAGATGCCTGGAAATACCGTGTAGTGAAGGCACAAGGGATCTTACACCAAGGGCTTCGCTTCGTCCTTTATCATAAATCGCACAATTGAGAAGTGTTGATATACTACAAACTGTACTTGTTTACCCAATACCAAAGGTAACTCCTTGGGTATTCTCCATTCCTCAAACATGGTGCAAATTCGCGCATACCAAAAATTTTCCTCTGTTTAAATGGTCCACTCATGGTCCCATCACATGTATACTCCTCAAATATCTCTCGTATAAGATTTCTTCTCTATAGGATACTACCATATTTTATCCTTTGGCCCATCGGGCACTCCAATTTCTACAAAGACAAGTGACAAAAGGATCAAACCGAAATTAATATTCTCACCTCTCTCAGTGCGTTTCCTCAATAATCGCTTCAGCAATGAAACCTTCCAAGTTGTAAGTTACCCCTTCAATCATTTTCTTTGCTATATGCAACCATAATGTGTTCACCTACGACCATCTCTCCTAATTATTCATCTTTATTAGGAGGTGTGTTGCTTTTGGATAATTGGATATATCGTCACTTATCAATGTTCATTCCGCGACCTCCCTTTAGGTAATCGAGTGTTTTTCTTTTTGGTATGATTCCTTCCTTATCCATCATGTCGTTCTAATCTTTGTGCTCGAACTCCTCAATCATACCAAGTCCCAATCAGTGCATGGTGATCCTCATCCATCGCTCGGAAAAATAGAAGAAGTCCTCGTGGACTCTACTCATCAACCACTGGTATAATTTTCTAGGCTTTCCTAAATAAGCGATTTCATACAACCGTAAAAATCCTACCTTTCTCAAGAGATTCTCGCCCATGTCATCATACACGGTCATATAGTCGGTTGTTCTCTTGTTTTTCTTCTTTACCAATAACTTATCAAGTTCATCCTTGTTATTTTTCGTCTTGTGGTTGTAATCACTCACTTTACTCCGACGAATGTGTGAGTCCCAATCGCAACCCATGTAAACCCCCTCAGGGTACTGCATCTCAGAGAAATGGCTTTCAGGGGCATCCTCCACTGCAATTTCTTCTTCCTTATGCTTCTTTCCCCTTATGGTTGCTCCAGGTTGCCCTCCTCGGTGCCATAATAACTATAAAGGTGTGATATTTTACCTTCTTTGAGCTTTGCATGCCCTAGCTCAACTTCTCGTGCCCTAGCTCAAATCCAAACCCGAACAGATGATCGATCCTTCATGTATGACTTTATATTAGTCAAACACACTTTCTAATGGAGTGTCACATAATCCAGTCCATAAATATGAGAAAATATGACTTCTTCGCAACTCTCCACACTTCACAACTCTCATGCTAGCTTTCCCGAATTCAATAACTCGCTCGAATGTTCTCTTTCACAAAGGTGAAAATGATTTCACAACACCACCTTATATATATTTTCAAATTTTCCACATTTAATTCCCTACACCTACCACCGTACTAAGCATTGATTTTTCGTTTCTTCAATTTTTCACGTTGCTTGTTTCTACATCATAGTCATAACCTTCTGGCGTGCCTTTTACTTCTTGGCCACAAACCTCCTTTCACGCACCTTCATGCACCGAAGTACTTCACCATTTTGTTATTCACTAAGTATTTTCTACTGTTACAAGCTACCTAATGTTACATTGTGTGTCCATTTATCCATACGTGGTCTTTATCCATGAGTGAATGTTCTCTATCCACATCTTTACTTCAAGCACCTGCACAATATTTGTTTACTATGAATACCCATCTTGATAATATTCAAACTTGGGCCATGAACCTTGTATATACTCCACCCCACACTAAGGGTATGTGTAGTCCTCTGCACATGAAAACACTTATATAGTAATCTGATTCTAGCGCGCAAGCGTGCTTATTACAGAAAACACTAAACTAAATTGACAAAGCATATCAACAATGAAGGAAACACAAATAAAGTAAATGCATTAAAGAAAAAATAATCTAATGGTAATACTAACTTATTAAAAACGCCAAGAAGACTTATTTATAGTAGGGCTTCATCCTACTCTGGTTGAAGTAACTAGGAAACCGTGTTCCATACAGGGCCTCTAACTAGCAAGCACTTGAATCAAGGATACAAGTTATAACATATGGTCCCAACCAATGCACTTTAAGATTTCTAGGGTGGCGCAGAACTTTGAATCATACAGAAGTACCATTTTCCCAACCTCAAGCTTCTTATGCTTAATGTGTCTATCATGTCATGTCTTCTTCCCGGCCTTTTATATCTTCCGACTCTATCATGCTATAAGCGCGCCTTTCATCCAAATTGCATCATTTTATCAATACATTCTTCAAGCACTTTTTCATCAACTAAATCTCTTACGCATGCAATACGAAGATAAGGTAACATGAATTCCACTAGTAGAAAAACCTCTCGTACCAAACACCACCGAAATGGTGTTGCCTTATTCAACCTCTTGTAGAGTCGCTTTTGTATGGCCAAAGTGCAATAGAGAATTTATCATCCTAGTCCTTCCTTCCAACATCACAAATTTTAGTCTAAGTGTGGCTCCATATCTTGTTTAAAGCCTCAACAGCCCCATTAGCCGAGGGTGATAGGGTGTTGTTTTATGGTGTGCCACCATAAATTATGCCAATAGTATCCTGATGGTCTCAAAGAATAAAATGAGTAGCTCTATCACTTGTCAAACTCAAAGGACATCCATACATGTTGATAATGTTCTCTCAATAAAACCTTGGTGTTGTAAGCTTCATGTGGCAATCCTTTTTAGGCATCGTTTCTTCCCACCTTATAAGATAATATATACAAGTTATGATATAGCGTGATCTAGTCTTGTGCACGGGTGGGTAAATAGGACCCAAAAAGTCAATTTCCCATTTATAAAAAGGTTTTGCACTAGCAATAGGTGTGAAAGGCATTTCATCTCTATGCCTAGGATTTCCAAGGCGCCGATGGTGGTTGCATGCCTTACAATATTCTTTGCAATCCTTATATAATGTTTCCCACCATAATATTGCGAGTAAAATCTTGTGCGCGGTGGCATCTCCTACATAATTTCCACCTGCAATACCTCCATGAGCCTCCTCCATAATGGCTTCACGCTCATGCTTAAGGACACACCGGCACAAAACTTCATCCCGACCTAGCTTGTATAATTCTCCACTGATCAACATATAAGATGCAGCGTGTATGACCATTTTTTTCTTCTCCAAATCCTTCATTCCTTCCTACGGCACACCAAAGGCACAAAAAGACCGCAATATCTTCCAAGTTATAGGGTAGGCGGTACAATGTAATTTTTTTACGTTCGGTATGGTATCATCAATGCTTTGTGCATCCTCTCCTCATTGAATCCTTGATAAGTGATCTGGTCTAGAATCACTCTTGCATTGATTAACCACCACAATGAAATAAAAATATTGAAATAACAGAATCCAATGATATATGTTCCCCTAAAAATGGGATTGTTTACCAAGTACTTCAATGTCATGTGATCTATATAGAAGATAAAAGGTGTTGCTAATAAAAATTGTCAAAAATTATGCAGTGTGTAGATCAAGGAAAAAGCTTTGTGCTTTGTAGTTGTATAGTTCTATTCAACTTGTGTCATTTTCCCGCTTACAAAAAAATAAGATGATCAATGATATCTTCTCTGGGCTGGGCTAATACTATGCCAATGGCCATGCCGGAGGCATCCACATGTACATGAAAAGGTAGAGTACATGAAGACAAGTGTAGAATAAGCATTGTGGTCGATTTTCCTTCATGTCTCAAATGCGCATTATTGCGCTTCACCCCAATGGAACTTTCATTTACCTTTCAATAATTCTTCCAAGTGCACGACAATTTTAACATATACTTTGATGAATTTCTTGTAATAACCCATGTTCCCCAAGAATCCGTGCAGTGCCTGAATTCGATTAGTAGGTTCCTCAAGTCCCAAAATAACAACAACCTTAGCAGGATCCACTAACAAATATTCCTCGCAGATAATATGCCGTAACAAAGTCCAAAAGGGTGTAGCAAAAATACACTTCTTAATGTTTAAATAGATGCTCAATTGCATGTACCTCTCAAACTTAATCCTTAAATTATCACAGTTATATTTTACTAGCCCATAAACAATCCAATCATCCAAGTAAACCTGTAAGAACTTATGAATGAAGTCTTCAAAATCATGAACAATTATGCGTGAAAAGACTGTAGGTGCATTCTTCAACCTAAAGGGCATAAATGTGTATGCAAAACTTCCCTATTCATTAGTGAAAGTTGTATTTGGTTGATCCTCTTTAGCAATCCTGACTTGATGATACCCAGAGAACCGATCAGTGAAGGAATAGATCTCGATCCATGCTACGCCCTCCAAGATATGTTTTTTAAATGGTGTGGGAAATGATCAATTACACATAAAACATTCAACTCCTTGTAATCCAAACAAATTTTTATTCTTACATCTTTCTTAATACCGATCACCATAGGGCTAATCCATTCATATTCCTCGATGGGATCAATGTTTCTAGAAGTCGATATTTTGTCAATCTCTTCTTTCACCTCGACGCGTAGGCTAGTATTCATCCCGTAGGGCCTCTTCCTAACCGGGTGCGCACCTTCCTTCATCTTGATTCTCATCTCGCCGAATATTTGTGCACTCCTTTCAATTCATGATAACCCCTAGGGAACAAGTCCTGAATTCGTGGAGCAACCGAATTATCTTAAGCAACCTCGGACTCGGACCAATAATATTTGATGATGGCCTCCTTAGGTTCATCTTCCTTTCGATATTAACCTTTTTAGTTTTCATAGCCTCATGGTAGGCGTGTGCCTTGTTGTCCACATTGTCAAGACCTTGCGTGTACCCTCATTATGCTCAATATCAAAGTTCTCAAATTCTTCATCATTAATCATGTAGACCATCTTTCCTTTCTCTTTTTCTAGGTAGGCACACCCAAGTTGTTCTTCATATGTCTCTTATTATTTAAAGCACAACTCTAAATATGATTCTTTGAGTAAATTTTGAATAAGTTCCTCGGCACTTTGCACTATCTCCCATAGTCAAGCCATTCATTATCTGCAATGCCTCATTTATAGGGGGTTTAGCGGAAAAATAGTCAAAGGTCTGAATCATACCTGTAGTCGAGTTCCTATTGCTCTATTCAATTTGGCATAGGCATACCATGCACGCGCAACCTCAAATGTATAATAGAATTGGTGCACCCATAGCGAAGGTGGTAAGGCCTCTTACCCCTCTATCTGGTAGTCTCTCACACTGTTGAACATGGTGTTGAGCATCCTTCCCATAGAATTCACATATCTTGGTAGGTTCATTATTGTAGAGAAATCTTGCAAAGAAGGCAATTCTCACTTCTCTCCATTCCAAAAGATTATCCCTATAAACCATTCATAAGCACGGTAACATCCATCCCGCACAGTATAAACTTGCACATTCCTTCTTTCCACTTGATCTTTCCATTGAAATTTCATAGTGTGCAAGAATACTTGAGATTTCCTTCACTGTAATATCTTGGTAATCTGGTTGTTTCTCAAACACCTAACACATCACGGTTTGCTTACGTGCATAGCTGCACTCCTCACTTCGCGCCTAATCATTTCATAAGTACCATGTGCCCAATTTTCGCATGCAACACTTGTATTATTACTCATGGATTGTGCATCATCCCATTGGAGAACTCCTTCCTTTGATGGTTCAAGCACTTCAGATTCCTAATAGTAAGAAAATAAATTTTATTCAAGTCTTCTTCACTCAAGGGTTCTACATAAGGTGCATTTTTTCCATCTCACAAAGGAATGATTACTCGCTCTTTCTTGTTCTCAAAACTTATGTATCCTTTGTTGAAGTGCAAATCGGCATTATTTGGATAACACTAAGGAGCCCAAGTAACTCGGAAATTTTTCTGCTTCTCTGTAAGCGCTTAAGACCTCAAAGTCCCAAGTAAACTTGGCCCCTTGAACAAGAAATACTAACATCCTTTAAAAATCCAATGGGTGTGGATTTAGTCTTTTTTTCCATAAACAACACATTTGAAGATGACTGCAATGGTGGTCTCCCCATATGAATCCATGCATCTAAAGTGATTACATTCACTTTTGCACTTGTATCAATCAAAATATTACTCAAGAGCCAACCATTAACAACAACATTCGAAGTAATCTCCTTGTCATAATCCAGCTATGAGGAAAAAGGTTAGTATGCAGAATTTTTCTTTCATGCTCACTCTAGTGTGTGGAGTGTTTCCTTTTAACCTTTCCTTCAATAAAGGAATGATGTTCTATTGTCACAAGATCTTGCAAAACTCTCTTAGATCATCAACATATGTCAGGATGGAGCTTAATGGCCTTATTCTGTTCTAATTTCCGTAACTATTATTTCAAACATTATATCTCACCTTGTAAATTCCCCGATTACCTCCATGGTTTGTTGATAAATGTACTTCGATTGATAGTGGTCCGGATTCTTGTCATGCAATACCTCCTCTCACAGTAACAAGCTTCGACATTAGGACTTCTAAGCACATGTAATGATCTTAACATGTACCAATTCAAGATCTCAAGCTAACTTTGACATCCAATGATTCTCCACAATGCACTATACTCTCACCATTCTTGCGCCTTTTTGCTGCTTGCTTGTGCTTTACTCGTGTTTTCATATAAGTCTAGGCATTCTTCATCGTTATGGTTCTTTCGCAAAAATAAAAAACAATATTTTGGGGACATTCGCACCTACAAAGGTGATCGGGGATCCACATGTATAACATGTTCCATGAGGGAAATCACTTCTTCCTCTATCGCGACCTTAGCCTCTCGAATCCTCCTTAGTAGCCTCGTCCTCTACCATGACCTCCACCAGAGTGCCCTTCATTATGATCATGATCAAGATGCTCTCCTCTCTCCTTAGATTTTTTTGCAATGCCAATTTGACGTACAAACCAATATCAATGGCATCATGAAGATAATCAATCAACCGTAATCTTTAGTATCATAAGTCATAGACCTAAAAATATCATAAAGAATAAGACATGTTCTTTCTTATCGCGCATTATGTAAAGGGGCACCTACTTGAACTGTGATCCAAGTGATAGATATCATAGTCCAAAGTGACAAGGAGCATACTGATTTACGAGGACAACTATCCTTTGATACCCTTCTACTTCATAATCAGCACCAAATACCACAAAGATGTCTTATGCGCCTGAGTTAGTTGACAATTTCTCTAACTATTTCGCCATTGCTGTAATTTGAGATTCCAAAAAATGGACTCACTCATGTGTCTATATTACCAACCTCCTCGCCCCAGCCACTTCAAGGCCTCACGCGGATCTCTATGTCTTGTGTGAGAGTGCCCTTCAAAAAGGTGTGATCACCTTCCAACGAACAATCGACCATGCTTTGGATTAGGTGAATGTAATAAGAGAAAGTAGACAAAAGAGTTTTGAAATGTGCATCATGCTCCCAAAAACTCTCATTTGTACCCTTTTCGATGTCCTTTAGCGCACTCATTCTCTATGCTCAAATTCGTGGATAGAGAACTCCTTTAGAACACATCCCGTAGTGCGACATAATCTACACAATTCTAGTTCGGATCAAATTTCATGTACCAATTATGTGTACGTCCCTACAATGTAGTTGAAAATTGGCTTGCCTTCCACTTTGGGGGTGTAATCCCCTTTGCACGTCATAAGATCTCACACATATGCATGTTCTCGGTTACATCTTTGATTCCTATGTATTCGGAAGTCGAAGAGACATTTCCATATAAATATTTTGGGGTTGGTGCACTGCTCCCACTAGATCTAGAACCATTATTTCCTACACCCCATAACCAACAGATCCGCTAGGTCCCAAGCCACCCGATCCTCCCGATCCCCTCTTATAGTAGGAAATAGACCGAGGATACACCGCCCGTGTTCCAACAATTGTGCTAAACCGAATGCCCATAACAAGGTGAAGTTGTGCTAGTTCCATATGTTATGCCAATGTTCTACATGCCCATGTTCTTTGTTGATGATGCGTCAAAAAAGATACCTCCAACTGGACCCCCAAATAACATAGACGTATTTACGATATCGTCCGCCATAGATGAATAATCTCCCTAATTAACTCCTGAACTTGACTGCAAATTAAATCTATCCACACCACTCTATTGTCCACACTATTTTTCTTACTGTTAACTGTCATATAATCTGTAAAACCAAGTGCAAAGGCTAGGTCACCAGGTAGGATTAGATGCGCGCTCACGGTTCTTAACATTTCTTCAAACGTGCCTTCATCTAAAGCCGAAGAGGGTTCTTTGCCATTATTTCCCAAATGAGGGAGTTCCATATGCTCTAGATCCACATCCTCTCGTGTGAGATCCAAATCCTTCATGAGTTATCTCCTCTCGCAACACCATTCATTCTATGATCTTTTTTTCTTCTCCAATTCCCTCTTGCACGCTTCATTAAACTTAAGACGCATTTCTTCTCTCTGTCGCTAGATCTTCCATATTTCACCACACCTGCTCTTGCCCCCATGTGTGGTGGTGTTTAGCTGGCCATAGGTTTCTCTTCTAAATCCAGGGTCATAATCAAGATTTTAATTATCAAGGGAATATCACGTAAGTAAGATCCTATGGGTTCGTGCATAAACTGGAACTCAACAAATTCTAGACAAGATTATGTATAAATTGTGTAATCAAGAATATAGTTATTTAGAACAGACAAAACAAATGATCCACATCGCATGTCCAAATCAGATCTACATCATATAAAGCCTTAAATTCTTCCTACATCCAAACGAGTGTGCGAAATATGCAATTCTTCTTAGACACATAAGTAACCACCACTCGTATAGCTCTATAGGAAAGATAGCAAAGAAATTCTCATACAATGTGAAATAAATATTCTATTCAAACCACGCGCGTGCATTAAACTCAAGTCCAATGCTAAATATGAAAGCATATTCTTCCTATAAATCATCTAACCATTCTTCAATATTGGCCAATGTCAATCGGTACATCTCGCATCATGGAACATCCTCGACAGACAACGGAAAAGATGTCCTGCAAGTGGAACCAATTATGTAGCCTAAATTTTACCACCAACACCCAACGCACGCTGACACATCAATTAGCCTGAACTAAGTGCTCAGCCAAAGCGTGCAAGGGTACCAGGTCCCTCTTTAGTGAAGCTTATTCAAGATGTTAGCATGATTGAACATATATTTCGTAGATCCATAACAGTATAATTAATTAAACCACAAAGGTCATAAACCATATCTAGATCTTAACCATGTAAAGAATGGTTAAAAATTACTATAATCAGATTTACCATACAAGATCCATCCTCGGTTATATCCAACACCAATATCCAAATGATAAGATCCATTATATTATACACCGCAAAACAAAGAAACTTCATACATACATAATCCAATCTCCATAGTCATGTGTGTTGATAAACTCACAACATAACACTACAATAACATCGAACTATCTAAACCGTGCAAATCAATACATATTTATAGGGGTTTGGACTTGCCTGCACCGCCCATGCACCTTCCAAAATAGGCTACATGCTAATAAGAGACGTGCCCTTACATGAGAATACAAGAGCATGCAAGCTCGCTAATAAGAGATTATCTACTAGAATAATTTTTGTTTAATCCTATTAATATCTTCAAAGCTATGCATGGCACTTGTTCTTCCACTTATCCAAAATATCCTTTGTGTATCCTTCAAGTCTCCTAGAAGACGTGCTTTGCACTCCATGTCCAAAATTAACACCAAACCGCAAAACGGCTAAGTCCTATTTTCAATCTATTTTGGGTGCACCCCGTATTACTATACTTTCGCATGATCCTTCACACCATGTGTCCAAATGCCCAATCCTTATCCATTTTCATACTTAATTAATAATTCATTAGCTCAACATTACTTTATAAAGATGCTTAAGTGAATGAGACAAAACACAATGATTACACCCAACGAAGAATTAAAAAGGGGAGAGAAAGAAGAGGGAGAAAGAGAGAAGAAGGGAGAGGTTTCTCCATACCATGAATGAGGACATTTTTGCTTTTTATAAATAACTTATTGACGATGATGATGTACGGATACCCTGGACCACGAAAAGAGCGTTTAATAACATTTTTTTAGGACCTTCCAATGTGAGTCCGGGATGAACATGGACAATTCTCACGACAATCCTCCTTGACACTTGAATTATGAACATCTTTAGATCATTGAGGTCAAATTGACCAAGTTACTTCAAATCACCCAGCTCACCAAGTGATGGTGATGGATCCACCTACTGTGCGTTGAGATGCTCAGTTTTGGTTTTAAACATAAATTTGATGCCTTAAGACCTCTGAGAAGGATAAACTATCTTGTTTTATATACGAAACCATCTTGAAACCCTCTGAAGATGATAAAATGTAGTGAGATGAAAATGGAGTCTACTGCAACTTTTTGTACCTAAAACTGTAACTTTTTATTTTTAGCCATAAAAATCTAGAGTTGTTATTTTGGTAAATGCCACTTTATGGGTTACGAATTTCACCTTCTCGAACTCCGCCGGCACATTCTCGTCCTCTTCCATTGTTGATGCATTACTATATTTAGAAAGTTTCTTTTTGGGATCCGTTATTTTGGGAAAATTTTCATTTTTGCCATGTTTACCATTTTACACCTTCTCTGATTGTCCTGAGTGATCCAATCTTTCAATTCAATGGATTTACTATTTTTAGCATGAAGAAGAGAAAAAAATATGATATTTTTAGAAAGTGGAAAAAATTGTCTTGGGCCTCCATTTGTGACGTGAAATACATTTTTGGATTTGGTTAGTTGTCATGATCTTGTGCTCCAAATTTCACTTGGTTTCGCCCATCGGAAAGCTTAGAAATAAAAACAATAAAATTGCTTGGTGAAGCTTCGGATGCGAAGCTACTATGGTAGACATTAATTGAGTCTTGATTTTTATATAGTGTATTTTTCCACATCTGATTGTAATGTAACAAACTCCATCGAGATAGGTTTTTCTCCTAGATTTTGTGTGCAAAATTTTAGCTTCACCCGCTTGCCAGATTGATGGGAAATCAAAGGAGAAGAAGCTGGGCAAAAATGGATTTTTTATTCTAGTTAATAATCTAGGGAATAATTTTATCTTTTTTTTGTTTCTTGTGAAAATAAGGAAGTCTACAAAAACCTCACTTCAATTCGTGCTCTCAGATTGTGAGATATGAGCATTTCATCGTTTAGGTTCACGAGGGTTTCTGACACTGAACGCACATGGTGGAAGCTGAAAAAGTTGATTTTTAATGTTATTACATTCATTGAATTATAATATTCATGGAGGGAAAAATAAATGAGGAGGGTAAATGTAGGTTTGTAAGTTCTCTCCGCAACTTTCTTCCGGCAGTGAGTTTCACGGGCAACAATGGAGAAGTAGAACGGCAGTTAGTTTTTTACAATTTTTTGGCTTTCCAAAGCTTCATGGAGTTGGGCGAAATTTTGTGTATCAAGTTCATGGGAAATTTGGTGCACAAAAATTCGGCCTCACCCTGGCTTCGACAAGTGGCGGAACGTGATTTGACGATGAAGGGTGTTAAGGAATGGTGCACAAGGGCTAAATTGGCTTGTTTAGGCCCCACGGAGATCATATGAGGGTCTAGGGGTATAAAATGAGGTTGGGTGAATTTTTTTCACCTCTTGTCCCTTTGGTAAGGTGAAATGGGGACATGAAAATGCACCTTGTCCTCAAGTTGGCATGTATCCCTTAGCAAATTTCACTAAGTACCGAATAACATACCTTGGACAACAACTTGGAAAGGCCATCTTGAGCTCTCAGATGAATTTTTGGGCTCTTATTTATATGATTTTACATTAAAAACACATCATAAGAATAATGGTTTGGTTAATAAGGCTTGAATATTATCGAAACACCTCAAAATTTCTCCTTTTTATCAGACCACCAGCTTATGCTCCAAAATAATGAGTTTCTGAAGAAATGCACGGGGTTTCAAGATGTCCCATATTTTCCACCATGTATAGTATTGAAAATGATTTCTATAGGTACTTTTTTGGGCTGGAAAATAATTTTGGATATCCTAGAATCTTTCTTTGAATTTTAGGTCCTCTTTCGCGGTGTAGGCTCCTTTAGGCCTAAAAACCTATTTTTTTGAATTGGCTCCAAAACCTTTGAAACTTCCCGAAATATTCCAAAATCAGTTCCATAGCATTATTATCTTTTGAATAATCATTTATGATGGTTTTTAGTCTCTATATCCTCTCCGAGGATGATGCACTAGTCATAGGAAGGCTAATGATAGCCCTTCCCAAAATGGCTCAAAACTTCATTGTTGAACGCTTTGCTCCAGAAGTTCCTTGAATGATTTTTGCTTCCTAAATCACCTAGGGGATACATGAAAATTACTTAGGGGTCACTTTGATGACATGATAGGGTTGGTACTGTGGATTAACTAGCCTCGGGTGTTTTAGGAAGGTATGAATTTATTTTTTTGATACTATGGTATAGTTATCTTATTTTTAGTGAATTTTGTGCATGCAAAAACTCAAAACAATAGTTGGTTCTACCTTGGTGACATGTTGTGGACCGAGAACAAAGATTACATGACATGAGAATTCTAGAATCACAATTTAATTCATTGATCGTTGTCTTATCCGTTGGGCTTTATGGAGTCATTAGAAAGATATGTTACACAAGTTTCATATCGAACACACACACACAAACACACACACACACACACACAGAGACACACACACACACACACACACACACACACACCAACAAAAGGGGAACACACAAAAATGGGTAACAACACATGATGGAAAAGGGAAACTATGTTATAGGGTGAAGGAAATTTATAGAGGCGGGGAAATAATATACACATACCCGATGTTGGGTTGGGAAAAATACATGCCATCATGGAATAGTGGACTGGAGTATGACCTTTCTATCGCCACACTTTTATTTGATCAAACCATGCTTTATTGATGGCTTTCCATGGCTTGAGAAGAAGAATAAGACTTATCATGATTCCATCTTCGTACTCACACTACACCGAGAATGTTCTTACATCCAATGAATAATTCATTTTCTCCAAGTTCTTGTGCCTTGAGGTTTATGTTTAACGTCGTACGATCATGAGACATCATCCTTCCATGTCCTCAAGAGTGGGAAAATTGATCTTGTCATGAATTTTTTATCTCCTTTTAATGGAATCTTCAAATCATCTCCTACATCAACGAGGTACTCGGAAGGAGTAAAGAAAAATTGATTTTCATCTTATTCAAGAACTTCTCTGAACATCTCACTTCGTTGTTATGAGTGACTACCTTTCAAAATAGAGGCTATATCATTGAGATGGAGGCCCTCATCAATCTTGGGGAAATGTTGTAATATGGGAACATGTTCAAGGCACATCGAGCTTGAAGAATGGTGAGTGCAATCTGATTTTTAATCATTTCACAAGAATATTGTAGTTTTTCACTTTTTTCTCAACAACTTTCTTCAATGCAAATAAATATCAACATTTTCCCTACTATCTTCCTCCATGGTTGAGATGTCGTCTTCAAGATTGGGGAAAATATTAGGAGATTCAACAACCTTCCTTATTTTACATTTGTGAACTTCTTAACACTTTGTGAAAGATAAAGGTGTGATTTCAAATTCACTCTCATCAACCAAGGAATTGGGGAAGACACCAAGTTCATCCATTGGATCCGTATCAAACATTGGTGAATCAAAATGAGAAGTACAAATTGATTCGTGTTTATCATGCAACTCCATAGTTCAAGTCAAGAGTTCGAAACAAAGTTGAGGATCTTCGCTTTTTTTCAACCTTCAAGATGTCTTGTACAGATGGCTCTTCCAAACTCACCATTGGCTCATCTTTATTCTTATCTACATTGTTCCTATAGGAGATGATTGAAAATCTGGTCCATCTCGCACCCATGATTCATCTAAAACATCTTTTTCACTCTTTCCATGTTTTCTACTATCCAAGAGTCATCGCCTCTTGCAAATGCGGGCATATTTTATTCATGAAGCCTTCTAAAAGGATAAGAGATCCATGCTTCATGGGAAGGTAACTACTTTGACCTCAAAATCCATATCATCTTTTTGATGGGACAAATGGGACCATATCAGGGTGGAAGTACAGAAGAATTTTAAATTATATCTTGAAGTTTAAAATTAACTATGCATGCTCATATGGACAATGAAAAACTTCATACTCATGGTGATGATCATTTTTCTCCTTGGGTAAGAAGAGGTACTCGAATAGTTCATTCTCCTTGGCCTTATAAAGGAAGTGAGCCTCTTCCATTCGGTCATCCATGATTGAGTCCATAGTGGAATTTGATTCTTTGATTATCTCCATTTCTTACTCAAAATAGGAAGGTAAATTATCCAGGACAATTTTGAATTCAACTTCTTGATTCCAGGGGCATGGATGGATTTTTTTCATTTCTTCACTTATTTCCATTCAATCATTAATTGAAAGATCAAAATTTTAAAGTATGTTATCGATGCATACTTCGTACTGGTCATCTTGTATTTCTTCATCGTTGGTGGAGTCTTTAGAAATAATTGAATCATCCATTATGCAACAAGAATCTTCCTATATTGAATATATTATTCCTCCAATGCGAATTACCTCGCCGAATGAATTGATGAATGATGGTTCCATCTCCATGTGCTTTTCATTAACTTCAAAGGTGTTCCTTTGAATTTTAATGGAGGGTTCGAGGATGAGATATTCTTCAATAACATCCAAGAATATTTTGGGGATGAACACCTCGTAGTGCAGATAATCATCAGGATCTTCTTGAGTTTCTTCATCCTTGATAACGTGAAGTGATTCAAGGTGTTCATACCTTTTTTATAGAGCCTAAGCATACCTCCAAATTTCATGATAGGATTCAGGATTAGAATTTCCTTCTATTATGTTCTGATCCTTTCCACATATTCTATTTTCAAAATGTTCATTTCTTCATCATCATATGTAAGGAAGTCATCTAAAGAGAGGAAGAAGAAAAACAATGTTCTTAGTCTTAAAGTGAGTCGGTGAGGTTGAAAAATATTCTTCAGTGGATCTTTCATCATTCTCCATAGTGCTGATTTGATTTTTAATGGAAGGCTTAAGGATAGGATTTTATTTAGTAGCATTCAAGAACCTTTTGAGGATGAACACCTTGTAGTAAGAGTGATCTTTGGGATCTTCCTCCATAGGAAAAATCTCATCTTCTTCTTCCTTGTTATGGGCTGCTTCAATTTTCTTATACATCTCTTACAAGGCTTCAACATATTTTAGAATTTTGAGGTAGATTTGGGGATTGGAATTTCCTTGCATAGTGTTTATGATTCTTTCCATATATTCAATTTTATGATTCTTTCCATATATTCAATTTTTGAGGTTTCCATTTTATTGTTTATATATGCAAGGAAATCATCCCAAGGGAGGGTGATGAAATACATGGCCCCAAGATTTTCATTCAATTGTGCATAAGTGAGAGTATTACCTTTGGCATATTCTTGAGCTTCACACCTTATCTTGTATTTTATTTGAATATTTTTCAACAAACCCATACTTTCTTCTTCATCGGTAAGTTCTATTTTATTTCCTTTGTTTGATTGTAGTTTCTTTCTTGAAGTAGGAGACCCTTTTGTTGTTCTTGAATTCCCTTCTTTACAATAATTGGTTTAGAAATATGGCTTATCAACAATGTTATTTTCTTGGCCACGATCTTCTTCTTCTTCTTTGTTGTCACTCATTGGCACTTCACTCTAATATATAAATTTCTTCCTTTGATGTTGGAAACAAACATGACAGAGTTCGTTCTTTGATGGATTCACGTTCAAAAATGGTTTTCTTTGAAATCTGATTTTTTTTAAAATATATTTAGTTTTGTAGAGGTCCTTTTTTGGGTGCACTTATGAAAATCTATCCCCAAATGAGTCATTTTTGGTTCCTTAAAATTGCACCCGTATCTTGGATCTGAAATATTTGAGTCATTGAGTCAACAATGGACTGCCTCCATGTCAGGGACCTTGCGTGCTTGAGACAGACCCTCCGGAGAAGGTCAATTCCTACATCTATTTCTACTACTAATGCTACTCTTAATGTTGGAAGGGAAGACTAAGCTAATAATTTCAAGGGACCTTGAATATAAGGGTAACATGAAAATGGAAAAGTACAATAAAAGAGGATATCGCACTAGAAAAAGAGAGATGGACACTATCTATTCTCGAGTGAATATGAAGGGAAAGGCATTAATGGATGATAGGCATGCGTAACATAGACCGTAACGTTCATACACAATCGCCTCATGAAACACGACCAAAAATGGAGCTGAAGGGATTTCAAGTAATACAACAAGCACGTAATGTAAGAGAAAGGCAAGGAAGAAGAGCAAAAATAGGTTAAGGCAGAGAGAATATCCGTAAAACAATTCTTTTATTACTTCAAATGCACAATGACTACAATGGTGTATGAGGCCAATATCCACGAGCAAGATGCAAATCTAGATGTCTACAACTCAAAATAAAATGGTATCGAATCCTTAAGAAACACTAGAGGATCTAAAATTTCGAACCCCTTATAAAGAGAAATGCTCTTACATTTATGACGAAGGAAGAAGAGGAGAGGAGGGAAAACTTGAATTTTAAACACAAACACCACCAACAAGCATTCAATGCCTACAAATCCACATGTAAATATGTCTAATGTGCTTCTCCATGTCTTTTTGGCATGTGGGAGAAGGAAGAGGGAAATATTCATATCAAATCGGGTGGTTGGAGTAATCGATCTTCTCATTAATGTCCGTAAAGATGAATTCCCATTTCTCACCCACCAAATCTTGATGAAATTTAAATTTGAATATCCTACACCGTAGCCTACATCAACATATTTTGAATGAGACTAGGAGTGCATGTGTCAAATCCCCACATCAACATTAATGGTTATCAAAGTCTACAGTTTGCTATGACACGCAATGACACGCGACACATGCTTGATTGATTGAAAAGGATTGGCCAATTGTGCAACCTCTGTGTCATTTCTACCACGCGTCCAATCAATGATTTGTTGCAAGGATTCAACGCCCAAATGGTGTGCTTTGATTGGTCAGATGTATCACAATCAAAGTATGACACATGACACCTAGAACAAAAGCGCGTAAAAGAATGTGTAAAGGCGTACACGCGGAAGAGCAAGGCACAAAAGGAAAAAAGGGAAGGCATGTGCAAACGTAAAGCACACCGAATGAATGGGATAAATAGATGAGGGAGAAACGCATGATCAAGGTGCAATTATTACAAAGTAATGTGTGGGGCACATGAGGGCGTCAGGGACTTATTTTATTTTGGGAAGCAAGTGTACGATGTATGCATGCGCAAGGTGCATTAAATGCTAGTAAGAAGGTGAGTGCACAAGGAGTGCACGTGAGGGGATAATGGAACAAAGAGGAAAAGGAAAAGGAAAGGATAAAAGACAGAGGAAATAATTAGAGCACACATGAGTACACGAGGAAATACCAGCAAGGAAATGTGCCAAGGAGATAACCAAATTATGCACAACCTGCAATGTAGAACTTTAGAGCCAAAGTGAAATATAAGTTATCCAAATAACTAGGGAGTTATTTTGGATAATAGTTTGGTGACTTTTGGGGCCATCTTTCCGCTGGATGAAGGAGATCAGTAGCCTGGAGCATCCATTGGGCATGGAGTCTCCTTTGTAATCATGAAATTATGATTCTAGAACCTTGAAAAATTGCCCCTTGAATTCACTTGATGAAACATTTTTGAACTCTATTATGAATCTTGTAAAACTGCTGAAACTACTAAAAGAAGACTGGCATCCTATAAGCAATAAAAGAGCATGTGCATAAGCAATCAAAAATAAATATGTATAAACAAAACAATGTGTGTGCAACATACTTAGAGGAATTGAAACTACTCTAATATTTACAAAATGATGCAACAAGCTTAATGGAAGGGTTTGAGATAGATTCTATTGACTGAGATTGATAGTGTGCCTCCATTAAGATGAGATAACTCAAAAGAGTTATCTTCTTTGTAAGAATTGATGACATATGGGACACTCCAAAGTGCATCAAACATTGAATAACGTCCATGGCTTAGCTCTATCAAGATACCATTTTAAACCAAGTCCCCAACTTTGAAATCTTGAGGCCTAACCTTTCTATCAAACCACTTCTTCTTTCATTGTTGATACTGTTCTAGCTTGATCATGATATAGTTTCGAGTTCTTCAAGTTCAACGAGCTCTTCCATTTTTATTTCTCTCTGGTTCTCGACTTCAACCTCTAAATGTTGGGAAAGTTCTAATGAAGGAAATTTAAGAGATAAGTCTAGCTTCTTTACCATACGCAAGCTTGTAGGGTGAGTACCTATTGCCTTCTTCACCATAATTCTGTCTACCCATAGTGGGTGTGACACCTTTGTATGCCACTTCTTCTCAAGCTAATATTCATTGTCCACTTCATGATTCCGATCGTGGTCTTGACATAGATTCTTCCAAGCCATTACCTGGGGGTAATAGTTGGAAGAATTATTCAAGTATATGCCCGATTAAGTGCCCAACTAGAAATTTTAAAACCAAGGAAGTATTTTTCATTATCGTGAGATAATGGTTTGAGGAACACCAAACCTTGTTACAAGATTCTCGAGAAAGTCCAAGATGAATGACTTGGGCAATTCCTTAAGTGTGACATATTCTGTCCATCTAGTGAAGTAGTTCGTAGATGTCAACACCCATTTATGTCCAGTGCTTGAAGTCAGTTTGATCATGCCTATGAAGTCAAGACCTCATTGCGGAAAAGGCTGATCCACTTGGATTGGTTAGAGGGGAAGCACTGCCAATTTCTTATTAGCTGCAAAGAAATTGCAACCTCTGCAATTGGTGACCCACTTGTGTGCGTGTGCGAACAGGGTAGGCCAAAAATATCCTACTTTAATGATCTTCATTGTTGTATTTTTGGAAGAGAAGTGTCCACCAGATAATCCATCATGAAATTATGCTAATACCTTTTCATTATACGTGTCGTTAATACACCTTAATAAAGCATGCCATCAAGATTCCTTTTGAAGAGAAGGACATCAACTAGAATATATGGAATGTATTACAACCTCATATGTCTTCTCTTTGCTTTGTTCATACCAAGAGGGTATGCACCCTCAGAAATAAATGTGATCATGTCCTTAATCAAGTCATGCGTGTCGATCTACGTGCGGGATATCTTCATCTAGAAATAATGAAGTTTCAGGTTTATCTTGCATGTCCTCAACAAGTTGCTTGCAGAGTGTGCTACCTCTTACCAATTTTGACGCTTTGATAGTCACATCATACTCCATGATTTTTGTCACTCAATTTTCTCTCTTTTCACTAATTTCTGCTCCCATGATGAAGTCTCTAACACTGGAGTGAGAAACTAATACCTTTATATGATTTGTGGCGAGCATACTCTTGAACTTCTTGAGTGCACACATGATAGTGTAGACTGCTTTTCTTTGTGTGACTAGATATTAACTCATAATCCTTCAGAGTTTGACCAAGAAAGCCACTATTTGTTCCAATCCTTGTTTATTTTCTTATGTGAGGATAACAAAGAACACTTGCATCAATGTCATAAGCTTAAATGATGAATTCCTTTGAATACTCAAGGTTGATGAGTGTTGGTGCGCAAGAAATCTCTTTCTTGACTTTTTGAACATTTCTCTTCCTTATGTTATCCACTTGAAGGTTGTTTCCTTTTTGAGAATGATGGCGATGGGCCTTACCAAATTCTACAAAGTAAGGAATAAAATGCCTGACAAAATTGATTTTTTCAAGGACTGTAAGGCTTTCTTGTGTGCTCGTAAAGAAAGAGTTAGGATCAATTGTGATGCCATCCTCAAACCATATGACCCTATTAGCAAATGGATTTGCACTCATCCAAATGACATGCAACAGTCAAGGGACAAAGTCCCTCCTCAATGAAGGCGAGGTTGCCTTTATTGAAAACCAAAACTATATTTACATCTATACATTCAAAATTGTAGGTGGGGGTGTTTTGGGACATTAAATGGAAAGAAATTTGAATGAGGGAAATGAAATGAAATGAAGGAAATAAATGAAAAGGAATGGATGGGAGGATCATACAATAGTTAGGTAAAAACAGAGCCTAATATTACATGTAGAAGAAGTAGAACAATGAACAACTAACTCAAATGAAATAGAGTTCGAATCGCTAAACAAGAATAAGCGGAAGTGGACACACATGAGCAAGTAAATATCGAGTGTGATCACTTGTCAACAAGAACAACATATTATTATCATTGAAAATAATATCAAAGATAACATTCGCATGCAAGATTCAAAGACTAACATCCGATGAACATAAGAACATCAAATCCTGAAAAGACAATGAATGGGACACAAAGTTCATATTTCATTAACTCCAAAATGTCTTAAAAAAGAACACAAAGTTTCTTTCTTGAAACAAAGCTTGCACACAAAAGTATTTTCTTCTCCTCTCTCAAAGTCACCCTTACAAATGAGCCCCTAACTTCCTTTTATAACCCAAAATTTGGTTACAAAGTAGTTAGGGTTTAAATGAACATTAAATTAGGGTACCCTAAGTGACTTTGAATTTTTCAACTAACTTGAATAAGTCAACATCATTTTATAACAATTTGAAAGTCACTTTAGGAAAAGTACATAAATAAAGGGAAATGGGTACATGTGGACCCCACTTAAATGACTTGACACACACACAGACATCCTAATTAGTAACGTGCCACGTAAATCAAGACACATAGAATCGGTGCATTACGCATTTGGCCAAGAGTCCGCCTATCTTGGGTGTACGGGAATGAACTCATCAAGGTGCTCTATAATCCTCTAGATGACAAGAGAGTTGAGCTTGAAGCTTGAGCAGCCTTCACGCACCTCTCCATTTGAGCAAAGATCTCGGTGTGAGAAATTTTATCTTCATTCACATTCGCATTCACAATTACACATAATTCTCCACATACTCGAATACCTTTCCATGGCGAATTCTTCATTTTTTTAAAAATGACATGATTGTGTGAAGCATGATTTTTGGCTATTACTTCCTTAGTTAAAAACTAAACAAATCACCTATGAAACTACCCCGGAATAATAGCAAATCTTGTTATAAGAAACTCTCATTGGATAAGGGAGTCTATTAAGGTACTGTTGGTGCTCGATTTGATTGTGCCCTAAATTGGTTTGAATAAATTTTTAGTTTTCCCTAAAAGTATTTAATTTGTGTGCTCGTGTTCTATCTCCTCGATTTGGTGCGTGAAATGTTCAATCTTCACTTATATGCCTTTGATAATCCATTCCCATGGTCGTAAATTGTTTGGAGCCGGGTTTTACTTGCAATTTCTCCATCCTTGATGAAATTTTCATTTCGATAAAAATGGTAAAGTTCTATGTTTTTTACTGTTTTACGGGTGTGTTTCCCTGTCAATTTCTATCCTCAGCATCGGTAACATACGTGGCCTGCTTTGATTGGTTGAGGGATGGCGGAAAAATGTTATAAAGTTGTCATTTTTGTCACTTTTGGCAAAAAGTCTGAACTTGCCGTGTGGCTCCGCTGGATCCTGATTGATTGTTCAAAATTATTAAGTGGTGGAGAAAATTTCTTATTTTTTCCTTGAATATGTACACGTGTCAAGAAGCTAAGCAATTATGGAATGACGAACCTTTTTTATGCTTAACGCATTATGGAAAAAGAGAAAAAATGAAAAGAAATTCCTAAGGCTCGCGGGAGGACACGTCGTAGATTTTAGGTCAAAAATGGAGTGGCGAATCAGTTCGTCAAGGTTTTTGATTTTATTTTGTAAAAGGGATAAAGGTGCAAAGTGAACCGAAACTCTACTTCGAATTAGAAGTGGACGCGTGGTAGTTTGAAAAGTCAAAGGCAGAGGGGATGCAGATCGGCGGAGAACTTTGAAGTTTTTAAACTTCAAAAGGATTAAAGTTAAAAGGTGAACTACACTTTGCTCCAATCGAGAGAAAGACATGTAGCAGCTTTGAAAATTCAAATCAAAGAGGAAGAAAATGAAGTATAAAATGGGCCTAAAACGTGCTCCAATAAGAGAAAGACACGTGGCATTGAAAAGTCAAAAAGGGAGGCGGAATGTTGGGTTACTTTGAAGTTTTTAACTTCAAAAGGATTAAAGTTATAATGAGAACTCAAGCTTCACTCCAATCAGAGAGGAACACGTGGCAGCTTTGACAAGTCAAAGCAGAAAGGTGGATCATCGGGGGAGTTTGAGGATTTGAGCCCTTTTTGGTGAAAAAGGGAATAAAGTATAAAAGTTAAGTGCAGCCTCGCCAGATTTAGTTTGAATCTACATTGAAAAGTCAAAGGCAGAGGTGCGGGCCATCAGAGAAAATTTAGAAAATTTTGCTTTCGCAAAAAAGAGGTAAAATTGCAAAATCAAGCCAGGATTCTCATTGGGACCCACATTGAGCCACGTGTCGCACCCGCTTTTGAAGGGCGGAAGGGTGGGGAAAAATGTTAAATTTTTACATTTTTTCCAAAAGGTTATAAATTTTTAAAAGTGCTCCCGTGCCCGCTTTTGAATCAAATTTCTCCACGTGACGACTCAAATTCAAAGAGGCGAAATCAACGAAAGTCGTGATCGTGCATCTAATTTTGTCAGAATTGACATTCCAAGAACTCGGAGATGTGATTTTTACATCGTTCTTCATCAATTTTGATGATTTCTTGTCGTTTTAATGGCATAGTGTAATTGAATGGATTTAGAACTCAATTTGTGAATATGAGGTAAAAAGTTGAACATTTGAAGTAGATTTTTGCTCGGGCACTTACAAAAATGCGAATGCAGATCCAGAGTTGTAGAGAAAAAATGCGAGGGAAAAGGGTGAAATGATGACAGAAGAAGGTCCTGCATGCATGAGGAGTGAAAAGCGTGCTCCCAATTCAAACAATGATGGAAATATTTGTAATGATTTTCCTTTTTGAAACATCCGCAACTTTTGGGCATGTTTATGTTAAACGTCTCTTTCCAGAAAATCATGATGAAACTTGTAACAAATAAGATGGTTTGGATATTATTTTCTTTAGGGAGAAGGCTTGGGTGTAAATGAATGTTATAAATGGATTTTTAGACATGCAAAATGTGGGGGTTGAAATTTATGTGAAAATTTAAGAAAGCCCATCTTTCGAGTGACCATTTGAGAAACTCCGCTTAATTTATCAGTGCCTTTGGATTTCTATCATGTCAAATTAGTTGCAGTAAGTGTACAACAATTGACAAGCTCGAGATTGTTTTGATAAATTTCCCTTGTTGATGAATCTAAGAGATTTTGAATTAATCTAAGTTAGTCTCGGGAAAATTTGTGTCTACTTCATTTTAGATTGTCTATAAATAGTTTTTCTTGTTCTTGTTGCAATATTGTGTTTAAAATCTCTCTGAATCACACATAATCTCATCCTTGTGATAGTCTAGTGGAATTTTCAATTTCATTATCGGAAGATCTTTCATCCGGTAATGCAATAAAAATTTAAAATCACTTTACCATCCTCGTTAACAAAGATTATTTGTAAGCCTTTGAGGGTATCTTAGGTGTGATAAAACAGAGGTTGATAATGTTTAATTTGGTCTTTTAGATTGATCATTCGTGTTAAACTCCAAAAGATTATGTGAAAACGTGCAAATATGGGCCTCCATTGATGCACACCTTTTGGTTGAAGGAACATTTGGACTGTTATAAAGTTTTCTGTTGTTAAGTTTTCCAATTATTGTTAAGGCCCTCAAAAATCTGGTAAATCAAGTTTGTCATGTTTTAATATCACACCAAAAAATTATTCAAAAAATAATGAATCCTGCCTGAACTACCCCTGTTTTTCCCTCGTATATCAACAAATGAAATATTTCCACTGTCAAAATATGCAGATGCAATCGGGTTTTTAATGTCTTTAGTAACCTTAACCTTGTTTTGAAAATATCCCCATTATTTAGAAGTGACAACTCGTGAGAGTTAAATCGTGGAGCATTGATCATATTTTCCCAATGTTTTATTTATAAAATTTGTGCAAAAGAAGGATATCTTCAATCTCCTTCATCAAACAGAAGGTTACATAATGGGTCCTCTCACCCTGGTTAAAAGGCACAACCTAAAGTAGTGAGGATAGATCAAATCCTTTCAAGGTGCTATCCAATTCTCCAACACCGAGTGACAAAGAGCCAGATGAATCGCCTCCCCGACTACAAAAAGACATACATGTTGATCTGAGTGTCTTCTAAAATCTTTAATGCTGCTCGGATTCCATTGGAGAATCAATTTCGGTACCAACATGCTTTTGACGCTAATTCACGGGATGATTTGATAAAATTAAATGTATATTTGACTATGGTAATGTTTCTTACATCATCTAAGTGCAAATACGTTTTGTAAACATCATCCTGTGTCAGATTTGTAAGAATTGAGCAAAGTTATAAGCTCTGTGTGCAACATTTCCAGTTTCCATTAGTTGTTGCAATAAGTTTGTGTTGTATATGATAAATTCAGGTAAAGGAAGGTCATATCTATAAAGCTTTGCATGATTTCAGTATTGACAAACATTTGACAGATCATTTGTAGTGCATTTGCACAACTAGGGTGAAAATCCTTAGTGGCGACTCCGTATTGATTTGATTTTGATAAATGCCAGTGTCTTAACCTCTGTCATTTGAAAATTTTTACTAATCTTTGTGAAGCTGGAAGGAAGAAGATATTTCTTCATTAAGGACCCCGATAAGGCTGTTTTTAGAGTCAGGAAGTCAAATTTTGAAGGAAGAAGAATTTAGAAGGTTGTTGGAGATCAGAGCTCAAGAAAAGAGATCTCCATTGTTGAAAGTGATCAGCTTGTCATTGAAATTTGCAGTTCATCCTCAAGCAGCTCTGAATTAGGTAGTCCTCTTGAAGATCTACATTCTTCTTCCATTGAGGGGCCTTTATTTGTATTTGAAAAAATTGCTTCTCATTCTGTCCCTGTATTTTCCAAATCTGATAGAGTTTTCCAAGAAGCAGAGCCATTAGGGGATATTCATTTTGAAAATTGTATTCCTTAGCCCTTAGCCCTCATCATCTTGCATCTCCTACAAATTCACATGCACAAAACAATATGGCTCACCCCTACTCGCACCTCCATTTGTTGTTAATACCTTTGGTCCTATAAACTTTGGAAGAATTGATGGTTATCCAAATGTTGTCCCTTAAGATGTTAGGAATAGATTTCCCAAATTTCAAGGCAATAATGCTATCACTGGTGATCAGCACCTAAAACTATTTGTTAACATGATGGAGGAATTTGAGATAGAATTTGAGGATGTGTATATCAAATTGTTTATTCATACTTTAGAGGAATATGCACAGGACTAGTATAAATCTTTGCCGAGATAACTCTATAGTTCCTTATATAGAAATGAAAATGCCTTTAGAATGCAGTATGGAGATAAAATAGACCCTAGGTTTCTTCTATCAGAATTTGAAAATATTAAGAAGAACCCTAATGAATCTATTCATGACTTCAATACAAGATTCAAAAAGACTTTGAGAAGATTTCCTATCATCTTAAGGCCTTGTGATGAATCATGTTTGATAAAGTATGTTGATGTATTTGACAAGAAAGTTGCATACTATTTGAGGGATAAAAACCCTAGAAATTTGAGGTAGTCCTTTACCATGGCTATGCAAATTGAGAATAACATTAAAGCAATTGGAAAACCTCCTAAGAGGGAGGGTGTAAAATTGATTAACCCAGAAAAACCTCAAGCAAGAAAGGATGTGGACCTAGAAGAAGTTGTAAAAACTTTGGCAGGGGTTTTCAAAGAAATATCTTATAAATTGGCCAGGGCAGAGAAGGGAATTGGGTAGAGCTCCCAAGGTCAAAAAAAGCCACAAAATCATGACATATTTGCAATCATCCTAAGGGTGATAAGAGGTCTGATGACAAAGGTAAAGGGCCCATGGGATCTGCAAATAGACAACCGCATCCTAGGGAAAATAAAATGGGGCCTGATCCTCTCACTACAAGGGTTGCTGTTGTAGAAGAAGCCAATGAAATTGAATGGTGTGACAGATGTTTCTTGCCCCATTCTCCATGTGTTGAAGACAAAGAAGTTGAGGAGGTTGCTAAAGATGACATTGATGATGATGTTTTCATGATGGGTTGCTCTACAAGCTCACAATAGGGAACAACTTCAACAAATTTAACTGCGCTTAACAGCTATAAACTTTTTTTGGATTGCATTCACTAGGTACTACCTCTTCCTCCCTCTCATACTTTAGAAATAGATATGGTGCAAGCTTTTGAATTACCTAATAATTATTTTGAGTACTTACGAGCTTTAATGATTAAGAAGTATGAAGGAGGAATTCCTTCAGAAGCGGATAGGTAGTTGTTAATGAATGTTGTTGTTGCCCAAGAAAAGGAGCATAATACAAGAAGTAAATTATTCAAAGGGGTAGGGCCTCAAGCCAAACAAAAACCATAGTTCTTACCAATATCCCTAAGGAAAAAACTAAGAAAGATTCATCCTGCAAAGGCCTTATTGTCCCAAATAGAATCCGGTATCCTGTCCTATGCTCGGGATTGTGAAAACTCCTTGACTGTCGATGAGTTTTCAATTTACATCCCAATGCTTCCTTGCCCAAGTATGTTCCGTATAACATTGCCCAAGTCTTGATTTAGATCAATATTTTTGTTCCAATTGTTGAGTTGCTTAGGATTCCCGAGCATAAGAAGAGAGACTTTGAGTACTTGGGATTGAAAGAGAAAATAATTCCCAAGGCGAAATGTAAATAGTGTTGAGAATCCTCCTACCATCGCAGTAGTAGAAAAACCACAAATCTTTGGAAGAAATAGGTGAACCACCTCGGGTTTACTTGGAAACATCTTTGGTTGAGTCTCAATTAAATGTTGATCCATTTTTCACCACTCGATTATTAAGGACAAACTGTTACACAATTGCATGTTTGATTCTGGAGCTTTATGCAATGTTATGCCTCTTGAGGTCATGAATGAATTAAACATCAAAGTAATAAAGAACTTATGGAAAGTGTACTTCCATGGATTCCAGAGATGTGCTATGTTGATCGGATAAAACACTTAAGCGTAACTCACAAACCGAGTCTGCGGAAAAATAGGATGGCATTGAAGGCGTGAAGGAATAGGAAGGCATCGCGCATGGAGGTGCAAAGTCGACTTTTGGGAGTTAGCCAATTTTTTAGATCATGTCTATTTTCGAGGTGGCATGTAGAACACACAAAGCGATGCCGAGACTTGTGCGCCATCCTTTGTCTATATTTCGAGGATCATATCGAAGCATTCTTGTGTGAAAGTAATCCAAGAATAGATTCATCACTCGAGTTAATCTGTAAGTGATTTATAGATAGCATACTTGCATGTATGGCTATAATTGTAAACGACGCCTAGTATTATTAGCGTGCGACCTATTTTTGGCATAGTTAGCGGTGAAGGGAAAGTTCCCCACCCTATATATATTAGATGAATCACTTAGTTGATATACCGTTTTGAAGGGTTAGAGATTCATGAGTGCATGAGACTCGGATAATTGTAATGAGATCTATGTGTGCATGACTATTATTGTATCAAGCTTCTGTATTGTTGTCATGCTTAATATATGAAGAATATTGGCTGAACCAAAGTGTCTTATATGTTTTATCATTACATGCTATTGATTTCTTGATGATTTATACTTAAATGTATGTATTACGATATGGTTCGGTATAACTATGTAATGATGGATTAGTTTCTAAATATATGTCCTTATCACTTCACCATGCTACCATCTTGCTACAACAACCCTAAAGAGGGACCTGGTACCTTGCACACTTCGGGTGAGCGCTCACCTATCTTTGAGTGATGTGCCGTGTGACTAGGTGTTATTTGTGAATTCTAGGTTGTATCATTGAAGTAGAAAAACCCCACGTCTTTGGAAGAAATAGGTGAACCACCCGAGGTTTACTTGGGAACATCTTTGGTTGAGTCTCAATTAAATGTTGATCCATTTTTCACCACTCACGATTATTAAGGACAAATTGTTACACAATTGCATGTTTGATTACTCGAGCTTCATGCGATGTTATGCCTCTTGAGGTCATGAATGAATTGAACATTAAAGTAACAACAACTTATGGAAAGTGTACTTCCATGGATTCTAGAGAGGTGCCAGTTGTGGGATGTGTGAAAGGTTTGGTGGTACAACTTATAGCTTACCTAGGGAAGAGTTTAAAACTTGATGTTGTTATTATTGATTGCCATACCAAATGGGGCATGATGTTATCAAGAAAATGGGCTGCAAGTGTTGGTGGAAGTGTCCAAATGGATGTCTTATGCCACCATTCCAATTGAGGGAAGTCTTGTGAAATTATATGGAGAGAAGAAGATGTTGCATCTCATTGAAGATCCCAACAATGCCTCTTATGAAGTGTTATACACAAGTGTTGATGTATATAACTTTGTTGGATTTGCTAATGGTAAAGAGCAAAAAATTGATCAATGCAAGTGTGTTGAACAAGTAGGTTCTCCTTGGAATTTGTTATTTGATGGAGCTTGCTCCAAATTTGGAAATGGTTACGTATTGTTCGATTTCTCTAGGCCGGAAGAGTTAATTTTTTCTTTCAAACTTAACTTTGAGTGTACTAACAACATTGTTGAATATGAAGCACTATTATTAGGTTTGAGAATGTCCGGAAGTATGGTGTTAGGGACATCATTGTCAAAGGAGATTGAATGCAGTTATAAAGCAAGTTAGAAGAGTGTATGTAACTAAAAATCGAGAATGAAACAATACAAGGATGCGATGGGATTTGATTGAGATGTTTGACTCATTTAATATTGTGCATCATGATAGGAAGTTCAATGTTGTTGTAGATAGGTTAGCAGTGTTGGGGTCCAAATTTGAAAATTGCACTGTATCCCCATATTGTGAGTATGATATTGAGGTACTAACTAGACCATCTGTCCCTGACAACATTAAACATTGGCAAGTATTTGATGATGATGCCCAGGTGTAAAGGTTTTTGTAGAACAAAGGGGAATTCACTCGACCAAAGATATATTGGGAGCCAATGGTGTGTGTTTTGAAGGAAAGGAAACTTTATTTGGCAAAGACATCATTCAGCTGAAAACTAATACCATTCCTCGAGGGTTGGTTTCTCTTGAATCAAACTTTGATAATGCAGATTGCATTGTCAACAAACATATAGTAGCCTCAAGGGATGTTGAAGAACATGACCTTGGCACGAGGGAGAAACCAAGGAAGATCTGGTTAGGATGCAATCTGAACAAGGAAGAAAAGTAGTCCTATGTCCAATTATTGAAGAAATATCAAGATTGCTTAGCTTGGTCTTATTCTAAACTAAAAGCATACAAGGAAGATTTGTTTCAACATGAAATTCCTCTTGAATCTAATGCCAAGCCTTTCAGGAAAAAGTGAGGCCAATCAATCCGCTCCTTTCCTTGAAGATGAAATAAGAATTGAAGTTGAGGGATGAAGGGATCATTCAACCTATAAGGTATTCCTCATGGGTTGCGAAACTTAGTACTGTCAAAAGAAAAATTTGGATATAAGGTTGTGTGTGGACTTCAGAAACTTGAATAGAGCATCAATGAAAGATAATTACCCTCTGCCTAATATGGAGAATATGTTCCAATTGGTAATCGGTTCTGAGTTGTTATCCACCTTAGATGGTTTTTCTAAATATTATCAAGTTTTTGTGGAGTCGAGTGAATTAAGACTACCTTTACTATTCCTTGGGACACTTATGTCTATGTCAGTATGCCTTTTGGTCTAATGAATGTTGGAGCCACTTTACAAAGAGCAATGGATGTTGCTTTCTCTTTTTACATTAATGATTTCATTGTTGTATATCAAGATGATGTTACTGTGTTTTCCATAAAAAGAAATGACCACTTGCAACACTTGGAAAAAATGATGATAAGGTGTAGAGAATTTGATATCTCTTTGAATCCCAAGAAGTGCCATTTTGGAGTGCAAAAAGTAAAGTTGCTTAGTCACATTGTGTCGAAAAAGGGGGTCATGATTGATCCTGAAAGGGTAGAAGCCATCAACAAGGTCCCAATTCCAAGAAGCAAGAAGGGAATTCAATCCTTCTTTGGGAAAATCAATTTTATTAGAAGATTTATATCTAACTTTGCTTGAGTTGACAATCCCAATCACTTGCATGTTGAAGAAGGACCAAGTTATCAAATGGGAATAAGCAACCATTCAGATTTTGATTGGATCAAAGATGCACTTAAGAATGCACCTGTTTTGGTAGCTCTAGATTATAAGAAGGCCTTTCAAATGTTCTCCTTTGCTTGAAAAATACTATTGCATTTGTCATCTTGCGCAGCGGGATGATGAAGGACCTAAAAGACCAATTACCTTTTTCATTAAGGCATTACAAGGAGCTGAGTTGAAGTACACCATAATAGAGAAGCATGAATTTTCCTTGGTGAAAGCAATAAAGGTTTTCGAGACCTTACATTTTGAGCTCTAAATTTGTTTCTTATGTTCCCCACACCATGGTGAAGGATATATTATCGAGAGATGGAGGTCTTAAGAAAAAGATGCGGATGGATAAACAAATTGTAGAAATATGACATGGACATCCAAACCATAAAGTTTGTAAGTGGTTTGGGCCGAGCTAATCTTATGGCAAAGAGCAACTTGCAAACTATTGAGATGAATGAAGTAGAAGAAGAAAGGGTAGGTATATTTGAGAAGTTAATGAGTTCTGAATGGTATAAAGACATAATTTTTTATCTCAAACATCTATGCTGCCTGAAAATTTGAGTAAAAATAAAAAAAGAACTCTTAAGTTAGCTTCCCAAAAATCATTGTTGATCTCCATGGAGGAGTTTTTGGGGGGCATTTTTCGGGAAGGGTCACATCTCATAAAATTTTGAGAGCTGCTTATTAGTGGCCCACTCTTTTCATTGATACAACTCTGCTGGTTAGGAAATATGAAAGTTTCCATCATTTTTGGAAGAATGAAAGCTTCAGGGATCCCTACCTTTGCCTATATAAATTGAATATCCATTCAAAAAGTGGGGAATGGACTTCATTGGTGAGATTTCGATTCCTCAAGTGTTGGTTAGAAGTGGATTTTAGTAGCCACTGATTACTTCACCAAGTGGGTGTAGGCAATCCCCACCAAGAAAGAAACTCACCAAGTTGTCATGGAATTCATTTTAAATCATATAATCTACAGATTTGGAGTGCCATCTAAGATTGTTGCTTTGATAATGCTATGAGCTTTCGAGCTAAACCTTTTTGTGGCAATGTGTAAAGAGTATGGGATCAATTTGACAGATGCTTCTAACTACAATCCCCAAGGAAATGGACAAGCCGAGTCCAACAATAAAAACTTGTTAAAGATCATTAGAAGAACCTTGGAGCTGAACAAAAGGAAGTGGGGTGAGCAATTGAAGTTTTTGTTTGGGCTGAAAAAATCACAAGAGAGCTACTAGCAAAATCCCATTTGAGTTAGTGTATGGAACTCAAGATTTGTTGTCCCCGCATACGCAATTGCCTTCATATAAGTTTGATCAACAATTGGAGGATCAAGAAGTTAGTCCATATGATGCTCGCATTAATCAAATTGTTAAATTGGATGAAGAAATAAGGGCATCCCATTAGAGGCATGTAAAGTTCCGAGAGAAGTTGAAGAAGTTGTTTAAAAGAAGGTGACTCTAAGAACTTTCAGCGTGGGAGATCTTGTGCTATTGTGGGATAGCAGACACGAGGAGAAGGGAAATCGTGGTAAATTTGATGCATTGTGGATGGGCCCTTATTCAATTGACATTCGAATTGGTGAACCCACCTTTTTCCTAAAATACTTGGATGGGGAATTGCTTGAATTGCTGTTAATGGCGACATTTGAAAAATTTCCTTGATTGATTTCCCATAATTAAGGTGGAGCAACATTTGTATAGTGTATAGTTCTTTGGTTTCGTTCTTCGCTTTTTTTTCGTTAGTTCTGGTCCTTGGTGAACCGGTTTTCTTTGTTTCTCGGTTCATTTTTGGGAAGTTGGTTATGGTTTTTCTGCTCTGCAAGCTGACTCCGTTGCCCAATGGGTATTTTTGGAACTTGGTCTACTTTTGTTCTTGTGGCACTCGCTAGGAGTGCCCATCCCCGAGTCGGAGCCGATGTTGGTGCTCTATTTTATCGTGCCCTAAATTGGTTTTAAGAAAATTTTAGTTTGCCCTAAAAATCTTCAATCTGCATGTTTTGTTTTCTATCTCCTCAATTTGGTGTGTGAAATTTTCAATGTTCACTTTTATGCCTTTGATAATCCATTCCCATGGTCATAAATTTATTGGAGCCTGGTTTTATTTGCAATTTCTCCATCCTTGGCGAAATTTTCATTTCTGAGCAAAAATGGTGATGTTCTATTTTTTTTACTGTTTTACGCGGGTGTTTCCTTGTCAATTTCTATCCTCAACATCAGCAACATGCGTGGCCTCCTTTGATTGGTTGAGGGATGGTAGAAAAATGTTATAAACTTGTAATTTTTGTCACTTTTGGCAAAAAGTATGAACTCGCCCCGTGGCTACGTCGAATCCTGATTGGTTGTTCAAAATTATTAAGTGGTAGAGAAAATTTCTTATTTTTTCCCCGAAGATGTACACATGTCAAAAAGTTAAGCAGTTATGGAATGGTGGACCTTTTTTATGCTTAAGGAATTATGGAAAAAGAGAAAAAATGAAAAGAAATTCCTAAGGCCCGCGGGAGGACATGTGGCAGCTTCTAGGTCAAAAATGGAGTGGCGGATTTTGGGTTCCTTTGAAGTTTTTTGATTTTATTTTGTAAAAGGGAAAATTTACAAAGTGAAACGAAACTCCGCTTTGTGAATCAAAAGTGGACGTGTGGAAATTTGAAAAGTCAAAGGCAGAGGGGATGCTGATTATGGAGAACTTTGAAGTTTTTAAACTTCAAAAGGATTAAAGTTAAAGGTGAACCTGTAGCTCCGCTCTCATCGGAGAAAGACGCGTAGCAATTTGAAAATTCAAAACAGAGAGGTAGAGAATGAAGTATAAAAATGGGCTTGAAACTCGCTGCTCCAATCGAGAGAAAGACACGTGGCATTGAAAAGTCAAAAGGGAGGTGGAATGTTGGGTTACTTTGAAGTTTTTGACTTCAAAATGATTAAAGTTATAATGAGAACTGAAGCCCCACTCCAATCAGAGAGGAACACGTGGCAGATTTGACAAGTCAAAGCAGGAAGGCGGATCATCGGGCGGAATTTGAGGATTTGAGCCATTTTTGGTGAAAAAGAAATAAAGTATAAAAGTTAAGCGCGACCTCGCTTAGAGTTAGTTTGAATCTACATTGAAAAGTCAAAGGCGAGTTGCGGGCCATCGAGACAATTTAGAAAATTTTTCGCTTTTGCGAAAAGAGGTAAAATTGCAAAATCAAGCCAGATCTCATTGGGACCAAGATTGAGCAACGTGTCACACCCGTTTTCAAAGGGTGGAAGGGTGGGGAAAAATGTTAAATTTTTACATTTTTTCCAAAAGGTTATAAATTTTTAAAAGTGCTCCCAGGCCCGTTTTGAATCAAATTTCTCCACGTGGATGACTCAAATTCAAAGAGGCGAATCAACGATACCATTGCATCGATTTTTTGCCACCATTAACATTCCAAGAACACTGGAGATGTATTTTTACACCATTCTTCATCAAATTTTGATGATTTCTTGTCGTTTTAATGGCATAGTGCAATTGAATGGATTTAGAGCTCAATTTGTGAATCTGGGGTACAAATTTGAACATTTGAAGCGGATTTTTGCTCGGGCACTTGCAAAAAATACAAATTGTCAGATCCAGAGTTGCAGAGAAAAATTGCAAAGGGAAAAGGGTGAAATGATGAAGGAAGAAGGTCCTGCATGCATGAGGAGTGAAAATCATGCTCCTAGTTCAAAAAATGATGCAAATATTTGTAATGATTTGCCTTTTTGAAACATTTGGCAACTTTTGGGCGTGTTTCTGTTAAACGTCCCTTTCCAGAAAATCATGATGAAAATTGTAATAAACAAGATGCTTTGGATATTATTTTCTTGGGGGAGAAGGCTTGGATGTAAATGAATGTTATAAATTCATGTTTAGACATATAAAATTCGGGGATTGAAATTTATGTGAAAATTTGAGAAAGCCCATCTTTCGAGTGACCATCTGAGAAACCTGCTTAATTTCGTCTGCCTTTTTGATTTCTATTATGTCAAATTGGTTGCAAGTGTACAAACATTGAAAATCTCTGAGATTGTTTTGATAATTTTCCCCTACTGATGAATATAAGAGATTTTGAATTAATCTGTGTTAGTGTCGAGAAAAATTTGTGTTTGCTTCATTTCAGATTGTCTGCAAATAGTTTTTCTTGTTCCTGTTGCAATCTTGTGTTTAAAATATCTCTGAATCACACATAATCTCATCCTTGTGATAGTCTAGTGGCATTTGCAATTTCATTATCAGAAGAGCTTTCATCTGGTAATGCAATAAACAATTTAAAATCACTTTACCTTCCTTGATTGAAAGATTGTTTGTAAGCCTTTGAGGGTATCTTAGGTGTGATAAAACAGAGGTTGATAATGTTTAATTTGGTATTTTAGCTCGAGCCTTCATGTTAAACTCCAAAATATTGTGTAAAAACGTGCAAATCTAGGCCTCCATTAATGCACACCTTCGCTTGAAGGAACATTTGGACTACTTTGAAGTTTTACTCGTTAAGTTTTCCAATTATTGTTAAGGCCCTCAAATATCTGGGAAATCAAGTTTGTCTTATTTGAATCTCCCACCAAAAATTATTCAAAAAACAATGAATCCTTCCCAAACTACCCCTATTTTTCCTGTGTATAAAAAAATAAAATATTTCCACTGTCAAAATATGCAGATGCAATCACATTTTTAATGTTTTTAGTAACCTTAACCTTGTTTTGAAAATATCCCCATGATTTAGAAGTGACAACTCATGAGAGTTAAATTGTGGAGCATTGATCATATTTTTCAAAGGTTTTCTTTATAAAATTTGTGTAAAAGAAGGATATCTTCAATCTCCTTCATCAAACAGAAGGTTACAAAACGGGTCCTCTCACCCTGGTTGAAAGAAACAACCTAAAGTAGTGAGGATAGATCAAATACTTTCAAGGTGCTATCTAATTCTCCAACACCGAATGACAAAGAGCTAGATGAATCGCCTCCCCAACTACAAAACGACATAAATTTCGATATGTCTGTCTCTAAGTGTCTTTTGAAATCTTTGATGTTGCTCGGCTTCCATTGGAGAATCAATTTGGGTACCAATAGTACCAAAATTTTGGAACCATATTTTTTTTTCCCAAATCAAATTCTTCAGTGAAATATTAAAGGTCGAAGATGACTCTTAAAACCGTTAGGAAAATGCGGTTGTGAAATTGTGAAAATTTTGTTTGGTTTTAGCCTAAGAAAAATACGAAACGACACCTTGGGAATCTACAACTTGGCAAGGAGAAAACAAAAGTGTGGAGAATATAAAGAACTAATCCTTTTCTCTTGATGTTCATCTAAGTTCAAAATATCAACTCTCAAAGTGAGTTCTCTTGACAGAGTTGAAAACTACGCACACAATGAAATGAAACAAATTTCGTTTTATTTGGCTTCATGAAAAATATCAAATGAGGTGTTACACATTTGTAACTTGGAAAATATGTACACGAAGATGGGGAGAATTCAAATAAATAAACTGTTCTTCTTGAAAATCACTCAAGCCCGCAATACGGATTTTCAAAGTCGGCCTTCTGACAAGTTGAAACTGTGTACGCAACGAAATTCAAACAAACTACGTTTTATTTGGGTTCATGAAAAATATAAAATGAGGTGTTGTAAATTTATAAATGAGTATAGAATCACCTTAGCATGAGAAAAATTATGGGTAATGATTGGTTTTTCACGAGAATCACCCTGCTTCGAGATATCAAGCTCCAAAGTTGACTACTTTGACAAATACAACCCGCAAAACCTTCGTTCCGCATCCATTGTTTTCTTCATTACTTTCATTTTCTTGTGCTGATATATATCTTGTTTGACATTTTTTCAAACAATTCATGTGATTTCTCTTCACGCACAATCCTCCTCTTATTGCAATTTTATGGCTTTTGTTTTGGATAAATGCGTATAGTTATTTTCTTCTTGGCATGAACTATTGCTTCCTTTTACCTTTGCGTATTGCCTTGGATGTTGTGGGAAATTTGGAATATCTCTTTCTACCTTTGCATTCTTTGAATTTAATTTTACCGTATAGTTGGGAGTGTGTCTGGCTTGTATTCCTTTACCAATGCGTGGGCCGTCTTGTTCTTTGACTGGTGTGTTGAATTGCTGCATGTGTGGGAATGGTTTTTCTTGTATGGGATCTCTTAGAATGTGTGGGATCTTACTCTCTATTTGACCTACATTTGGAATGTGTGTCCTATGATGCACTTTGCATGTGTGTGATTTTTATCCTCGGCATGTGTGTGAATATTATTTTTATGAATTCCTATGCATGCGTGGAGGATTGTATCCTTTTGCTCATGCGTGGGATTTTTGCTCTCCTTGCACTCTTGCATGTTGGATTTTCTTTGCTCCTAAAACATGCGTGGAAATTTATCCTTTGCAAATGCGTGACAACATTACCTTGGATTTTTGGTCTTTATTAATGCGTGGAACATTTCCTTCTATTGGTATGAATATCCTTTGCTTGGTTGTGTATTTGTTACCTTTGTTTGCATGCTATTTTTTGGACTACTAATCATGTATGCTTGTTCATTTTCCTGGCATGGGCATCCGCTATTATTCCAATGTATGGTGGATCTCGTCCTTTGACCTACGTGGATATCCTCAATGAAGGCATTTTGGGTGATATGCTCTTGGAAATGTGTGGGCTCCTGTATATGTGCCCATCTCGACACAATTAAACAAAAGAAACAACTTTAATAAAAATATATAGCATACAAAATAAAAGAGAGAATATCAAACTCGAATCTTCCTTTTGTTTTTTTGAGCTTGATCCAAATTTAGCATGATATACGGATCAAGAACTTTACAGATCATGGAAGACCTTGCAAAAATGAAGAAGGATGGATTCTCATAAGCTTGTGATTCCGAAATGGAGACAACTACTTGGAGCTCTCAAGGTTGTCTGGATCTATCCAATGTCCATGTCGAGTTTTCCATGCGAAAGCTTAGGATTTCTGTAGAATGAAATTTTCCTTCTTCTCGGTATTGGATGTCTACAATATTTTCCTTATTTTTTCTTCTTCCCAATTCCTCCCACTTTTGCAACTTCTTGTAACCTTCTCCTCCCTAATTTCCAGGATGATGGAAGAAAAAGTGTAATTGTCCACGAAAATTGGAAGTAGAATAATAATTTCCAATGGGAATTGCTCACCGCAGTTAAATGCCCACGACAATTGGGGAAAATGAGAAAAATTATTCCAAGTTTGTTGATCAACTTTCATCGGATTAAATTAATATTTATTAATTAAAAACCCTAAAATTTAGTACATTTAATTTCATTAAATGACAAGGTAAATATTAATTACAACACATTTTGTGACCTAATGGGAGAAGGACTTATTCAAAATCGATGAAACGAAATCCAAATCGATCATGAGAATAAAACGACCACGATCGGGGTGATAAACCATAGGAAGAGACATTTTACAAAAAAATAAAATTTTCACGTTGTAATTTTGCGAAGTCAAAATTAGTTGATAACATTGGCTCTCATTGGGGACAAGGACTTCATTGACGCAATAATAGACCCAGACCCAAAAATTTAATGAAGATGATCCCAAAGACGATGATGCACAAAAATAGAATGAAAAAAGAGAGGAAATTGAAAAATAAGGAAAAGAAACAAACCAAAACCATAACTACATATGTACATATGGGGGACAACCTGTTTTCAACTTTAATAGCACTTGATATATTAGCCGTTGTAAGGAAGAGGAAAATGAGTTCCATTAGGATATGGCAAGTAATATGTGTTTTTGTTATAGAAATTCTTGATTTTAAAAGTGCTAGCCACAACGAATAAAACTTCATGTGTTTTCCTTTTGGTTCATGCCTTTTGTCCCATATAAGAACTAAGTCATTGATTTAAAATTGTCTCTCCTTAGTTTTTTTGTTGAACAATTTCTTTACCTTGGATTGGTGTTCCTTGATCTTGTTTGCCACTTGACTTCTTTGTTCTTCAAGCTTGCTTAGGAACATGATCCTTTTATCCAACACATTGGCGAAGCATTCATCGTCAACTGCTTGAGCCAATCGTA
Source organism: Taxus wallichiana var. yunnanensis (assembly GCA_018340775.1). NCBI lineage: Eukaryota > Viridiplantae > Streptophyta > Pinopsida > Cupressales > Taxaceae > Taxus > Taxus wallichiana. Next base: position 173,301,029 of record CM031236.1, read on the forward strand.
ATGCTGGTAACTCCAATGTAATGGAAATTTGAGCATCGGTTCCATACAAGAGTTGGAATGGAGACATTCCAATTTCTCTTTTGGGAGTTATGCGGTCAACCCACAATGCATCATATAACTTTTTGTGCCAAGTTCTTTTATTTTCTTTGAGTAACTTTTGCACGATAGCAATGATGTTTTTCTTCTTTGGATTCAACTTGATCATTTCCTTGAGGGTAGTATTCGATGAATGAGCTAAAGATATCCCATACCCATAAAAAAAACATCATCTCTGACTGGAAGAGAAATTGGTGGCATTATCTGTCATGATATTTTGTGAAATTTCGTAACAAACCAATATATTCTCTTTGATTAAGTCACAAATTACCACGGTAGATGTTTGTTTCACTTTGGAATGACTTCTATCTAGTTCATAAAGTAGTTAGCTTCGTGAGCACATTAGTATGACCAACATTGGAATTTGGGTTCAATACCTCGATGAAAGCTAAACCCCATTGTTGAAAGGGTTCTTTAATAACAATCGGCTTCAAATGCAAAGCTGCAAATTTAGGTCTTCCATTAAATTATTGACAAGATTTGCATTTGGCTACGCATTTTTGGCATCGAAAAACATAGTGGGCCAGTAATAATGTGCTCACAAAATCTTATGAGTTGTGACTGGTCCAGAGAAATGACCACCACAAGTATGATTGTGAAAGGATTCCAGTAACCTAGGTTGTTGTTCCTTCTCAACACATCTGAGAAACATGTCATCAATACCTTTCTTGAATAAGGTGTTGTCCCAAATGATGTACCTTGTAGCTCTTAATTTGATATCTCTTTTTTATTTAACAGCAATATTCTCAGGACATTCGCCATATGTGATAAAGTAAGCTATATCATAATAGCATTCATCTGTGAAACTGACAAAAACTACCAGTGGAAAAATTTCGTCAACTGATTCTTCCTCAAATTCATTTCTTGGCTCATTCCCTGCGATGAGTTGGCCGAGTCCTCTTCCTTAAACCAACTTGGTAGGTTTGATATCCAAGTCATATTCCTAGATCTTAGAGACCTAGTTACCTCTTTTATATCTCGGTTCTTGTTGTGTCAACATTTATTTAATTGCGGTGTCTAGAACTAAGACTTTGGTGTGAGAATTCAATACATAGTGCTTGAAATGTTTCAAGGCTCTAACCACCGCATATGCATGCCTCTCCAGGGGAGTGTAATTTATTTCATGTTTCTCGAGTATAGAACTCATGAATGTAATAGGAGATTCAATTCCCTCTTTATTATGTTGAGTTAGGATAGTAGAGATTGTGTGCGGGAAACATAACAATAGACTATAAAATCCTTTTTAAAATCAGGACACACCAATGTAGGACATTTTTCAATAGCATCCTTGATCTGTTCAAATGCTCCACTACCTTCCTTCGACCATTTGAATGATTCTTTTCCTTTCATTATGTCATAAACTTCTTTGGTTAGCTCAGAAAAATCTAGCATGAACCTTCTAAAAAAATTCACCTTCCCAAAGAATGAATGAATTCTAGGCTTACTTGTAGGTAAGGAAAGATTCTTGATAGCTTGAACTCATTACGGATCGATCTTGGTTCCTTCTTTAGAAATAATTTGACCTAGGATTTTCCCTTTCGTAACTCTAAACATCAAATTCTTTGGATTTAGGGAGGTTCTATGAAGTCTGCACCTTTGCAATATTTTCTCCAAATCTCTTAGATGATATTCTCACTTCTTTGAGAAAATCGTCAAGTCATCTAGGTGTATTACGATGATCTTGTCTTTATAATCTATGAATTCTATGTCCATAACCCTTTGAAAATTTGTACCAGCATTGATCAAACCAAAAGGCATTCTTCTATACATGTACTTACCCTGTGGGGTGGTGAACGTGGTTTTATATTGGTCTTCTTTAGCCACTTTAATCTGATTATAACTAGAGAAACCGTCTAACATGGATAACATTTTTGATCTAGTTACTGGTTGTAGTATATGTTCCATGACCCATGAGTGTATAGTTATCCTTCAAGGATGCTTTATTAAGATTGCAGAAATCCACGCAAATCCTAATTTCTTGATTTTTCTTGCAAACTTGGACAATATTAGCTATCCAAATTGAATGTAAAATAGGAAACATTATTCGTGTGTCCAACATATTTTGAACCTCGTGGAGTATCATCCTCACTATCTTGGTGTTCTACTCTCTTCTCTTTTATCCTAATAGAGCTACACCAGGTTTCAAAGGTATTGCATGCTCCATTTCCCTAGGTTGAAAATACTTCAAGTCTTTATATGAATAAGCCAAAACATCAAAATATTTGGTAAGGAGGCTTACAAATTTCTTACACTCCTCGGTGAGAAACACTTACTAATGTTGACCAAGAGAGGTTTATCCTTGTACCTATGTCAACTTGTTCATAGTCGCGAGAATTTGCGAGTCCTATTTTCTCTTTCTCTTTTATAACTGTCATGTTTATCAAAAAGTTCTTCAAGTGAAACCGATGCTTTTGGAATTTTATTTCCCATAAGTTGAATGATGCCATCAACAAGATCCTCGCTCTCAACTCCTTCCCGAATGGGCGAGGTTGTCGATTCACGAAATGAAAAATCACTTCCTTCAAAGTGAAATTGCTCAAAATTATCCCTCTTTCCAAGAAGGAACTAATTTTTTGATCATCATTGAAGACATTCTAATTTTTGGATTGTCGGGAACACTTGGCCTAAAAACAATTTCAATGGTGTATTTGTCTTTATCAAACTTTGAATGAGGGTTGATCAATGAAGCCGAGCCTCGCTAGATAATTTTATTTTTCATTATTTTCACAAGGGAAAACTTATATGGAAAATTCATCGAAGGATTCCATCGCGTCCCACACTTTATTTTTGTAGTGTCTCAAATGATCATTTTTTACTTGAAACTGATTTTTTACTTTCTTCACGATCAATTCTGCATCTCCCAAGGATTTCAAATTTGTGATCCCTTTCTCTTTTACAACTTGGAGGGAAATGATTAATGCCTTGTATTCTATAGTGTTGTTAGTATTTGAAAATTTGGGTTTGTAAGAAAAAGGAAACATTTTACCATTTGGAGATATAAGCATCAATCCTGCGTCGGAACTTGTTGAGTAAAAATTCCATCGAATCAAGATTCTAGATCTCATTGGGATCTTGGCAAGTGACCTCGAGTGTACAAACATCCGTAGTCATCATATAATTACCCATACTTGATTTTTAAATAGGATTTATGTGCGAGGATCTTCGGTTTTTATTCTTGTGAAATTTTCCCGAGTCTTCGACATTAGCTTCTCCATTTCTCCACTAATATGGATCATATCATGAGACCGAGACCATTTGAATCTCACCAAATGATCTTTGCAAAATTTATGTCTTAACAACATACCATATGAAGTGGGAATGTAAGCAACTAGAATGGTTACCTTAACTCACTTTTGAGGAAATTGAGCTAAAGCCATTTGAGCGTCTTTAATCTTCCCAATCGTAGGAATTTTTCTTGTCCCCATGGAGTAAAAATATCTAAATGTTCTTGTATAAGTCAACCCAAGAGCATGTGCTAATTTTCGGGCATCACATTATCTCAAGGTTTTGAATCTATAATGCAATTACTTAATTTGCATCCATTGATCGAAAGGACACAAAGAAAGGTTCAATATTTTCATTTGAAGGTGTAGAGGCCACCGAATATTTTGAGTCTTCCTATCTTTGGGAGTTTTCATAATTCCTTTAGAGGAATGAACAATAGAGTCGTATTTGATAATATGGGCCATTTTCTCGAGTTGATCCTTATTAGACTTCAAGTACTCTACTTATGACATGGAAATTATTGTTTTATTGATATGATCAATAATATCAAATTTGGGAAAAATGGTCGTACTTGATGTCTCGAGTAAAATTTATTTCGAACTTGATAATGGCTCACTTTTGACCTTTTCTTCGGGCTTAGTTGATACTGATGTGGAAGAATAAACTTGATTCGCAGTTGATTTATCAACTGATTGACTTGACAAAGGTCCTCCTTTCTTTAAGATAGTTTTGACCTTGGAAACCTTAGTCACCTTGGACTCTTTAGGAATCTCAGTTATTTTAGATTCTTTAGAAGTTTCCTTAGTTTTGGATTCTTTAGGAACTTCCTAGAGATCTTTTTATCTTCCACCTTAGTGGTATTAGGTCATTTTTATGAAAGCGTGTGAAGATAGTGAAGGATTGACTATTCATATCTTCTACAATTTCTTCATATTCGTCTTCTTCTTCTGAATGGTACTCGAATAAATGATTATTAATTTCTCCTTCAGGCTCTTCGACTTTAGGTTTAGATGTCCCAGTTTGGCTCTTCTTCATTAACCTTGATGATCTCAACTTCATCGTCACTTTCCTCAATGACATCACACTTTGAGTTAGTTACAAGAGTTGCTTCAATAGCAAGCCTCGTTGGAGCACCTATAATTCTAGCTTTGTTGGGAACATAGCCTTTTCTTGGGATGTCTTTGTAAGTAGGAGGTTTACTACTTTGAGCAACTTACTTTTTCAAATCTAACATATCATTAGCCAACTTAGTGAGTATAGCCTCTGAAGCATTGGGGTTTCTTGACTCTTTCCCTTGGGGAAAGTTTTCTTGAATTTTCCTCCATGATTAAGTCATCCTCAATTTATGTGTCCAAGGATTAAGCAAGTTCCAAAGTATCCACTCTAGCCTTTCTCGGTGATAGCCCACGTCACGGTTGTTTTGCATTAATAAAGAAACATTTTTTTCCATCAAAGTTTGAGAAAAATCTGCAAGAACTTTGTTCACCATTTTGTTGAACTTAGCCACAAAATTCCTCATCGCTTTTGTTGGTTCTTTCTTCACCTGAGATAGTTGGGCAAGAATGACATGTTCATATTCTACCATTTTGAAATGGTCTTCAAACTTACTCTTCATAATTTCCCAGTTTGTAATGCATCCATTAGAGAGATGATGACACTAATCTACGAAAATGTCTTGCAATGTTTCAATGAAGAGGCAAACATCAACATCTTCATATTTTATTGACAAAACTGCACATGCAACAAAGGTGGAAATGTGGTCATCAGGTGAAGTCTTCCCATCTCCATTGAACTTGGGAAGAATCTTCATTGATCCTCTTGGGAGGCCATTTCGAGTTGGTAAGGCCAATGGGCCTATGGCATTTCCCCATTGTGCGTTATGAGCCATCATGGGAAAGGTGGTATGTGAGGGTAAAACAATGTGAAAGAACAAGTGCTTGACTTGTAGTGATTCCTCCCTTACTTTCTCTTTTAGGACTTGATGCAAGGCTTACGGATTTACGAGGAGTGTTCCTCCTTGGAGGAGATAACTTGAAACCAAACTTTCCTTGAAAATAAAAAATGGGATCAGATCAACCAATAGATTTTTCTCCGTGCCTAAACATCTTTCCTGCCAGTTTGAAATATTTACTATGAAAGGATCACTGACACATTTTGATCAGCTCTAGCCTTTTCTCTTTTCTCTCTTTCTTTATCTCTTTGCGCCTGAATGACTCTAACAACTCTCACAACTTGATTTTCTTCATTATCCAATAATAAAAAATGATAGTCGTTCATGCGAGTTTCTAAAATAACTTTCCTCAAATTTGATGATATGTCTTCTTAAGTATTTACAAAAAGAAGACTTGGTTACACAATATGTGAGTTACCTATAATATTCATTCAAATTATTACCTTGGTGGAAGAGGGTCACGTTGGTGAACAACGATCAACACATGTCCAAGAGGTCTTTTGGCCACAAGTGTGGGTGCTCTTATTCTAAGGTATTCAATTTATATTTCTTTGTCAATGGCTCTATTAACAATGACCACACATTGCTATAAGATTTCAACGATTTCCCAAGATAATATCTCGAAGGTTGGAAGTAATGTCTTCTTAAAATATTCGTTGGGCACAAGATTTGGTTCAAGAACTAGAGCTTGTGTAGAGGGGATAGTCATAAAGATTTAAGTAAGCATTGGTTAATGATTCTAGAGTCCGCAATGATCAGTCACAAAAATATTAGCAAATGGATTTTCACGCATGCAAATAACATGCAACAGTTAGGGGACAAAGTCCCTCCCCAATTAAGGTGATGTTGCCTTTATTGAAAACAAAAACTATATTTACATCTATACATTCAAAATTGTATGTGGGGGTATTTTGGGACATCAAATCGAAAGAAGTGTGAATGAGGGAAATTGAATGAAATGAAGGAAATAAATGGAAAGGAATGGATGGAAGGAGTATACAATAGTTCGGTAAAAACAGAGAATATTGCATGTAGAAGAAGCAAAACAATGAACAACTAACTCAAATGAAACAGAGTTTGAATCAGCTAAACAAGAATAAGTGAAAGGGAATACACATGAGCAAGTAAATATTAGAGCTTGATCACTGTGAACAAGAAAAACATATTAATAGTGTTGATAATAAGATCAAAGACAATATTCACATGCAATATTTAAACATTAACATCTAATGAACATAAGAACATCAAATGCTACAAGAGATAATGAATGGGACACAAAGTTCATATTTCATTAACTCCAAAATGTCTTCACAAAAGAACAAAAAGTTTCTTTCCTTAAACAAATCTTGCACACAAAATTATTTTCTTCTCCTCTCTCAAAGTCACCCTTACAAATGAGCCCCTAACTTCCTTTTATAACCCAAAAGTTGGTTACAAGGTAGTTAGGGTTTAAATGAACATTAAATTAGGGCACCTAAGTGACTTTGAATTTTTCAACTAACTTGAATAATTCAACATCATTTTATAACAATTTGAAAGTCACTTTAGAAAAAGTACATAAATAAAGGGAAATGGGTACATGTGGACCCCACTTAGATGACTTGGACACACACATAGACATCCTAGTCAGCAATGCGCCACCTAGATCAAGACACCTAGGATCAGTGCCTTATCCATCGTGCCAAGATTCCACCTATCTTGATCGTATGTGAATTAACTCATTGACCATGCTCCATAATCTTCCAGATGATAAGAGAGTTGAGCTTGAAGCTTAAGTAGTTCATCCACCTCTCCATTTGAGCAACATCCTAGTGTGAGCAATTTTGTCTTCGTTCGCATTCGCATTCAAAATTACACAAAATTCTCCACATGATCTAAATACATTTCCATGGTGAATTCTTTATTTGTTTGAATATGACATGATTGTGATAGAAGCGTGATTTCAGTTATTACTTCCTTACTTCAAAACCGAACAAATTGCCTCCAAACTACCCCGGAATAATAACAAATCTTGTTCTAAGAAACTCTTATTGGATAAGGGAGTATATAAGGTACCACAAGTTTGTGGATCGGATTTTTCTCCCAAATCAAATTATTCAGTGAAATATTAAATGTCAAAGATGAATCTTCTCAAATCTGTTAGGAAAATGTATTTGTGAAATCTGCGAAAATTCTGTTTGGTTTTAGCCTAAAAAAATGCCAAACGTCACCTCGGGAATATACTACTTGAAAGGGATAAAATGAAGGTGGGAAGAATCTAAAGAACTAATCCTTTTGTCTTGATTATCATCCGAGTTAAAAATATCAACTCTCAAAGTGAGTCCCCTTGACAGGCTGAAAATCATGTGAGAGCAACGAAATCAATTAAATGCGCTTTATTTGGTTCTGTGAAAAATATCAAATGAGGTGTTACACATTTCTAACTTGGAAAAGGAGTACATGAAGATGGGGATAATTTAAAGAAATAATCTATTCTTCTTGACAATCCCTCAATCCTGCAATACAGATTCTCAAAGTAGGCCTTCTAACAAGCTGAAACTGTGTACGCAACGAAATTCAAACAAACTACATTTTATTTGGGTTCATGAAAAATATCAAATGAGGTGTTGTGCATTTACAAATGAGTATATAATCACCTTAACATGAGAAAAATTGTGGGTAATGATTGGTTTTTCACGAGAATCACCCTGCTTCGAGATATACAGCTCTAAAGTTTACTACTTTGACAGATACAACCCACAACAGCCTTTGTTCCGCATCCATTGTTTTCTTCATTACTTTCATTTTCTTGTGTTGATATATATCTTGTTTTAAATTTATCAAATGATTCATGTGATTTATCTTCACGCATGCCCTCCTCTTCTTACCGCAATTGCATGACTTTTGTTTTGATAAGTGTGCATAGTTATTTTTTCATGTCGTGAACTATTGCTTCTTTTAACCTTTATGTATTGCGTTGGGTGTTGTGGGCAGCATGGACTATCTCTTTCTACATCTGCATCCTTTAAATTTACTTTTACTTGACAGATTGGGAGTGTGTGTGGGTTGTATTCCTTTACCGCCTCATTGTCAATCTTGTACTTTGACCGGTGTGTGTTAATCGTTTCATGTGTGGTAATGTTTTTTCTTGCATGGTATATCTTAGAATGCGTGGGCTCTTACTTTCTATTTGACTCGCATTTGGAATTCATGGCCTATGATGTACTTTGCTGTGTGTGATTTGTTATCCTTTGCAGGTTTGAATATTATTTGTTATGAATACTGTGCATGCGTGGATGATTGCCTCCTTTTTCTCATGTGTGGGTTTTGCTAGTCTCCTTGTACTCTTGCGTGTGGATTTTTTTGCTCCTAAAACTTGTGTGGAAATTTATCCTTTGCAAATGCATGACAACATTATCTTTGTTTGTTGGTCTTTTCCAATGCGTGGATCATTTCGTTTGATCATGAATATCCTTTACTTGGTTGTGTATTTTCTACCTCTGTTTGCATGCTCTTTTTTTGAATGTTAAGCGTGTATGCTTGTTTATTTTCTTTGGCATGAGAAGTTATTATTCCAATGCGATGTGGATCTTGTCTTTTGTCCTACGTGGATCTCCTCAATGAAGGCATTTTGGATTGATATGCTCTTGGAAATGTGTGGGCTCCTATATATGTGCCCAATCTGGCACAATTAAATAAAAGAAATAGCTTTAATAAAAATATACAACATGTAAAATAAAAGAGAGACTCTCAAACTTGAATCTTCCTTTCGTTGATTTGATCTTGAGCGCCGCATTTAACATGATATACGATAAGGAACTTTGCACAAAGCATGGAAGGCCTTGAGAAAATGGAGAAGGATGGATTCTTGTAAGCTTGTGATTTTGAAATGGAGACAACTACCTGGAGCTCTCAAGGTTTCTTGGCTCTAGCCGATGTCCATGTCAGTTTCCATGTGAAATCTTAGAGTACCTGTAGAATGAGATTTTCCTTCTTCTGGCTCTGTATGTCTGCAATGTTTTCCTTGTTTCTTCTTCTTCTTCCCGATTTTACCCACTTCTCAGTAACTTCTTGTAACCGTATCCTTCCCAACTTGCGGATGATGGAAGAAAAGTGTAATTGTCCACGACAATTGGAAGCAGAGTAATAATTTCACATGGTAATTTCTCACGGCGCTTAAATGCCCACGAAATTGGGGAAAATGAGAAAAATTCTTCCAAGTTTGTCGAACAACTTTCATTAGTATTAAATTAATATTTATTAATTAAAAAACCTAAAATTTAATAAATCTTATTTTACTAAATAACAAGGTAAATATTAATTAATTAAAACAACGTTTGTGACCTAGCGGGAGAAGGACTTATTCAAAATTGATGAAATGAAATAAAAAATGATCACGAGAATAAAACGATCACAATGAGGGTGATAAACAATGACAAGAGACACTTAACAAAACAAAATTAAATTTTCACGTTGTAATTTTGTGAAGTCAAAATTAGCTGATAACAATTGGCTCTCATTCGGGGTGAGGACTTCACGGATGCAACAACGGACCCAGACCCAAAATTTTAATGAACATGATCCCAAGAGATGATGATGCACAAAAACGAGATGACAAAAGAGAGGAAACTAGAAAACAAGGAAAATAAACAAACCAAAACCCTAATTACTATTGTACATATGGGGGACAACCCGTTTTCAAATTTAATAGTGGTTTAGATATTTCCCACTGTAAGGCAGAGGAAAATGAGTTCCATCAGGATATGTCAATTAATACGTGTTATCTCCATAGGAATGCCTTAGTTTTAAATGGCCTTGCCACAACAAATCAAACTACCTGTGATTTCCTTTTGGTTCACGCCTCTTGTCCCATAGAAGAACTAGGTCATTGATTTTAAATTGTCTCTCCTTAGTTTTTCTATCGTACAATTTCTTAACCTTGGATTGGTGTTCCTCGATCATGTTTTCCACTTGACTTATTTTTTCTTCAAGCTTACTTAGGACCATGATTCTTTTACCCAACTCATTGGCGAAGCATTCATCGTCAATTGCTTGAGCCAATCGTAGTGCCGGTAACTCCAATGTAATGGGAATTTGAGCACCGGTTCCATACAAGAGTTTGAATGGAGACATTCCAATTGCTCTTTTGGGAGTTATGTGGTCATCCCACAATACATCATATAATTTTTTGTGCCAAGTTCTTTTATTTTCTTTGAATAACTTGCACACGATAGTAGTGATGTTTTTTTACTGGATTCTGCTTGATCGTTTCCCCGAGGGTAGTAATCTAATGAATGAGCTAAAGATATCCCATACCCATAGAAAAAACTATCATCTTTGTAGAATAGAAATTATTTAGATTGAATGTCACGATATTTTTTGAATTCTCAGAATTAAACAATATATTCTCTTTGATGACGTCACAAATTACCTCAGTAGCTGTTTGTTTCATTGGAATGGCTTCTAGCCACTTCGTAAAGTAGTCATTTGCCGTGAGCATGTGAGTATGACCAACACTAGTATTTTGGTTCAAGGCCGCGATGAAATATAAACCCCATTGTTGAACAGGTTCTTCAATAACAAATGGATTCAAAGGCAAAGCTGGCAATTTATGTCTTCCAAAAAATTGTTGACAAGCTTCACATTTGGCTACCCATTTCTGGGCATCGGAAAAGATAGTGTTCTAGTAATAATGAACTCACAAAATCTTATGAGTTGTCATTGGTCCAGATAAATTACCACCGCAAGCATGATTATGAAAGGCTTCCAATAACCTAGGTTGTTGTTCCTTCTCAACAAATCTGAGGAACATGCCATCAATACCTTTCTTGAATAAGGTGTTGTCCCAAATGACGTACTTGGAAGCTCTTAATTTGATAGCTCTTTTTTCTTAGGCGTAATAATCTCAGGACATTCACCATATGTGAGAAAGTAAGCTATATCATAATACCATTCATCTCTCGTGACAAAATTTACCAAAGGAAATTTTTCTTAAATTGATTCTTCCTTAAGGTCATTTCTTGGCCCATTCTCTGCGATGAGTTAGCAGAGTCATCTTCCTTGAACCAACTTGGTAGGTTTGATATCTAATTCATATTCCTAGATCTTAGACACCTAATTACCTCTTTTAGATCTTTGTTCCTTTTGTGTCAACATTGATTTAACTGCGGTGTCCTGAACTAAGACTTTGTTGTGAGAATTCAATACATAGTACCTGAAATTTTTCAAGGCTCTAACCACCGTATATCCATTCCTCTAAAGGGAAGTGTAATTTAGTTTGTGTTTCTTGAATCCAGAACTCATGAATGCAATAGGAGATTCAATTCCCTCTTGATTATGTTGAGTCAAGATACCAGAGATCATTTTCAGGGAATCATAGCAATAAACTATAAAATCCTTTTTAAAATCAGGACACACCAATGTAGGATCTTTTGCAATATCATCCTTGATTTGTTCAAATTATCCCCTACCTTCCTTAGACCATTTGAAGGATTATTTTCTGTTCATCATCTTAGAAATTTATTTGGTTAGCTCGATAAAATCTTGCACAAACCTTCTTAAAATATTCACCTTCCCAAAGAATGAGTGAACTCCAAGCTTACTTATAGGTAAGGAAAGATTCTTGATAGCTTGAACACATTCAGGATCGATCTTGGTTCCTTCTTTAGAAACAATATGACCTAGGAGTTTCCCTTTCATAACTTCAAACACGAGACTTCTTTGGATTCGGGAGATTCTATGAAGTCTGCACCTTTGCAATATTTTCTCCAAATCTCTTAGATGATCTTCTCGCTTCTTTGAGAAAACTGTCAAGTCATCTAGGTATATTATGATGATCTTATCTTTATAATCTACGAATTTTATGTCCATAGCCCTTTGAAAGGTTGTGTCAAAATTGATCAAACCAAAAGGCATTATTCTATACACAAACTTACCGCATGGGAGGGTGGTGAACGTGGTTTTATATTGGTCTTATCTATCCATTTCAATCGATTATAACCAGAGAAACCATATAGCATGGATAGCATTTCCGATCCAGCTTATTGCTGCGAGAATACGGTCCATGACTAGGCGGTAGATAGTTATCCTTCAAGGATGCTTGATTAAGATTGCATAAATCCATGAAAATCCTAATTTCTCCATTTTTCTTGTGAACTAGGACAATATTAGCTATCCAAGTTGAATGTCGAATAGGAAACACTATTTGTGTGTCTAACATCTTTTGAACCTCGTGGAGTATCGTCCATGTTATCTTGGGGTTATATTGTTTTTTCTTCTATCTTAATAGAGTTGCACCAGGTTCCAAAGGTATGACATGCTTCATTTCCCTATGTTGAAAAGACTTCAAGTATTCATATGAATAATTTAAAACATCATAATATTTGGTAAGGAGGCTTACAAATTTCTTGTGCTCCTCAATTGAGAAACACTTACCAATGTTGACCAAGCGAGGTTTTTCCTTAGTACCAATGTCAACTTGCTCATAGTTAGCATAATTCGTAGATCCTACCTACTCTTTCTCTTTTATAAACCTGTCATGTTTATCAAAATTTTCTTCAAGTGAAACCAATCCTTTTGGAATTTTATTTCCTTTGAGTTGAATGATGCCATTTCCAAGATCCTTTCTCTCAACTACTTATTAAAGGTTCGAGGCCATTGATTCGCGAAATGTAGAATCACTTCCTTTAAAGTAAAAATGTTAAAAATTATCCCTCTTTTTGAAGAAGGAAATAATTTTTTGATCATCATTGAAGACTTGCTAATTTTCTACATTGTCAGGAACACTTGGCCTAAAAACCATTTCAATGGTGTATTTGTCTTGATCAAACTTTGAATGAGGGATCATCAATGAAGTTGAGACTGCTAGAGAATGTTATTTTTCATTCTTTTTAGGAGGGATAGCTTCTATGGAAAAACCATCGAAGGTGTCTATTGGCCCTACAATTTATTTCTATAGTGTCTCAAACGATCATTTTTTACTTGAAACCGATTTTTGCTTGGTTCACGATCGCTTATGCATCTCCCAAGGCTTTAAATTTTTAATCCCTTTCTCTTCTCGCAAATTGGAGGCAAAGGATTAATGCCTCGTATTTTTTAGTGTTGTTAGTATTTGAAAATTGGATTTTGTAAGAAAAAGGAAACATTTTACCATTTGGAGATATGAGCACCACTCCTGTGTTAGAACTTGTTGAGCAACAACTTCCATCGAACTCAAGAGTTCAGATCTCATTGGGATCTTGGCAAGTGACCTCAGGTACATGAACCTCTGTAGTCATCATATAATTCCCCAAACTTGATTTTTGAAATAGGACCTATGCGTGAGGATCTTCGGATTTTGTTACTATGAACTTTTCTTGAGTCTCCGACATTAGCTTCTTCATTTCTACACTGATAGGGATCATAACATGAGACCGGTACATTTGAATCTCACCACCTAGATCTCTGCAAAATTTCTTGCTTAACAACATACCATATGAAGTAGGAATTTCAATAACTAGAATAGTTACCTTGACTCGCTTTTGAGGAAATTGAGCTAAAGCCATTTTAGTGTTTTTCATCTACCCAATCGAGGAACTTGTCTCCTCTCCATGGAGTAACAATATCCGAATTTTCTTGGACAATTTAACCCAAGAGCATGTGCTACTTTTACAGGGAATCACATTATCTCGAGGCTCCAGAATCAGAATGCAATTAGTTAATTTGCATTTGTTGATAAAAATGGACACAAAGAAAGGTTTAACCTTTTCATTTGAAGGTGTAGTGGCCGCCACAATATTTTGAGTCTTCCCGTCTTTGGGATTTTTCATAATTCCTTTAGAGGAATGAACAATAGAGTCTCCTTTGATAAACTAGACCAATTTCTTGAGTTGATCCTTATTGGACTTCAAGTACTGTTTGTGACATGGAAATTATTGTTTTATTCATATGATCAATAATATCAAATTTGGGAAAAATGGTTGTACTTTATGTCTCAGATACAAGTTATTTCAAACTTGATGATGGCTCACTTTTTACCTTTGCTTCGGGCTTAGTTGATATTGATGTGGAAGAAGAAACTTTCTTCGTAGCTGATTTATCAACTGATTGACTTGACAAAGGTCCTCCTTTCTTTAAGATAGTTTTGACCTTGGAAACCTCAGTCTGTCTTGGACTCTTTAGGAATCTCAGTTATTTTAGATTCTTTGGAAGTTTCCTTAGTTTTGGATTCTTTAGGAACTTCCTAGATCTTTTTATCTTCCACCTTAGTGGTATTTTGCTCCTTTTTCTGAGAGCGTGTGAAGACATCGAAGGATTGACTATTCATATCTTCTACAATTTTTTTGTATTCGTCTTCTTCTTCTGAACGGTACTCAAATAAATGATTATTACTTTCTCCTTCAGGAGCTTTGACTTCAGGTTCGGACGTCTCTCAAGTCTAGCTCTTCTTCATAAACCTTGACGATCTTAACTTCATCATCGATTTCCTCAACGACATAACACTTTGAGATAGTTGTGGGAGCTACTTCAATAAGAAGCCTCGTTGGAGACCCTAAAACTCGGCTTTGTTGGGAACGTATCCTTTTCTAGGGATGTCTTTGTAAGTAGGAGTTTTACTACTCTTAGCAACTTTCTTTCTTAAAGCTAACATATGATTAGCCAACTTAGTGAGTATAGCCTCTGAAGCATTGGGGGTTTCTCGACTCTTTCCCTTGGGGGAATTTTTCTTAAATTTTCCTACCATGATTAAGTCATCCTCAATTTATATGGCCAAGGATTGAGCTAGTTCCAAAGTAGCCACTCTATCCCTTCTCAACTAATAGAACACTTTTGGTTCTTTGTGCATTAATAAAAAAACATTTTTATCCGTCAAGGTACATGTGAATTCTGCAGAAAATTTTTCACCATTTTTTTGAACTTAGCCACAAAATTCCTTATGGGTTTTATTGTTTGTTTCTTCACCGAGATAGTTGGGAAAAAGGGCATTTTCATCTTTTGCCATTTTAAAAGGTCTTCAAACTTACTCTTTATATTATCCTAGCTTGTAATGCATTCGTTTGGGAGATGATGAAACCAATCTATGGAAATGTCTTGCAATGTTTCAATGAAGAGGCGAACAACAACATCTTCATATTCTACCAAAAAAATTACACATGTAGCAAAGAAGGCGGAAATGTGGTCATCAGGTGAAGTCTTCCCATATCCATTGAACTTGGGAAAAATCTTCATTGATCCTCGTGGGAGGTCATGTTGAGCTGGTAAGGCCAATGGGCCTATGACATTTCCCCATGGTACGTTAGCAGCCATCTTAGGAAAGGTTGTATGTGAGGGTAAAACAACATGAGAAAGAACAAGTGCTTGACTTGTAGTGATTCCTCCCTTACTTTCTCTTTCAGACTTGATGTAAGGCTTACAGATTTACGGGGATTGTTTCTCCTTAGAGGAGATAACTTGAAACTAGACTTTCCTTGAAAATCAAAAATCTGATCAGATCGACCTTTAGCTTTTTCTCCTTGCGTAAACCTCTTTCTTGCTAGTTTGAAATATTAACTGTGAAAGGATCACTAGCACATTTTGATCTATTCTAGCCTTTTCTCTTTGCTCTCTTTCTTGATCTCTTTGCACCTAAATGACTCTAGCAACTCTCATAGCTTAATTTTCTTTTATCCAATACTGATGCGGCGAGATAAACATGATAGTCATTCGTGTGCTTTTCCCAAATAGTTTTCCTCAAATATGATGATATGCCTTCTTGAGTATCTACAAAAATAATATTTGGTTGTAAGATAGGTTAGTTACTTGTAATAGTCATACAAAATATTTACTTGGTGGAAGAGGGTCGCGTCGGTGAACAACAATCAACACATGTCTAGGAGGTATTTTGGACACAAGTGTGGGTGCTCTTCTTCTAAGGTCTTCAATATAGATTTATCTTTTAATGGCTCTATCAATAGCCACAAATTGTTGCAATATTTCATGGTTTTTCCAAGATACTATTCAAAGATTGGAAACAATGTCTCCTTGAAAATATTCAATGGGCATAAGATTTGGCTGAGAACGAGAGCTTGTACAGAGGGGATAGTCATAAATATTTAACCAAACACCGATTAATGATTCCGAGTCCCTAGTGGAGTTGTAAAAAATTGTTAGCAAATGGATTTACACGCATGCAAATGACATGCTATAGTCGGGGACAAATTCATTCCTCAATGAAGGTGAGGTTGGTTTTATTGAAAACCGAAACTATATTTACATCCATACATTCAAAATTGTATGTGGGGGTGTTTTGGGACATCAAATGGAAAGAAGTGTGAATGAGGGAAATGGAATAAAATTAAGGAAAGAAATGGAAAGGAATGGATGGAGGGAGCATACAATAGTTAGGTAAAAACAAAGCCTAATATTGCATGTAGAAGAAGCAGAAGAATGAAAAACTAACTCAAATGAAACAGAGTTTAAATTAACTAAACAAGAATAAGTGAAATGGAACACATATGAGTAAGTAAATATAAGAGTTTTATCACTATGAACAATAACAACAATCAAATACAATATTTTCATGCAATATTTAAACACTAACATCTAATGAACATAATAACATCAAATGCTACAAGAGACAATGAATGGGACACAAAGTTTATATTTCATTAACTCCAAAAATGTCTTCACAAAAGAACACAGCTTCTTTCCTAAAACAAATCTTGCATACAAAATTATTTTCTTCTCCTCTCTCAAATTGACCCTTACAAATGAGCCCCTAACTTCCTTTTATAACCCAAAAGTTGGTTCAAGGTAGTTAGGGTTTAAATGAACATTAAATTAGGGCATCCTAAGTGACTTTGAATTTATCAAAAACTTTAATAAGTGAACATAATTTTATAAAAAATAAAATTCACTTTAGGAAAAGTACATAAATAAATGGAAATGGGTACATGTGGACTCCACTTAAATGACTTGGATACATGCATGACATCGTAGTCGCAACGCGCCACCTAGATCAAGACACCTAGGATCAGTTCCTTATCCATTGGGCCAAGATTCTACCTATCCCGATCGTACGGGAATGAAATCATTTACCATGCTCCAAAATCCTCCATATGACAAGAGAAGTGAGCTTGAATATTTAGCAATTCATCCACCTCTCCATTTGAGAAGCATCCCTGTGAACATTTTTTCTTCATTCGCATTCACATTCACAATTACACACAATTCTCCTCATGCTTTGAATACCTTTCAATGGTGAAATATCCTTTTTTTAAAGATGAAATGATTGTGATGAGCGTGATTTCAAAGCTATTACTTCCTTACTTGAAAACTTAACAAATCAACTCTGAAAATGCCATGGGAAAAATAGTGAATCTTTTTATGAGAAGCTCTCATTAGATAAGTGAGTCTATTAGGGTACCAAAATTTTTTCGATCGAGATTTTTTTTTCCAAATCAAATTCTTGAAAGTGAAATATTATAGGTCAAAGATGAATCTTCTCAAACTATTTGGAAAATGTAGGTGTGAAATTGCGAAAATTCTATTTGGATTTAGCCTAATAAAAATACCAAACGTCACCATGGATATCTAAAACTTTGCAAAGAATAACAAGAAGGTGGGTAGAATCCAAAGAACTAATCATTTTCACTTGAAGATCATATGACTTCAAAATTTCAACTCTCAAAGTGAGTCCCTCGACAGTGCCGAAAGCAGTAAGCGCAGTGAAATAAAACAAACTTTGTTTTATTTGGCTCCATGAAACATATCAAATGAGGAGTTGCACATTTATAACTTGGAAAAGTAGTACACGAAGATGGGGAGAATTCAAATAAATAAACCATTCTTCTCGACAATCACTCAGGCCCAAAATATGGATTCTCAAAGTACGCCTTCTGACAAGTTGAAACTGTGTACGCATCGAAATTCAAACAAACTACGTTTTATTTGGGTTCGTGAAAAATATGAAATGAGGTGCTATGCATTTGTAAATAAGTATAGAAGTATCTTAACATGATAAAAATTGTGGGAAATGATTATTTTTTCATGATAATCACCCTACTTTGAGATATTAAGCTCTAAAGTTTACTACTTTGTGAGATACAACCCGTAGTAGCCTTCATTCCACATCCATTGTTTTCTTCAAGATTTCTTTCATTTTTGTGTTGATATATATCGTGTTTGAAATTTTGTCAAATGATTCACATGATTTCTCCTCAAGCACACCTCCTCTTCTTCGCAATTGCATGGTTTTTGTTTTGGATAAGTGCTTATAGTTATTTGCTTCCTGACATGAACTATTGTTTCCTTTCACCTTTGTGTATTACCTTGCTCTTCTGTGGGCAGTGTGAACTACCTCTTTCTATATATTCATGCTTTAAATTTAATTTTACCTCACAACTAGGAGTGTGTGTGGGTTATATTCCTTTATCAATGCATGGGAAGTCTTGTTCTTTGATTGTTGTATGCGTGGGAATGGTTTTCTTGCATGGGCTGTCTTAGAATGTGTGGGATTTTACTTTCTATTTGACTGCATTTGGAATGTGTGGCCTATGATGCACTTTGCGTGTGCATGATTTTTATCCTTGGCTTGCATTTGAATATTCTTTGTTATGACTGCATGTGCATGCATGGAGGATTGTCTCCTTTTGCTCATGTGTGAGTTTTTTTGCTCTCCTTGCACTCTTATAGGTAGAATTTTCTTTGCTCCTAAAACCCGCATGGAAATTTATTCTTTGCAAATGTGTGACATCATTACCGTGGCTTGTTGGTATTTTCCAATGCGTGGATCATTTCCTTTGACCGGTATGAATATCCTTTTCTTGGTTGTGTTTTTAATACCTCATTGATCGTGCTCTTTTTTTCGACTCGCTAATGGTGTATGCTTATTTCTTTTCCACATGCACGGCAACTACTATTATTCAAATACATGGTGGATATCATCCTTTGACCTACGTGGATATCCTCAATTAAGGTGTTTTGGAATGATATGCTCTTGG
This sequence comes from Taxus wallichiana var. yunnanensis, assembly GCA_018340775.1. Lineage (NCBI taxonomy): Eukaryota > Viridiplantae > Streptophyta > Pinopsida > Cupressales > Taxaceae > Taxus > Taxus wallichiana. The sequence continues at coordinate 173,320,238 of CM031236.1, forward strand.
AAATGTGTGGGCTCCTCTATATGTGCCTAATCTAGCACAATTAAACAAAATAAATAGCTTTAATAAAATATACAACATGCAAAATAAAAGAGACTCTCAAACTCAAATCTTCCTTTCATTGTTTTGAGCTTGAGTCAAATTTAGCATGATATATAGATCGATACTTTGCAGCACAGAGCATGGAAGGCCTTGAGAAAATGGAAACCGATGAATTCTTGCAAGCTTGTGATTCTAAAATGGAGACAACTACCTAGAGCTCTCAAGGTTTCTGGCTTTAGCCAATGCCCATGTCAGTTTTTGTGTGAAAGGTTAGGAGTGCACAGTAGAACGAGATTTTCCTTTTTCTCGCTCTGATGTCTGTGATATTTTCCTCGTTTCTTATTCTTGCCAATTTGTCCCGCTTCGCAAATTCTTGTAACCGTCTCCTTCCCAATTTCCGGATGATGGAAGAAAAGTGTAATTTTCCATGATAATTAGAGGCAGAATAATAATTTCCGATGATAATTGCTCACAATGCTTAAATGCCCACGACAATTGTGGAAAATGAGAAAAGTTCTTCCAAGTTTGTTGAACAACTTTCATGAGTATTAAATTAATATTTATTAATTAAAAACCCTAAAATTTAATAAATTTAATTTTATTAAATAACAAGGTAAATATTAATTAATTAAAACATAGTTTACGTCATAGCAGGAGAAGGACTTATTCAAAATGGATGAAACGAAAGCCAAAACGATCACGAGAATAAAATGATCACAATGAGGGTGATAAACCACAAGAAAAGACACTTTACAATATTTTTTAAAATTTTCACATTGTAATTTTACGAAGTTAAAATTAGCTGATAACAGATTGGCTCTCATTGGGGACAAGGACTTCACAAACGCAACAATGGACCCATACCCAAAAATTTAATGAATATGATCCCAAAGATGACGATGCACAAAAATGGGATGAAAAATTGAGGAAACCCAAAAACAAGGAAAATAGACAAACCAAAACCCTAATTACATATGTACATACGGGCACAACCTTGTTGTCGTGTAAATGTGCAACAGGGAAATTGATAATTTCGAGCATGACAACGATACCCCTGTAGAAAAAATTTCATGTTTTATCATTCCGAGGCACCCCGGTTTGCCCAATCAGTCTAGTAACCTCCCAATTGGTGTTAATTCATCTGCCTAGTTTAATTGGGAAATTCAAGTCAATCTCCCTAAGTGATTTTAGGAGTTCTTGAAAAATGTTATCTCTAGGTAGTGTTGGGAAGGGTTATCACTCACCTTCCTAGGACTGAAGAAACCCCTTGAGTGGAATGGAGGAGACAAATCCAACATGGAGGTGAATTGAAGGCCTAGAAACATCATGGAAGTGATTTTGGAAGATTCGGGAAGATTTGGGGAGTTTGGAGCAGTTTGATCAAAATCAGGGTTTACAGGCCTAGGCAGCAAGGTACGGGCCAAAACGTTGTTGTGCTTCAAAGGAAATTTTAGGATCTCTGGATAGAATTAAGAGAAGAAAATCATTTTCGGAAGGTAATTCCAATGTCTACAAGATGGTGAAATTATTGTTTTCAAAAAACTTTGTTGCAATCGTTTTACAAGCAGTTTTGATCATACATAAGTGGAGTACCATATCAAAACTCCAATTTTTAAAGGATCAGATGGATGAATCAAGACCTGATACCTCCACCATTGTATTCAAAAGGCCATTTCCAGTCAATATCATATAAACTTTCATCAAAACATTCCATCGGGAGCTCAAGATATTTCCATCGCAAGTTGTCCTCAAGGTTCGAGAATTAGTCAAATTTTCAGCTCCACGAGCTTGGCTGGATTTTGTTTCCTTGACATCCCTCAAGGTCGAGATATCAAGGTTGAGAAAATTCTCCTAGCCCCTCAAGCCCTATAAACCCATATATGACCTCCATGATTGCCGCGCCAGCCCCAGTGCTTGCGGGAGCTTAAAACCTTCACTGTCGGATCTCCGCCACGTGTCATCACCTGAGTGCCGTGGAATTTGATGTCCCTCATGTCCCTTTGAGGTGAGGGACATAAAACATGGAAAAATGTGCCCATCCCCTAAGGAGACTCCTGGTCACTCATGTGACCTCTTCAAGAGTGAATTTCCCCCTAGGTGCTTGCCAAGCCTTCATTCCCTACCGTCGGATCTCTCGCCACGTGTCATCACCTTGATCACCATGGAAATTGATGTCCCTCATGTCCCTTTGAGGTGAGGGATGTTATGGAAATAAAAATGCTCCTACCTTCTGTGTATTTTTGAATAATTTAAATCCGACACTTAGCTATTATTTCCCCATTTCTTCTTCATAGTTCACCTTGCCATTGCTTTGTAACTTGTCCACCATTGCTTCTCACCACCACTCCACCATTGCCAAAGCTCAAACCAGCTCTACCACAAAAATAAACACTCAAATACATGAAAATACATAGGTATTAGGGGAAGGATTGATCAAAAGTGTTGAAGAAACGAAGAACGAGGAGAAAATGAAGATTTTTTGCCAAATAACCATGAAGTCACCCAATCGAAAAATCTTCATATCTTGCATGATACAAGTCAGATTGAGGTGCCATATTTTGCATACTTCCAATTTTTTCAATATGATAAAGTAACAACAAACGAGGTCGAATGGTGCCCTGAAACATTTGTTCCAACAAAATCCCCATTTCGTGCACCGGTTCACATTTGTCGGTTTTCCCATCAATCCGGCAATGGAAACAAGCTAAAAACTTAGACATGGATTCCAAATGAAAAACCTATTGCAATGGAGTTGTTTTTCATCGTGAATGGAGTAAAAACTAGACTCTGTAAATTTTTAGCTCCATTAATGGCCATCATGGCAGCTCCGTGTTTGAAGCCACTGCTAGGTGAAAATTTTAAATTTTTTTCCAGGCATTCTAATGGGAAAAATTATGTGAAATTTAGAGGATGTGATCGTGATGATGATGCAATTCCAAAAAATTCATCGCTAATTGAGCAGAGGAATTCCACTTTCTTAAAATAATAAGTTTTCCTATACAGACTTGCTATTTTTGGAAAGTCATCATCAAAAGTGGTTATGGCAAAGACAGTGTGCACTGAAGATTACCAGGAAGCCAAAATGATTGTCCAGAGTAGAAAATAGTGAAAATGACCATTTACTAAAAATAGTAAGTTCCCTATATGGGTGCTTACTAAACATAGTAGTTCAACCTAAGAAGCGACCGAGGCGAAGGTAGTGTGAACATGATCGAATGAGTTCATCACATCACGATGGTCAAGAAGAGGCAAAAATCACCTCCCACTAAAAATAGTAAGCCTTCCATCTGGACACTTACTATTAATAGTAAGTTACACTTAAAGGGCGCTTTGGGCACAATGCGCCATGTAGGGATAATCATTCAGGTCAACACCATCATTTGGGATCATCCATGGGAATTTCTCATAAGAAATTCAATACTCATCTTAAGGAATTTTATTGTGTCTTTCGACACTCACTAGATGGTTCGGGTCATAGGTATATCATACGTAGGGTCAGAATTGCGGTCATCAGCAGAACAATTCATTCAATTTGATAAGTGTTTGTGATCAAAGATGAAGGAATTCTCAGGTTATAAAGAGTTTGGAGATGTAGAGTTCACTACAGTGGAACACCTCATCGGATCATCTAGAAGGAGATGCGGACTTCATCAAAGGCAGATTATTCATTATCAGTTTTTCTTCCCCTTCTTCTTCCTTATTTCTATTCTCCCTTCTCTCCCGTAATTTCTCTCTCCTCCATGTTCTAATTCTTCATTGGGAGGTTCACTTTTTAGATGTCCTTTAATGAAATTAAAAAGAAACTTTATGCTTCTAATGTAAAAGTCACCTTTATGTTATAAAAAGGGACTTAATATTCTCCTAGGAAGTTGAAAAGTTTTAAGTTGCACAAGGACATATGAAAAGCCATTAGGGGTAGATGATGAGTCATCTCTCATTCTATAAATTGTAAATCCATTATCTTTTCAAAGGGTTGGTGATTGATTTTGTGAACTCAAGAGTGTATTGTACTTTGAGAGAACAAAGGAGATATCCATTTTCTTATATCCGACGCCTCACTAGTTTTCCTCCATTCCCACACTATGTAAAACTTTTGTTTTAGCAGTCAATACAAGAAGGAGTTTCTATCTTTCTTTGACTAAGGAGTTTCTTAATACTTTGTGATCAATAAATTCTGTTTGGACTTGTTATTATTTGCAGAGTTGTTTCTTCTCATAAATGCATGTGTTGAAATTTCTAACTAGTGTGTACAGGAATTTGATTTTCTACCTGCAACGTTAGTTATCCCATATCATTTCTCACTCCTCTTTCCCATTCTTCAGACAAAGTCTTCCCTAGAAAGATATTTCTAGATTTTCCATAAGGTTAGTGGAGTGCCCTTATTAGCTCCCCATTCGTAAGGCCACCCAGAGAAAACTCACTTTCACTCGCGCATGCATATACGGTAGCTGCGCTAGTTAAGTAGAGGGACTTAGACTCCCAGAGCATTGGCAAAAAAACCCACAAATTTTTCCCTTGAAAATTTTTCTCTCCAACAATCCTATTTTCAACTTTGATAGCACTTGAGATATTGCTCATTGTAAGGCAAAGGAAAATAAATTACATTAGGATATGCCAAGTAATATGTGTTATCTCCACATAAATTTCTGATTTTTAAAGGTCCTAGCCACAACAAATCAAACATATCGTGCTTTTATTTTGTTTCATGCCTTTTGTCCCATAGAAGAACTAATTCATTGATTTTAAATTGTCTCTCCTTAGTTTTTATGTTGAAAAATTTCTTAACCCCGGATTGGTGTTCATCAATCTTGTTTACCTCTTGACTTCTTTGTTCTTCAAGCTTGCTTGGGAACATGATCCTTTTATCCAACGTATTGGTGAAACATTCATTGTCAAATGTTTGAGCCAATCATAATGTCGGTAACTCCAATGTAATTGGAATTTGAGCATAGGTTCTATACAAGAGTTGGAATGGAGACATTCCAATTACTCTTTTCGAGTTATGCGATCGACCACAATGCATCATATCGCTTTTTATGCCAAGTTCTTTGATTTTTTCAACTAACTTGGGCATGATAGTAATGATGTTTTTGTTATTGGATTTCTCTTGATGTTTCCCTTAGGGTAGTAATATGATGAATGAGATAAAGATATCCCATACCCATAACAAATACCTATCATCTCTACAAAAGATAAATTGGTTGCATTGTCTGTCATGATCTTTTTTGGAATTCCATAACAAACCAATATATTCTCTTTGATGAAGTCACAAATTATCACAGTAGATGTTTGTTTCACTAGAACGGATTTTACCCACTTCATAAAGTAGATAATTTTCATGAGCACATGAGTATGACCAGCATTGGAATTTGGGTTCAAGACCCCGATGAAATATAAACCCCATTATTGAAAGGGTTCTTCAATAACAACTGGCTTCAAAGAAAAAGCTGCCAATTTAGGTATTCCAACAAATTGTTGACAAGCTTCGCATTTGGATACCCATTTTTGGGCATCGGAAAACATAGTGGGCCAATAATAATGTGCTCACAAAATATTATGAGTTGTCACTAGTCCAGAGAAATGACCACCGCAAACATGATTGTGAAAGGATTCTAGTAACCTAGGTTGTTGTTCCTTATCAACACATTTGAGGAACATGCCATTAATACCTTTCTTGAATAAGGAGTTGTCCCTAACGATGTACCTGACAACTCTTAATTTGATAGGTCTTTTTCTTGAACTATAAGATTCCCATGACATTCACCATATGTGAGAAAGTAAGGTTTACTGAGCAGCAGCTCCTTTCCACGCGCAATAGTGACTGGGATGCAATCTTCTTGCACCGCACACATTTATTTCTTCACCCTCAAACTCATCATCGTGATGAATATTTTATCTAAGGTGACCATCCCTTTAGGCAACTTGTTTTTTTTAAAATGGATTACTTGATCACCATAGTTGTTATGCAAAGTCACCTTGCATGCTTGAGGAGAACTCACCTTTGTTATGAATGAACTAGATGATCTCGCACGTCACTAGTAAACACTTGCCATCCGATGTTGTTGTGGGGATATATGGTTTCATTACAATTTTGACATGATACACATTTCCTTTGATAAATTCCTCTACGTGAGAGAACCGCGAACCTAGCATGGTCATTTAATCACTTATTTGTTCATTTTGTGCAATACCACCTCGAGATTCAAAGGATCAAATCTCTCAAGGAGGTCCCAAACTCGTGCTTATAATCTTTGAGAAGATTATTCTTTATCATGCACTTGTTTATGACTGGTGGATAACCAATTTTGTGTCCCCAAAATTTGCAGTGCCTTTTAATCCATTTCTTCTCAACAATGAGAAGGTCATACACCGATGCTTCATATTTCGCAACATTGTTCGAGCATGTGAACTGCAACTTGTGTGTGAAGATAGTTATAGGTATTTGAAATAATCTTCAAATGTTGTGCTATATCTAGTGTGCACTCTTCTCATGAAAGGCGCTCGGAATCGCTGAAAATAAAGAATATGGAAGTGTTGGAAGTCATCGATGATGTGTTAAAATGAGCCTCCAAAGGCTACAAATACTAAGTCACCCATTAGAACTTAGCAAAGTTAAATTTAAGCTTTCAATGCTTGTCCTACTGTGCGTGCTTAAACTGTTGGTTCCTCAAACTTGCACCTGTGTCTCAGATCTGGAAGAGCCAAGTCATTGAGTCAACAATGGGACTATATCCAAGTTGTGGGACCTTGCACACTTGAGACATACCTCGGGAGAAGGCCGGTTCCTCTATCTATTTCTACTATTAATGTTACTCCTAATACTGGAAGGGAGGACTAAGCTAATAATGCCAAGGGACCAGCGATAGAAGGATAACATGAAAATGGAAAACTAAACTATAAGAGGTGATAGCACCAAAAATATGGATGGACACTATCTATTCCGAGTGAATACGAAGGGAAAGGAATTAAGGGAGGCTAGGCATGCATAACACATACCAAAATGCTCTTACGCAATCGATTTCCTCTCGTCTTTCATGTATCGGTTACTATTAACTATCATTGATTGTTAGAAGCATGCAATATTAACCATGAGATTATAAAAATAAGAAGCATACACACACATTCACATGAGGAGACCAGATATAATGTGGGAAACCCTTTCAAGACAAAAACCCATTGAAATCGTTTCTTATATTACACAAAGCAAGGACTTGTAAGAATATTACACATCCTACAAGATTTGTTTAGTGAGGCACCAACCCCACAAGGAGCACCAACCCCTTACACCTTTGCTGATATTACGCACAACAAAGGACTCAAGTGAATATTACACATCACAAGATATTTTTTTAGTGAGGCTCTAACCCCACAAGGAGCTCCAACCCCGATTTAATCAACTATAACTTATCTTCCTCAAAGCACCAGCCCACAATGACGATGCAACCCCTAGAAATGCTAAGCTACAACTTAGACTTGTTTTACATACATTTTGATCATCTAGTTTCCATGTTGCACATACAACAAATTATGATCACCTTTATTTTTCATTCATTTACAATCACTCTGCAAAGTTAGATATGCAATGTTTTCTTTACCTATTTCTGGTCTCTCCTCTCTCACATCCAACGTATTAGATTTTCTTATTTTCTCTACTCATCGGTTCTTCATCCGATAGTTTAGTCCTCTTTTTGCACATAGCTCTTCTCTTTCACTCTACACTAGATCTTCATTATTCTACCAAGTCTTCTTTCTTCCTCTCTGTAATGAATTTGTTCTTAGTTTCTCCTTGCTCCTTTTCAAAAAATCCGCATCATGCAGCTACCTCTTCTTTCTTTGCACTTGTTGCAATTCTCTCTTTTAAGATCTTCATTTATTCATCTCTTCACTCATGAAAGTTCTCTTTTAATGAATCTGATCAATTCTAAGACTCTATCCTCATACTTGCATTACTCCTTCTGCCTTTTCTTTGTGGTTGATTCTTCAACTCGAATGCATCATTTTCTCTATCGAGCATCCCTTCCTTCTGTCGCTCCTTCAACTATATTTTCTTATTTTATCCTTGAGCAACACTTAGAAATGGAATCAAATTTCCTCTATATATCCAATCGACCCATTCACACTTCCTTTTGTATGTCGTGCAATCTCTCCTTGCTTAGTCGCTTAAAAATATGGTGCATTAAATGCATGCCACTAACTCCATATTTTTATTTTTCTATATTCGGCTTGATTACACCTTCTTCTATGCATCTGCTAGAAATTATTTATGAGCCAACTCCTAAAAATAGATTTCTTGTATTTTTAGGATTTCCTTGTGATCTGGAATAAACGAGCTCCTTTCTTCTCCAATATTTAATTTCACCTTGGAATTAGGATTTTATATTGAAAATGCAACTGGATTTCATCAAGTCAAAGAACATTAAATGCTGATAGCTGAAACAATATATTTCATCACTTAATGCAGAGTTCCAGTGGTACACGTAGCATAATCTCGGATAATCGAATCATCATTGATTTACATGCAAACTCTTACTTCTTCGAATTTAAACTTTATCTGATTGTCCTTGATCGATCTTCAGCTCATATTTTCTTGATATGCGGCTTTCCTTAACTTCTTGGCCTTTCCTTAACTTCTTGGCCCTTTTCCTCTTGTACCGTGCTTTTTTTTCTTTGTTCCATGACTTTTCTCCTTTTCTTGGCTTTTTAGTTATATGCTTCAATTGGATTTACTCCTTGTCCTTAGCCTTTCAGCGGTTTGTTCTTTGTACGTGGATCTTTCTAAATTCCAAGTGACTTTGTTTCGCATCCAGGACTCCATTTCTTTTATTTGTGGCTTTGTCATTTCCACAAATTTCTTCCTTAGCAACTTTTCTCTTTCTGCGGAATCTTTAGTTTTCCCGCAGCTATCTCCTATCCTTAACAGATTCTCTGATTCATGGCAGCTTCTCTAGTCCTTGGTGGCTTTTTTGCTTGTCCACGACATTACTCTTGACTTCCTTTACTCTGCGGCTTCTCCTTAAGACTTTCTAGTTCCCGCAACTTTTCCTTCTCCGCTATCCTTACTTTTGCAGCTCTTCCTTCACATCCGTGGCTTCACCTATTTCACTCACAGCTTTTCCTTTGGCTCCTGTTTCTTCAGCGGCTTCATTTCTTTTCACGTGGCGCTTGCTAAGATTCTACGGCTTCACTTTTTATGCTTAGAGCTTGTTCGTTGAATCCTTGCATTTTGGCAACATCATTCCTTTACCCGGAGCCTTCACATACCTTTCATGGCTTCTTATAGAGTTCTGTATCCTTCTACAAGTCAACGAAGGCTACTTCAAGTCTTCAACAATTCTTCTTTGAGTTTTTTCGGTTAAGTCCTCATGCCCGTGGCTTTCCTTTTTACTTGAAAATTTGCTTGCGGCTTTCAACTCTTCTTCGTGGCCTCTTCTAGACTTTGGCGGTTATGTTTTGACTTTGGTGGCTATCTCTTGACGTCGTTAGATGTCTCCTCATGTATGTGGCTTGCACAAACATTGATTAAGTCCCTTAGAACTTATCCTTAGTCATCTTGAAGCCTTATCTTCTTGAGCATGCATCTATCACTATTATAGCTCTGATCTTCATGAAATCACCTGGTTCAATCTTCAACCTTCTCCACTTGCTTTCCTGAGTTACTTTCTCTTTGAGATGACACTACCAATCAACCTTCATCATCATTGCTTGCTCACTTTACCAATTCACTCCTTTTTCCATCAATTCAACTTGACATCAATTGATCCAGATTGACATCAATGACAACACATATGACACATGATAAAGGTTCAACAATCTCCCCTTTCTCATTGATGGAAACAAACCTAGAAACCTATAACTCATTGATGGAAAAACATTGTCAATCATGGTTTTTGCTCTCCCTTCTTTGTCATTCGATTAGTTGGTTTCTAACTTCATTTTCTCTCCCCCTTTGACAACAATGAAAAAGGACCAACTATGCCACATAAGGCTAAAAATACTAGTAAGCTAGATACATCACATTATTACCTTAAGAACCTCCCTCTAGGCTTATGCTTCTAATCCACTTGATTTGGTATGTCCTCGTGCAATGCTCCTCCCGATCCGATGATACCAATTTTAGTAATAATCTAGTAAACTAGATCCCCCTCGCATCTGGCACTGATTTGGAGCTGATAAATCATGAGTATTCTCCCCCTAGGACTATGTTCCATTTTTTTCGACTTCCATTTGCAACAAAATTGATTTGTTTGATCATTAGTAGCCCCCTTGGATTATGTTATGTTTTTAGTTGTTAAAACACTTCTATTTGTTGTGTATTTGTGCTTCACTCAAATTTCCTTGAACCGACACTAATATCTCCTTGTCCATATGTTCTGTTGAGGCTATATTTAATATTGTATGTTGTAAATTTCTATATCAGACATTTTTCTCACAATATAAATGCCCTCTTCCAATTTATCGATCTCCACCTTCCTGAAACTTATCCATTATTTGGTGTCATTTTTCCACTTGCATTAATCTTCTCTCAGGTCTTGTAATCTATCTCGCTTTCTCCAATCTCATCCATCGATAATAATTAACTCACCTGAATCTTCTCAATAACAAACTTCTAAGCATGCGGTTTGCATAGTTTGAAACACCAATTGTTACACTACTTAGATCATCGCACACATTTTTTTTCCATGCACTTTTTCTTAGTTCATGGATTATTATAATCTTGCACTACCTTATTCAAATCAATAGGTTGTGATGATTACCTTCATCTAATTCTGAACATGCATTATACCAAGGATACACATGTGTACTTTACACATTCTACATTGAGGAATTATGACAACAGACTTGACACTTGACATATTTCCAATGTGACCACATGCCGTTGATAACAACTAGCTAATATATGACCTAAACCCTCTCCTTCATTACATACATACAGGAATGCTAGAGAAGTTTTGATTTACATTTCATAAGACAACCATCTTGTTCATTGATTCAAGATTTCTCTCATGGAACTACTTCTCACTTGACTATACCAATGACAAGGTTAAGGAGACACATGCATGATAAGGAGACGATTTAAAACTTTCTCTTCCTATGTTGGCTCAGGGGATACACAAGGACTTCAATACATACAACACTATACATCATGGAGAAAATCACATATGACATACCTTGACATCTTACTCGAGACATTGCACATCTTCTATAGGCACCACCAATATTCTTTACTTTCTTGTTCAAATTCATTATGATGAATTTTGAACTATGCTTCCTTCAGATTTGGTATACCTTCTAGAAGCTTAGAGAAGGTATATCATGTTCTTCTTAGGTCCTATCAAAATAGTAGAAAGTCATCATAAAGCAACATGATGACTCAATTTCATCTTTGTGGTCTTTGTTCTTTTCTCACTTTTCTTGACTACATTTCTTAGCATGACTATCATGTCACTTGACCTCTCTTTTTCAACTTGTATGCCGGTGAGACACATATACTACATTTCCTCTATCACCGCTTGAGGAATAAATTCTTCATTACTTGCACTCAGTTTATCTTCCTTCTTCTTTCCTTTGTCATCATTTGTTGTTGCCTGGTTTGTGTTGGATTTTTGATTTTCTACCTCATTTTCCCATGATAATTTATTTTCCTTATTTTCTTCTTTGACTTCTAATTTTTATTTTTTCACCATGTATACCGATCTCATCTTCTTCTCATCAAGATCTGTTTGAGTCTTGGCAGTTTTTGTATGATTCTTAGGAATCATTTTCATGGTAGAAGCCTTCTTTTCTTGCCACCTGATGGTATGGAGCTTACTGTTGCATTTAGGTTGTGCATCCCGACGGTAGTGATTTGAATAATGCCCAAACTTATAACATTTAGAACACATTACATGATTTATCCTTTTATCTAAGTGTGAATAATCATTGCTAAACTATCTTAAGGATTTTTCTAAGTAATACCTAACAATGTGTCCTCTTTCTTGACAATTAAAACACATCATATTCTTCTCAAACTTGATCTACAATCCCGTCATGGATGTTATTTTTCTTCCTTATTTCTTTTACATTCCACAGATTTGTGACTAAGACCATAACATGAATAACAATATCCTTTAAATTTTCTTTTAGACTGGATGCGTTGGGTTATTTGATTGACTTGGATCGTCTAGTGTTAGTCACCTTGTTCAACTTCTTGTTTGATTGCATACTGGAACCAACCTTTTCATCCTTCTCATTCTCTGAGCAATTTTGACAATATGTTTGTCTTGATTAAGCTTTCAACTCCCTTTTCTTTGCTTGTTCTAATTCTTCTCTAAGGGTATTTAGATCATTTTCAAGCTTCTGATAGGAATCTTATTTATCATTTATGATCTTCACATTTGATTGCTTTGCCTGGTCTAGTTCTTTTTCGAATGTCTTCATGGCTGAGCTGAATTTTTCATATTCTTCATTTTTTCCCTGAGAGCTTTAGAGATCAGATTGACTTGTTCCTCAAGTTCCTCAATCTTTTCTCCATGTTCTTTCTCCATTTGGATTTTTGCCGCTTCATGATGTCATATTTTCTCTTCTTGTTCCTTCACAAATATTTTCAGCTGGGTTATTTCTTCATCCTTGAGTTTGAGAAAGTTTAATGCTTTATCCGATTCTGTGCATTCTTGAGCATCCTCTTGTTCTTGCTTTCTCAACTTATTTTCAAGGAGAGTGATGTGATTTTCATAGGCATTGATATAGGCTTTCAATTTCTTATTTTTCTTCCTTGATTTATCTAATTCTTCTAGAGCACATTCTAGCTCAGATTCTAGATTTATCTCAGTGTCTTCATCATCATCTGAGTCATTTCTAGAGCTACTGCAAATTTCCATTGCCATCATCAACCTTTCTTTGTGAGATTCATCTCGATACTTTATGTGCTTCATCCTGATAATTTCTATAAGTAGATTTAGTCACGCTTATCTTTCTCTAGGATCAACTCCAAATTGTTAAGCTTTACACATGATAAGCAATGATCTCGATACTAATTGTTAAAGACATCATGCACTAAGAGGGGGTTGAATCAGTGCTTGATAAAACTTACAATCAATTTTCTTTCTTTCTTTCTGTATATGTTGTTGTTGTTAACTATCATTGATTGTTATAAGCATGCAATATTAATCATGAGACTATAAGAATGAGAAGAATACACACACATTCACATGAGGAGACTAGATATAATGTGGGAAACCCTTTGAGGCAAAAACTCACTAAAACTATTGCTTATATTACACAAAGAAAGGACTTGTAAGAATATTGCACATCCTATAAGATTTTTTTAGTAAGACATCAATCCCACAAGGAACACCAACCCCTTATACCTTTGTTGATATTACACACAACAAAGGACTCAAGTGAATATAATACATCACAAGGTATTTTTTTAGTGAGGCTCCAACCGCACAAGGAGCTGCAATCCCTAATTTAATTAGCTACAACTGATCTTCTGCAGGCATCAACCCACAAGAAGGTTGCAAGCCCCTGTAAATGTTAAGCTACAACTTAGACTTGTTTTACATACATTTTGATCATCTAGATTCAATGTTACGCATACAACATATTATGATCACCTTACTTTTTCAATCATATATAATCACTCAAAAAGCTAGATATGCAATGTTTTCTTTACCTATTTTTGGTCTCTCCTCTCTCACATCCAACATATCAGATTTTATTTTTTTCTCTCGCTCATCCGTTCTTCATCGATAGTTTTTCTCCTTCTACACACAACTCTTCTCTTTCTCTTTGCACTAGATCTTCATTATCCTTGTTATTTATTATTTATTCCTCTCTACAATGACTATGTTCTCGCTTTCCCCCTTCTCTTCTCTTTAGTAAATCCACATCATGTAGCTACCTCTTCTTTCTTTGGCTCGACTGCACTTCTCTCTCTTTTCAAATCTTCATTTCTTCATCTCTTTAGCTCATGAAAGTTCTCTTTTAATGCATTTGATCAGTTCTAATACTTTTTCTTCATACTTTCATTACTCCTTCCTCCTTTCTCTCTGGTTACTTCTTCTAATCGAGTGCATCATTTTCTCTATCGAGCAACCCTTCCTTTTGTGATTACCTCAACTATATTTTCTTATTTCATCCTTGAGCAACACTTAGCAATGGCATCAAATTTCCTCTATATAGCCAATTGACCCATTCACACTTTCTTTTGTGTGTCATGTAATATCTCTTGCCTATTTGCCTAAAAATTTGGTGCATTAAATGCATGCCAATAACTCTAGATTTTTCTTTTTCTATATTTGGCTTGATTACACCTTCTTCTATACATCTGCTAGAAATTATTTATGATCTGACTCCTAAAAATATTTTTCTTGTATTTTTAGGATTTCCTCGTTATTTGGAATGAACAAGCTCCTTTCTTCTCTAATATTTAATGTCACCTTAGAATCGGTGTGTTTATATTGAAAATGTAACTGGACTTCATCAAGTCAAATAAAATTAAATGCTTAGTAGTAAAACAGTGGATTTCATCGCTCAATATGGATTTCCAATTGCACATATACAACCACAATCTTCTTGACAATCGAATCACCATTGATTTACATGCAAACTCTTACTTCTTTCAATTTAAAATTTATCTAATTTTCCTTGATCCATCTCCAGTTCATATTTTCTTGATACGTGACTTTCCTTAACTTCTTGAACCTTTTTCCTCAGTATTGCAACTCTTTTCTTTGTTCTTGACTTTTCTCCTTTCTCATCAATTTTTTAGCTATCCGCGGTTCTTTTATGCTTATCGCAGATTTACTCATTTTCCTTCGTCTTTCCATGGCTTTTTCTGTATGCGAGATCTTGTTGCCTTCCAGGTGAATTTTTTCCATGTCCAGACTCCATCTCTTTTATCTACGGCTTTTTCATTTCGTGAATTTATTCCTTAGCAAATTTTCTAATTTTACGTAATCTATAGTTTTCCCATGGATATCTCCCATCGTTAATGACTTCTCTAATTCATGGCAGCTTCTCCAGGTCCTTGGTGGATTTTCTTCTTGTCCACAACATTACTCCTAACTTCCTTTACTCTGTGGCTTCTCCTTAAGACTTTCTAGTTCTCGTGGATTTTCCTTCGGCTATCCTTACTTCTACGGCTCTTCCTTCACATCCACGGCTTCACCTATTTCACTTGTGGCTTGTCCTTTGGCTCCTTTTACTTCAGCGGCTTCATTTATTTTCACATGGCGCGTCTAAGCTTTTACGGCTTCACTTTTTATGCTTAGATATTGTTCCTTGACTCCTTGCATTTTGGCAACATCATTCATTTACATGCAGCCTTCACATACCTTCCGCAAATTCTTCTAGAGTTTTGTGTTCTTCTACAAGTCATCGGTGGCTACTTCAAGTCTTCGTCAATTCTTCTTTGAGTTTTTTGGCTAAGTCCTCATGCCATAGGCTTGCCTTTTTACTTGTGACTTTGCTTGCGGCTTTAAACTCTTCTTAGTGGCCTCTTCTAGACTTCAGCGGATATGTTTGGACTTCAGCCGCTATCCATTGACTCGGTAAATATCTCCTCATGTCTCATGGATTGTACAAACATTTATTAAGTCTCTTAGAACTTATCCTTAGTCATTCTGAAGCCTTATCTTCTTGAGCATGCATATCACTCACCCAGTCAATCTTCAATCTTCTCCACTTATTTTCCCGAGCTACTTTATTTTTGAGTGACACTACCAATCAACCTTCATCATCATTGTTTTCTCACTTTACCAATTCACTCCTTTTTCCATCAATGCAGCTTGACATCAATGATAAGACATGACATATGAAAAAGGTTAAAAATCCCCATAACAAAATTTATGGTTATCAAAAGTCTACAGTTTGCTCTAACACACAATGACACATGGCACGCATTGATTGATTGAAATGACCGCCAATCAGTGCAAACACTTTTTCATTTCTACCACATTTCAATCAATTATTTGTTGCGAAGGATTTAGTGCCCATTGATGCGCTTTGATTAGTTGTGTGTACCACACTCAAATTCGACACATGACAAATAGTACAAAAGGGCATGAAGAAGGTGCAAAGGCATGTGCATGGAAGAGCGAGGCACATAATGAAAATAGAGGGAAGGTGCACACAAAGGTAATGCGCACCGAAAGAATGGGTCAAACAGATGAGGGAGAATCACATGGTCAAGGTGAAATTATTACAAAGTAATGTACAGGGGTGCGCGAGGCTACCGAGAGACTTAGATGATTTTGGGAAGCAAGTCTAAGGTGCGCGTAGGGTGCATGAAGTGATGGGAAGAAGATGAGTGTGAAAGGAGTGTGCACAAGGGGAGAATGGAACAAAAAGTAAAAGGAAAAGTAAAGGATGGAAGGTAGAGAAAATAAGCAAAGCGCGTATGAACGCACAAGGAAATAGCACCAAGGAAATGTGCCAAGGAGATGATTGAATTGCATGTAACCTTTAATGTAGAACTTTAGAGCCAAAGTTAAATATAAGTTATCCATATAACTAGGGAGTTATTTTGGATAACAACACCAAAAACTATTGGTGATAAAAAAAATCCTGTGGAAAAATTAGGTGTCTCCACCAACGTTCATGAGGCTACACCCCTTTGCATTAAATGGTACAACTCGCATTATTGAAAGTAAACTAATCCTAATCTTATCTAAAAGTTGTGGGTGGCCAAATTAGTCGGGGATCACACAGGGACACTTCATTGAACCTGTGGCAAAGTTCTTGTATGGGGTACAAGGGAGGAAATTACAGCGATGAGGGGAAGGAGAGAAATTATGAAAGGAAGATTATTTTTTGAGTAGGATTATAGAGCTCACACCTAGTAATCAGAGTAGTTCAACATTCAATATAGAGGAAACAAAATGAAGCTATCTAGTGAGATGGAAAAATTGAGACACCAAGTTCTCATATTCATCCATCAAAGATACAAAGCTCTTATGTCACTATGCTTACAAAGTATATAAAAGAGGGAAATAGAATAACCATGAGATGTATGTAACAAACATGTTTATCATGTAAACAATGAGAGGAAACCATGCATACAAAGTTGCACGCATTCATACATATTAGAAAGAAGAATAGATATTCCTTAATTGACATTTACACTAGTTGTACAAAGCAAGGGAAAAGGAGAAAGTGGAAGAAATTATAGCTTTTATTCCTTTTGCATTGATACAAATATCAACAACTACAATTCACAATGGCTACAGTGGAAATTCTTCAAAATATGGAATCCCTTGGAATGGAGAGGTCATCCCAATTTATAGTAATGTGAATTGACTCTTCTCCTACTCCCCACATGACTCCTCGTTTTCTCATTCAACTCATGACATTTCACCTTCCTAGGAAGTGAGAAATAAGTTCCCTTTTTATAAATTAAAGGGACTTTTACAATGTTACTTTATAAAGTCACTTAAGTGAATGAGACGAAACACAATGATTACACCCAACAAAGAATTAGAAAGGGGAGAGAAAGAAGAGGGAGAAAGAGAGAAGAAGGGAGAAGTTTCTCCATACCACGAATGATGACATTTCTTCTTTTAATGAAGAACTTGTCGATGATGATGATGTACAAACACCTGGACCACGAAAAGAGTGTTTAAAAACATTATTTCAAGACCTTCTAATGTGATTCTGGGATGAACATGGAAAATGCTCACAACGATCCTCCTTGAAACTTGATTTATGAACCTCTTTAGCTCATTGAGGTCAACTGGACCAAATTACTTCAAATCACTCAACACACTTTGAGTGATGGTGATGGATCCACCTACTGCGCCTTGAGATGCTTAGTCTTATTTGTAAACACAAATTTGATGCCTTAAGACCTATAAGAAGGATAAAATAATTTTTTTGAGCTATGAAACCTTATGAAGACTATAAAAATCAAGTGAGAGATCTAAAACGGAGTCTACTACAAATTTTTATACCTTACACTCGAACTTTCTATTTTTAGCCATCAAAAATCCAGAGCCGCTATTTATGAAAATGCTACTTTTTGTGTTCCGAATTTCTACTTCTAAACCTTATAGCACATTCCATCCTCTTATGTTGTTGATGCATTGTTATTTTTAGCATATTACTATTTTTAACAGGTTACTTTTTTGGGACATGTTATTTTGGGAAAATTACCATTTTTGTCTTGTTTACCATTTTACACCTTTTCTGATTGTCCTGAGTGATCCAATCTTTTAATTTAATGGAGTTACTATTTTAGAATGAAGAAGATAACAAAATATGTTATTTTTATAAAGTGGAAAAAATTTCCTCCATTTTTAATGGGAAATAAATTTTTGGATTCGTCTCATCTTTGCGATCTCGTGCTCCAAATTTCACTTGGTTTCGCCCACTAGAAAGCTCATAAATAAAAAACAAAATTTTTACCTCATGAAGCTTTAGACGCGAAGCTACCATGGAAGCCATTGATTGAGTCTTAAGTTTTTTTACAAGATATTTTTCCACATCCGATTGCAATGAAACAAACTCCATCAGGATAGGTTTTCTCCTAGATTTTTTGTACAAAATTTAGCTTCACCCGCTTGCCAAATTGATGGGAAATCAAAGGAGAGGTAACTAGGGCACAAAATGGATTGGAATAATTTTATATTTATTTTGTTACATCTTGAAAGCCTCTAAAAATAAGGAAGCCTACAAAAACCCTCACTTCAATTCGTGCTTCGGATTGTTAGATATGAGGATTTCACCGTTTCGGTTCATGAGGGTTTATGGCATTGAACGCACATGGTGGCAGCTGAAAAAGTAAAGTTTTTATGTTGTTGCATTCATTGAATTTTAGGAATTATGGAGGCAATAATAAATTAGGATGGGAAATGGAGGTTTTCAAGTTCTCTGCAACTTTCTTCCGACAGTGAGTTTCACGGGCAACAATGGAGAAGCAACACGATAGTTAGTTTTTGCAATTTTTGGCTTTCCAAAGCTTCATGGAGTTGGGAAAAATTTTGTGTCCCAAGTGTCCCAAGTGTTTGGGAAATTTAGTGCACAAAATTTGGCATCACCTTGGCTTGACAAGTGGCAAAGCGTGATTCGATGATGGAGGGTGCTAAGGAATGGTGCACAGGGCTAAATTGGCTTGTTTAGGCTCCACGAAGGTCATATGAGGGTCCAGGGTCTAAAATTAGGTTGTGTGAAATTTTTCGCACCTCTTTTCCATTTGTTAAGGTGAAATGGGGACATGAAAATTTGTCTCGGCCTCAGTTTTCCATGTGTCCCTTAGCAAATTTCATTAAGTACCAAATAACATACCTTGGAGGGTGACTAAGAAAGGTCATATCTTGATCTCTCGGATGAATTTTATGGCATTTCCTTATATTATTTTTCATTAAAAACACTTTATGAGAATAATGGTGGGGGTAAAATGCTTTAATATTACTGAAACACCTCCAAATTTATCCTTTTTTATCAAGACCGCAAGTTGTGCGCCAAAAGAATGAGTTGTCTAGAGAATGCATGGGGTTTCAAGATGTCCCATATTTTCCACCATGTATAGTATTTAAAATTATTTCCATAGGTACTTTTTTGGGCTACTAACTAATTTTTGAGCTCCCGAATCTTTCTTTGAATTTCAGGTCCTCTTTCGTGGTGTAAGCTCCTCCAGTGCCCAAAAACTTGCTTTCGTTGAATTGGCTCCAAAACCTCTGAAACTTCCCAAAATATTCCAAAAGATTCTTGGCTCTTAAATACTCCTACATGATGGGTTTTATCCCCTTTATCCACTCGGGATGATGCACTAGTCATAGGAAGGTTGATGATAGCCCTTCCCAAAATGGCTCAAAACTACATTGTTAAACGTTTTTCTTCAGAAGTTCCTTGAATGATTTTTGCTTCCTAAATCACCTAGGGGGATACATGAAAATTACTTAGGGGTCAATTTTATTATATTATATGGATGGTATTGTGGATGAACAAATTTGGGGGTGTCCTTTGGGAAGGTATGACTTTGAAAAAAATTACATTGTGGTATAGTTGTCATGTTTTCGGGTGAATTTTTCCCATGCAAAGACATGGGACAATCGAATGAAAGTAGTAAATGTTAAAATGATAAAGCCTAAATATAGATAAATATGAAAATTTAAATACCCCAGGAGCCTCTATGGGAATGGTAAGGAACAATGTCAATCATCATACATTGTGTAGGAGCACATATGTAATTTGTATTCACCTCAAGATTGTCATATCAATGTGCATGTGTGTATGTATGGAAAAATAAAGAGCATACTATAAATCAAAGTAACATGGTGAGAAAGGTGCAACACACAATAGTATAAGCAAGAAAGAGTACATCCAATCAAGATCTACGCTAGTATTTTTACATTTTTAATAAATATGTGAACTTGAAATAGAATAGTTATGAGAGGGGTATAAGGTTTCCCCGGTGTATGTGTGTAAAGTGAGGTCCATGTAGGTAAGTACACCCTTAATCTGTCATGTTTAGACCTAAAACAAAAGTGTTTCATTGGGTAGTGAGGGGTGAGATATATGCCCCTAATGTGTGAATGTTGCAATGATTTACTCAATGAGGGTTAATGGAAGGGCCCCGTCCTACTAGTGTGAGGGAGGTACGCATGTGATCATCATCAAAGACTCTATGGACATGGGGGAGTATATATGGATAAATAGACTGTAAAATATGCCTATATGTGCCATGGGTAGTGTGTGTCCTTGGTTTATACCCATGCCTATGAGGTGGACTATGAGACCTATGCATCTATCATAAGTGAGAAGAAGAAGCCTTAGGTGGATAATATCTAAGTGTATGTGTAAAATTAGTACTAGGATTAGTATGTTCCATAGCCATGGGGCCATCATGAGGATATGTAGGAGTAGGTGCACTAATGATAGAAGTAATTAAAGGTGTAGCATTAATAGGATCCAATAATAAAGAAGTCTATGGTGGGATGCCTCAAATAGTGATAATGTGGCACTCATGTACAAAATTAAGGCACAAATGAACTATGGATGGTGTGGATTTTTCATCCCTAAGCGAAGGAAGTCCTAATACCATGTCACAACATGCAACTGTAGATCCAACAATGAATGGAATAGAGATAATTAGAGGACCAATAGTGATAGGAAGATTGACATGCCCATAATAAGTAGGATACCTACGGGTCATCTGAGATAATAGAAATTGATAGCTTGCAAGAAATATAGTGAGCATGCATTACACTTGTAAGTAGGATGTATCATAACATTGTCAATAGCATGAGGACCAACAAAGCATAAATATGTGATCTATGTGATGAAAAAGAGGCATGAAAATCAACATCAATAAAATTAATGATAGGTGATGTAATTTATCAGTAGTACCAACAAGAAATCCAAGAGGATGATTTTAAGATGGAGGAGAAGGAACAAAATGATAAACATGTTTCTAAGAGGATTTAGGAGCTTATTTTTCATGCTTACGTAAAGGATAACTGAATATTTTAAGTTAACCATTGTCATTAATATATTTTATAATAGAAATAGTCAATTCAGAAACTCAACATTATGATTTTAAATCAAATCTTGGATTAGATGTCAAAGCTTGAAATTATATCAATAGAATGACCATTACATATATGATAATCATAATGTGCATTTTCATCAAATTTCCTTCCACGAGGCTGATTAGGATCTAGGTCAAGAGGATCTCGGGAGATAAATGAGGTAACTTTTTTAGGAGTTAAGGAAACAACATATGTGGTGGATATGGAAATGTAGTAAAAATGTGGTGTGTGGGTTGTAATTGGAGCTTCATAGGTTGAGATATAGCATTGACATTAGGATTAGGTTCACTAGGCTTTCGTTTGAAGGAAGAGTTTATTGGGATCTTGTTAGTAGATTGATTGGAAATATTAACACCATATTTAAGATTTCCCAAAGAAATTATCTTGATTTCATGATTTTTCAAAGTATGACATAGATGATCAAAAGAGTGAAAAAATTCAAAGAGCATACATATTTTCAAAGGAGGTAATAATATTTAGATGAAAATATCTTATAATTTAGACTTAGCCAAAACATTGTTCATTTTAGAAAGACTGTTCTTATAACACAAAACATAGTCACTAAGATGTTCATTAGAACCTTTTCGTAAATTGGGAATTTGTGCATATGATATGTTCATTCCAATATTTATAGAAAAGTGAGACAAGAATTTTTTTCTAAAGGAGTAAAATATCTAATGGATTACAAAGGCAAGTCATAAAACCATCTCAATGCATAGTCCTATGAGCCCTTAGATAAAAATTTGGTCAAAAGTGTGTCATCACAAACATAATCCAAGCATGCAACATGAAATGATTGAAGGTTATCTTGGGGATATCCATGGCCATCGAAGAGAGGAAACTTAGGTGAGGAAAAATTGGGAGGGATTGGATAAGAATAAACCTCCAAAGATAAGAATACTATGAAGAGGAACCGACAAATCCAGAGACGAAAAATAAGATGACAAGGCCTATTGCAATTGACAAATTTGAGCTTGTAAATCATGATATAAAGACTCTAAGGCATGGGTTCCTAAAGAAGTGTTGGGTTGGATATGGGAAATGATGGGGAAGAAAGGTGGATATGAGGTGCAAAATAAGAACATGGTTAGTGAATTCCCCTACATTGGGAGGGGAGGAGGATGGAATAGAAGAGGTAGGAACTGTAGTAGGGATATTAGTGTTTGAAGAAGTGGATATAGAGACCTGATAATCTTCTTCATGAGTAATAAATAACAAGATATGTAGGTTTTTAGGATGATCAATGATGTATGCATTGAGGTCATTGATATGTGTGGTAGTAAACTCATGAGATATGTTAGTCATGTTAGGATACAAATGAACCAAATAAAGGGCATGTGAGGATCAGGGTTCACTAAATGATTTAAATAAATATTAAATATTTATAAGAGGACTAAGATTAAATGAATACATCATTGATAACCTAGATCTCGTATTGAAACTACAAACAAGTGTGCAAGATAGGAGATAAGAGTGACTTAGCTTGTATCGGGAGATCTGGACTGATTCTCGGGCTAGAAAATAGGATGGAAAGGCTAGAACTAGGTTGTGTAATATTTGTATGAGAAACTAGAATCTGAAACTTCTTTAGATAGAACCGCCTAAATAGTGACATGACCACATTGGGCATTAGTGTCATGGCAGGTGATCTAATTTTTCTCTTGTAAAGGTCTCGAACTTATCTTCTTCCTTTCACTATTTGTCACTTCATATTTGTCATAAGGCTCTTTGGGTCATACATGTTCCTACAAAACAAACCCTAATTACTTACACAAGGCTCAAGAAAACATTAGATTAAATAAATAATGCATATGCTTGAGTCAGACTGACCTCGGTGGTCACCCCAATGATGTGATTGTCACCAATCGTTCTACTCTATTTCAGACTCTATGTAGTTCTAGTGTGTGTGTGCGTCATTAAATCATGTCCCTTGAAGCTAGGTTTCCCTTGTGCCAATCATACCAATATAGTGGGCTACACCTACTTTCCCTAATTTGTAAACACGAGTAATTACTCTAATTTTTTCAATTGTTTACTAGGATTTTTTTAATTCATCAGTTTTCTTGATTTTTATCAACTTCAAAAATGATAGAAATTTGATTATAATTTGATCCAAAATGTGTTTTAAAACTGAAATAAAAGTGAATTTAATCATTCACGTCAGCTAACCATTTGAACCATTCAAATTTTACTTTTACCCTATTTCTTCGTTTTCCCATAAATTTCCAATCGATTAGAATTATATTCACATTAAAAATATGATTTAAAAATCAGAATTATCGAAATCAATGCAAAATCACAATAACACGAAATAGCGATTATTTATGGGGTTTAGAATTCCTATGTCCCCTGGTTCTTTCAGAACCAATCCATTAATGTTCATATTTGTAAGTACATTTAAAAGCATACAAAATCAAATAATGAATCTAATAAACCTTGCATAAGACCATGAGAACATGTGAGCTTTGAAAATTTCGGTGTTCACTCTTTGTGTTTATTCTCGCCTTTGCATTTACTCTTCCTTTAGTTTTCCACAAAAATATATAGAAAAAGCTTCATAAAAATGGCATATAAACTCCAAAAGGAAAAATAAATACATCACTAGATTCGTCATTGAATTTTGCACAACTTCCTAGTTGGCTCCATCTCATAACTTCTTCAAAATGTAGATTTCCTAAAACTTCCTATTATGGTCTCCGCACACGTCATAACTCTTAGCTTTTATAAATACAAACGAGCCCATTTTAGCTCATCGAGATAGGGTGACGTGGTGATAGAGATCTATTTTGGTAAGCGTATGGTTGGGGGTTCGAATCTCCATAACCATCCACCGACTCACCTTTTCTTTATTTGGGGATATATCCTGGATATGTGGCATATTGGTTTAGATAAGCCTATAAAAAGGTTTGGCTTGACTGATTAACATGTGGTGCGCGCCACACTTGTACTTGGTTTTTCCACTATGTGGCTTGGCTGGTTGGTTGGAATGCCACGTATGTGGTAGTGGTTATTTAATTCACATAATTGGTTCAATCAAGATGGTATGGATGTGGAGCTACTTAGTTTGGGCCGTTTTGGATTTGGATGACTCGGTCGAGCTATGTTTAGTGGTCATGTTGGTTATACTAGTATTCGGTTTTGGATACACCGAGTTAGTGTGATTGGTGTGGGAAGTTGTTAGCTCGTAGATGTGCACCCCAAGGGAAGGGGAAGGTGAAAACGTGAAAGTGCGGGGGAGGTTGGGTGACTGGAGGGGGGACCCTCACGAAATTTCTTCTTGTAGCTAGGGGAGGATCTCAATCCGATCGCCCGTCCACCCTTCCCGAGGGAGTGATGGGGAGGTACCCGAGAAAAGGTTGCATGGATGTGATCCTTACTACTTCTAACTTTTCCTTAGTCGGGGTGAGAGAACCCGAGAGTGCAGACATGGGATATAAAGGATTGGGCGCAGAGTCGGGTGGTATTCTAAAGACTCGAGAGGAATAGATTAAGGACAGTTGAAGACACCAAATATGACATTCACTTGAAAAAATGGTTATTAAACGTAGTAAACACCCGAGAAATTGATACGCATCCGCTAAGGGTAGTGTTGATCCGATCCATGATTTTGTCCTAAACTTTTTTACACAAGTTACCTGCAAATCAACGATTAGGGACCTCGAGATAAGAGGGATTTTGTGACAGAAAGGAGGGAAAAGGGGAATTCTAGGGACTAAATGCCAACTTTCGTATGTCCTCATCACTATATGAATGCAGGTGAAGAAATGAATGGGCCTCTTGTAGGAAGTTAGTCTGCAAGGAAAGTTCTGGGCAAACCAAGATCTAAATTCCTGACAATATAGCTTAGTACACCTAAGGTAGGATCATCTCATGAAAAATCATGTTAAATAGTCTGGATCAAGGGACCCCAAGAAATTACAAGTCATACCCCCAAATCCCACTTAGTCTCGTAAGAGATTTTTATAGGCTTTAAAAGTGAAGTTTTCAAGTACCCCCAGAAAACATCAAATACTCACACCCTAAACGAGAGCTAAGAAAGTGTAGGATATGTTTGAAAATTGAGTTACAACCATGATTCACATAAAATTATAACAAAAAGACACATATCACCTCAACCTTAACATCATTTTGTAATAAAACAAAGAGATGTCATGAATCTTGATGAATTTTTTAGGTGAAAACCATTAAACTTAGGAAAAGACAAGGGAAACATATATTAATGCTCTCAAATCCCATTAATGATTGTACATATGCAATCATCTTAACATAAATTCCCGATAATTGGGTTACACAGGGAAAAAACCTTCATCACAACATAGTCCTTCCTTCTAGTTAGTAGTGCCTTTGAAAATTCCCTCCAAAATATTTTCCCAAGAGCTTCCCTCCGTTTTTCCGCTCTTTTAAATAACCCTCCCTTTTCTTCTTAAAACCATATTACTTCTTATATATCACCTTATCTTCTTAGGAATTTAAAGTATATTCCCGTATACTCAAACAAACTATTACTACCAACCGCTCAGTGGCCACGAAAAAAATGTAAATGATTACTCACAAACGGGCACCAAATTTTCCCACTACCACTGTGTCTTGCTAGAACTATAATATTAAGTGTATTATAATATTTAGTTTATAGTTAAATAATATAGAATAGTTTATATTCTTATTATTTAAATATAAACTTTGTATTAAGTTTGTTAGTTATTAATTAACTAACTATTTATTAAATTGGGATGTTCCCAGTCACTTAATATGGACATAACCCTTTGTGTTATTTAAAGATGGCTTTAGGTTATATTCAAAATCACGTTAATCAATGGATTCTAGGTAAATACATGGAGTAGAAGTGAGGAAGGATTTATTGGACTGCTGATGTAAATGTTTCTCTATAGTGGATTATTCTTCCATGGTTTTTTACCCATTTACGGGTTTTCCACGTTACATACAGTGTCACTGTGTATTTTTTTATGTTGTTATTTACTTTCACTATGGTGTCCACATTTATATTTCCATTTATTAATGTATGTTAACCTAACATTTAATAAAGTTAATTAATTTTGTGAATGCACATTGTCACCCACATGGTATCAAAGCGGATTAAATAATTTAATTAATCTAAATGGCATGTATGTTGGGAAGTTAGTTGGTTAGTTGGTTGGGAACCTATTTAACCCCTAACCTCTCCTGGATATGTTAATAAATTAATGTTTTCTTTTGGATATTTGTGTGCACATTGGGATCGGAATATTTACCTCCATGAAAATCACATACGAGATCAGGTAAAGGTTAATTACTATATGAAATATTTTCAATTTTTCTATAGTTCATGTGTGCAGGTTAAAAGTTATTCAAAGGTAAAAATACAAAGTAAATCAAGGAAGGATGAGACAAGATTTGGTAAAAATAGGGATTGTAATTTTCTCATTGGAAGGTTGGAAAACCTTGTCCCTGGTAAAATTTCAATTTTTTTTTTATCTAGATGTGCTTCTTTGTGTCCCCTTGTTAATTTGGTGTATTTTCTATCTTGCCCATGTCATTAGGGCCCCATTCAAAAGTAATTATTAAATTTATTTGAAATATTTCTTTAATTTCTATAGTTTGTATCGTGTATAGGTGAAAGTAATTATTCGGGGTAAAACAAGTAAATTCAAGGTATTCTATAAGGAAACAACATTCTATGAGAATAGGAATCTAATTTTTCCCATTGGCTCCATTAAACTATAATTTACTAGTTCTTGAGTGACCCCTTTACCCCTGTTTAATTAATTTTAATCTATTTTATTTACAATTATAATAACATGTACATATAATTTTTAAACTAAACTATATTAGATATTTGTAGTTTTAAAACTATAATCTAAACTTAGATTACAAATTATTTCCAAATGTACTATTTTCAACTAGTACATGTCCTTATTTTTAATCGTTCCTTCCAAGTGTGCATTTTGAAAAGCCTTCAAACTTGAAGTGAATGCATTGAAGCCATGGCTCTTAGTTTCCTCTTTCATAAAAACAATACACTTATGAAAACTAGAAAAAATATTGACCAAAGGAATTTGTTGATGTCATTTGATCCAATTTGTTTTTCTTATGGAACCTTAAACAATTAGAGCAGGAACAACATAAGAGTGTACTACTACAGGAAGCGGAAGTGGATTGATTTATCTTTGATGAAAACATTCCTCTTGGGAAAATGGAAAAGGAACAAAATGCACAAAAGCCAATTTTTCCATTTTAAAAAGAAATTCGGGCACACTTTTATTTGTTCTAAGGGTTCTTAGTGGCTGAATTAATATGAAAAAATGTGGGCTGTTAAAAGGAAAAATTGGCCATTGTTTACTTGATAATCAGCACATCCGTTGAGAAAAGAAAACCCCAGGTTAGAGAGGACTCGTGGGAATGCATTTTTGACACAACATCGTCCCAGTCTCATTCCAGTTAAACAGTGTTTTGTGAAATTACCTCACCAAACATCACAAACAAATTCCCATCAGAAGTTTTGTTAGTGATCCTTGTAACATATTTGTGCTTACCATCTTCATATTCATCTAAATACCTCGGTAATTATTACTAGGGGGTCAGCTTGTTTCTTAGGAGCAGGACTCGCAACATTGACTTTAGAACTCTATAAAATTCATGCATGATGGGTCGATCTGAGGGCCGTTTCTTGGTGCAAAGTAAGGGCAACTGGAAGATTCTTACAATCCCAAGATCCCTACTGTGTTGTTGAATTTTCTATATTAACAGCTTGGCAAACCGTCGCATTTACATTGTCATCCCCGAGTGACAAAAGTTAGTTGGAGAAGCAAAAGAAGAGAAGACGTGATTAGCGGGCAAGAACTATGACACATAATTTGAGTTTTACAGACCAAGGGCCTTCACTGCAGACTCATGTAAAACTCTGTTGATCTTTGATAAATTGTTCGTAGATGGCAAACTTCTACCTCCACTTCACTCTTTGGAATTTCAACCAAAAACTCTCTCTTCATTTGAGTCTCAAGAATTCTGGGTGCCCCTCGTCGGTGCAATTCACCTTGTTCCATGCTTCTAAGATAGAAGATTTTGTTGTTGCTACCAAATCCAACGACAAGTCGTCCCTTCCGCTGGAAGGATTATTACATGTGTTGTTCTTTTTTTCGTATGGTACTCTACAAAACATGCACAATGTAACTTGACATGTTCGATGTTTGGTTGTTTGTGCTCGTTGTCCATCTCGAAGTTTATTATTCATGTAGGGCACTCCATGTAGTGGATGAGTTAATCCACCGGTAACTTAACCGAGCTAGTGTGAAGACTCGCCATGTAACTTGGTCAGCATATGACTCAATTTCTAAATGGATTAAGTTGCTCATTTAATTAAACTTGCATGGCCGAATGGCTAAATCCCTCTATTTTGTGTTCTTTTGGTGCTTTGTTAAAATCCAACTAAAATTTATCCTCACCACGTGTTTGCCCACGTTGATCTTTTAATGCCCCGCTCCACAATATACATTAGGATTTGTTATAGAATTTGTCCCACATTGATAGTTTTGGGTCTATTACTAGGGTTTTTTTATCTTCCTAGGTAGTTTAGCTTTATCAGGGCTTCACCATATGAATATCTGTCTTTTTTGGACCTGTCCATCTCGGTTCCTTGCTTATGAGGTCGTTTGTTGTGGTTGTGGAAAATTTAAATAGATAATATAGCAAGTTGAATTCATATCTAAATTAGAGTGCCAAATACACAAACAAAGGAGCAAAGCTCCATTTTTTTACATACTATTTTCTTTTGTATTTTCTCATTTTAGAAATTAAATAGAGTTTAACATAAAGCAATTCTTTTAGTTCAAAAAAGAAATATCGAGATAATTATTTAAATAGTGGAATTGATCTTTTTAAAAGAGATTATATTTGTTACAACATGACGACAGAGTCATCATCATTGTCATTAACATATAAAAACTAAAAACCTTCAATCACATTTCGATAAATTATTTTTATTGTCAAATTAATATTTTTTTGTGTAAGTATTCATTTGATGATCAACTTTTGACGTGAACAAAGGCAAAATCATCAAAATATGTCCGCCATACACACTTGAACAACATGAGGATTGTTTCTAAAACTCCTTTTTGTAATGTTTTTTCCTCCGTTAAACTCTAAATTATTATTGAAATGTTGATCATATAAATTGTTGTAATAATCATGGTTTTTTATTACAAAGAGTTGATTTTTGTCAATTTCAAAGGAGGAGTAAATTGTAAATTATGTTCGGCGTCGAGGGCACTACCTTGACCCCACGAGGGGCACGCCCCTCGACCCCGCCGGAGGCTACATGCGCCTAGACCGCCACTCCTGTTCCTTTGTTGAATAACTTATGTGAACAAAACTTCACCTTTGTGTATGTAGTGATTATTTTTGTACGATTTGATTATATATTCAAATATGTTATCTATCAAGTCTTATATCATTTTAAAGGCTTAGAATATGAAGAGATATATATTTTTTCAAAATAAAACATCTCTTAGAATGTGATTACTAAAATATTATTATATGCATATCAAATGACACTTGGGATGCCCTTGCGTTTGTATTGGAGACGTCCAATACTGATTGCATCTAATACATATTTTACAAGAAGAGCTTTTTGAATTTTTTAACATTTTTATAACATGGTTAGTTGTTAAGCATATTGTTACGTTAGTGGTTATACAACTAGTTTTTAACTTTTACACATGGTTAAAAGTAAAATCAATAATGGTTTATATTTATATGCTTATTATGATGTCTATATGGATATTATGACTTTATCCATGTTAATGTTGTTTTGGATATGTTTTCAAGTTTTTGGTGCAGAACTATTACTTGGAACAAAAAAAGCAACCAACAGTCTCCATTTATTCTACTGAGGCAGAGAAGTACAATGGAAGCAACAAAGAAGCCATGTGGCTGAAGCGGTTGTTGGAAGAGATACACATGGAAGTTGAAGGAAGTATTCCTATTCTATGTGGTGGTTAGAGTGGTATTACTCTTGATAAAGAATCCAGTTCAACATCAGAGAATGAAGCATATTGAAGTTCATATGTGTGTTATTCGAGAGATGGTTCTCTCATGGTGATAGAGATCTCCAGTTCTTCCAGACTGAAGATTATATTGCAGATATGTTTACGAGCCATTGTGTGTTGTAAAATATTGCAAGTGTGTGCAATGCTTGACCTTTCAGAGTTGTCATTGAGGTGGAGTGTGCATGCAATTTCACATCCTAATGGCTGGCTAGATTTTGAATCCTTCTCCTCTATATTTCTACTCTGGTTAAAAGCATTGTAAAAGATCTTGTATGATCTAAAGTAAATTGATAGAGTTTACAAAAATATAGTCCAGTGTGTGCATCTATTTGTAAAAGATGTCCTTGTGTTATAAAAGGCTCCTAGAGATGAGATATAAGAATATTTCCACGAGAAACAATGAGATGTAGTCTCAAAAATCATGCTTATCCTATATCATGTCGATTTATGGATTCCAAATCATTTTGTGCCGAAAGATAAGTTGAGCATGATGAAGGTGTTATAAATCATTCAAACGTACATGTGTTAGCCTAAACCTTTAGGGTTTATGGATTTGTAAATATTGTTGTACAAAACAGTAATGTTGGCATATGGATCCCCACTCAATACTAAGGGATAGTGTTAGAACTATAATATTAAGTGCATCATAATATTTAGTTTATAGTTAAATAATATAGAATAATTTATATTCTTATTATTTAAATATAAAATTTGTATTAGGTTTGTTAGTTATTAATTAACTAATTATTTATTAAATTAGGGTGTGCCCCATCACTTAATATGGACATAACCCTTCGGGTTATTTAAATATGGCTTTAGGTCATATTCAAAATCACGTGAATCAATGGATTTTGGGTAAATACATGGAGTAGAAGTGAGGAAGGAGTTACTGGACTGGTGATGTAAATGTTTCTTTATAGTGGATTATTCTTCCATGGTTTTTTACCCATTTACAGGTTTTCCATTAAACATACGGTGTCACTGTGTATTTTGTTTTATGTTATTTACTTTCACTATGGTGTACACATTTATATTTCCATTTATTAATGTATGTTAACCTAACATTTAATAAAGTTAATTAATTTGGTGAATGTACCTTTTCACCCCTCATCCTAACATGTATTTCATATGTCATCATGACACAACAAAATATTTTCTAGGTCATGTCACATTTAATATTTGGAATTTCCACATGTGTATGAGCATGATGTGGCTAGATAAATTAATGTGACAAGACATTTTTGAAAATCGTGGGCCTTTAATCACTCTCCGGTGACACGTTCCGCATAAATAGGTGATCTTTATTTAAACCTCACACGTACCTGTAAATCGGAATGGGATATGGTATTAATATCAAAATGATGTCCTTTTCCATCTCAAAGATCGGTTCCATGCCTTTTTAAGTGGTCTACCATCCTTCCATTCATCACCTATCTTTTTCAGAGTCGTTTTCTTTCTTCTTTTCGATCAATTGTCTTGTTTCCATGAACCTTCCTCTCGTAGAATTTACCCATTTGAGTGATTGTTTTCAACCAATCGGGCCAAATGAGGCTCTCATTCATCATCTTTTTAACATGCTAGATACTGGGGCCAATCCTCCTAATATTTCTTCTTTGAAGGACAGGCTTTCAATTTTCTTACAAATACCTCGTAGAATTGTGCCCTTATTTTCCTATTCTCCAAGTTCTTCATCCTCACTTGGTTCACCAAAAATACCATGTGGACACCAAACAATTGAAATCGTGTTGGCTTTGCTACTTCCCTTTTGTTGGTAATGATTACTGGTGTGAGAATAGGGATTACTACCAGCCTCTTAATCTGACCACATAAATCACAATGCCCAGCCTTCTTCTCACCCCACATGGGGATGAGAAAATCCCAACTACAACAGAAGTGTTCATGGCCTTAAAGGCTGCCCTTGCTAAAATACAGTCCACAATAGGCCTTCAAGTCTTTCCCCTCAAGAAAAGGAGAACCATGAGGGAATACTTTGTTAATAAGATTCCTCATTTCCTTGTGTCTCGGCTCTCCTTAGGTACAAAGACCAAAACATATATAAGAGGGGGAAATTCCTTCTTGATGGGTAAACTCCTAAAAGGAAAGCATAATTCATCCATTTGTTGAATGGGTCACGGCTAGGGACTCAGGAACTGTTGAAAATGGGCATGTCGTGGGGCTTGGTATCTAAAATCCAATTCGTGTTTGGCGTGGTAGCCCATGATGACTTTATTCGGTGTAGGGATGACTTGTTGAAATGTATTCTAGAGCTTCCAAGTGATAATGAGCCTACAAAAGTTTGATGCTCATGTCTTTTTCTTTTGTCAACCAATCCATGTTTTATAACACTGTATACTCATATGTATATATTTTGTGAGGACAGGGGGCCCCAAATAAAACCATTTTTTTAATATGTTCATTACTTTGAGTAGCCTTTCTATTTTAAAATGCATTTTGTGTTTACATATTGTTTCTTTTAAAATCATTCGTGCACGTCTTGTAGTTACTTATTTTCTCTTCCTTGTAACATGAGCAGCCCTCAAAAGTAGAAAATTTCATCCCAAAGTTGCATTTTACATTTCATTCATACTTTCCACAAAATCAGGGGAGGAAGATTTAGGCACTCGTTATCTTGCTCACCCTCATAACTTTGGAAAGCCAAAGTTTCTTTACTTCCTTTTTTAGTTAGATAGTCGTGCCTAGACTAAAACCCCGACTATGTCATAGAAAACCATTGGAAAATTGGGCCCCTGATGCTGAGATGTTATTCACTTTTGTAAACTCGGTAACTATCCATTCTTGGACGTTGAGGTCAAACTGCTCCTTTTGTACACTTCCCGGTATGACCTAAAAATATGTGACATTATTTGTTCCCGCTCTGGAAGATGTAATCTAGGTCAGAGTTCTGAGAAAATTTGGATTATATTTTTGGGCTGGCCTACACAACTTCCGAAGATACTTAATATTTAGGCTTTGGGGAAAGTTGCACCATCTATACCATATTTGACCTTTGTATTAAACACGCACGAAGTCCCTTCCTTGCACCGAAAAAACAATTTGTGTTGCAACTTAATCATGTGAAATTTCGAGGACCTTCATAGCATTGGTAGGACCATTATATTCCTAACCATCCCATTGTTAAAGTATGAGCCCAAATAAAGAAAATATAAGCTAAAATCAGCCCTCATTCCTTACTTCTATGGAAAGAGGGTCCACTAAACATGTTATTTTTAGAATAATAGGATGGACATAAATAGGTACCAACTTCACTCCAACAGAGATGGACTCCCCACGGTGTCCAAAAATGCAAAAACAATACTGGAAGAAGAATATCGGTCGCCTATCCATTGGGCAATAGAGTAAAAATATGATCATAACTCAAAGTCGCTACCATGAGAGCAAAAAAAAGCAACCAAAAAAACCAACATGAACACAAATAAGAAAAGAAAAACACACCACTATACACTCTACAAGCAAACCACCTAAAGGACCCAAAATCTCCATTACAGGTCCACCGGATCCCATTTAATATGTCCTTCTCCCATCTGGATACACAAGTTACTGTGCCAACTCCTAAAGGTAGTAATTTTAATAACTTCAATCAAGCACATATTATCAAATGATTATCATTACCTATATACCCTTCATTTTGTAGAAGCATAATCACATCTCCATTCATACCCATAGATTTGATTTTCCCTCTAGGCATAGTTCATTCATATATAATCCCTTTTCCACAACACATCACATTATACAACAATCCAATGACCTATGTGCGTTTCTCAAGATGTCCGACAAATTATTCTCTTTCCAAAGTAGAAAAATCTCCATTATCCATCCTTTTTAAAACTCAACATAGGCCTCAAGACAATGGTCAAGATACTCATCTTTACCTCCATTTACCATACCTTCTTCTCGAAAAGAGACCATCAACGAAAATTTTAGTGGCAATTTTTCATAAACTCGCAAATATCGTGATTTTAGAAATTAGAAATGGTGAATTTTTAGCATTCGGCCGCCACCTAGTTTGCCTAAAATTTCCATCGACAAGTCATTTGTATGGGTCAGTTCACCTACTATTTATATGTAAAAATTAACTTATGTATGTATTTCACCAACGTTTCTACTCAAAATGTGTAAATATTTACCAAGGTATAATATATATTTGGGGGTCAGTAAGGGTATTTAATACAAACGTCCAACAAAGAGCGGTTATCTATCCAACTTGGGTTGACGACCGTCCATCGCATGACATCCAACCTATGTTGGACGAAACCAATGGATGGTCATCCAACTTGGGTTGGAACACCATCCATTTCCTACCATCCGACTGGTTTGTGTGGAAGCCAATGGATGGTCATCTAATACCCTTACAACTATGCGAAATCCAAGAAAATTACGCTCTTCCAAATTTCCTTTTCCACGAAACATTTTTTTAGAAATTCTCCATCGATTCAAAAGTCAATTTTGAAGATTCGCCAACCATTCTAAACTAATTTTTTGGAAGGGGGTCTTAAAATGAACCCTAAATACCATCTGTCCTATTGCATTTTTCTTAACAAGTAGGGAATCAACACCAAACTCCACACACACATCAGTCTCATTTTTTGAAGGGAAGGAACTGACTGTATTTGAAAATCACAATCCTTAGGTGAAATGACTTGATGCATTCCCAAAAATTTGGAAAACAAGGAATGCTCCATCACTTGATCATAAAAAGGGGGATTAAGAGCACATACCCCCTGCTTCACAGGCAACTTAGTACCGAGATCTTCTGGGACCAAAATCAAATCACTAACCTTATAATTTTCATTGACTGATATAACATTCTCAATATTATTACCAAAGCGGTTTTCTCTTTTATCCATGGTCATGACATCATTTTCAGAGACATATAAGGATATCAGCTCATTATCATTCGAGTCCTCCGACATCTTACACCAATGTTTAAGATGTTTCTCTTGTTCCACTATTACATCAAGAAAAACACATTTGTCTTCTACTGAGGGGACATTTCCATTATATTTAGCAATCATTTCATCCTTTATCATAGAAAAATTATGATCAAATGAAGTACAACCTATGTCTAAAACCAATGCATCAAAACCTTTGATCAAATCTTGACATACCCTAGAGAGAATATCCCAAAACTCATCAATTGTTTGGGCACATAAGAGGTCAGTAGAAGACACCCCACCACTTTGGTTTGTGGAACCATGTAATACATCTCTCTTTTTAGTGCTCGATCTCACTTTGTCAATACTGAGCACATTTTCCATAACACAAGTGGTATGTGGCATAAAAATATGTCACACTAGACACAAGCATTACCAATAAGATCATTATGCTCAATGATCATCAATCAATGTTTTAACACCTAACACTTGTCCTTCCATGACATTCTCTTCATTCCTGAAACACATGAACCTTCTTCCTTCAATCGTGTACAAGCCATCTTCATAATATTCATAAGAGAAGAAGCACGGTAATCACTTAATTATTTTCTAAATAAAGTTACCATTTCCATCCATGAATAAATAGAGCTTTGAGGTAAAGAATTAAACTAGTCTCTAGCATTTTATTACAATGTCTGCATGAATAACCTCATAAAAATATCTTCATAACTCACCACGTATGCATGCATTATTTCTTCAAACATAGCAATATGTTTTTCTATAGAAGCATCATCATATCCTTGAAACATAGGCAATTTGAGTCTTATCCCAGTGGGGATCTGATGGGGTATCCACATATTTTCTTAAAGTCCAAGGGTTTGAATGAACTTGGTTTAAAAGGAACTTTAGAAGGAAGAAAACCCTCACCACTATCACAAATACCCATGGAACACTTCACAAAAAACTAATTCTTACAAATAAATCTTCACCACATAAATTCTGGATAATGCATTGATAAACATTGAACACATAGTTGAAACAAGATATAGAAATCCACCGCCTACTATACCCAAAAGGACAACGTAGGCGCCACTAGAGTGATAACTCTATAAAAATAAATCATATGACATCACGAGAACAAGTCACATATCAAAACAAGTTTTTAGATATTACAAATATAAATTAAAGAAGGTTAGATAAAAATCCAGATGAGTACCAAATTTTTGATTCCTCGGCAACGCCGCTTTAAAATGTGTTAGCTCTCGATGTGCACCCTAGAGGAAGGGGAAGGGAAAATGCGGATGTGTGGGGGAGGTTAGGTGATGGAGGGGGACCATCGCAAAATGTCATCTTGTAGGCTGGGGGAGGATCTCCCTCCATTCGCTTGTCTAGCCTTTCCGAGGTATTTATTGGGAGGTATTCAAACAAAGGGTGCGACTGTAATCTTTGTTGCTTCGACTCGCCTTAGTCGGGGTGAGAGGACTCCGAGAGTTTTTTTAGGGTAAGATAGGATTTTGATCTGCGTATTCAAGGTGGTGTTTCAAGACTCCAAGAGGAATATATCAAGACTAGGTGCAGCCACAAAATACAACATTCACTCGAAAGAGTGGTCACTAAATGCTATAAACACCTAAGAACCCGATACAGACTAGTAAGGGAAATGTTGATCTGACCCACAAGTTTTGTCCCAAAGTTTTTTGCACAAGTTACCTATAAATCGATGATTGGGGACCTCAAATCATGGGTGAGAACATGCAAGATATATGCTTTTATAATGTGTTCTCCCATACACGGGCTAGTGGAATATAAACTAGCGATCAAGGAACCATGCGATGAGTTAAGATTTTTATTTAAAGTTATTCAAAATTTTAATGGGGATAAGAGGGATTTCGACAGAAAGGAGGGAAAAGGGAAAATATTTTTTAAGAGAAAATTGGGGAATCCCAGAAACTAAATTCCAATTGTTGTATGTCCTCATCAATATATGAATGCGGGTGAAGAAATGAATGGGCCTCTTGTAGGAATTTGGTCTATAGGGAAAGCTCCGAGAAAACTAAGATCTAAATTCCTGACAATCCAACTTAGTACACCTAAGGTAGGATCATCTCATGCAAAATCATGCTAAATAGTATGGATCAAGGGACCCCCAATAAATTACAAGTCATACCCCCAAATCCTACTTAGTCTGCAGGAGATTTTTATAGGCTTCAGAAATGAAGTTTTCACGTAACCCCATAAAACTCCAAATACTCACACCCTTCCTATACGAGAGCTAATCAAGTGCAGGATGCATTTGAAAATTGAGTTGCAACCATGATTCACATAAAATTATAAAAAATACACATATCACCTCAACCCCAACATCATTTTGCAATAAAACTAAGAAATGTCATGAATCTTAATGAATTTTCCAGATGAAAACCATTAAACTTAGGAAACTTCAAGGGAAACATATATTTATGCTCTCAAATCCCGTTAATGATTGTATATATGCAATCATCTTAACATAAATTCCTGATAATTGGGTTACATAGGGAAAAAGTATTCATCACAACATAGTCCTTCCTTCTGGTTAGTGGTGCCTTTGCAAATTCCCTCCAAAATATTTTCCCTAAGAGTTTCCCGCCCTTTTTCAGCTCTTTGCAAGAACCCTCCCTTTTTCTTCTTAAAACCCTCTTACTTCTTATATATCACCTTATATTCTTAGGTTTTTAGAGTATATTCCCAGATACTCAAAAAAACTATTATTGCCAACTACTTAGGGCCACTACAAAAAAATGCAAATGATTACTCATAAATGGCGGCCAATTTTACCAACTACCACCGTGTCTTTCATATGTCATCATGACACAACCAAATATTTTCTAGGTCATGTCACATTTAATATTTGGAATTTCCACATGTGTATGAGCATGACATGGCCAGAGAAATTAATGTGACAAGACATTTTTGAAAAGTGTGGGCCTTTAATCACTCTCTAACGACATGTTCCACATAAATAGGCGATCTTTATTTAAACCTCCAATGTACCTCGTAAATTGGAATGTCCTATGGTATTAATATCAAAATTATGTGCTTTGCCATCTCAGTGCCAACACCATGCCTATTTAAGTGGTCTACCATCCTTCCATTCATCACCTATCTTTTTTAGAGTCATTTTCTTTCTACTTTTCAATCAACTATCTTGTTTCCATGTCTTCTTCACCTCTGGATTTGAATTTTCCTCCTAGAGAATTCACCCATTTGGGTTAGTGTTTTTGATTACTGGGGAAAATGAGGCTCTCATTCATCATCTTTTTAGCATACCAGATCATAGGGATGGTCCTCCCAATATTTCTTCGTCGGAGGACATGCTTTCATTTTTCTTGCAGTGCCTCACAGAATTGTGCCCTTCCTTTCCTATTTTCCAAGTTCTTCATTTTCACCTAGTTCACCCAGAATACCAGGTGGACACCAAACAATTGAAATCCCACTGGATTTGCTACTTCCCTTATGTTAATAATTATTACTGGTGTGTGAACAGGGATTACTACTAGCCTCTTAATCGACCACAAATCACAATGCCCAACCTTCCGCTCACCCCACATGGGGTCGAGAAAATCCCAACTGCACTAAAGAATGAAACAGAGAATCATCTAATGGCCTTAGAGGAAGCCCTTGCTGAAATATGGTCCATGATAGGCATTCAATCCTTTCCCCTCAAGAAAATGAGAACCATGAGGGAATACTCTGTTAATAAGATTCCTCATTTCCCGTGTCTCGGCTCTCGTTGGGTATGAAGACCATATCATATATAAAAGGGGGAATATCCTGCTTGAATGGGTAAAATCCCCTAAAAGGAAAGTAGACTTCGTCAAGTTTCGAATAGGTTACGGCTAAGGACTCATTAACTATTAGAAATGGGTATATCGCAGGGCTTGGTATCTACAATCCAGGTTCGTGTTTGGTGCGGTAGCCATGATAAATTTATTTGGCATAGGGATGACTTGCTAAAATGTATTCCAGAGCTTCCAAGTGATAATGAGCCTACAGAACTTTGATGCTCATGTCATTTTTTTGTCATCCAATCCATGTTTTATAACACTATATACTCATATGTATATATTTTGTAAGGCAGGGGCCCCTGAAATAGAACCCCATTTTTTTAATGTATTCATTTCTTTGAGTAGATATTTTGTTTTAAAATTCATGTCGTGTGTACATATTATTTATTTTAAAATCATTCAGGCGCATCTTGTAGTTACTTATTTTCTCTTCCTTGCATCATGAGTAGCCCTCGAAAGTAGAAAAATTTCATCTCATGGTTGCATTTTGCATTTCATTCGTACTTTGTACAAAATCATGGGAGAAAGACGTAGGCACTCATTATCTTGCTCACCCTTAGAACTTGGGAAAGCCTAAGTTTCTTTACTTCCTTATGTTTTATTTATATAATCAGGCCGGAAAAAAACCCCGAGACCATGTCACAAAAAAGCACGGAGAATCGAGGCCCCGGTCCGAGATGTGATTCACTTTGTAAACCCGGTAACTATCCCTTCTTGGATGTTGAGGTCAAACTACTCCTTGTGTGTACACTTCCCGCCATGACTTGAAAATATGCGACATTGTTTTTTCCCACTACGGAAGATGTAATCTGGGTCGGAGTTTCGAGGAAATTTAGAGTGTATTTTTAGGTTGGCCTACACAACTTCCAGAGATACTTTAATTTTTAGGCTTTGGGGAAAACTGCACCATCCATACCATATTCACACTTTACAAAACACGCCCAAAGTCCCAACCTTGCACTAAAAAAACAATGTGTGTCGTAACTTAATCATGCAAAATTTTGAGGACCTTTATAGCATTGGTAGGACCATTATACTCCTAACCATCCCATTGTTAAAGTATGATCCCAGATAAAGAAAATATAAGCCAAAACCAGCCCTCATTCCCGACTTCTTCGAGAAGAGTGTCCGTTGAACAATTTTTTTAGAAAAATAGGACGGACATAAATGGGTGCCAACAAAAGTGATGTGGAATCTCATCGAGATAGTCCCGACAACTCACATTAAGCTAGGTCCTCAATGCATAGCCTACATAACATGATTTAATCCCACATATATCTTGTAAATACATTGTGAGGCATATATATATAAAATTGTGGTAATAACAATATGAAGTAACAACAACAAAAAGAAACCCCTCGATAAATAAGTGTGTGTCGACCTGCCGAGGACCCCCAGTCAAAAATAGTAGTTCCCACCCATCTAAAAATGAGTGTCAAATATTGGAGTCACAAAACCATTTTTTTCTTTTTCTCACTTTCATTTTCCCACATGTTGCAGGGTGATTCATTACTTTCCCCTATTTTCTCTCCTTTAATCGGCATCTTCTACGAATGTTAATTTTCTCCAACGAAGTCTATTTTTTTGTTCAAATAGGCAAATAAAATCTCTTAGAGTCTTCTCTATTGTATTGTGCGATCCTGGGAGATTCATGGAAACTCTACCCACTATTTTGGTCTTTAGATCACTCCTCCCCACTAGGAAGGTATTTATCCTCAAAACTTGTTTTTCACCCACAATTGTTGCTAGTCATGTTCCTACATATCAAAAACACATACAAGATCCATAAAAGAGAGTATTATGGGTTAAATCACTACAAATTATTGATTAGCTTATAAAAAAATCAATCAGTTAAAAATAGACAATTGTTCACCAAAAGAGGAAACTATCCCACTGATAATTTGTGATTATGGCAATCTCTACAAATAATTGCGAACCCAATAATCTATCATCATAGTGATCAGAATCGCTCATCACAAAAAAATGATCAGCCAAAAATAGACACATGTTCTCAAAAGAGGTAAGTATTCCACTGATATTCTATATATACAATCCCACTAAAATAGATCAGTGTATAAAGATGTCTACATGCCAAAAATAGCTAGTGTCTAATGTCCTTGTGAAATTTTCAATCACTGCAAATATCACAAACATGATCTAGAATTTTTAGAAAAATAAATGAGATTCAAAACTAAATCATGTGAATATGTCAATGAAATATCTATCCCAACATTCTAAATTGTAAAAAGGATAGAAACAAACTATATGCATACCCAAAAATGGTGAACTACCATCCACTACAAAATATCACCATGCATAATTTGCATACCAGTTTGTTAGTGTAATCATAATGCATTCTAACATTGTTACCATATTTAGAAATCACATTTATTTCCCTAATGGAAATGTGATTTTCAAGTATGGTAAGAATGATATTCTGCATTGTGAGCACAGTTACAAACATGCCCAAATTATGGTAAAATGCACCTAACATATATATGCTAAAAATAGATGCATTTCCAAACAACAGTTATTCTGCAAAACAAGTATGAAACTAAACATGCCAATTTTCCCATCAACATGTACAAATTTTTGTCAAATATCCAAAGCTGAAATATGAGTTTTAATTTTGTACCCAAATTATACCAAGAACTCAAAAGATAAATAAGGAGATGTAAATGGAGTATTTCCAAATTTTTCAATGTAAGAAAAATCACTGAGTATGATTAACTTGTCTCTCAGTTTCCCTTACGAATTTGAACTCCAAAAATTCAAAGCTACAAAAATGGGAAAATATTTCCTTGCAACAATACAACATGAAACCCATAAGCTCTGAATTAATTGCATGTTTATTTAATAATCAAGATCTATGAAATATATAAATTTTTTTGCAATCCATTTAAAAGGATTTTCATTTTCCATTATTACGTGATCTAAGTTAGTTTTATCAATTGATGGCGGTCTAGGAACTTCATTTACCTTTTCAATAGGTATTTTTTCCATTTTTGTCTTACCATTACTTTGATGGTGTGATGGATGAAATTTCTAACAAGTTTCCACCCAATTCCCATTCACATGACAATGAGCACAACAATTCTTGGGAAAAGAGGAATTCTTTTTGCCTTTTCTCTCCTTTGAATGATGAATGGAACCAAATTATTTAACAATGTCCTTATATTCTAGCATCTGGAAAGGAATGGTTATGCAATCCACAAAAATTACAGGTAAAAGTAGTCCACATTTTATGAATATCATAGCCAAATTTCTTAAACTGAAAAGAGGATCAGAAGTCTTATAATTTTTATGTGATTATGATAAGAAAGAGAAGGTGGTATTTCATTACCTCTACTATGTTCTCTTATCAAATCCATCCTGAAATACTAGTGGGGTATTCACATTTTTGTCAGTAGATTGTCTCCCTTCAACGTGCTTGGAGCATCCTCTAATTTCCATTCCTGCTCTAGAAAAACCCAAACCTTTAAAACAAGGATGAGCCTTGACTGTATTATGTTAGTAATTCCTTGGCCATTCTTACTAAGGCATCTTCCATAAAATCCCATTTTCAACAATAATCGATATCCAATGCCTTTATATATTTTTTAAATGAACCAAAAGCATCATTACCTGAATCTAAATTAGAATGGGAAGAAGAATCATGTGGTGAATAACTTATAGTGCACTCATTAGTCATGGTTTTTGCATCTAAAGTTAAAGTTAATTCCTTTTCCGATCACCACATTACAACCTTACCAAGAGCTCATCCTTGGTTTGTAATTCTTATTTCAAATGAGAATTCTCCTCTTCCAAGGAGTAATACATTGATCTCGGGAAATATTTCTCTTCCTAGATCTGGGAGTTATATGCATCAAGCTCATCGAGCTTTTCTTGTTTTGATAACTTTCCCATAGTGTACCTGTACCTATCCAATCACAACTGAACTAACTACACAATATAAAGCAATCAAATTGTCAAATCAGCCTGCTCTCATACCAAAACATGATCTGTAAACACTAGTAATTATTCTAATTTTTAAATGTTTACCAAGATCTTTTTATTCATTAGTTTTATTGTTTTGAATAAACTTCAAAACTAATAGAAATATGATTATAATCTGATCCAAAATGTGTTTTAAAACTGAAATAAAACTGAATTTAATCATTCACATTAGTTAACCATTTGAACCATTCATATTTTCCTTTTACCCGATTTCCTCGTTTTCCCATAAATTTCCAAATGATTAAAATTGAATTCACATTAAAAATATGATTTAAAAATATGTAAATTATCATAAACCAATGCAAAATCAGAATAACATGAGACATGGATTGTTTATGGGGTTCAAGATTCCTACGTCCCTGGTTCTTTTAGAACTAGTCCATTAATGTTCAAATTTTCAAGTACTTGTAAAAGTTTAAAAATCTAATAAACCTACCAAAAGACCATAAAACCTATGAGCTTTGAAAAAACTTTAGTGATCGCTCTTCGTGTTTATTCCTCGCTTCATGATTACTCTTCCTTTAGTTATTTATAAAAATATACGTAAAAATCTTCACAAAATGGCATATGAAATCCAAAAAGGGAAAATAAATACATCTCCGATTCATCTTTGAATTTTCCACAACTTCCTAGTTGGCTCCAAGACTGGTTTGGCTCTACTGCTTAAAAATGCATATTTCCCAAAATCGCCTAGTATGGTCTCGCACACGTCATAACTCTTAGCCTTTACAAATATAACCAAGCCCATTTTATATCTCGTCGAGTTAGGGTGGCGTGGCGGTAGATATCTATTTTGGTAAACTTTGTGGTTGGGGTTCAAATCTCCATAACCACCCACTAACTTACCTTTGCTTTATTTAGGGATATATCCCACATCTG
Organism: Taxus wallichiana var. yunnanensis; assembly: GCA_018340775.1. NCBI lineage: Eukaryota > Viridiplantae > Streptophyta > Pinopsida > Cupressales > Taxaceae > Taxus > Taxus wallichiana. Next base: position 173,364,418 of record CM031236.1, read on the forward strand.
CGGGGTATTGGTTTAGATAAGCCTATAAAAAGGATTGGCCCAACCGATTAACCCATGGTTTTGACCACACTTATAATTAGTTTTTCCAACGCATGGTTTGGCTGGTTGGTTGGAATGCCATGTATGTGGTGGTGGTTATTTAATTCACCGAGTTGGTTCGACCGATATGTTATGGATGTGGAGACTTTTAGTTTGGTCATTCGTTGTGGATTTGGATGACTCGATCGAGCTATGTTTAGAAGTCGTGTTGGTTATATTGATAATCGAGTTGTGAATATGCCGAGTTATCTCCGAGTGTTATGGGAAGTGATGTGGCATCTCGTTGAGCTAGTCCTGAAACTTGCCTTGAGCTCGGTCCTCGATGCATAGCCCGCATAACATGATTTAATCCCACATACATCTTGCAAATACACTATGACCCATATATAAAGAAAATTATGACAATAAAGATATGAAGTAATGGTAAGAATGACACCCCTTCAATCAAAAAGAGTTTCAACCACGGTGAGGACCCCAAACCATCAAATAATGGGGCCACCCGTCGAGAACGAAAGCGTCAAATATAAGAGTTACAAAACCATTTTTTTTTGCTTTTTCTCACTTTCATTTTTCCACGTGTCGGGCGTGATTTTCCAATTACCCCTATTTTCTCTCCTTCAATTGGCATCTTTTAAGGGTGATAAATTGCTCCAACGAAGTCCATTTTTCGCATTCAAATAGGTAGCGAAAAAACTCTCGTAGTCTTCTACCATATTGTACCAATCTTGGGAGATTTAAGGAAACTTTGCTCAATATTTTTATCTCTATATCATCCCCCATGATTAATGTGTGAGGTAGAATCAAGCAATAACCCCTCCTATGCACGGTGAATAATGTAATCCAAATGTAGTTCTTGAGTGTTGCTCTTGTAGATTGTAGATAGAAAGGCATAGACCAAATTTCTCCTTTCTCCCAATAATAATGAGTAAGTCATGTATATGTATGATTCCCTTGTTTTATTTTCATCATTAACAACCAAAAAGGCTAACCCAAAGTGATAAAAGAGACTTTAGAAAATATACCAAATGATGTGGCAATCCAAATTTGAAAAAGAGAGGGAAAAGGATAGAAGCACCCAAATGGGACACTAGTGCCTGGGAGCTCTTGTCCCTAATGGGAAGTACTATTTGTGATGCTTAGAGGATATGATGCAAAGCTACATTCGCTAGCAAAAACTCACAAGGTTAGTTTGATAAAAAAAAAAAACCAAAAATTGTACTTTACAAGCAAAATACTCACTTTTCTAAGCTAAAACACCTTCCTTTCTTAAGCCAAAACTAACCTTCAACCCCTATTTGTGCTTGGATTATTATTTTACTCAATTATTATACCTCATTTAATGCTTATCCAACCTTCCACTTGAGGCGTTTTGGAAGAAATCATTAAATTATTATTTTTAGTCAAAACGCTTACTTAATTTTCTTAGGTCAAATGTCAATAGTGAGTTCATGGTTAGAGCAATCGAGGAACACCTTAACAACCTAATCACACTTCTAAATACCCTTTTCCTCCTTGAGGTGTGTTTTAAATTTCACCCTTAAACTCTTTGTCTAATTTCCTCTTCCAACCTCACTCTTCCTTCACTTATCTAGGCTCATAGTAGCCCTAGTTCTTGAGTTTTCCTACCCTAACTTTTGATTCAATAACTTTCAAACAACTAAAATCACTTAAGGATACCCATTTGGGGTTTTATCAGGTGTACATGTTTTTATGGAACCTTTCTTTGCATAAATTCCCTCATCCACCGCCCAAGTTAATAATTAGGCCTCTAATGTGCATTTCCATCTTAAAGGGAGGACTATCATCAATTCCTCATGAATGTTACCATATCTTTCAATAATTCCTCTCGAATTTGTTCCTCTCCTTCAATTAGGTACTATGTAAAAATTTTCAAGCCCCGATATCTTTTTACACACACAACCTTCCAAAGTCTTCTCTTACTCCTTGCTAATATTGTTTACTATAGTTGCAAATGAGATTTGTCATGGAAATCAAATCCTTGGAGATAGTTTAAGATATAAAACTTCAATAACATACAAGGAGAGATGTTGAGATCATAAGTTTAAATTTTCGTACCTTGATGAAATCATTAAAGCCTTCAAACAATAAATGTTCGCCAAACCCTAGGTAGGGTTTCCACAGTGAACCTAAGGAGTTAAATTCTTTCACCAAATGTTTAAAACACGTTTTCAAACCCTATAATGTCCTCCTACATAACTATTTTAAAATGTTTTAGATTGATACCCTAACAAGAAGGCTCCTTTCTTCTGCTATTAAAAAGATTACTCAAGATTACCCTGTTTTGCCTCCTTATAATAGGGGTTTCCCAACCATTTAAATAATGTTATATAAAATGATATTGGAATCTTCTTCCTTATCTATAAGGATTCCTTACATGCATTATACCCTTATGAGTCTCAGCCCTCAACTTTCATTCATGTTTTCTCTCATAATCAATTTTGAACACACACACAATTGTTAGCTACATGGTTGTTAGAAGGCACAAATTTGAACCCTCACACAAGTCTATAGAAAATTCACAAGAAATACTACAAAGACCGTATCAAAGTACTCTTAACAAATAGTAATCTACCTTTCTCAATTTTTATACACTAGATGAAATGTCTACTAATGCTCATGCACAAACTTCATGTTATCACATTATCTAAAAGTCACAAAACTCATTACAACAATGTTTTCCTTCAATATTCTTGGAGCTCCTATTCTATTCCTTCCTTGATCATTCTAATGATGATCAAAATTAGTTACAATCATTCTTAAATAGGATCTGATAAACCTCTTAACCAAATTTGAGACCTTTAGTCCCTAGGTCACATGATTATTTCTTGACACGCCATTAAGACTTTGTTAGAACTCCAAGACCCTAACTACTAAGCACACACACTATGACTCTAAATGACCCCCTAAACCTTTAAACAAATTGAAAAACTAAGATTAGATGATACAAGCCATATTTACATGTTTAGAGTGGTGTTCAAGCATCATACTCCCGGGAAAGAGAAAGTTTCCCCATAAATTGTATTGTTTTATCTTTTATTCTTCTTCTTTCTTTGTTTCTAGTTGATGTTGGCGTTCTTAAGGTGGACCGTTATTTCATACCAAGCCTTCCATGCTTTCATCAACTCCTTCATGCTGCTCACAAACTTCTTTTTCCTTGGATTGATCATGTGCTTGAGTAGAACTGTGGTCTTAGGATTAGTTTTGTTGTTCTTCACCTTGTGCTTAACATTTTACACCTGGTCCATGTTCATTTAAGGTGAATATTCATCATTTAAGACTATTAAAATTTCCTTATCATCCTTCTTTGGTCTTCTTTGAGTCTTCATGTTCTTGAAATTTGAATCTAGACTCTTTTGCTTGAAATAATCTTCTCCATTTAACTTCTCCTTCACCATCTCAACTATCATACCTGCATACTCAATTCTCGAGTAATATTAGATTGGAAATTTTGATCCTCATCCACTTCCTTGTCCATCATTTGCATCTCACATTTTCTTCCTCTTTGAATTTTCAATTTCTTTGCTTCTTGGGTTGTTTTTGCACACTTTCCAATATTGTGTTCACCACCTTCAAGGTCTGAGTTTTTCTTTTACTTTCTTAGCTTCTTCATGATTCTTATCAAATGATTTACATCTCCATGTAACTCACTTGTACCTACACAATCAAAGCTCAAGACAATGTTAGATTGATAAATAGGATTCTTTTAAACCTCTTATTCTTCTTCGTGACTTGTTCCTTCTCATATTCATTCATATCTTCTTCATACAACATGTCCATTGTATTTTTATCTTCCTTACTTCCTCATCACCTATTTCAACTTCATCTATTGATTCATGATCCATTAGACCTCTCTTTTGGTTCTCAAGCACTTCATCATGTGCTTATTCACTCTCTCTTTCACTTCTTTCTTGTTTCACTCTGCCAACCCTCTCTCCCTTGACCTATTCTCATCTTGAGGTCTTATTCATCACTTCATACAACTTATTTCCATCCTTTACTACTGTTTTTTGTTTCATCTCCTCAACTCTTCCTTAGATTTCTTTTCACCTTTCCTCTTGAGTTCCTTTTTATGCATCATACCATCCTTACTATCATGAAGTTGTAGAAACATGTTTAAGGCCTCTTTTAAGACCTCTTAATATTCTCGGTTCACCTGCTCTATGCCTCTGACTTATCATTTCCTTTTTCTTATCCTCTTTTCTCTCAATAATCTCAAAGGATTCCATTTTCTCAAGATTCCTTGTTTTTCCACAAAAATTAAATTCTCCCTCTACCTTCATACCTACAATATCACTCTCAAAATGAGTTATCAAATCATAAAGGCCTAACAACCCTTAAGAGTGTCTCTTTACATGCTTCTCTAGTTCCCATTAAGAACTTATTAGCTGACATCATCATCACCAATCTTGTTTTTGGCTCTTTTTCACTTATAATGGTAAAACGAGCATGTCTCTCTCCATTTGACAAAATAGTGTAAGTATTCTTCTTACCATCATGCACCGCTTGTCTTTCATATTGCCATAATCTACCCAAAAACCTATGACAAACATAAATAGTTACCAAATCACACACCACTTGGTCTATGTATCTCCCAATCTGGAATTCTACTTAACAACATTCCCTAACTAAGATATGATGACCTTTCTGCATCCAAGATACTTGATATGGATTAGGTGCATTTTTTTAGACCCAACTTCTCTACCATCTCAAAAGAAACCAAATTTTTAGTGCTTCCACTATCTATGATCATATTACAACATTTTCCCTTAGTTTTACACCTAGTTTTGAAAAAAATCTTCTTTTGAGTTATAATATGTTGTTCCTTACTTGGTTTCAATAAAATATTCTAAAAAAAAGAGACTTACCTCTATTTTGAAAGGTAGGATCAACATCTCTATCAAAAATTTCATCCATGTATCCATCTCATGGCACTCATATGCTTTGTGTCCTGCAAATCTCTAACACCTGTAACATCTTCCCGCAAACCGTACTTTGTTACTTGTATCATTTCTCTTCAAGAGACTCATCTCAACTCTCATTCTTGTCTAATTTTCCTTTATACCTTCTTACTTGTTTATCAAGACTTCCATCATTATATCCATCTTCTCTTCCAAATAGGGCCTTCTCTCTTCTCTTTCATCTTTTGTATGTTTTACACCTTTTTTCAACTTCTTCAAACATATTTGCTTGCTCGATACTGAAATAATTTAGAGATACATTCACTAGTAACAACTCACAAGGCTAGTTTGATAAAAAAATCAAAAATTGTACTTTATAAGAAAAATACTCACTTTTCTAGGCTTAAACACCTTCGTTTCTTAATCCAAAAATGACCTTCAACCCCTATTTGCTATTGGATTCTTCTTGTATTATGTTATTATACCTCATTCAATGCTAATTCAACCTTCCACTTGAGGCAATTTAGAAGAAATCATTAAATTATTTTGTTTTAGTCAAACCGCCTACTTAAGCTTCTCAAGTCAAATGTCAATAGTGAGGTCATGGTTAGAGCAATCTAGGTACACCCATAAAAACTAATCACACTTCAAAATATCTTTTTTCTTCATTGAGGTTTTTTTTTAAATTCACCCTTAAACTCTTTGTCTAATTTTCTCTTCCAACCTCACTCTTCCTTCACTTATCTATGCTCCTAGTAGCCTAGTTCTTGAGTTTTCCTACCCTAAATTTTGATGTAGGAAATTTTTGATAAAGCTAAAATCACTTTAGGATACCTATTTTGTGTTTTTATAAGTGTACAAGTTTTCATGGCATTTTTATTTGCATAAATTCCCTCAAATCCACTCCCTTAGTTACTAATTAGGCCTCTAATGTGCATTTCCAGCTAAAATGGAGGATTCTCATAAATTCCTAATGATTGTGACCATATATTTTTATAATTCATCTTGAATTTGTTCCTCGTTTTCAATTAGGTATTTTGTACAAAATTTTCAAATCCCAACTCTCTCTTTAACACACTCAACCTTCTAAACTCTTCTCTACTCCTTGTTAATATTGTTTACTATAGTTTACAAATGAGCTCTTTCATGGAAATCAGATTCTTGGAGATAGTATACGATCTAAAACTTTAATAACATACAAGTGAGATATGTTGAGATCATAATTTTAAAGTTTCATACCTTGATGCAATCATTAAAGCCTTCAAACAATCAATCTTCACCAAACCCTAGGTAGGCTTTCCACTATGAACCCAAGGAGTTAAATTCTTTAACCAAATGTTTAAAACACGTTTTCAAACTCTAAAATATCTTCCTACATGTCTATTTTAATATGTTTGAGCTTGATACTGTAATGTGATAAGGCTCCTTGCTTCAACTATTAACACATATTACTTAATATTACCTTACTCGCCTCCTTATAACAAGGTTTTTCCAACTGTTCATAGAATGTTATACAAAATTATATTGGAACGCTCCTCCTCATCTCTAAGGATTCCTTGCATGCATTATACTATTCTAAGTCTCACCCCTCAATTTCCATTCATGTTTTTTTCTCTAGAATCAATTTTTAATTAAGACACACACATAAATGTTCGCTACAAGGTTGTTAGAAATGCTCAAATATGAACCCTCACACAAGTCTATAGAAACCTCACAAGAAATACTACAAAGACCATATCAAAGTAATCTTACCAAAAATTAATCTACCTTTATGAATTTGTATCCACTAGATGAAATGTCTACCAATGCTCATTCACAAATTTCAGTGTTATCATATGATCTAAAAGTTTTCAAAATCTACTACAACAAGTTTTTTCCTTCAATACTCTTAGAGATCCTATTCTTTTCCTTCCTTTATCATTAAAATTAGGGATAATCATGCTTAAATAGGCTCTCGAAAACCTCTTAACCAAAATTTAGAACTTTACTCCCTTGTTCACTTGATTATTTCTTGACACACCATTAAGAATTTGCCAAAGACTCCAAGACCCTAACTACTAAGCACACACACTAACTCTAAATGACCCCTAAACCTATAACAAACTGAAAAAACAAAATTGGATGATGCAAGCCATATTTACATGTTTGGAGTGATGCTCCTACATCAGGATATAACGGAAAATACAAAGTTGGTTCATGTGTTGTTCAATGTCCAAAAGTAAAGTGACCATTCGAAAAGAGCAAGTGTTAAGAGTTTCAAAAATTATAAAGCAATGTAAAAGAAAAATAAGTGTTGTTAATGTCTAGTTTTCTTGCTTAGGAATCATGTATATAATGACATATTTAGAGGCATGATGTAAGTAGTAAGTGCGTGATTTTGTGACTACACCCACTCTTTGTAATATATGACATACTTGATAGAATATATACCAATTGGTGTAATTTGATTTGAAATATGGTTTTCTCTATGGCTAAGAAATGGTTTTTAATATGTGAAATTATTTGGGTAAGAAATATTACATAGTATGAAAGGTTGAAATTAAATATTTAGTTTTGATCTTAATTTGATTTTATAATTCTATTAAATTCTTTAGGTTATATTATTCTTGTTTTAAGTAAAGTTAGATTTTTTTTTAAGTTCATATTTATGGTGAATATTACAGAATAGAAAGATTTGTGACACTCTTCATTTTTCTTGGGTCAAGCCACACCCAATTCCCCTTTTGGATATGGCTTCTCCACTAGAGGATTGGGGATGATCACCCCCATTCTCTAGTGGCTCAAATCTAATAAATATCTCCAAGAAATTCATCAAGGATATTATCCTTTGGCAAGACAACTAAGTTTTATTTCCTTTCTTTATTATTTATTCAAAATTTTAAGTTACAATGTCAATTTATAGGTTTCAAATATATTTTCAAAAATGGATTAAAATTTTAAATTGTTTTTATGGACATTGACCAGATTATGGGTTACAAGTTTCACTATAGATATCACATAAACACTCAAGTGAATCAAGCACCTCGAGTGAAGAAAAAGTGTGTCTACACACTCAAGTATTTATTCCTTTAACTAAGAAAAATTATTTCCTATCTTAGGGGTGGTAAATATAGACACATAAACTTGTTAATTTATCACTTGATAATGTTAGTATTGGATTAATACCTAAATTATGACATGTGGACAAATAATAAGCTCAATTACCTATCCATATCCCTATTGTATGACTTAATCTCCTTATTTGAACTTATCATTTACTTATATAATTTCATGTATCACTACACAATAGTCTAGCACTTCAAAGTGTCATTCCTATAACTTTCCAACTCCTCACTCCCTACTTGTATGGAACTACCAAATTGACCAAACCATCGAATGATTTGGTTCCAAATTGGTGGATTCATCCCAATCCATCCAATGGTAAATTTCTCAATTTGGTATATTTTTATGTGTTGGTACATTCCTCATGGACCATCCTTAATGTGAAATTATACATATTGAACCATATATAAGTAAGTTAAACACACTCATTTACTCACGTGGAAATTTTAATAGCTTCTAGAGAAAAATCATTCTAAAATTACTCCAAGATATTCTAACTTTTCCTAAAGTAGAAATACACAATATTATTATCCCCCACATAGGTATAAAGCATTAACAACTAGGTTCAAGAGTCTAACTTCCCAAGTTGTATGCCCTCCAAGATAATTCAAGCATAAGAATGCCAAGTGAATACTAAGCATTATCAAGTGTAAATTTCTAAAGGTAACTTCTTCCATATAGATATCACATCTCTAGATGGAGAAATATGTGTGGTTTGATGTTATTTAAAGCGCCCAATATAGGTCGTGAAAATATTTTACTTTAATGCATCTACTAACATTTTTAGATGGTATTCTTCATGTATTTAGGGTTTAAAACTATTTTGGGTGATAGATTGGTTTCACACATTTTAAAACCTAAGGTTTCATCAGAAGACACTTTCTTGTAGATGATAGAGACAAAATGTTACACAACATCAATAACTCTCTCAGTATGGAATTGATGATTAGGTACAAAACTACTAAATGGTTTCATACATAACTTGCAGTTTCTTCCCGCTCATCTTACATTATTAGAGCCATAAAAATCACTTGAACATTATTTCCAATATATTCACCCTATTACCACATATATATACAACTTTGAAATAAGTTCATCATCCTTCTAGTGTCTCTGCTTTCCATTTAGAACTTGTTTCAATTGATCTATCATATATATTACTATATAGGTATATTTTGATTTGAATGTTAATGAAAAGTAATTAAGCTAAATATATATCTTGTTTTTGAACCTAATAAAAAGAATAAATAAGAACCTCAATAAACACCTTATTTATTCATTTTTGATTAAATAGATATTTAATCTAAATCTTCCTGATCATGGACTAAAAAACTTGTAAATTTATTTTATTTTTCTTTCAATCAAAGTCAATGAAATAAGATTGGAAAAAACACCTCTTCATTTTGTTTAAGAATTTTTAATTTTTACAATATTATGACTTCTCTAATTCAACTATACATAATTTATATTTAAAGGTGGAAATATTTAATTTTACATATAAAACATCATTTAAAATAATTTATACACAATTGATTGTAGATGATCAATATGACATCTAATTCTTATATGTTTTATCAACTGAAAAATAGAACATTCTATATAATTAGTCATTTAAACATAACTAAAATGCATTTAATTCAAACTAAGTGAAATGATATCCTCAAACACTTTACATCTTCTCTACAATTCAAAATACATTTTAAAAAAAAATTGATGCTAATAAAAAACAATAAAAGGTAAAATTTAAATTCATTATTACACGTGGAAAACACAAAAACCTTTCGCAATTTTTCATTATATATCTTATTGCCTTGAAATATTCCTTCTAAACTATATTTCCTTTTACATATAATATTGTATTCTTTCACTAAAATGCATGAACTTTAGCAGGATATGCCATATCACAACCTTATTAATTACTAGTCAATGTAGAAGGCAAGGTATTTGTTGTCATCTAAATCTATAGTATGCGAAATTGAAAATTTTGGCCATGACAACTAAGCCCACACTTGAAAATTTCCTCTCTCGGTCACTATGAACCCTTCCTCTAGCCAACCTATCCTCAATTTCACCCTCATTCTGGCTTATAGGAACATGCTAACAATATTTTCAAGTAGGTTCAAATTTTCGGGGACATATTCCCAAGGCGATTGATGAATTCGTTGAGATTAAAGGAAAAACAATTGCTCTTGGAGATATAGAAAGAGCCATTTTGGTAATTTTGCAACTAGGAAACAACCTCTAGAATCTTATAATGAAGACTAAATTCATCCGAGGATGGTGTTAGAGAAGAATTAAGTAATCCAAGGTAGTTTAAGGAAATTGTGTGGAAGAAATTGAAGTCGGTAATAACTTGAGGAAGATTGTGTAATTTTGGGCACAAGGAATGAAGACTCTAAGGATGAAATCCAACTTGTTTAGATGATTCTAGGAGTTACATGAGGAGTTGGGAGGGAAAAAAATAGTCAAAGGAAATCTCTTAGAATCTTATACATTAAGGACATAATAAATTTTCCAAGACTCAATAATATTTTTGATAATTCATGATGATGTAGCTACCCCTTCTACTAAAAATCGAAATAGGCCCTAAAATGAAATATAAGGAAGCATTGGATCTTGAAAATTAATTGGAATTATCAAAATAGGTGTTTTGGGGTCAAAATAATATAATTTTTGACCCCAAAACACTCTTTCATGCTTCCGGATGGAAAACGCACTCCTGGGGTCCTCAAATGCACTCGATGGGTGACATCAACACTTTAAAACTCCTTTGTCACACTTTTTCACCCTCTTTATCCCTTTGGATTGTCCCCGAGGTGCAATGGGTAAAATGGGGACATCAAATTTCTACCCCCATCAATTTTGAAGTTTCGTCACTTGAAAGTATGACTTTGGGTGTTAGGGTGAGAAAATGAGTGATTTGAGTTTCCTAGCCCCATTTTTCATGTACTTGAACCCATAAGTCAATATTTTTAACCCTCTTTGTCCCCTTTTATTTTCCCAAGGTGCAAATGGGACACAAAATTTTGACCCATATCAAGGAAAACCTTTCATAACTCATCCCTCACCACTTCGCACCTAGGTTGTGTAGACACAAAATCACATACTTTGGGTAATTATCTAGTCCAGTTGCATACTACTATTCATATGATTCCTAAGAAAAAAGTACTTACTAACCCATGTCTTTGGGCACCTTTCTTTACTTTTTTTTTCCATTTTTGGTTTTACACCCTTACGTACTCGGTCGCTTTTTTATACCTTGGCATTTATCATCTTGACACTAAAGCACCCAACCAGACGCCGAGTGTTAGGCGCCTCATCCCCTCTAGGAACCCCGACCTTGGTATACTTTGTTCACATATTTTGGGTCCTTTCTAGCTGTTTAAGCATATTATCTTTTTGCTAGTCGGCATTTTCAGTGGTTAATTATGAAATTCAAGTAAGGGAATAATATAAATATAAATTTATGTGATCATAATAAGGTACTAAGTACTAAACATTAGTTATCACCACCTAAGGTTGCATCCATCAAGCATCTAATATCTCCATTGCATACATCTCGCACCATCTAAGGGACACAAGGGTTGGTTACTTTCCATACACTTCATTAGAGGGAAGTTAATTCTATTCCCTACAAACATCAATTAAATTTCTTTACATCTAGCTTAATTTTTCACTATCAAGTATGAAATGCACAATAGCCACCTAGGCCACAATTCTACACACACATACAAAACTACATTGTTTCCGAGATGTAGTACAATGCTCAGTCGTAAGTTCACCATTGTGATAGTTGAGGAAAGTTTGGCCCCTCATTTTGCATCTTTCTTTTTTAGGATTTGATGTCTCTTTGAAGGTTTTACAAATCATCATTTCATTACAGGTTTCCAGCGATTTCAATGATCATTGTGCAACCACATAGCGACCAAAGGCGAACAACAAGGAATACCTTGCAACCGTCCCAAGAGGTATTATGAGCATTTCCACGTAAAAAAGGTTCCCAGAATCAAGTCTAGGGTGCCAATAGGTGCCCCTATCCCTCTTCAGTGCCCCAAATAGGTATATCATCATATCACACACTTTTCTAGGACTATGTACAATGTTCTTCCCTCTCTATTCATCCGGTTAGCACTTCGGCAAAGTCCAGAACAACCGAGAAACAACTAAGTCATCGTACTCTTATTTTCTCTTAGGGTTTCATACTTTCTTTCTTAGCTTGCTTCATTAAAATTTTATACTTAATTATTTATTCATTTATTGCTATAATAGAAATCAAATTAGGCATATATTTCCATATTTAGCTTAATCAAAGTTGCACAAAAAATTTATTTTTCCCTACCCCCTTTCATGAGCTCAATCCCATGTCGCACTTTTTCACTCATGTTATCCCCATTGTCCCCAATGTTTAAATGGGACACCAAATTGTGAACCCTTCTTCCCATGTATCTTCTGGTCACGTGAGCACTCATTTCTAGCTCTTCATGAACAAATTTCAGCCCCAAAGTGACCATTCCTAGCTCCTTGAATCTCATCTCGCAAGGAACCATAAAATACCACTTGTCACCATCTAGTGTAAGTTTTAATTTTTATCCCTTGTTTCCCCTTTATCCCTCTTTCATGGGTGTAACTCAACTTCAACCACATCCCAACTCTAGTTAAGTTGTTAGGTCAAAGGTGAGTTAAGATTTGCAAAAGAAAAATGAATAACTACCTCACCTCACATACTTAGTCATTTTAAAACTTTCAAATGTTTTTTATTCCCTCCAAAACCTCAATTTATGTACAGTTATGCTTCTAATTTTTTCTAGACACCCATTCCCCAAAATTGAAGAACTCTCATATCTCCAAAATGGCACATCCAATTTCCACCAAAATTTGTTAGTGTACTCCCTCTGAAAATTCATTCAAGTTGACTATAAGAGAACCACCGTGGATGCTCTACACAATTTTTAGAATCCATGTGAAATTTTTAGACCCAAAGTTTTCCTTTTAAGATATACAAAATCTAGAGAGAGAAAAACCTCAAAAACTAGAGCAAAAGGTCCTGAAGCAAAACCTAAAATTTTGAAAACAATTTTGTTTGAATCTGAAACTCAATGTTAGAATCATAAAGGAATGAGAAGGGGGTTGAATCATTCCTACAATAGTTTTAAATTTCATTTACCAAACCATGCATTCATCATTTTTTTCCATTCACTTTTCATTATCATTCATTCAACCATTATATTATATATTATCCATATGTGTGTTTACTTATACATTGAATTAACTAAAACAAGGAGACAAAGCAAGAGAGAACACAAGAACACCAAATTAAAGTGAGAAACCCTTAAGGGGAATCAAATCCACTGAAACATAAACTTTATATAGCCATGCTTCAAATTTACTAAGGCACCAACCCCTAGTTTAGTAAAGCACCAACCATACAAGGAACAACAACCCTTGATTTAGTGAGGCACCAACCCCATAAGGAGAACCAACCCCTAGTTTAATAGAGCACCAAACCTAAAAGGATCATTAACCCTTGATTTAGTTAGGCGCCAACCCACAAAGTAACACTAACCCCTAGTTTAATAGAGCACGAACCCTACAAGGAGCACCAACCCCTCATTTAGTGAATCACCCACTCCACAAGGAGGATACAACCCCCTAAGATGATCAAGTGCCAACTAAAACATCTGAAGATAAATACATCTGAGTTTTTTTGTGCCACAACTGATGGAAATCATAATTTTAACTCACACAAAAAACATCAAACCCTCAATCACTTAGCTCGCTCTTTATTCTTCTTTTTAGACTTGTCTTGATATAAAATATTGCACTCATGTTCAATATCAGTATTAAAAATGTAAAAAATTACTCATCCTTCAAATCATTCTTTTTATCAACTTACAAACCCTCACTTAGGTCATATGTTCTCTATATGCTCAACTAGTGCACAAATGCACCCAAAACATCACTTTTATATGCTTTCCTTCTCACCAATACATATGAGGTCAGTACATAACCTTTTTTAAAACAAATAAAATTAAAACATATCCCAAAAATTCATTACAACGCTCACATATGACCCATATAGGTCGGCCATTCCCAAAACCACTCAACTTGCACAAAACAAGCTCAAAACCCCATCACTAGGATGAGTAAAATCCACTAACACCAAAACAATGATTATTAAAGCTCTAAAATTCATCACACATGTGTAATATGACATTAAAAATCATCCATGGTATTTAATTATCTTTTACCAATCAAATAATTCATAACACAACTCAAAAGCCTCATATCCTTCACCAAACATCTACTTCCAGCACCATGTCTTCACCTTTAGGCCTCAAGACCACCCACCAACAACTCAAATATGTCATGTAACCACTATATGGAATACTCATGACCTGTAAATGACATCCATGCATATTATATCTCATGAAAGAACTATGTGTTCAAACCACGGCTACTTTCCTCTTTTCAAAAAATATTACCCAAAAACTAGTTTTTAAAAACTCAAATATTTTATACCCTTTATGTCACTTCCAAGACTTTAAAATTCCATAAATATGATTTTTTTAATCCCTATTAACTCTCCAAATGATATAAATCATCATATAATCCATCTCATGCCTCAACCAACTCAATCTTTCACTGAGCAAACTTTTCCTGAAAATCAACATACCTTCTTCTTCACAAAATGACCCAAAAGACATCAAATCAACTAAAAAATACACAATAATTATGATAATCGGAATCCCTATGAACCCTATTTCTATACCATATTATAACTCCTTCCAAATCTAAGTGGAAGGCCTTCAACTAAGCCAATCTCTCAAAACTTCTCCTTTAGCCTTTTAGGATTCAAGAACTAACATTGAGCTCAAGTTGCTTCATCACCTCAAAAATCACTTAAAAATTGAAAAAATAATGGAACATCCTTATACATTATTTATAAGAACTCAAAAATTTCTCCAATCATGAACAACTCTAAAAAGTCATCTTACCTCATGTGACCACTTAACATCCTACTAGATCAAGCATCCTCCATATTTGACCTTCAAAGAATAGGTCACAATTTTTGCAAACCATATAAAAAGACAAGTTTTATATACCATTGTATATATATATATATATATATATATATATATATATATATATATATATATATAACGAAGATGAATTTTGAAGCCAAGGAGAGTGAGGTGATGATATCTATGTTTTGACTCTAACATGGTGTTCAAAAGGATTACCATGTTTGTAAGAATGGGAAATCATCTCAATTTCACATGTTGCAATTCACTTAGTAGTGTTCTTAAACACTCATTCAACACCTTGAAGTGTGTTCACACCTCACAAGAGGAAGCATATGCAATCACAATATTTCAGTTCAACAGGTGGTCATAGGACAATAATTTCATTTAGGGAGAAATCCTTTTATCTGTAAAATGAAGACCTATTTTAATGAGTAACAGACAAGCATGAAAATGTTTGAGCATCTTGAAGTTGATTTTTGGTCATGAAGGTGAATTGTGAAGGCCAAGAGGAGTAAGGTAGTGATCTTCATATCCTACCTTGTGATCAAATATGGTCATCATGTTCATATCTCAGGATCAAGTCTCATAACAATATTTTTAAACACTTATTCATTTCCCTGGAAGGTCTCTATGTCTTGCGTAAGAGAGAGTTACAATCTCAGTATTCCAATTCAACAAGTAGTCAAGTGCAAGGAAACTTCATTTATGGGGAATTCATTCATGATCCATCAGAAACATGTTCTTCATCGGAAAGATGTCATCTTCATCGAGATTGATCAAGCCTCCTTCTCTATTTCTTCTTTCTTCTCTCTCCATATCCTAATTCTTCATTAAGAATGTATTTTTTCACTATTTTGTGTTATTCACTTAAGTGACCCTCAACTCAACATTGTAAGAGTCCTTTTTCATTAATAAGAAAAAGGATCACTTTTATTCTCTAGGAATATGAAAGGTCATAAGTGATGAGGAAAGGTGAAAATTCAAGTGGGGAAGATGAAAATACGTTTGTAATGCTATAAATTGAAATGGCTTCTCCATTCCAAAGGGTTAGTAATTGTTGATTGTCTTAAGATGTTGGATTTTACCACTACTACAAGCAATAAAAGTTGCATTTCCTCTATTTATTTGTCTATGTTCATCTACCTGCTCTACTCTCCAACTTTTCAAGCATTGTGATCTTGTACAACTAAGAAGGAACTTTGCATCCTTGATTAATGGATCTAAGAACTTTGTGTCTTTGATTTATTAGTCTTGTTGTTGCTTTCATTGTTGTGTTATTATAATTGAATGTGGACCTACTCGGATAATGTATGTGAATTATGTAAGTCTACTCACAACATTAACCCTCTCTCCTTATTTCTCCTACTCCCCTTTACCTCCCTTCACAAAACATTCCTCTCTCATATATCGTGCAAGAATTTTACTTCATGTGTAGTGGAATATTCCTATCTAACCCCTACCTAACGGCCACCCCATAGTTTTTAGTTAGTTTACATTCAATAATGGGAGCCTCCCATACCCAAGAAGGAGGGGCTTGTCCCCATGACCATTGGTGAAAACCAATAATCTTCAATGTGACAAATTATTTCACCAATAGTACTATAACAATAATTTTTCTTAATTAGTTATTATTACATTATACTTTCGATCAATCAAAAACTAGTATATTTTTTTATATGATAAATTTCTTATGTCTCAAAGCTTGAACTTGCATATTTTTATCCAAAAGTATTTAAAATGCATTTATCTCTTCCCTATTAATGAACAAGTACAATATTTTTTACGCCTTATTGTGGAATATTACCTTCAATTAAATATAATAATCATTCAATATTTTCAATGTTAGTTTTAATAATTTTATTTACCTTTTAATGCTATCAAAATACATTCTAACATATACTAACATTTATGATGTGACATACAACATTGAATTTCTAATAAAAAATTGATATATAAACCTATATATGTGTGTATTCATACGTGTATGTGTATGTGTATGTGTATGTGTACGTGTACGTGTATGTGTATGTATATGTTTGTATACAAATATGTGTGTGTACCTTTAGACACCTAAATTTTTTAATTTGGCACTTGACATTGGTAATTTGGCTTATATCCCTTACTTATGAAACAAAACTTAAATTCATCATCTTACTCTTTCCTAAGGCTTGAAAATAATTCTTATTCTCCTATTCTTATACTCGGACATCTATAACAGGTGATCTCGTTAATTGTATAAATCTTACGATTGCTTCTAATTGTATAAATCATTAATTTATTATGTTTATACTTATTCCCCTTCTTAGGTAGGTCTTAAAGTGAAATTATATCCCATGTAATGGTGTAGAAGCAAGTTTAACACACTCGTTTACTCACTTGATCACTAATCAAAACTCCACCACTAGTTTAAAAATACAATATACCACTTGGTCTTCATCTCCAAATCATTAGGAAAGCTTCCTGTAAAATTCCATATTCTAAGAGCGGACATTAGGAGTAGGCCTTACATGATTCTAAAGTAACATAATTTCAAACATCGCTTTAGTATGTTTTCCTTCTCACCAATACAAATGAGGTCAATCCATAACATTTTGTTCGACCAAATAAACTTAAAAAAATCCCAAACAATTCATTAGAACGTTCACATATGACCCATATATGTCGGCCATGCCCAAAACCACTCAACTTGCACAAAACAGGCTCAAAACCCCATCACTAGTGTAGTGCCCACATTTTTATAGCTCCAGTTATCTGTTAGTTCCTTTATGTATAGACATGTTTTGATTGAGACTCTAATAGATTTTAGACATTTTACTATGATATTTTATCCTCATGGACATTATGGTATTTTGGGCGCGTAGCACCAATTGGACTAGATTCGTATATTGATATATTTCTTATGATGTTGATGACACTAAAAGGTTATATGATAGATTTATTGGTTAGATGTTAGTTTCTTGTGGTTGATTTGATTAAAGATTTAGTTTTCTGGATTTAATAATTGTAATTTTCATGCTAGCCTAAGTATATGTTGTTGTAATTGTATCTCGTGGAGGATTCGTGGTAAACTATGTGAATAATTGTATGCATTGCACTATCAATTGTTTAATAATGTTAGGACATTATAAGTTTGATTGAAATTGTGATGTGTAGATGATGTTTATTATATTGGACAGATGTGGTTAATGTGTGCAATGAGTGTGTAGGTGACAGGTATAGGAGAGCATGGGTTTCAGGGTAGCTACGCAATTGTGCACAAGCAGCCCATGGGCTGAGTCCTAACCATGCTAAATGTTTGAGGCCTTAGATTAGATGTATTTAATTGGGCACCATGGGTGAACCCTCATTTGTAATGTAATTATGTCTTGTAAAATTAATTATGTTTAGGGTGTGTTTTATTAAGTAAACTAGCTTAGGGGTTTAATGATCTCATCCTAATTTAAGTGTTGGTTTTGGGATAGTGTGTGTGTGTGTTGGTAGAAGGGATTGGGGACCACATGTGAACCTTGGGTGGACCCCACACCCTCTACCCTTGTGCCCAAGCATGCCAAACCCGAAATTGGGTTATTTTGGGCATTTTTAGGGACCCCTTTTGAGTTTGGGAGTTCCCTTAGCATGAAAATGGGCCCTTGGACCCTACCTAATAGGTAGGGGGATTATTTCCAAGGTTTGAAGGGAGTTTCCCTCCCATTTTTCCCTCCTTAGTCACCATCCATGTAAGATGGTTGGTTTGTGTGTTTTTGTTAAAAGTTGCTCCACTTTGTTTTATTTTAGTTTTTAGTATTTTGGGTGATAAGGGCTAAAAGGTGAGTTTACTCTTACTTATTTGGTTTTTGGAATCTTTGACTCTTGAGAGGAGAGGGGGTGACACTTGTCACCTTCCCATTGGTGAAGGAATTTTGGGTTCCTCTTTTTATTCTTCCTCATGTGGAAGGAAGGGGTCTTCTTGGTTCATTTTTTTTGGAGCACTTGGAGAATTTTGGGAGCTTGGAGGTGAGCTTGGACAAAGGGAAAAACTTAGAGTCTTGGAAAACATTATAGAAGTAGGATACTTAACCTTTTTCTTCTTAGTTTTGCTTATCTTGTTAACTATGCTTGATTAATGGAATGGTGTGTGTGAAATGATCTGCTGAGAAGTTGTATGGTAAATGTAGTTGTTTGTTTGTTCTTGTTGTTTTCTTTGTTTTCTCTCAACCATCATTTGGATTGTTGGTTTTGGAGAATGTAGGGGAAAAGAGAGGGATTTCCTCTCAAACCTCATGGTTGTTTGTCAAGCCATGAATGTCCCTTCTCATCCCCTCATATGGTTTGAGGTGGGAGAAAGGTTCATATGGCTTGAACCTTTCCCCATTCTTGGCTAGGAAACCCTTTTGGGTTTGAAAATCCTCCCAAGAAGGATTTCTTTAACATAAAGGAGGAATAAGGAGGATGATTGATTATGAGGTATAAGGATTTTTGTTAACATGTTTTGTTGGTGATCTTATGGTTGGACACCTTTGATTTGAGCATCCTACTCCTCTTCCCCCTTATGAGGTTGACCTTGTTATCCTCATGTTGTTATTTTCATGTGTAGTAGGTGGTTAAATGGTCTTATGTTTTTCTTGTTGTGTTTTATCCCCATTATTCTTGTGCACATTGTGGAAGTTTGTTCCTCTCTCCCATGGGCTTGGGGGAGGCTAGCATGGCTTCCAACCATGGAAAGGCATGTGATGATGCCTATTGGTTTAGTGGTAAACAAGTCTTGCCTCTTATTTCAACATTTTTAGAAGAACACTCAAGTTGGAGATAGTGGAGCCTCTTGCCATCTTGGTCTTCCTCATCTTTGGAGGACATTGCCTTCACTTTGTAAATAAATGTGGCTTTGTAAAGTGTCTCACTCTTATAAATACCCATTTTTGTACTTATTATTTTTGAAAAACATTAGTCATTACTAAGAAAGTTTTTATTTTATTGTTGCAAGAATCTTGTATGATTTTCATTTGAGATCATAATGAAACCACGAACTTTTTATTTCAATGTCTCCTTTTTGGAAGGTTTTGTTTTGTTTAGAAATCATGTACAATATAGTTATGCAATGTACATTAAATTTGAAATATTTAGTTGTGCTTATTTTTAAAAGCAAAAAAAAATGGCACTAAATTTTGGTATCAAAGCTGTGATTCAAACACACGGACTCTTTGGGTAATTTCTGTTTTAGTTATCTTATTGCCTTGTTAAAAAAAAAAAAGAGAAAATCCACCTTTTCTTATTGTTGTTGGATCTCCCTCTTGTAGAAATCTGCATTAATTATTTAGCTATTTTGCATTGAAGGAAAGTTAGTGTTATAGGGTTGTAGGATTTATTGAAATGATGATGTTAGCTGTTTTATAATAGTTGTTGGAAATGATGTTTGTTTTAGCCCTTTGTTCTTGCAATTATTGATAACAATATGCCAAGGAAATGAAAACAGACTTTATATAATTGCATTTTTTTGGTTTTCTACTTATAACTATATTTTTCCTAATATATATATATATATATATATATATAAAATAATAATAATAATATTAATAATATATATACTTGTTTTTGTTGTAGAATATAATATACTTATTATGTAATATATATATAGCTATGTTTTTTGTTTTATTAAAAAAGTAAATAAAATAAAATAAGAAATAACAAAACAAAAAAAAACTAAAAAAAAAAAAATAAACAAACCTAGTTTTGGGGGCCGAACCCCCAAAACCCCCAACTCCACGCTCCCCTGTCCTCCCACCGCCCTACCCCAAACGACCACCCCCACTTGCCCCCTCACGGACCCCGCACACCCCATAGCCCCTTCCCTCTGCGTACCCGCCCCCGGACCCCTTTCCCTCCTATGCACCCCCGCCCCGCCCCCTACCCTTCACCCTTTCCCTCTCACCACTAGTGTCACCCCCTACCGACCTCCATCAAAGCCGACCTTACCTCGTTCGCTTGTCCCTCACACCACCAAATAGAAAAAATAAAATAATAAATAATAAATAAAAATATACATATATATTTATACAAATTTTGCAGCAACAAAATAAATAAATAAATAAGTTGGATAACCATGTGGGTATGAAGGAAGTGCCAAATCTGAGGAGATCCAAGTGTAGTAGGCATACAAAGGAGATAATAATGAAATAATAGTATGATCCTTCTCAACAAATGAGAGATTCCATGAATTCATCTCTCCCTTAGCTCCTCTACAACCTGCACATTCAAATGACAACACAAAACAAAATGAGAAGAGGAAATAGAAAAGAGGGGAAAACATAGAGATATTTAGGGAAACTTTAGGGTAAAATTTCAATCTAGGGTCAATATTAGATTGATCCTAGGGCCCATATTCTACCTTACACACTTTAAGCCATGGGCATTATTATGGGCTTGAAAAATAAATTTAAAAGGGAAGTGTGTGCAACTATTTAAAAAAAAAAAAAAAAAGGGGGAACTAATTTAGTTAAACAGAGGTGTGGTTTTAATTTGAAAACCTTAGTAAGTCTTTTAGAAATAAATAATTAAATTATTATTGGGTTAGTGTTTATTAGATTTTGGGTAAATTAATGATTAATATAAATTAATTATTATCGTGAGAGGCTTAAGCAAAGCATTAGTAATTATTGATCACTTCAAAAATAAAAATAAAAATAAAATAAAAAATAAAAAAATAATAATATGGCTCTACATTTTATAAACTATTTTTTTTTACTTCGGGTTCAGGATGGCACCCAAGAGGGGACGATCGACTAGAGGTTCGGGACGTAGTGCACCTATGTGAGAGCCGCCAGCCCCCGAGTTTGGTCCTCAGATATTAGAGACCCTGCAGCAGCTGATAGGTGTCGTACATGAGCGTCTTCCACCACCGCAGGTGCCGAGAGAGGAGGACATTTAGTTGGGAGATGAGGAGTTGATTGGCGAGGACGCACATTCAGAGCCACTTGAGCACGGTACCCCAAGACGAGAGAGGTCACGCAGCCCTTCCATCCTTGGCGAGAGGGTGGCCTCGTTTTGTCACAGCCGATCACACAGCTTCAGGGACCATTTGGAGATAGGCGACCTCTTTCACCTGTTAGACCACATCGCGGGATTGAGACATGGCAGTGTGATTCGAGACCTTCTTCGCCTTCACCACCTACATTTACTTGGCTCGACAGATAGCTTTGGGGTAAAGTCCTAGTTCTTTAGCTGGATAGCTTTGGTTTGTACTCACATGAGAGCAATGTCAAAGTGAGGTTCACCATACACCTCCTCCGAGACGCAACAGCGCGTTTGGTGGAGGAATGAGGAGCGAAGCTTCATTTGAATCGAGATACGATGACACAGGAGTTGTTCGAGGAACGGTTCGAGGGCCCGGTATATGTCGAGCATTTTTGTAGAAGAGGATCGATGAGTTTCACGACTTACGACAGTGGTTCTCGCTCAGGTGGCATAGTATGAGAGCCGCTTGGATCTCTTACGGTATGTATACTACCCGCAAGATGAGAAATTGTAGGTAAACGAGTTCATTCGGGGCTGAATGAATGCGATATATAGTAGGAGCTGTTAGGATGTTATCTCCTCCCACGCCTAAGAAGGCTGTTGAGAAAGGGCTACTTGGCCGAGGATAATAGGACCAAGGATCGGAGCACGAGATAGAAACAAGAGCAAGTTCCGGGACGATTCAGGAATTTTAGAGTCGAGAGCACAGAAGCGGTACAGGATTCGGGAATTTTAGAGTCGAGATCATGGGAAGCAGTACCACCCCCTAGAGGATGATTTTGGTCTTCTCCAGAAGATTGACGAGAGCTCCTCCACACCCATTACAACATACACAACATCAGGGACACCAACATCAGAGGGGTAGACAGACTCAGAGTTTTCAAGTGAGGTGGGTCTAGAGGTGGTTTTGGTGGATCTAGGGATAGGAGGCCAGGTACTCATCACTCACGCCCAGTCGCTCCAAGCAGTTTGCTAGGGTTGGGACCGGAAGGTTCGGCCGCCAGAGCATAGGAGGAACCCCATCTCAGAGGGGTACAAGAGGATGTTTTATTTGTGGTGCCCTAGACCATTATGTGCGTATGTGTCTACACAAGCCCACTACTACAGATATGCGAGAGAGCTCCTAGATCCGAGCAGACGGTGGGTGACGTGGGGCGCGCCCATCGTGCATATGCAAAGTGGTTGATAATCGCTGTGTCGAGCATCATGCCACATCATTGAGACGACATGTACTATCAGGGGTATTTTTGTCTCAGTACTTTTTGATTCAGTGTGCTTGATTCTTTTGTATCTCCTTTTATAGTGGACCAAAGGTGGGCTAGTGGTGGCTAAGAAACCAGATAGTTGGTAGATTGATTTGGCCTGCGGGGCCAAACTCGCCGTGGACTCGTATGTGGAGAGTTGTGTACTTGACTTGGGAGTCTTCTCCACTACACTTGACCTTCGAGTTATTCCTTTAGGATCCTATCGTAGTGTTGGGTATGGATTGGCTTGAGGCTCATCGAGACAAGGTGGATTGCGAAAGAAGGTCATTGAGTGTCGGGATGATTTGGGTAGGGCAATTTGTGATTTCGGGAATGCAGACCCATTTCCTTGCATATGATCTTAGCTAAGAAACTCAAGTGGACCATGCGTAAAAGTTGTCAGCTTGTTTTCTATCACTATCGGTGATCGTCGGACAATACTCTAGAGCATTCACCCCTTGATGATCACGTAGTTTTGAGGGAGTATGCAAATGTGTTTCCAGGGGAGCTTCCAGGTTTACCACCTAGTAGGGAGGTGGATTTCACCATTGACTTAGTGCCCGGAACTGCACCATTTTCTAGGGCACCCAATCGATGACGACTTCGAGCTTCATGAGCTCAAGATTCAGCTTAGAGGAGTTGTTAGAGAAGGGTCTCATTCACCCTAGTGTATCTCCTTAGGGAGCGCCAGTCATATTTGTGAAGAAGAAGGATGGTTCTCTCAGACTTTGTGTAGACTTTAGACAGCTCAATAAGGTCACCATAAAGAACTGTTATCCGCTCCCTAGGATTGATGACTTGTTTGATCAGATGCGGGGAGCTAGAGTGTTCTCCAAAATCAATCTCAAGTTAGGGTATCATTAGTTGCACATTTTAGATGCAGACATTCATAAGACAACGTTTCGTACATGTTACGGGCATTATGAGTTCACAGTGGTCCCATTTGGTTTGACCAATGCCCACTATCTTCTTCATGAGCCTCATGAATGGAGTATTTGGGACATTTCTGGATCGCTTTGTTTTAGTGTTCCTTGATGACATATTGATTTATTCTCATTCCGAGGAGGAACATGAGGAGCATTTGAGACAGGTACTTTAGGTTTTGAGAGAGCAGAAGTTGTATGGAAACTTGGAAAAATGCAGCTTCTTTCAGACAGAGATTTAGTACTTGGGTCATATCATATCAGGCAAGGGTATTTCCATAGATCCCTCTAAGATTTAGGCTATCTTGGATTGGCCAGCACCCACATCAGTCATTGAGGTGAGGAGCTTCATGGGTTTAGCAGGGTATTACTGCAAGTTTGTACAGAATTTTCTAGGATTGCTCACCCTATCACTTCTCTTCAGAGGAAAGGGAAGAAGTTTGATTGGTCAGAAAAGTGTGAGCAGGCCTTCAATTTGCTTAAGGAAAGGTTAACCACGGCACCTATCTTAGCAGTTCCAGACCTGACAGAGGATTTTGTTGTTTGCACTGATGCATCACTAGAGGGTTTGGGAGCAGTTCTTATGCAAGAGCATTGAGTGATCGCCTTTGAGTCGCGTAAGCTCAAAGACTACGAGCTTAACTATCCTACTCACGACTTAGAGCTTGCAACAGTTGTTCATGCGCTTGTGCATTGGCGACATTTCCTTTTGGGTAGACCTTTCATCTTGAGGACGGATCATTGTAGTTTACAACATATCTTCTCTCAGCCGAACCTCAACGCTCCTCAACAACGTTGGATGGAGTTCATATGTGAGTATGACATGGAGGTTCAGTATATCAAAGGAAAGGAAAATGTTGTTGCAGATGCACTTAGTAGACGACGACATGTGCTTGCTTCTTTGCACCGGAGTCGATTTGAGAGGCAGAGATACTTGAGCATCTTCCAGGGACGGTTTTATGAGGGTACTAATTAGATGTTGGATTCTCAGGGTTCTTTTGAGGGTAGATATTCAGGATGCATGTTAGAGTCAGATGGTTTGCTTCGGTTCCATAGGTGCATTTATGTGCCTAAGGCAGGTGATATGTGTAGTTTCATCCTTACTGAGGCTCATCGAGCCCCATACGCAGCACATCCAAGAGTGAAGAAGATGCATGCCAATTTGAGAGAGTTATATTATTGGCCGGGTCTTCGTCGAGACATAGCAGATTTTGTAGCATGTTGTCTTGAGTGTTAGAGAGTCAAGGTAGAGCATTCTCATCCCGCAGGACTCTTATACCCTCATGATATTCCCGAGTGGAAATGGGATGTGATCTCCATGGATTTCATAGTAGGACTTCCTATGTCCTCTTATCGTCATGATGCCATTATGGTCACTGTGGATAAGTTGACCAAGGTTGCACATTTCTCGCCAACCAAGGTTACCTATAATGCACAGGCCATCACCAAAGTGTTCATGGAGGACATTTTTAGATTACATGGGATCCCAAGATGATCATCAATGACATGACACCATCTACACATCATTTTTCTAGACTTCTTTTCAGGAGGCCTTGGGTACATAGATTAATTTTAGTTCGGCATATCATCTAGAGATAGATGGGCAGACAGAGAGGGTTAATCGTGTTCTTGAGGACATGTTGAGGATTTATATGATGGACCGGCAAAGAAGTGGGAAGATTATTTGCATTTAGTTGATTTTTCCTACAACAACAGTTATCATAGCTCCATTGGCATGGCTCCTTATCAGGCTTTGTATGGACGACCTTGCAGGACACCTTTGAGCTGGGACATACTAGATGACAAGATTATTTTGGGGCCAACTTATTTTTAGGAATTAGAGCAGTAGGTTGTTCTAATTAGACAATGTCTTGAGAAGGCCAAAGCATGCCAAAAGGCGTATGCAGATACCAAGAGGATTGATCGTCACTTCTCAGTGGGTGACAAAGTCTTCTTGAGGGTTCGTCCTCATAAGAGTCCGATCCGTTATGGAAAGGGTTCTAAGCTATCGCCTCGTTTTGTGGGGCCTTTTGATATTTTTGAGGTCATCGGTCTAGTTGCCTATCGTCTAGCTTTGCCACCACGCCTTGCACGGGCCCACAATGTTTTTCATGTTTCTGTACTACGTAGATATGTACCTGATGCTTCTCATGTTTTGGATTGGTCGGCATTACAGGTAGAGGATGGAGGACAAGTGGAGACTAGAGCCCGTACGCATACTGGAGCATTGGAGGTTGGCCCTTCGGAGTTGAGATTTGGACCCGGTTAGAGTGCAGTGGGACCGATATGACGAGTCATCAGCTATCTGGGAGGATGCTACACCACTGAGGGCTAGATATCCCTATCTCTTCCAATGACTTCCAGGAGGAAGTCTAATTCTAGGAGAGGGGGATGTAGTGCCCACATTTTTATAGCTCCAGTTATCTGTTAGTTCCTTTATGCATAGACATGTTTTGATTGAGACTCTGATATATTTTGACATTTTACTATGATATTTTATCCTCATGGACATTATGGTATTTTGGGCGCGTAGCGCCAATTGAACTAGATTCGTATATTGATATATTTCTTATGATGTTGATGACACTAACATGGTTATATGATAGATTTATTGGTTAGATGTTAGTTTCTTGTGGTTGATTTGATTAATGATATAGTTTTCTGGATTTAATAATGGTAATTTTCATGCTAGCCTAAGTATATGTTGTTGTAATTTTATCTGTGGATGATTCATGGAAAACTATGTGAATAATTATATGCGTTGCACTATCAATTGTTTAATAATGTTAGGGCATTATAAGTTTGATTGAAATTGTGATGTGTAGATGATGTTTATTATATTGGATGATGTGGTTAATGTGTGCAATGAGTGTGTAGGAGACAGGTATAGAAGAGCATTGGTTTCAAGGCAGCTACACAATCAGGCACAAGCGGCCCCACGGGCCGAGTCCTAACCATGCTAAATGTTTGAGGCATTAGATTAGATGTATTTAATTGGGAACCATGGGTGAACCCTCATTTTTAATGTAATTATGTCTTGTAAAATTAATTATGTTTAGGGTGTGTTTTATTAGGTAAACTAGCTTAGGGTTTAATGATCTCATTCTAATTTAAGTGTTGGTTTTGGGATAGTGTGTGTGTGTGTGTGTGTTGGTAGAAGGGATTGGGGACCACATGTGAACCTTAGGTAGACCCCACACTCTCTACCCTTATGCCCAAGCATGCCAAACCTGAAATTGAGTTATTTTGAGCATTTTTAGGGACCCCTTTGAGTTTAGGAGTCCCCTTAGCATGAAAATGGGCCCTTGGACCCTACCTAAAAGGTAGGGGCTTATTTACAAGGTTTGGAGGAGTTTCCTCCTTAGTCACCATCCATATAAGATGGTTGGTTTGTGTGTTTTTGTTAAAAGTTGTTCCACTTTGTTTTATTTTAGTTTTTAGTATTTTGGATGATAAGGGCTAAAAGGTGAGTTTACTCTTGCTTATTTGGTTGTTATAATCTTTGACTCTTGAGAGGAGAGGGGTGACACTTGTCACCTTCCCGTTGGTGAAGGAATTTTGGGTTCCTCTTTTTATTCTTCCTCATGTGGAAGGAAGGGGTCTTCTTGGTTCATTTTTTTGGAGCACTTGGAGAATTTTGGGAGCTTGGAGGTGAGCTTGGAAAAAGGGAAAATCTTAGAGTCTTGGAAAGCATTATAGAGGTAGGATACTTAACCTTTTTCTTCTTAGTTGTGCTTATCTTGTTAACTATGCTTGATCAATGGAATGGTGTGTGTGAAATGATGTGTTGTGAAGTTGTATGGTGAATGTAGTTGTTTGCTTGTTCTTGTTGTTTTCTTTGTTTTCTCTCCACCATCATTTGGATTGATGGTTTTTGGAGAATGTAGGGGAAGAGAGAGGGATTTCCCTCTCAAACCTCATGGTTGTTGGTCAAGCCATGAAGGTCCCTTCTCATCCCCTCATATGGTTTGAGGTGGGAGAAAGGTTCATATGGCTTGAACCTTTCCCCATTCTTGGTGAGGAAACCCTTTTGGGTTTGAAAATCCTCCCAAGAAGGATTTCTTTAACATAAAGGAGGAATAAGGAGGATGATTGATTAGGAGGTATAAGGAGTTTTGTTAACATGTTTTGTTGGTGCTCCTATGGTTGGACACCTTTGATTTGGGCATCCTACTCCTTCTCTTCCCCCTTGTGAGGTTGACCTTGTTATCCTCATGTTGTTGTTTTCATGTGTAGTAGGTGGTTAAATGGTCTTATGTTTTTCTTGTTGTGTTTTATCCCCATTATTCTTGTGCACATTGTGGAAGTTTGTTCCTCTCTCCCATGGGCTTGGGGGAGGCTAGCATGGCTTCCAACCATGGAAAGGCATGTGATGATGCCTATTGGTTGGGTGGTAAACAAGCCTTGCCTCTTATTTCAGCATTTTTGGAAGAACACTCAAGTTGGAGATAGTGGAGCCTCTTGCCATCTTGGTCTTCCTCATCTTTAGAGAGCATTACCTTCATTTTGTAAATAAATGTGGCTTTGTAAAGTTTCACACTCTTGTAAATACCCATTTTTGTACTTATTGTTTCTTGAAAACATTAGTCATTACTAAGAAAGTTTTTATTTTATTGTTGCAAGAATCTTGTAAGATTGTCATTTGAGATCATAATGAAACCATGAACTTTTTATTTCAATGTCTCCTTTTTGGAAGGTTTTGTTTTGTTTAGAAATCTGTACAATATAGTTATGCAATGTACATTAAATTTGAAATATTTAGTTGTGCTTATTTTTAAAAGTAAAAAAAAATGGCACTACAACTAGGATGAGTAAAATCCACTCACACCAAAAGCAATAATATTAAATCTCTAAAATTCATCACACATGTGTAATATATCATAAAAAAATCATCCATTGTATTTAATTATCTTTTACCAATAAAATAATTCATAATAGAACTCAAAAGCCGCATATCCTTCAACAAACATTTACTTCTAGCACCATGTCTTCAACTTTAGGCCTCAAGAGCACCCACCAATAACTCAAATATGTCATGTAACCACTATATGGAATACTAATGACTTGTAAATGACATCAATGCATATTATAGATCATCAAACAACTATGTTTTCAAACCACAACTACTTTCCTCTTGTCTAAATAATATTGCCCGAAACCAGTTTTTACAAACTCGACTATTTCACACCCTTTATGTCACTTCCAAGATCTCAAAATTCCTTAAATATGAATTTTGTTAATCCTATTCACTCTCCAACTGATATAAAGCATCATATAATCCATCTCATGCCTCAACCAACTCAATCTTTCAACCTGAGCAAACTTGTCCTAAAAATCAACATACCTTCTTCTTCACAAACTGACCTAAAAGACATATGAAATCAACTAAAAAATATACAATAAATATACCTTCCAAATCTAAGTGGAAGGCCTTCAACTAAGCCAATCTCTCAAAACTTCTCCTTTAGCCTTTTAGGATTCAAGAACTGACATTGAGCTCAACTTGCTCCATCACCTCAAAAATCACTTAAACACTTGAAAAAATAATGGAACACACTTATACATTATGTATAAGCACTAAAAAAATTTCTCCAATCATGAACAACTCAAACATCATCTTTCCTCATGTAACCACTTAACATCATGCTAGATCAAGCATCCTCCATATTAGACCTTAAAAGAATAGGTCACAACTTTTTAATACAATATCAAAAACACAAGTTTTATATACCATTGTAAATATAAATAAACCAAAATAAAAACAAAACTTTAATGGAGTCCTAAATACTCCTTTAGCTCTTACAATCTCATTTTTACCACAAACTACTCCAAACTGCCCCAAAAACAAGTCTTCATAAATAGGAACACTTTTACATTTAGAAGCACCACCATGATTTAAAACTATTATATAAATCTAGTAAAAATACATGTATGAAACAAAATCTTCATGTTTGACATTTGAATAACACCTCATGGAGACTTATATGACACTATGACACCCTTTGCCATCAATTGACTTGACATCAATGACAACACAAAAACACAATGGCCAACACTCGGATGAAATATATCTAAAATAGTAAGTGTGTAAGGATTTTCATGTCCAAAAATGGTAACTTTATGAAAATGGTAAATTCTTAGCACCTGTGCACTCCAAACAAGCAAAAAACCATCAAAAAGTGAAAATTGGAAAAACTTACTAAAAATAGCTATCATAGTTAGGTCCTGCAAAAATAGAAAATCTTGCACCTGGATCAAATAACTTGTATCAAATCACATTCCACCTATCTCATTTATTTTTTCCAAAATTTCAAGGCTAGGAAGTTGTCTTATAGTTCAAACAGAGAGAAAGCCCTCACGGGCTTCTAAAACATCGATCTCAAGGTGAATTTTATATGGCACACTTTAATGCAAGAAGTTGGATGATTCAACTCATCCTAATTATCACATAAAGGATTAATTATTGTTTAATTAATCCAAAAATTCTATTTATTTATCACAAAAGTGAATCGGGAAGCTCTAGACTAAGTATATAAAAGCTTTGAACAAAACTTTTAATTAATTATTTTAACCTCTGGAAAAATGAGTTATGCCTCCAAAGTGAATGATAGTGATGCTCCTTTATCATATCCACTTCTCCCATTATGCCTCAAATTAATACCATCATGTTTTGTAGGATCAATAATTCATCACATGTCTACTCAAGATAAATCTCACAACAATATTTCTGAACACTTATTCAACATTTTGGAGTGTTCTTGCATCTCACAGATGAAGATTGCAACCACAATGTTTCTATCCAACATAAGATCAAAGGCATAGAGTTTTATTTAGGAGTAATTCTTGTATCTTGCGAACTACCTATTACGAATGAGGAACATATCAACAAGAACGTGTTTAAGCATCTTGTAGTTGATTCGATTCAAAAAGGTGACATATTTGTCATGAAGATGAATTTTGAAGCCATGGAGACTTAGGTGATGATATCAATTTTTTGACTCTGACATGGTGTTCAAAAGGATTACCATGTTTGTAAGAACTGGAAATCACGTCAATTTCACATTTTGTAATTCACTTAGTAGTTATCTTAAACAATCATTCAACACCTTGAAGTGTGCTCACACCTCAGAAAAGGAAGCATATGCAATCACAATATTTAAGTTCAATAGGTGGTCATAGGACAAGAATTTAATTTATGGAGCAATCCTTTTGTCTATAAGATGAAGACCTATTTTAATGAGTAACAAACAAGCATGAAAATGTTTGAGCATCTTGAAGTTGATTTTTGGTCATGAAGGTGAATTTTGAAGGCTAAGAGGAGTAAGGTAGTGATCTTCATATCCTACCTTGCGATCAAAAATGGTCATCATGTTCATATCTTAGTATAAGTCTCATAACAATATTTTTAAACACTTATTCATTTCCTGGAAGGTCTCGTATGTCTTGCATAAGAGAGAGTTACAATCTCAATATTCCAATTCAACAAGTAGTGAAGTGCAATGAAACTTCATTTATGGGGGATTCATCCATGATCCATAAGAAACATGTTCTTCATCGGCAAAGACTTCATCTTCATCAGATTGATCAAGC
This sequence comes from Taxus wallichiana var. yunnanensis, assembly GCA_018340775.1. Classification (NCBI taxonomy): domain Eukaryota; kingdom Viridiplantae; phylum Streptophyta; class Pinopsida; order Cupressales; family Taxaceae; genus Taxus; species Taxus wallichiana. Next base: position 173,396,247 of record CM031236.1, read on the forward strand.
CTCCTTCTGTCTTTCTTCTTTCTTCTCTCTCCATATTCTAATTCTTCATTAAGAATGTATTTTTCACTATTTTGTCTTATTCACTTAAGTGACCTTCAACTTAACATTGTAAGAGTCCTTTTTCATTAATAAGAAAAAGGATCACTTTTATTCCCTAGGAATATGAAAGGTCACAAGTGATGAGGAAAGGTGAAAATTCATGTGGGGAGATGAAAATACATTTTTAATGCTATAAATTGGAATGACTTCTCCATTCCAAAGGGTTAGCAATTGTTGATTGTTGTAAGTTGTTGGATTTCACTACTACTGCAAGCAATAAAAGTTACATTTACTCTATTTCTTTGTCTATGTTCCTCTACCCTCTCTACTCTCCAACTTTTCAAGCATTGTGATCTTGTACAACCAAGAAGGAATTTTGTGTCCTTGATTAATGGATTTGTAGAACTTTGTGTCTTTGATTTATTAGTCTTGTTGTTTCTTTCATTGTTGTGTTATTCTAATTGAATGTGGACCTACTTTGGATAATGTATGTGAATTATGTAAGTATACTCACAACATTATCCCTCTCTCTTATTTCTCCTACTCATCTTTACCTCCCTTCACAAAAAATTCCTCCCTCGTATATCGTGCAAGAATTTTACCACAGGTGTAGTGGAATATTCTGTATAATCCCTAGCTAACGGTCACCCCATAGTTTTTAGTTAGTTTACATTCAATAATGGGAGCCTTCTATACCCAAGAAGGAGGATTATCCCCGATGACCATTGGTGAAAACCAATAATCTTCATTGTGACAAATTATTTCACCAATAGTACTATAACAATAATTTTTCTTAATTTGTAATTATTACATTATACTTTTGATTAATCAAAAACTAGTATATTTTTTTATATGATAAATTTCTTATGTCTCAAAGCTTGAACTTGCATATTTTTATCCAAAAGTATTTAAAATGCATTTATCTTCTTCTCTATTGAGGAACAAGTACAATAGTTTTTACACCTTATTGCGGAATATTACCTTCAATTAAATATAATAATCATTCAATATTTTCAATGTTAGTTTTAATATTTTTATTTACCTTTTAATACTATCAAAATACATTCTAACATATACTAACACTTATGATGTGACATACAACATTTAATTACTAATAAAAATGATATATCAACCTATATATGTGTGTATTCATACGTGTATGTGTATGTGTATGTGTATGTGTATGTGTATGTGTATGTGTATGTGTATGTGTATGTGTATGTGTATGTGTATGTGTATGTGTATGTGTATGTGTACGTGTATGTGTATGTGTTTGTTTGTATACAAATATGTGTGTGTGTGTGTACTGTAGACACCTAAATTTGGTAATTTGGCACTTGACACTAGTAATTTGGCTTATATCCCTTACTCATGAAACAAAACTTAAATTCATCATCTTACTCTTTCCTAAGGCTTGAAAATAATTCTTAATCTCCTATTCTTATACTCGTGACACCTATAAGAGTGATCTTAGTAATCGTATAAATCTTACACTTACTTCTAATCTCTTAGATCTCCACTTGCAATATTTTATCCCCTTAGATAATATTTTATAGGTTGGAAAGAACCATCATATGTTTTTTTCCTTATCATATGGTTATATTTCATGTGAAAATGGTCAAATTTATTATGGATATCCTTATTCCCCTCTTAGGCAGTCTTAGAGTGAAATTATATCCCATGTAATGGTGTAGAAGCAAGTTTAACACACTTGTTTACTCACTCGATCACTACTTGGAAACTCCACCACTAGTTGAATAATACAATATACCACTTGGTATTCATCTCCAAATCATTAGGAAAGCTTCCGTAAAATTCCATATTCTAAGATCGACATTAGAGTAGGCCTTACGTGATTCTAAAGCAATATAATTTCAAACATCAAATTTATATGCTTTCCTTCTCACCAATACAAATGAGGTCAGTCCATAACATTTTTTTGACCAAATAAACTTTAAAAATCCCAAAAATTCATTACAGCGTTCACATATGACCCATATATGCTCTGGTCATGCCCAAAACCACTCGACTTGCACAAAACAGACTCAAAACCCCATCACTAGGATGAGTAAAATCCACTAACACCAAAAGAAATATTATTAAAGATCTAAAATTCATCACACGTGTGTAATATATCATAAAAAAATCATCCATTGTATTTAATTATCTTTTACCAATCAAATAATTCACAATACAACTCAAAAGCCTCATATCCTTAAGATAACATCTACTTCCAGCACCATGTCTTCAACTTTAGGCCTCAAGACAACCCACCAACAGCTCAACTATGTCATGTAACCACTATATGGAATACTCATGACCTGTAAATGACATCCATGCATATAATATCTCATGAAACAACTATGTTTTCAAACCACGGCTACTTTCCTCTTCTCTAAACAATATTGCCCGAAACTACTTTTGCAAACTCAACTATTTTACACCCTTTATTTCAATTCCAAGACCTCAAAATTCCTTAAATATGAATTTTTTTAATCCCTATTCACTCTCCAACTGATATAAATCATCATATAATCCATCTCATGCCTCAACCAACTCAATCTTTCAGCCTGAGCAAACTTGTCCTGAAAATCAGCATACCTTCTTCTTCACAAACTGACCTGAAAGACATATCAAATGAACTCAAAAATACACAATAAATATGATAATGGGAATCCCTCTAAACCCTCCTTCCATACCATATTATAACACCTTCCAAATCCAAGTGGAAGGTCTTCAACCAAGCCAATCTCTGAAAACTTCTCCTTTAGCCTTTTAGGATTCAAGAACTGACATTGAGCTCAACTTGCTCCATCACCTCAAAAATCACTTAAACATTGAAAAAATCATGGAACACCCTTATAAATTATGCATAAGCACTCAAAAATTTCTCCAATAATGAACAACTCTGTAACATCATCTTTTCTCATGTAACCAATTAACATCATGTTAGATCAAGGATTCTCCATATTAGACCTTACAAGAATTAGTAAAAAAATTCATACCATATCAAAAACACAAGTTTTATATACCATTGGAAATATATATAAACCAAAATCACAACAAAACTTTAATGGAGTCCTAAATTCTACTTTAGCTCTTGCAATCTCAATTTTACCACTGACTACTCAAAATTGCCCCAAAAACAAGTCTTCATAAACAGGGCACACTTTTACATTTAGAAGCACCACCATGATCTTAAACTATTATAGAAATCTAGTAAAAATACATGTATAAAATAAAATATTCATGTTTTACATTTGAATAACACCTCATGGAGACTTATATGACACTATGACACTCTTTGCCATCAATGACAACAAAAACACACAATGGCCAACACTCGAGATGAATTATATCTAAAAATAGTAATTGTGTAAGGATTTTATGTCCAAAATTGGTAACTTTATGAAAATGGTAAATTCTTAGCACCTGTGCACTCCAAACAAGAAAAACCCGTCATAAAGTGAAAATTGGGAAAACTTACTAAAAATAGCTATCCTAGTCAAGTCCTGCAAACATAGAAAATCTTACAATCGGGATCAAATCACTTGTATAAAATCACATTCCACATATCTCATTTAATTTTTCCACATTTACAAGGTTAATAAGTTCTCTTATAGTAAAAACATGAGAGAAAGCCCTCACGGGCTTCCAAAACATCAGTCTCAAGGTGAATTTTATATGACACACTTTAATGCAAGAAGTTGGATATTTATATTTTTCTATATGATAAATTTCTTATGTATTAAAGCTTGAACTTGCATATTTTTATCCAAAAGTATTTAAAATGCATTTATCTTCTTCCTATTGATGAACAAGTACAATATTTTTACTCCTTATTGTGAATATTACCTTCAATTAAATATAATAATCATTCAATATTTTCAATGTTAGTTTTAATATTTTTATTTACCTTTTAATACTATCAAAAGACATTTCAGCATATACTAACACTAATGATGTGACATACAACATTGAATTACTAATAAAAAATGATATATCAACCTATATATGTGTGTATTGATATGTGTATGGTATGTATGTGTATGTGTACGTGTACGTTTACGTGCGGGTGCAGGTGCATGTGCATGTGGATGTGGATGTGCATGTGCATGTGCATGCGTATGCGTATGGGTATATGTATGTGTATGTGCATGTGCATGTGCATGTGTATGTGTATGTGTATGTGTATGTGTGTGTGTACCTATAGACACCTAAATTTGTTAATTTGGCACTTAACATTGGTAATTTGGCTTATATCCCTCACTCGTGAATTTAAACTTAAATTCATCATCTTACTCTTTTAAGGCTTGAAAATAATTCTTACTCTCCTATTCTTATACTATGACACCTATAAGAGTGATCTCGTTAATTGTTGATCGGAGGAAACACTTTGTAGAACTCACACTTGAAGTTCATGCGGAAGAGCGAGGCCATGATCAAGGGCACCGGAAGGATAGAAAGGTAACGCGTGCAGAGTGACAGAATCAACATTTGGGACTTATCTGATTTCACTTGTAAAGTCTATATTTAGGAGATGCTGTGCGGATCACACAAATGACATAGAGACATGCGTGCCACAAATGGTCTATAATTAGAGGATCGGATCGAAGCGCCTTTGCATGGAGAAAAGCTAAAGATAGATTGATCACCTCGCTTAAGCAGTAAGAAATATATAGATAGCACAATTGCATGTGTGGCTATAATTGTAAATGGCGCGTGGTTATTATTAGCATGCGGCATATTTTTGGAGTAGATAAATGGTGAAGGGAAAGTCCCACATTATATATATATGATGAACTGCATAAGAGTAGAGATTTAGAGATTTGATGATTCATAGTTTGTGTTTATGTGTAATCTAGTTAGTATACAACGATGTGCATGTGGATTACTGTGTCGATCCATGTGCGCTATGGCTTAGGTTTCCAAGTATTGTAAAAGCTCTACCGTAATGGTGTTTTGATTAATAGATGGAATATATTATCTGAATCTTTGTGTTATTCTTGTATGTTTGAGTATCGCATGTTCTGGGTTTAATCAAGATTACTGTTTAAAGCTTACTCTTCCTTAGATTTGGACCTTATTGCATGGTGTAATAATGGAATGAGTTATGGAAATGTACTTGGGTTACTTCATCATGCCACCATCCTATTACAGTAACCCTAAAGAGGGACCTTGTACCTTTGTGTGCTTCAGGTGAGAACTCGCCTGACCGAGTGATGTGTCGCCGCATCTAGGGTGTTATCTATGAATTCTAGGCTACATCATTGGTTCCATTCTGGGACCTCTTTTTCAGTTTTTTCCAGGATGGTTCATGATGAAGATGTATCGGTTAACCTTAACAAGCGTTGAAGAACAGATACACGATCTAGAGGAAGAATACACATGAAGGTTTAGAACTGGATCCAGATTTAAGGCACACACTTGGGTAGAACATAATTTGTATGACAGTTTGTATGAGAGATTCTTTTCTATCTTTCCAGTAGAGCTTTATGAGTGGTTGATCGTGCATATGCATCTAAACGAAATGGAGATATCACACACTTTTTTGGACACAGGGAATAATTTCAAGCTCTCTATGATGCTGATATGATTTGGACTCGCGTTGTGGATACGTGGTTTCATGGTGTTCTAAATAACTATATTATAGAGTATTCAATATCGACGTATCCTTTCCCGGAGGTAGCTAAATTTCAGTTTTTACGGTATCCTAGAGGAACATATTTGCAAGGTATTCTGCTAGTGATCAAGCTATTGATGGTAACTCGAACTTGGAAGACAAACCTATGACTAACTAAACCCCACCATGCATAGGGAAGGAACAGGAATGGTGAAAGATGGTAGACTTAGCGGTAGCAAGGCAAATAGAAGAAAGGTGGCTCAAGTATAATGAGGCACACAAGAGGGAGATAGAGAAGTAGCATGATGTTGCAGAGCAGATGGCATTAAGGAGAGGGATGGATCGTGAAGGATTTGAAGCTCACATGGAAGACATGGAGCTAAAGCATCAGAGACTCCCCCATCTGGGAAATCATGACAGGGAACCCTCTTTGGCCTGATACGAAAGCGTGCGAGAGAGATGACCTAGGCCGTGGGTGTGCATCTGAACCTACCTGATAACCTCGCCCTTGCGTTTGGTTTTCTAGTATCTAGTACAACAAGTAATCAACAAGTGAATTTAGGGAGTAGGACAACAAGAATAAGTCAAAGATTAAGTACATCAATGATAGGACAAACAACTTCAATGTTATTTAGAGGAACATTTTCAGGCGCATCATCTACACAAAACGTAAGTGTGCAAAATTTTGGATTCACCTCTGGAAGTGGGACTACTTCACAGATTGTAGGGGTTCAGTATAGTACTACTGTCGGTGCACATGGGAATACATCTACAGGTCATATTCCAGCTACAAGTGGAGGATCCGGAGGAATAGGTGGTTCTAGTTTCAGTGGATCTGGTGGTTCTGGAGGTAGAGGAAACACAGAGGTTCTAGATCAGGTGGGCAAGGCCCGCAACAACCTCAGAATATTTATATGGAGATGTATCTTCCTCTCCTAGAGTATAGAGGTATAGAAGATTCTGCAGAACATGTGCATATGTGTGAAATATTGTGGCACACAAAAGGGATCACAACTTCGAGCGCAAAGCGAGTCAATTTTCTACCACATTGCAGGGACGTGCACATAGGTGGTATAGGAAGTTTGACCCTGATCAGACCTGCATATATTATGCATCTTTAAAGGATGCTTTCTTGAAGGATTTCTATATCCCGAGTTTAAACAAAAGAGATAAGCACGCTCAAGGATATCAAGCAAGGCACTAATAAAAGTGTACGTGAATATGATGCTCGGTTTAAAATGATTTTATCTAAGCTATCTTATGATATTCATGCTAATTCAGCATGCACAATGGTTTGTTGGGGGATTGATTACACCATTTCAAAGGGCATTCTCACATAAGACATATACTTGATCCATGTAAAGCATTGGAAGCAACTTTATGCGTTGAGGCGCTTAGGAGCATTCACACTGGTGTTAGTCCATTCTTAGAGCCACAAATTACAACTATGGTGAAATAGTTGGAAAAACTATCAACAAGTTCAGCCCATGAAATGCACTCAGGGATTTGGTGCACAAATTGTGAAGTAGAAGGACACACCAAGGATAGTTGTCCTCATAGATCTGTATGTTCATTGATGTTAGACTATGAGATATGTCATTTGAATCATGATGCTATTTATTGTCCTTTGTTGCAACACGTGATCAAGAAGAATGTGTCTTGTTACAGTAAAATTTTCTGGTCCACGACCCATGCCACTAAAGACTGCAGGTTGATTGGCTAGATCTAGGATGATATAGATATTGGGGTATGAAAAACAAGTGTGACAGATAATTCTAAGGGAAAGAATGAACACCAAGAATGGGATCATAATCAAACGTGCTGTGATAGAAATGATGGGTGTTTTAAAGGAGGTCATGGCAGAGGGACGGGGATATTGAGGTGGAGGAAGAGGTGAGTTCCCTCATTGAACATGTTATATATGTGGATCGCTTGACCACTATAGGTGTGAATGCCCGTAGACTATCTCCTGTTCATTTTGTGGAAAGAATCATAGTTATGAGGAGTGTCCGGACTTGTATGAGCATCTAAGTAAGTAGCACAAGAAAAATAACAAAGGTGTGGGGAAGGTTATAATCCAATGCATGGTAGAAGATCATTAGATGCCAAAGATAGCACCGTAACTCCGAGGCTTTAACAGTAAAAATCACTACAAGGGCTAAAGCAAAGTGTGCACAAGGAGACATTGAACCGAAGCCAATAATAACTAAGGAGGAGGTTTTGCATGCAATGTACCCATATCCCGCTCATCAAAAGGAATTCTATCAAGAGACTATGGAGGTCTTTAGGAACCATCAAGGTGAGATACAATGTTTAAAGGAGAAGTAAAGGAAGATCGAGCGGTGGAAAGAGGTAGAAAAGGTCTCCTCTAATATTGATGACATTAGGAAGTATGCGTAATCTGTGCCGGAAAATATTATTCCATTGCTATGGAATTAGTAGAAGGGGAATACTCGTGCGTGATCATTGAAACTAAACAATAGATACTCCATGTAAATCTCCCTCCTGATAGTATTGATTATGACAAGGAAATCACTTTGAATGTTGTTGCGGATGGTTAGTTGCTGAGAAACATCTTGTTTGATACATGTGCAGAAGTAAATGTACTTACATTAGATGCCCGGGTACAAATGGGGAGACCCCATTGCATCCATCATCTAATGTGTTGTTTATGACGAGACTTAACAGACTAAGGCTACTCCCATAGGGGTTTTGAAGGATGCATCAATAATGATATAAGGGCCAAGTTCACGGGGATTTTGAAGTATTAGCACTCACGAAGTATATACAACTTTCCAGCTTTGCTTGGGTGCCCCTAGTGTTATGAAAATAATGCTGATTTGAGATTCAATAAAGGGTATATTAGATTTGAGAACAAGGAAGAAAGGGTTGTAATACCTTTGACAGATGGAAAGTCCACACCTTATGTTGAGCCTCTAAGTCGGAGGATTTGAACAAAATTTATGTACGTGCTATTCAGACCAAAAGGTCATTGAGCCATCAAAAGAAGGAATTATGCATTTGGAGGATTCTCGGTCTCTTAGTGATACTACAAGTATCGCCTGTGATAATTGGGCTCACAATACATATGAGCTAGTCAGACGTGAGGTTAAGTGCGCTGTTGCACGGAATAATGGAACTCGATCCGTTAGACGTGATAGGTTGCTCATTACCTTGGTATATTGGAACAAAAGCTCTTCTTGTATTCCTATAGGCTATGGAGGCAAAGTGGTCAGATCAAGTTAGGCGGAGAGATATGTTGGCATATACCTTACGTGGGACAACAATGCGCTAGTGGTTTGTTCATAAGGATAATCTTCTAAAATGGGAGGAGATTGGAATTGCCTTATCTCGCTAGGTTTTTAAGAAGTAATGCACCTACACGATCTACACATATAAAGGTGATCAACCTATTCAACATCATATTCAGCAATGTGAGAGACTTTGGGTGTAGGGAAGGAAGCATTGCCACTTTCTCTATGGGTGCATAGATTATATTCTAATCTACAAGGTTACACATGTGCTTGGTATGTATATGCCAAACTACATAAAGAGACTAGTAATTGTCAGGATTTGACTACAGGAATGATCCAAAATTTTGACTACTTCTCGACCAAACCACCAGTGGACAAGGCATTGAAGGTTGTCAAGTGCCTAACTATGGGAGACAGTGCAAACGTGGAAGAATTGATTCAGGAATTATTTGGCGAGACAAATTCAGATCGCATTTTGAAGGAGAGGAAGAGGACTCCAGTATTACTTAAATGCACTTGCCTTGAGAAAGAAAAAGGAAAGATGGGTTATATTGTCGATGACAAGGAAGTTGAAAAATTGGATATTGAATATTCATAGGAGTGCACAAAGTATTAGACAGTTCAGAAAAGGATACATGTGCTTATCATGAACCAATGAAGACTAAGAAGGTAAACATTGGAACGGAGACTGAACCTAAGGAGGCCATTATTGGGGATCATTGGTCAAAATCGAGGTTACAAAAATAATTGAGTTACTCAAGGATTATCGGGACTTATTCCTTGAGGGTACCATGAACTTAAAGGCATGCATGAATCACTTAGAGAGATGAAGATAAAGCTCAAGGAAGGTGCGCACCTGGTTAGAAAGAGACCTTACAAAATTAATCTGAATTTGCGCAAGAAAGTGAAAGAAGAAATTGACAAGATGTTGAAATATGGAATCATACAACCCTTGGATGAGATTGAATGGGTTATTCCTATGGTTATAATCATAAAAAAGGATGGTAGGATAAGAATATGTAGATTAAAGAGAACTAAATATTACATGTGTCACGCACTTTTCCTATGCCGTTTCATCGAGGAAATACTAGGAGTGGCGGGCGCGAAATATATTCATTCACAAATGGATTCTCAGGGTATCATCAGGTTAGGATTGCTGAAGTGGATCAAGAAAAGACAACCTTTACTACTGAATGGGGTAGTTTCACCTATACCGTGATGCCTTTTGGGTTGAAGAACGTCCCCGTTGTATTCTCGTAGATAGTTGTTTAGGCATTCAAGGACTTCATTATAACTTCTTACAGGTGTATCTGGATGATTGGAAAATATATGGGATTTTGAAAGACCATTGTGACAATCTACACTTAATGTTTGAATGATGCAGATAGCTAAGTATTTTCTTGAACATCAAGAAGTGCATCTTTGCTACACCTTTTCGAATACTTTGTTAGGACACATAATCTACAAGGAGGGCTTGCTAGTTGATCCAACTAAGGTTGCGGTAATTTTAGGACTTGAAGCACCTACCAGTCAAAGTGTGGTGCATGGATTTTTGGGTCATATAGGGTATTACAAAAAATTCATACAAGGATATGCCAAAATTACCACACCCTTAGAAGAGTTACTGAAGGGAAAATGTACATTTTATTGGGAGATCCATGGCAGCATGCATTTGAGACATTAAAGGAGAAAATTACTACCGCGCCCATTCTAAATTTTCCTTCATGGGATAAACCATTTCATGTACATGTGGACACCTCTAGCATAGCCATTGAGACAGTGTTGGCTCAACCTAGAGAGGGTATCATAGATCATTTGATTTGTTTTTCTAATAGGAAGTGACTCTGTTGAACAAAATTATACAACAACAAAGCGCGAATATTTTTCAATGATCTATGCATTACACAAGTTTTGACATTATTTATTAGCAACACCGTTTGTATTCTATACAAACCACATGGCTTTGAAGTACCTGGTAAACAATCCCATTTTATAGGGGCATGTATGCAGATGGGTACTCTTATTTCAAGAGTTTGATTTCACAATTGTGGTGAAACTAGGGAAAATTAATTCTGGACCAGACTACTTGTCTAGAATTCAATCAAGTGAAGAAGCATAGAAAATTGGAAGAAACAATGTCAAATGCACATTTATATAGGTTAAAACGCATGCCATCATAATTAGAGGACATTGTTGTCTTTCTAAGGACTAGTATTGCACCAACAGGGATGAAGGCTTTGGAAAAGAAACAAATTTCTATACGTGCGGCCCCATTCATGTTGATTAGTGGTGACCTATATAAGCTAGGTAGAGATGAAGTGTTACACCGATGTGTATTAGGGCATGAGCGAAAAGATATAATGGAGGAAGCACGTGGTGGTATTGCAGGTGTAAACTATGTAGGTGATGCTTACCACATGAAAGATCCTACTTGCTGGATTATGGTGGGAGACATTATATAAGGATTGTAAAGAGTATTGCAAGGCATGTGACCATTGTCAATGTCTAGGTAGACCAGGGAAGAGAGATGAAATGTCTTTGAGACCCATTACAACTGCAGAACCATTTGAGAAATGGGCTATTAACTTTGTAGGACCTATTTCACTAGCCATGCATAGGAATGGAACGTGCTATATCATTACTTGCATAGATTATCTTACAAGGTGGGTAGAAGAATGCCTACAAAGGACTCAGTATAACAACTAGGTTTCTCTGGGAGAATGTTCTTACAAGGTATGGATGTCCCTTAAGTTTGACAAGTGATAGGGGCACACAATTTTTGAATGAGACAATCAGGATTCTATTAGATGTGTTTATGGTTGCACACCATAAGAATACACCCTATCACCCTCGTAAAATGGAAATGCTAAGGATTTTAACAAGATTTTGAGCCAAAAATTGACCAAAATTTGTGATGTTGGAAAAACATATTGGGATGATAAGGTATCAACCGTTCTTTGGGCTTACGTAACCACTTATAAGGGATTGAACAAGGCCACACCATTTCAATTGGTGTTTGGAGTGGAAGATGTTATTCCTATAGAATTCATGTTACCTTCTTTACACGTTGTGCGTGTTGGAGGCCTAGCTGATGAGAAATCTTTGGAAGAACGGATTGAGAAGATGATTCATCCGGATGAGCGACGAGCAATAACACGTTGGATTCAGAAGCAAGAAAAGGAAAGGAAGAAAGCATGGCATGACAAAAATATCGAGATAAGAAGCTTGAATTTAGACAGATGGTAATTCTTTATGACTCTAAGTTCTTGCGCCATCCAGGGAAGCTTAAGGTACATTGGTTAGGGCCCTATGTTATCACTCACATACTTGAATCAGCGCTTTCTAGTTAGAAGCAATTGATAGAACACGACTACCTAGTTACTTTAACGGGAGTAGGTTAAAGCCCTACTATAAATAAGTCTTCTTGGTGTTTGTAATAAGGAAGTATTGCCAGTTAGATTAGGTTTCCATTTCTGCATTTCCTTAATGTATTTCCTTCATTTTCACTATGATTTGTCAATTTATTTTTGTTTTTGTGTAATAAGCATGCTTACACGCATGAAGCTAACTACAATATGAAACATGTTGATGCGCAGAGGACTGCACATACTTCTAGTGTGGGGTGGAGTGTTGGTTATATCCAAGTATAATGATATGTATATTGGAAGTTATAATGTTGTGGAAGCTGAATGAGTAAGTTGCTAAGGGTGCTTTTCAAATGAAAAGATTGCTTCTCAAAAAGTGACCAAGGATGGAGATGAATTAAGGGACAGTATAATGCAAGGTAAGTATAGGTCGTGATGAATACTAGGAGAAGGTGCAGGTGACGAGGTACTCGGATGCTAGGGTGCGTCTGAAGAGAAGTCTGTGACTAGAAGGTAGGAGGGTGTGCTAGAAGGTTATTACTTTGGGGTGTGAGGATGTACCGCATAGGAAATTACAAATTTGGTCAATGAATGAGAGGATTTTTGGTAGGTGGAGGAGCAATAAATGCATCAAAAATTTGAAAATCTATATAAGGAAGGGATGTAAATTCATTTTTACCATTACAACTAAGAGAATTTGAAGAAGAGCTAAGCATGAAGGGTTGAGTGATCGATTCAAGGTGTGAAGAGAGTGAAACCAGTGTGTGAAAGGTATATCTATGCATTTGAGATCTTGTATCCTAGGAGGTGAAGGGTTTGAACGAAGCAGATGGATGACAGAGAAGAGCTAGGGCACATGATTTCACTATTTGACCCGGGGCATGTTTGAATTGGGATAGGGTTTCAATTCGACCATTAAAGAGTGAAGAGAAGGTATTTTAAAAATAGTTGCAAGGTCGAAATGGATCCTAAGAAGGTAGTAAGATAGAGGGATCCAAGGGAAAAAATAAGGTAGTTATCGAGGAATGACCCCCAAAAGTAATTTTTTAGAGATGCAATGCCTGTAAGGAGTCGTCATTGGCTAGAGTGGGACTCATACATCAAGAAAAGTAAATTGAGTGAGTACAACCATAGAACCTTAGACAATAAGAAGTAACTAGATTCCCTGGTCACTTCAAGAAAAACAAGTGCACATCAGATGACATTCCAGTCTAAGGTGATGCAAGAGAGAAGTTGTTGAAAAGGATTAGTGTTTACTAACAATATGAGCTTCCGTACTTTGGGAAGTATGAGCCTCTGTCTGAGATGGCTCATGAGCAAAGTCCATGACGAATTTTTCTATTTCGCGGGGTGAAGGGTCGAGGACTCTCATCCATGCTGATCTCCTTAGTGACATGACTGAGAGCCACGGGAGAGGACATCAAAGCTGACCTAGTAGATAAAGCTACTATTCTCTGAGACCCATCAAGAGTTGGGATACCATAAGGGTCTATGTAGAATGGACATAGATAAATTGAAGGATTATCCATTGGTGAAAGCAAAAGACACCCTGGTCACCAAGCTGAATGACCAGATCAATGGTCGCAAGTAAATACCATGTGGTTGCATGTGGTGAAGCGTATGTCAGAAGGAATAGTCTATAACATCACAGGGGTTTATTGCAGAATGTATTGTAGAGGAAGCGTGCACTAGGGGAAGATTAGATTTTGTGTTGTCCTTATGTCGACTTGTGTTTATGGAGATCGAGGTGCCGATGGGCCTAAGGAGAAGATATGGGAGTACTCCATGAATAACAAGTCCCAAAAAAAGATTCAACAAGTACCTTTTTAAAGGGTTAATGACTGATGATGTGAAGTAGAGAGTGAAGAAGTGGTATGACAGCTCCATTCAAAATTTGAGGAAGAGTGGTAGATCCCAAAAGACTTGCCTTCGATGGTGGGGCAGAGCAAGTGAAGTTTGTTGTTTATAAGAAATTCTATATCACATTCTTCCCGATGAGGGATGGAACTTGGATCCTTGGTGCAAGCTACCCTATGCCTTCACCACGAGGTATTTTCAAGCATCAATCCACCACTTCAAAGACATAAGGATACCGATCTTTAATGCGAGATAAGGTAGATTGCGACTACCACACCTTGAGGAAGAAGTACACATATCCAAGACAAAATGTGTACGATGAAGGGCTTATTTTAGAGGTACCGAGCATTAATCCGGTAAGTCTAGCCGTAGGAGACATAGGGGAAGCATTTGTGTATATCTAGTTGAAGCCTAATATGGAAAAGAACAAGTATGTGGAGAATGAGTTCACAATTCCAGGACCACCAAAGGGTGTACATACCATAGAAAATATTCTAGTGTTGAAGCCCTGTGAAACAATACAAGTAGAAGAAGAAGGAGATGAGCATGAGAGAAACGGTGGTTTGATACATAGAAGGAGGTAGACCTCAAACCAAAAGAAGAAGAGCGTGTAATTACTCCACCATAAGGAGAGGATTAACGAGGAAGATATAGGGGTGGTGCAAGGAGTAAAGATTTAAAAATTTATTCAAGTGCACAAGGACACAAGAAAGAACCCCGCAGACCATAAGAAAGTCACCGCACCTGTCACCTCACGAGGAGCTTGCTGAGAAGAGAAAAATAAATATGAAGTTAGATGTAGAAGAAGAGGAAATTAGATAGGCACGCATGCATCACCTACCAATCATGGGAAAGAAGAGGAGACACAGAACTGTGGAGGAACCGAGAGAAGAAGAAACAAGGGATGAAGAGATGAAGGAGAAGAAAGAGAGAAGGAGAAGTCAGAAGCGACGTATAACACTGCTGAAGATACAATGCAAGTTCCAAACCTTGATGCTACAATCCCAAAAGGGCTTAGGATAAGATGGATTAGTGGAGAGCACAATGCACCTGTCATGGGGTATAAGGAGGATGCAAGAAAGATTTTATGTGCCTGGTTCAAAGCACCATCGTACAAAAAGACTTATTTGGCTGGGAGCTCATGGAAAAGGACATGGCCACAATGCACATTAGGAAGAAATTATCATGGTCGATGCATACACACATGGATGAGCCAGAATTTGATGTATGCAAAGATTGTTATGTGTCGAGGTTATTGAAGAAGGATCCTTTGGCTAGGCACATAATAGTTAAGATGATTGTTATGTCGATGAAAAAGTAAGTAACGCACTAGTGAAGGTATCGGCCAGTAGTAGCAAGGAGAAATATGGATAAGGCTACCACCATAAGAGTTTTGCACGAGGAGATAAAGATGAAGGATGTTGACATAGCATGCTTAAATCAAGAGAAGGACTTGAGTCAAAGAAAGTTTAATAATTTTGTGAGCATGGAGGAAGAAATTAGAGATTATGTGATCAAGGTGCGCCCGCATCTAGAGTCTGAGGTACTAAAAGAATTCCCTTCAGCGATGCATTGTGTTTGAGCTATGGTAGACTTGGTGTTGGAAGATGAAACCATTCGGATGCCAAAGCCAAAGAATCCTGAAGAGGAAGCGAAAGGGCTAAGGTTGAAGTAGCGCAAAAAATTACATCATACAATGGACTACCAAGCACTACAAGAAGAACTGAAGAAGGTAAACTATGCCTTGAATTTCTGCATGCCTTGGAGGTGATAAGAAAGGTAAAAACTCTAAGCAGAGGACAATGATGTTCAAAAGGCCATGAAATATGAGACATTAGGCCACGCAAAGGTTGACTATTGTAAAACAAAAGCATGAGGCACTAGCCACAACACAGGATCCATACAAGGAGAGGTTAGATGAGCTTGGAAAACTCATCGCCCAACGAATGGATGTGCTTTGGAAGGGATGCACACTTCAATGTCTAGTGTTATGCTAATAATAGATAATGAACAGGGGGGAATCGCTCAGATGAGCTGGATTCCGTCATGGTAGATATACCAAACGAGGCAAAGAAGGAACTTCTTGAATGGAAAGCCTTACAAGCGAGAAATAAAGGAGTATCCGAATTGATACTTCGGGATGGGGAGAGATTGAAACATGAGTCATTCTTTATTCATTCTATTCTTTCCAAGTATTCTTTATTCACATTCTTTTAGTCAGTTTTGGACATACCCATTGTCGGGGTGATAATGATATTAGTGTGGGGTAATGTTGATAAGAGGAAACACTTGGTAGAACTCACACTTGAAGTTCACGTGGAAGAGCAGGAAAAGATTAAGGGCGTGGAAGGATAGAAACGTAACACGCGTAGAGTGACATAATAAACATTCGGGACTTAGCCTATTTCACATGTAAAGTCTATTTTTAGGATATGGTGTGCAGATCACACAAATGATGCAGAGTCGTGTGCAGCTACACATGGTCTATAATTAGAGGATCGAATCGAAGCACATTTGCATGGATAACATCTAAATATAGATTGATTACCTCAATTAACTGTAAGAAATCTATAGATAGAAAACATGCATGTGTTGCTATAATTGTAAAACGGTGCGTGCCTATTATTAGCTTGAGGCCTATTTTTGGAGTAGATAAATGGTGAAGGGAAAGTCCCCACCCTATATATATATATGATGAATCGTATAGGAGTAGAGATTTAGAGATCTGATGATTCATAGTTTGTGTTTATGTGCAATCTAGTTAGTATACATCGACATGCATGTGGATTACCGTGTCAGATCCATGCGCGCTATGGCTTAGGTTGCCAAGTATTGTAAGAAGCTTTTGTAATGGTGTTTTGATTAATATATGGAAGATATTATCTAAATCTCTATGTTATTCTTGTATGTTTGAGTATCGCATGTTTTGGGTTTAATCATCTTACTCTTCCTTAGATGTAGACCTTTTGCATGGTGTAATAATGGAATGAGTTATAGAAATATACTTGGGTTACTTCATCATGCCTCCATCCTGCTACAAAAACCCTAAAGAGGGACCTGGTACCTATGCGCACTTTGGGTGAGCGCTCATTTTAGGCTGAGTGATGTGTCAGCACATCTAGGGTGTTATTTTTGAATTCTAGGTTGCATCATTAATCATATAAATCTTACACTTCCTTCTAATCTCTTAGATCTCCACTTGTAATATTTTATCCCCCTAGACAATATTTTATACATTTGAAAGAACCATCATATTTTTTTGTCTCTTATCATATGGTTATATTTTATGTGAAAATGGTCAAATTTATTATGCTTATCTTTATTCCCCTTCTTAGGTAGGTCTTAGAGTGAAATTATATCCCATGGAATAGTGTAGAAGCAAGTTTAACATAGTCGTTACTCACTCGATCACTACTTGGAAAATCCACCACTAGTTAAAAATACAAGATACTACTTGGTCTTCATCTCCAAATCATTAGGAAATCTTCCATAAAATTCCATATTCTAAGAGCGAGACATTAGGAGTAGGCCTTACATGATTCTAAAGCAATATAATTTCAAACATCACTTTTATATGCTTTCCTTCTCATCAATACAAATGAGGTCAGTCTATAACATTTTTTTTTGACCAAATGAACTTAAAAGCATCCCAAAAAATTCATTACAACATTCACATATGACCCATATAGGTTTTTCATGCCAAAAACCACTCAACTTGCACAAAACAGGCTCAAAACCCCATCACTGGGATGAGTAAAATCCACTAACACCAAAAGCAAGATTAATAAAGCTATAAATTCATCACACATGTAATATACCATAACAAAATCATCCATTGTATTTAATTATATTTTACCAATAAAATAATTCATAACACAACTCAAAAGCCTCATATCCTTCACCAAGCATCTACTTCCAGCACCATGTCTTCACCTTTAGGCCTCAAGACCACCCACCAACAACTCAACTATGTCATGGAAAAACTATACATAATACTCATGACCTGTAAATGACATCCATGCATATTATAGCTCATGAAACAACTATGTGTTCAAACCACGAATACTTTCCTCTTCTCCAAACAATATTGGCCATAAAACAGTTTTTGCAAACTCAACTATTATACACCCTTTATGTCACTTCCAAGACCTCAAAATTCCTTGAATATGAATTTTTTTATCCCTATCCACTCTCCAACAGATATAAAACATCATATAATCCATCCCATGCCTCAACCAACTCAATCTTTCAACCTGAGCAAACTTGTCCTGAAAATCAACATACCTTCTTCTTCACAAACTAACCTGAAAGACATATCAAATCAACTCAAAAATACCATATTATAACTCCTTCCAAATTTAAGTGGAAGGCCTTCAACCAATCCAATCTCTAAAAACTTCTCCCTTAGCCTTTTAGGATTTAAGAACTAACATTGAGCTCAACTTGCTCCATCACCTCAAAAATCACTTAAAAATTTGAAAAAATCATGTAACACCCTCATACATTATGTATAAGCACTCAAAATCTCTCCAATCATGACCAACTCTAAAACATCATCTTACCTCATGTAACTACTTAACATCCTGCTAGATCAAACATCCTTCAAATTTTACCTTCAAATAATAGGTCATAACTTTTTCATACCATATC
Organism: Taxus wallichiana var. yunnanensis; assembly: GCA_018340775.1. Taxonomy (NCBI): domain Eukaryota; kingdom Viridiplantae; phylum Streptophyta; class Pinopsida; order Cupressales; family Taxaceae; genus Taxus; species Taxus wallichiana. Next base: position 173,415,035 of record CM031236.1, read on the forward strand.
AAAAAAACAAGTTTTAATTACCATTGGAAATATATATAAACCAAAATCACAAAAAAATTAATGGAGTCCAAAATCCTCCTTTAGCTCCTGCAATCTCAATTTTACCGACTACTCCAAAATGCCCCAAAAACAAGTCTTCATAAATAGGGCAAACTTTTCCATTTAGAAGCACCACCATGATCTGAAACTATTATGGAAATCTATTAAAAATACATGTATAAAAAAATATTCATGTTTGACATTTGAATAACACCTCATGGAGACTTATATGACACTATTATGACACCCTTTGTCATCAATGGAATCGACATCAATGACAACAAAAACACATAATGGCCAACACTCAAATGAAACATATCTAAAAATAGTCGGTTTGTAAGGATTTTCAAGTCCAAGACTGGTAACTTTATGAAAATGGGAAATTCTTAGCACCCGTGCACTCCAAACAAGCAAAAACCATCAAAAAGTGAAAATTGGGAAAACTTCGTAAAAATAGCTATTCTAGTAAGGACCTCGCAAAAATAGAAAATATTGTAATCAAGATCAAATCACTTGTATAAAAATCACATTCCACCTATCTCATTTATTTTTTCCACATTTTCAAGTATAATAATTTTTCTTATAATTCAAATAGGAGACAAAGCCCTCACGGGCTTCCAAAACATCAGTCTCAAGGTGAATTTTATATGGCACACTTTAATGTAAGAAGTTGGATGATTCAACTAGTCCTAATTATCACATAAAGGATTAATTATTGTTGAGTTAATCCAAGAAGGATATTTATTTGTCACAAAAGTGAATTGGGAAGCTCTAGACTTAGTATATAGAAGCTTCAAACCAAAATTTTGATGAAGTCTTTCAACCTTTGCAAAAATGAGTTATGCGTCGTAACTAAATAATAGTGATGCTCATGTATCATATCCACTTCTCCCATTATGCCTCAAACTAATACCATCATGTTTGTAGGATAAAGAAGTCATCACATGTCCTCTCGGTGTAAATCTCACACCAATATTTATGAACACTTATTCAACATTTTGGAGTGTGCCTACATCTCACAGATCTAGATTACAACCACAATTTTTCTATCCAATATGCTATCAAAGGAAAAGAGTTTCATTTAGGGAGTAATTCTTGTATCTTGAGAAGTACCTATTTCAATGAGGAACATATGAGTAAGAATGTGTTAAAGCATCCTATAGTTGATGCCATTAAAAAAGGTGACATGTTTGTCACGAAGATGAATTTTGAATCCAAGGAGACTGAGGTGATGATATCAATGTTTTGACTCGACATGGTGTTCAAAAGGATTACCATGTTTGTAATAATGGGAAATCACCTCAATTTCACATGTTGCAATTCACTTAGTAGTGTTCTTAAACACTCATTCAACACATTGAATTGTGTTCACACCTCACAAAAGGAAGCATATGCAATAACAATATTTCAAAGAAACAAGTGGCCATAGGACAAGAATTTCATTTATGGAACAATCCTTTTATCTGTAAGATGAAGAGCTATTTTAGGGAGTAACATACAAGCATGATAAGATTTGAGCATCTTGATGTTGATTTTTTGTCATGAAGGTGAATTGTGAAGGCCAAGAGGAGTAAGGTCGTGATATTCATATCCTACCATATGATCAAACATGGTCATCATGTTCATATCTCAAAGACAAGTATCATAAGAATATTTTTAAACACTTATTCATTTCCCTTGAGGTCTCTATGTCTTGTAGAAGAGAGATTTACAATCTCAGTATTCCAATTCAACATGTAGTAAAGTGAAATGAAAATTCATTTATGGGGGATTCATTCATGATCCATAAGAAAAATGTTCTTCTTCAACAAAGACTTCATCTTCATCAGATTGATCAATCCTCCTCTCTCTCTCTTATTTCTTCTCTCTCCATATTCTAATTCTTCATTAAGAATGTACTTTTTCACTATTTTTTCTTATTCACTTAAGTGACCCTCAACTCAACATTGCAAGAGTCCTTTTACATTAATAAGAAAAATGATCACTTTTATTCTATAGGAAAATGAAAGGTCACAAGTGATGAGAAAAGGTGAAAATTCATGTGGGGAGATGATAAGACATTTGTAATGCTATAAATTGAAATGGCTTCTCCATTCTAAAGGGTTGGTAATTTTTTATTGTTCTAAGTTGTTGGTTTTTTCCACTACTGCAAGCAATAAAAGTTGCATTTCCTCTATTTCTTTGTTTATGTTCATCTACCCTCTCTACTCTCCAACTTTTCAAGCATTGTGATCTTGTACAACTAAGAAGGAACTTTGCGTCGTTGATTAATGGATCTGTAGAACTTTGTGTCTTTTATTTATTATTCTTGTTGTTGTTTTCATTGTTGTGTTACTCTAATTGAATGAGGACCTACTCTTGATAATGTATGTGAATTATTTAAATCTACTCATAGCATTATCCCTCTCTCCTTATTTATCCTACTCCTCTTTACCTCCCTTCACAAAAATTCCTCCCTCGTATATCGTACAAGAATTTTACCACAAGTGTAGTGGAATATTCCTATATAATCCCCTACCTAATGGCCACCCCATAGGTTTTAGTTAGTTTACATTCAATAATGGGAGCCTCCCATACCCAAGAAGGAGGATTATCCCTGATTACCATTGGTGAAAACAAATAATCTTCAATGTGACAAATTATTTAGCCAATAGTACTATTACAATAATTTTTCTTAATTGGTTATTATTACATTATACTTTCGATTAATAAAAACTAGTATATTATTTTATATGATAAATTTCTTATGTCTCAAAGCTTGAACTTGCATATTTTTATCCAAAATCATTTAAAATTCATTTATCTTCTTCCCTATTGCTGAACAAGTAGAATATGTTTTACGCCTTATTGTGGAATATTACCTTCAATTAATTATAATAATCATTCAATATTTTCAATGTTAGTTTTAATACTTTTATTTACCTTTTAATACTATCAAAAGACATTCCAACATATAATAACACTTAAGATGTGACATACAACATTGAATTACTAATAAAAATGATATATCAACCTATGTATATATATATATATATATATATATATATATATATATATTTGTGTGTGTGCGTGCGTGTGCATGTGTGTATATTATTGTCGCACTCAAAATTCCTCCTCATTTTCCAAGTCAAATTCAAAATTTTTGAGCTCGCGCCTCCGTAAGTGTTCAAGTAAAGTGAGAAGTGTGGAAAGATAGAGAAAATTTCGTGCTTCAAGTTTTTCCACACGGTTTGAAATATTTCCCATTTTCCTGTCTAAATGCATGAAAATTCTATTGTCACCTTCATCCTAATGAAATTTCCAATATTTTCAATGGTCGTGGATTGTTGAACCTTTAATTGTTTACAATTTATCTGTTCGCATGAAATAAAATTGAAATTCGGGTGTAAATGGCGGAGTTTTTCTTCTTCTCTACATTTTTCCATAGTCGTGAATGAAGAGTGTATCTTCCCCATCAAATTCTTCCCCAGCATCCACGGGTACATGGACATATCTAATTGGATGTGGTTGGTTGGGTTCTTTTTGTGAACTTGTTATTTTTGTTGTTTTAGCAAAAGTGTCAAATTGGCCCCACGGCCCCGGAAGATCCTGATTGGCTATTCGAAATATGAAGCGGTGGGTTCTTTTGTGAACTTATCTTTTTGGTTAGATTTGCAAAATTATCATTTTGGCCCCATGGCTCGAAGGATCTTGATTGGCGGATTCCAATTGTGAGAAGGCGGGTCCTTTTTGTGTTTTAAGGCATTATGGCAAAAGGTGAAAAGTATAAAATAATTCCCAAGACCCACAAAAGGACAAGTGGCCATTTGAAAATTCAAAAACAGAGAGGCAAAGCCATTGGGAAACTTTAGTAATTTTATATTTATTTCCAAAAGGGCGTAAAGTTATAAAGTGAGCCACACCCCGCTCATGCCTAGGTAAGGCCACGTGTTAAGTCATCCATTGAAAATTCAAAGTAGGCCATCGTGAGCACTTGGAGGATTTTGGCCTCTTTTGAAGAAGTATAAAGTTCTAAAGTAAGCCGCTCCTCTGCCATTGAAAATTCAAAGCGGGAAGGTGGATCGTCAGGGCACTTTGAAGATTTTGGGTTTTTTCCAAAAAGGGGTAAAGTTGCAAATTAAGCCGTGGCCCCGCCGGGGACAGGGAAAAATTCAAATGTTGAGCCCGCATCGAAATTCAAAGCGCGAAGGTGGGCCGTCAGAGAATTTTGGGAATTTTGGTTTTATTTCCAAAAAGAGTTAAAGTTATAAAATGATCCATAGCTCCACTGGGGTCTTGAGCCCACCATTGAAATGTCAAAGCAGGGAAGTGGGTCGGTGGAGAACTTTGAGTTTTTAAGATTTTCATTGAAAAGGTAAATTTATAAAAGTGAGCCGTGACTCCTTCGCCACTCAAGTAGAGCCATGTGTCGAGTCTATATCAAAAGTGGGTGGATGGACTGAAATTTTTAAAAATGCAAAATCTCTATAAAGACATAAAATACAAAAAGGCACCCCCAGAGCTTCAAAAAATCTCTTCCACGTGGACGACTCAAATTCAAAGTTGTAAAAGTGGATTAACGGTTGTGATTCAATGTGTCATTTTTCCACCGCATAAGGAAATGGCAGAGGCGTTGAGGAATTTTAAACGCCGGATTCTTGAGCCATTTTGCTCCTCCGAATCTCATTCAATTGTTTCTTCTTTGGGATCTTGAACCAATTATTTTAATTTCTAATTAATTCCTTAATCTTTTGATTAAAAGAAGTTGTAAACCGAATGCAACCATTTTGGTAAATTATTTAATAGCTTCTCAACACCATTGTGTGGGGTTGGATTTTTAATACTCTAGAAGTGTAATTCGAATTGAATGAAATAAATACGAAATTTTTTCTCCTTTCTTCCTCTGCAATTTCTTCTTTCTCTATCTAAAACTCGCAGATAATCTATTTTTGTGATAAGAAACTTTGTGTTCTTGTTGATGTGATTTCAAGAACTTTGTGTCCAGAAATTATGTATATTACAAAGTTAAATGATTCCATTATGCATCTCCTTTGTTCAATACGCATAAGGGTATACTCTGCTATCTATATATCTCGAAAGTATTATTATGTTCTTTCTTTCTCATATACTAAGTCTTCTATCTTTTCGTGTTGATAATCTTCCCAGTATAAAATGCATTTCAAGATATAAAAATCCACATTATAATGAAAGTTTTACATTTGTACATAAGTTTTACCACTTGCTTTTAATAAGGAACCTCTCCCATTAAAGAGAAGGGAATTTTCGTCCCCTAACTGTTGTTTCCATTAAAGTACCAATTTGAAAACCAACGGTTTTGGTGACTCTGCTAGGGATTTCATTTCAAATGGACCCCTTTTCTAAAAGAACAAGTTCAAGATCATTTTTGATCTGGAAACTCTAAGATATACTCGTGGTAAAAGGGATCTTGGAATAGAAGATTCTCATTTTCAACTCCTGGAGAAACAAAACTTTCCTCTTCTTCCAAAGTGAGAAGGAACATAAGAACTCATTCTGCAAGCACTCCTCCCTCTAAAGATAGAATTTCGAGAATAACATTCCTCAGGATCAAATCAGTCCTAACCTCCATGCTTTAGTTCTTGTTGGTGTTTCATTTTCTCTACAGACAATCTTTCTAAGGATGACGACACCTTTACCTTGGGGAAAATGGGTTGGGCCTCTTGCTCTTCCTCAACCATTGCATGAGTTACCTAGGGGTAATAAAAAGAATTTTCCTAAATTCAGAGGTGATGGGAAAGTGCACCCAGATGAACACATTGTAGCCTTCATTGTTGCATGTGGGATTCTTGGGGTTGAACATGAAGATGTCTCTGTCAGATTTTTGTGGAGACATTGCAGAAAATGCTGCTGATTGGTTTTATCATCTTCCTGCCAGGTGAATCACTGATTGGAACACCATGACAACTCAGTTTGAGAAACATTTCAAACCTACTAATATGTGCATGCTCTCTTGGCTCAAATTTCTCAGATCAAGAAGGAGCCGCATGAACCCGTGAGGGATTTTTGTCCAAATTTAACAAGCTCATTCACAAAATTCCACATAACACTCATCCTATGGATCAAATCCAAAATTGCTTCTTTCTCAATGCTCAATTTCTTGAAGTAAGATATGCACTAAGGAGATCTAACCTTGTAGATCTGGATGCTTGATCGAGATTGGATATCAATGTTTAAGATGAACCTAATCATGTCCTGGGAAATTGAAAAGAGAACCCTCCAAGTCTAAAACATATTCTTCTTCCTCTCCCCGGAGCCAATTCAAATCAGTTAGTGTAGAAGTTGGAAAATGATCTCATTGCCATAAAGAAGCAATTAGCTCAACATGCTCCTTACCAAGAAATTCCAAGGAAGAATTTTCAGCCCAGAACCATTTGCCTTCTTCTCTCGAATATATTGGAAATTAAAGGACCACCCATCAAGGTTCCATTCAATGCAACTTGTGGAGTTCAAGAACATGATGATGAAGAGGTTAATGAATACTATGAAGAAATAGAAGAATAAGTTGATGAAGAACTAGAGGAGCCTGGTGGATCTCGAGTTCATTTCCTCACCACTTAAGGTGTGGATGATAAAGATTAATATGATGAAAGAGTGGAAGAGATGAATAGTGAATCATATGTTTTTATGACTCAGGGAGAAAACAAACGAGAAGAGAAAAAGTGATGCAGCCTCGATAAGAAATCTAAAGAGCATCACATAACTATTTCAAATTGCAACAAGATGAGGTCCTATTCCCACTTCCTTCACACAAAAGGTGAGTACTGCTAATCCTTCTCCCTCTACTTCTGCTTCCAAAATTCTTATTCTTCAACTCCTAAAGTTGATAAATCAAAATTTTCTCCAGTTCCTAGTAATGATGCCCCATCCACATCTAGATCTTTTGATATCATTGACCACCTAAAGAAGACCAAAATCCAAATTTCAGAGGAAGAGTTTTACCAAACCCATCCAAAATCCTTTGCTAAAATGGTAAAATTTGTCAATTCCAAATCCAAAGCCTCATCCCACACTTCTAAAGGTATTTTTCCCACTCCTTCTTCCTCACCTCAACCAAGTCTTGTGGCTGTAGTCACTTCCCTAATGAGAAAATCAAACCATTCTATGTGACTCTCCTCATAGTTGGCCATAAACTCAGTAATTGTGTCATTGACTCAGAGCATCAAACAATGTAATGCCTACAAAAGTAGCTCATGCTTTGGGCTTGACTCTAACACGTACATTTGGTTCCTTCTATTCCATGGAGAGTAGAGAAGTGCCTTTGGTTGGGAGAATTAAAGATGCACAAGTAGCTTTTCTTTGCTTTTCCAGAAAAAAAGGGTCTTAGCCACTATTTTGGTAGCTGATATTCCTCCCTCATATGGTATTGAGTAGGAATTTCTGTAAGGATGTAGGAGGTGAAATTCAGATGGATTGGTCACATGCTTTGATCCCGGTCAATGGAAAAATGAAGAAGATGCTACCTAAGAAACAGATTGAATACATTGTGTAAAATACTGATGATCCAAAAGCATAGATCCTCTATGAAGATATAGGGCATGGTAACTATATGATTATGTCAACAGTGAGGTGAGTCTTCCTAAGGGAGTGATTCATGATCCCAATGGCATTTGGATTTTGGAATTTGATGGCACTGTTCTTCACTGGTTACGAGGTCTGGTGTGGTGCTGATCTCTCCGAAGGGAAGATTCATCCCTTTTCATTCGAGCATCATTTTGGAAATACAAATAATACTGAGATGAGTATGAAGTTCTCATTCTTGGATTGAACATGGCAAAAGAAATGGGAGTGAAGAATCTTATTTCTTGTGGAGATGCAAAGTGATTGTGAAACAATTCAGGATCTTTTCAAGTGAAGAATAGGAGGTCAAGCATTATAGAAATCTTGTTTGGGATTCCATTGAGTTTCTTGATGCCTTCTCCATTGAGGCTATGCCAAGGGAAAAGAATACTCGAGTAGATTCTCCGGTCAAGTTTCGTGGTCTTTATTGATTCCTCATCGAGATTTCTCTCAAGACAAATTTACCATTGAAATGATACATAGGCCCAGTGTACCTAATAATGCAAGCAATTGGAAGGTTTTCAATGATGATCAACACTTTCTCTCTTTCTTGGAGCTTAGGTATAATTTTTATCAGTTGTATTTTGAAGGAAGTGACATTTTTCCTAGAGACTGTGTATCCTCTAATGAAGGAGATATCAAGGAATGAATGGATCAAGAGATGGCTGCATCAAATAGAAAGGTAACAATATCCCTAAAGGGATAGTGAGTTTGGAAGATCTATTTTATAAAAATGATAGATACATTAAGTCTAAATCCCAAAGGATCTTGATAGTCTGTTGAATGTGAAAAGGTTAATATTGGGAGTCTTGAGGAACCCAAAATGGTGAACATTGGAAAGTGCTGCACTCGAGAAGAAAGGAAGAAAGTAGTAAATCTATTGAAAAAGTATGTTGATGTTCTTTCCTATTCATATGATGATCTCAAGGATTTCCATCCAAAGGAGATGCATCACTTTATCTCTCTCAAACTCGGGACCAAACCTTTCAAGTAGAAGGAAAAGGAAGTTCAATCGTAAGATTGTTGATACTATTTTTCAAGAAATCCAGGAAGTTATCTTGAAGGCAAATATCATCTTCCCTATACACCATTCAACATGGATTGCCAACATTGTACCTGTGAGGAAGAAGAATGGTGAGATCCACATCTGTGTGGATTTTAGGAATTTGAATCAGGCCTCTTTGAAAGATAACTATCCTCTTCCCATGATGGATCAAGTTTTGCAAGATGTCACAAGCTTTGAGATGTTATCTATGCTTGATGGATTCTCTGGATACAATCAAGTAGAGGTAAGTACTCCAGATCAACACAAGACTACTTTTACTACTCCTTGGGGCACCTTTGCCTACAAGAGGATGCCATTTGGTCTTATCAATGCTTGGTGCCACTTTTCAGAGGGAAATGGACTTGGATTTTGGTAGTCTAAAGGGAAAATGCATTGTTGTGTATCTTGATGATTTGACTGTGTTTTCCAAAACAAGAGCAGATCACTTTCAACACCTTGAAACAATCCTTCGAAATGTAGAGAACATGGAGTTTCTCTAAATCCTAAGAAGTCTGTCTTTTGTGTCACTGAAGGTAAGTTGTTGGGACACATTGTTTCCAAGGAAGGAATCAAGATTGATCCAGAAAGAGTTCAAGCAATCTAGAAGATTCCTCTTCCCACAAGCAAAAAGGGTGTACACTCTTTCTTTGGTAAGATAAACTTCCCGAGGAGATTCATTCTTGATTTTGCAGAACTAACTATGAGAATTTCTTAGATGATGAAAGGAAAACAAAACTTTTTTTGGAATTCTCAAGGTAAGGAAGAATTTGAAGGCATCAAGAAAGGTTATTGCTAAGGCTCCCATCTTAGCATGTCTGAATTTTAACAAGGATTTTATTATTTATTGTTATGCTATAGAGAGTACCTTAATCGCTACTTTTGACTCGAAATATTCGAGAGGACCATGAAATTCCAATTTCCTTCATGAGATATGTTCTAAAAGATCATGAATTGAAGTATACTATGATGGATAAACATGCTTTTGCAGTGGTCAAATTTGTTAAGTAATTTCAATTTTATATTCTTAATTCTCACTCTATTGTGCTTGTACCTGATACAACCATCAAATATATTCTTACACAATAGGAGTTTGGAACTAATATGGGAAATTGGGTAGCAAAGGTTCAAGAATATGACCTTGATATCAAGCCAACTAAGCTAATCTGGGGTAAAGGCTTGTGTGAGCTTATTGCTGAAGGAGATGATGCAGAATTGTCCAAAGGAGCAGTTGATGTTCCTATTTTTCTCTTTCTCAGTTCAATAGATGAGTGGTATGTTGATATTGCACATTTTCTTACCTATGGAGAGTGTACATCCCACTTGAGTGCCAAGGATAAAAAAGCCATCAATCTAAGGTCTACAGAGTATGTATTGTGGGAGAATGCTTTGTTCAAACAACGCATAGATGGAAGATTCTTGAAGTGTGTGGAAAAAGAGAAAAAAAAATTGTTATCAACTTTTCATGATTAGGCTTGTAGAGGCAATTTATCTTTTGTTGTCACTTGCCTACAAAATCCTTCGTGCATGGTACTATTGGCCTACATTGTTCATAGATTCATAAAAATGGGTAGGTAAGTGTGAAGCCTATCAAACTTTTGTTGGGAGACCTAAATTGGTTGCTTTACCTCTCAAACGAGTAGTGATTGATGATCCTTTTCAATAATGGGGATTGGATTTCATTGGAACTCTTAACCCACCATTTAGTGTTGGACATACTCACGTCTTAACTGCCACATATTACTTCACAAAGTGGGTGGAATCCATTCCAGTTAAGAGAACTATTTCTTAGGTAGTATGTAATTTCATCAAGGAGAACATCTTGATAAGGTTTGGAGTACCAAACAAAATTGTGATTGATAATGCTTCCAATTTTTCTTCTTCTGAGATGATGGATTTGTGCTATGGTTATGGGATTTACCTTGCTCTTTCTTTAGACTAATATCCCCATGGAAATGGACAAGAAGAATAAACAAATAAGAACTTGGTAACCATTGTCCGAAATCTTTTAATGATTCTCAAAGGAATTGGCACAAGTAACTTTATGATGCTCTTTGGGCTAATAGGATTACACCCAAAAGAGCAATTGGCATGTCTCCATTTCAAGTAGTGTATGGTGTTAAAGCTCAATTCCAGGACATTAGAATTACCAGCCTTGCACTTAATGAAGGCTATTGAGGATTCAAGCTTCATCAATTCCTTGGACAAGAGGATCAGGTATCTCTAGAAGCTGGATGAAGACAAAATGCAAGTTGTTGATAGGATATCTCAGCTCACCAACAAGTAAGGTAAAGGCTTTTTTGACAAGAAGGATAAACCCAAATATTTTTAAGTGGGATATATTGTTCTTTTGTGGGAAAAAGACATGAACCTCGAGGAAGCCATGGTAATATTGATTCTTTTGGCTTGGTCCTTTCAAAATCGAGCACTTTGTTGGAGAAAATTCTTTCTACTTGGATTATATGGATGGATATCCTCTCCCACTTCCTTATAGTGGGAAATATTTGAAGTTGTTCAAGTCCTAGGTAATTAAATAGTCCTTCGTATATAGTGTTTTGGTTTTGGTTTGTTTCCCTTCTCGTTCCTTGTATGTGTAGTCTTTTTTTTTTGCCTTTCCTTTTTGGTTTTTTTCTTTTCCCGTTATGTGTGTGTTATCTTCTCGTATTGTTTTTGCCTTTGAATCTATTTGTCTAATGGATAAGGAACTGGTTTGCTTTCCCAAATTTTTTTCTGCCGTTCTTGATCTTTCCTATTTTCTTCATTCCAAGCCAAGTCATCCCCAAAAAGAGCCATTTGTTGTCGCACTCAAAATTCCCCCTCATTTTCCAAGTCAAATTCGATAATTTTGAGCTCGTGCCCTCCAAAAGTGTTCAAGTAAAGTGAGAAGTGTGGAAAGATAGAGAAAATTTTGTGCTTCAAAGTTTATCCGCATGGTTTGAAGTATTTTCCGTTTTCTTGTCGGATGCGTGAAAATTCTATTGTCGCCTTCATCCTAATGAAATTACCAATATTTTCTATGGTCGTGGATCGTCAAACCTTGTATTGTTTAAAATTTCTCTGCATTTGCGAAAAATAAATTTGAAATTCGGCGTAAATGGTGGAGTTTTTCTTCTTCTCTACATTTTTCCATAGTCGTGAATGATGGACGTATCTTTCCCATCAAAATTTTCCCTAGCATCCATGGGTACATGGAAATATCTAATTAGATGCGGCTGGATGGATTCTTTTTGCGAACTTGTGATTTTTGTTATTTTAGCAAAAGTGTCAAATTGGCCCCGCGGCCCCGAAGATCTTGATTGGCTATTTGGAAATATGAAGCGGAAGGTTCTTTTGCGAACTTATCATTTTTGGTTAGATTTTCAAAAGTGTCATTTTTGCCCCGTGGCTTGAAGGATCTGATTGGTGGTAAGCTTGATTGCGAGAAGGCGGGTCCTTTTTGTGTTTTAAGGAATTATGGAAAAAAGGTGAAAAGTATAAAATAATTCCTAAGACCCACAAAAGGACACATGGCCATTTGAAAATTCAAAAATGGAGAGGTGGGCCGTCGGGACACTTTAGTAATTTTACCTTTATTTCCAAAAGGGCATAAAGTTATAAAGTGAGCCACGCCCCTGCTCATTCCTAGGTAAGGCCATGTGTTAAGTCATCCATTTGAAAAGTTAAAGCGGTCCTTCAGAGCACTTGGAGGATTTTGGCCTCTTTTGAAAAAGTATAAATTTCTAAAGTAATTTGTTCCTCCGCCGTGTTGAAAAGTCAAAGTGGGAAGGCAGATTGTTGGGGCACTTTAAATATTTTGGATTTTTACCAAAAAGGAGTAAAGTTACAAATTAAGTCGTGGCCCCACCGGGACAGGGAAAAAGTCAAATGTTGAGCCCGCATTGAAATTCAAAGTGCGAAGGTGGGTAGTCGGAGCATTTTGGAAATTTTGGTTTTATTTCCAAAAAGAGAGTTAAAGTTATAAAATGATCCACACTCCGCTAGGTCTCTTGAGCCTGCCATTGAAAATTCAAAGTGGGGAAGCGGGTCATGGAGAACTTTGAGTTTTTGAGATTTTCATTGAAAAGGTAAATTTGTAAAATCGAGTCGAATCCTTCGCCACTTAGGTAAATCCACGTCTCAAAAGCTTCTATCAAAAGTGGGTGGATGGGCCAAAATGTTAAAAATAGAAAAATCTCTATAAAGTCACAAAATACAAAAGGGGCCCTCGAGCCCGTTCAACAAATCTCTTCCACGTGGATGACTCAAATTCAAATTTTTAAAAAGAGGATTAATGGTTACATTCAAGGTGTCTGGTTTTGCCACCTGACAAGGAAATGGAAGAGGCATTGAGGAATTTGAAACATCGGATTCTTAAGCCACTTTTCTCCTTTGAATCTCTTTCAAGCATTTGTTCTTCAGGATATTGAACCACTTCTTTTAATTTCTAATTAATTCCTTAATATTTTGATTAAAAGAGGTTGTAACCGAATGTAACCATTCTAGTAAATTATTTAATGGCTTCCCGACGTGATTGTGCGGGGTTGGGTTTTGATACTCTGAAGTGTAATTCGAATTGAACAAAATCAATACAATTTTTTCCCCTTTATTCCTCTTCAATTTCTTCTTTCTCTATCTAAAACTCGTGGATCATCTATTTTTGTGATAAGAAACTTTATGTTCTTGTTGATGTGATTTCGAGAACTTTGTGTCTATGAAATTGTGTCTGCATTCTGAAGTAAATTATTCCATTCTACATCTCCTTTGTTTAATACGCATAAGGGTATACTCTATCTATATATCCTGAAATTATTGTTATGTTCTTCCTTTCTCATCTACTAAGTCTTCTATCCTTTCGTGTTGATAATCTTCCTGGTATAAAACGCATTTTAAGATATCATAAATCCACATTATAATGAAATTTGTACATTTGTACATAAGTTTTACTGCTTGATTTCTATAAGTGAACCTCTCCCATTAAAGAGGAGGGACTTGCCATCCCCTAATTGTTGTTTCCATTAAAGTACCAATTTGAAAACCAACATATGTGTATGTGTATGTGTATGTGTATGTGTATGTGTATGTGTATGTGTATGTGTATGTGTATGTGTATGTGTATGTGTATGGGTATGTGTATGGGTATGGGTATGGGTATGGGTATGGGTATGGGTATGGGTATGGGTATGGGTAGGTGTATGGGTATGTGTATGTGTACTTATACGTGTACTTGTATGTGTATGTGTATGTGTATGTGCATGTGTATGTTTGTATACATATATGTGTGTTTTTGTACCTATAGACACCTAAATTTGGTAATTTGGCACTTGACATTGGTAATTTGGCTTATATCCCTTACTCATGAAACAAAACTTAAATTCATCATCTAACTCTTTCCTAAGGCTTGAAAATAATTCTTACTCTCCTATTCTTATACTCATACACCTATAAGAGTGATCTCGTTAATCGTATAAATCTTACACTTCCTTCTAATCTCTTAGATCTCCACTTGTAATATTTATCCCTCTAGATAATATTTTATACGTTGGAAAGAATCATCTTATGTTTTTGTCCCTTATCATATGGTTATATTTTATGTGAAGATGTCATATTTATTATGTTTATCCTTATTCCCCTTCTTAGGTAGGTCTTAGAGTGAAATTATATCCCATGGAATGATGTAGAAGTAAGTTTAACACACTCATTTACTCACTTGATCACTACTTGGAAACTCCACCACTAGTTGAAAAATACAAGATACTACTTGGTCTTCATCTCAAAATCATTAGGAAAGCTTCCGTAAAATTCCATATTCCAAAAGCAGACATTAGGAGTAGGCCTTACATGATTCTAAAGTAATATAATTTCAACCAAGATCATTCCAATCCAATTCAACAATATCTCAAGCCAATTGAACTCATAAATATCAAGTGTTCAAAGAGAAAATTTTGAATTTTCATTAATATAGTTTCATCAATGCAATTTTACTTCCAATAGGTTAATAATTATGTGGGTTTGATTCCTCTTGAGAGTATTTTTACATAGGTAGCATGTGGATGTCATAATTGAAACTGTTGACTCCTTTTACATGTTCTTTTAAAAGAGTTAAGGTTCGGAGTAAATAATTATAATTCTAGGGGATTACACACATCTTATATTCTCATGATAAAACATAGGAGCATATATCTATATGTTATGTATTCTCATGTAGTCAAATTCGCATAAATCATTAAAAAGGATAGAACCATATAATTTGGATGGTAATGTCATACATTTTTGTCTAGAACCTACCGCTAGCATCATTGAGGGTTTGGAAATCTATTTTAAAGATGAATAATTTCTATCATTTCTCCAACATATTCCACTTTGTTTAAGATCTAAATCAATCCATGAAACATAATAAAGCCAAGTAAATATATTCTTTCGTATTTTGCTATATTTAAGATGTGCTCAATAGATCAAATCATTCACAATTATTTACTATATGTTAATGTTAACTTATTAATCTAGATATACATCATTTCTAGATTCCAATCCTAAATTAGAGTTTTAATCCACTCCTAATTTTTAGGGTTAAATAATTTGATGAACCCACTCATTGATAGAACATTATTAGTTGTTATCCTAGCAAATCGGTCCTTCTATATATTTGGATCCTATTTCTTTGTCCATTCTTTTTCTCTATGACCTTTTTTTTGAAGTGCTAGGATTATGGTCAACCGATTGAACATATTAAAATTCCATATACCTCTTAAAAGGGTAAAAAATAAATGGTTACCCTTTATATTCATAGTTTTCCAATTATATATGAGATTGAGAAAGAAAATTACATCCATAAGCCTTCTCCTAATCTAGATAATTTTGACAATAAAACCAATATGCATTCATCCAAAAAATCCAATGAAATTCATCCTATTGAATTTAATGGTGCTAACCATGATCAAGTTCACTTATTATCAATTTTTTGAAAACATATTCAAAAAAATATCACCACATTGATAATATTATACAGCTTCTCCTCAAAGCCAATGTTCATAAACATTAATCAATTCAACCTCAAGGAGAAGCTACCTTTTGAATTTTTGGTCATAAAAATGTTTTTTCTATCTCTACTGCACCTACCTATCAAGTCATAATTCCCCTCAAACCTACATCAATTAATATTGCATCTACCCTTGGTTAAGGGGACCTCATGTTACTCAAAAATTCCTACCTTTATTTTTCTAAATATTAATAATTTTACATCACCTCTTGTGCACACACATGGACTCCTACATAGCCCATATGTTACACATTCTCTCATGCACATTGTTCATAATATGTAGGGAAAGGTGTTGTAATTAGATAAGGGTGTTTCTATGAACTCTCAATTCATGTATTCACATTCATGCACTTTAATTTATAATCTAGTAACACCTAAGGTGGTTTCCTATCCTTTTATTATGGGTTTTGTTTCTCCTAATATTCCTATTTACAATTGTAAAGAGCCATGTGCAATGTTATGATGTAAGTGAAACGTTAATATCATGCTCTTTATATATATATATATATATATATATATATATATATATATATATATATATGATTGGATGATAAAAACACTTGTTCTATTTTATTGAAAACAATATCTTCATCTTAACTTCCAAAACCCATATTCATGATAGCAAAAACCACAAGCTAAGATTAGGATTTAAGCACCAAATTGGAGGCAATATGAATAAATATGAGACTAGAATAAAGTCTACTCTAAGCATATTTATTCACAAACTAATAAAATACATATCTCAGACCATGGCTTTCTTCTTTATTGCAAGTAGTTGATCGAACTAAGGAATAACTTACAAAATGACATAATGTGAAAAGTTTGTATATTTTTCCTTCCATTCCAATAATAAAACCATCACTTAAGCTTGGTATTATTATACAAAAATCTCCAAGGAGATGGAATCCAAAAAAAATCTAAATAAAAGCTAAGGTGAGTCAAGAATATCCTTGGATTATTTAAATATTTTAACCTCATTTGTTTCAACACAAAGTTAATAAGAAATATTACATTAATATTTCCATTTCATTACTATATTAAACAAATTTCTTCTTCAACACCAATTTTATAAGATAAACTCTTCTTCTCAATCATGAGGTAACATTTAACAAAAAGGAAGAAGAAAGTTCTATCAATACTAAAAATTAACCCTCTTCCCGAATTTATTTGCAACATATATGATCAACAAATAAAAGGGAATAACACCAAGTATGTTAAGTCCAAAGAGATTACATCCAACATTTTAAGTTTAATAACAAAAATAGTATGGAGCAATCTTACAAGAGGAGTGAAAACCAAATTTCTATTTCTTTTTTTTCAAACAATAAGATTTCATGGATGAGTAAGAGATCCTCTTTTTACATGCAACTTCCTTTCTTAAAACAAGTCTAAGAAAAGATAATAATGGAAGATCCAAACCTTAAACATCCCCTTCTCACAATACTACCCATCACACACTTACAAGGAAACTAGACTCTCTAAAATGCAAGAGGACAAACCTCCCAAAACAGGAACAACAAGACAAAATTTCAATTAATTATCAGCATTCTCCAAATAATGTACACTACAAGTAATGCTCCAAAATTGGTGCTCCTACATCAAATAAGAAGTCTTCAAACACAAGAGAAGTGTCTTGGTTTTCCACCCAACCAATTGGCATCATTACATGTCATCTCCAAAAATGGAGGACATGCTAGCCTCCCTCTAATCCCATGGGAGAGAGTGTTACATGTCAAGAAGCTCCAAGCTTCTCATGAAGGGGAAGAGGGAAAGATTTCCCATTTGATCACATTTTCAATTTCAAATTCTTGTATCACTTTACAAGAAGTCTCAAGAACCCCACTCCTTATTTCTTTCATAACCCAAAACACAACCAAGA
The DNA here is from genome assembly GCA_018340775.1 of Taxus wallichiana var. yunnanensis. Classification (NCBI taxonomy): domain Eukaryota; kingdom Viridiplantae; phylum Streptophyta; class Pinopsida; order Cupressales; family Taxaceae; genus Taxus; species Taxus wallichiana. Next base: position 173,432,585 of record CM031236.1, read on the forward strand.
AGCTCCATGTTTCTCAAGATGGGTTATTCCTTCTTCCCAACACTCCAAAATCCATTTCAAGTGAGATGGATGGATAAATACATATAAAATACAGTATCAAACATCCTTCAACAAACACACAAGAGAATTCCTAAGACCAAACAAGCATACCAATCCATAATTTTCTTAAACAACATAAATCCAAACCAAGAGGTGTGAGGCCTACCTCACAAGCCAAACAAACCCACTTCTAAGTTTAAGTCATGCTCTCCAAGTTCCTAGCTCCTCCAAGCTCTCTCAAAACTCCAAGTGCATAAATGAGGAAAGAAGTCCTTACCCCCTCCAAAATGAAGGAATAAAAGAGGAATCTAAAGTATCCTCACCAATGAGAGGGTGACATGTGTCACCCATATCCTTCTCAAAAACAAGGCACCCCCATTTCCCCATCACACATAATATAAAAGACTTAATGGAGGAAAATCTCATGAAATAAAAAATAAATAAAATAAAATCTCCTCCAAATCTCAAGGTGGCTCACAAAACAAGTTCATAAATTTGGATGTGGACAAGAGAGGCTCAAATGGGAGGGAAAAGCCCATTTGAACCTTGGAAAATGTCTCCCTACCCATAGGTATGGTCCAAGGGGTCCATTTTAATGTAAATAACACCCCTTACAATTTTCCTTTCTAGCCCAATTTTTGGCTCGGAAAAAGTGGCTCAATTTGAGAGGTGGTGGGGCCCACCTAGCCCTTGCTTAGGTGGTCCCACACCTCCTTAAACATGATTAATTAACAAAAAAACCACTAATACAAGTATGGATCATTAGACCCTTAAAAATGATTTTAAATAAGAGGTTAAAATAATTAACACTAAAATGAGTCCAAAGAGGCAACAACCCATGGTGCCCGTATCAAATGAAAAAACATACACAAGGAGAATGGTTTTCTCATATCCACTCAAAACTAAGGAAAAGAAAGATAAAATCGATCAAACAAAGGGGTGAGGATTTAGCCCAAATGGACAATTTTGCAATCTCAAAGGTGAAAACCACGAGTTTCATGTTCTCCTATAGTGAACTTGTAACCTACACATTAGATTCACACGTCATCATACCTGATCATTACAATAAACTAAGTAAAACTATACTACATATGTCCAAACACTCAAATCAATTACTAGCTTAATCACCCAAATTAAATAATCATTTAATATCCATAATGAGATAAATAGATAAATGACATACATCCATAGTATACCCAGATATAATCCATCTAAATCTCATATCAATAACATTCATAACAACATCACCAAAAAAGTAATAATGGTAACAACATGAGTAAGTTAACACTGTGTACCTCACACATAACCTGTCAAATCAGGTTAACATATTCAAGATAAAGAGATGACAAAACTATATGTGTGTGTATATATATATATATATATATATTCAATTAATAATTATGACAACCATCCAAAATTTAATTTAATTTTTTTATATTAGATCAATAATACCCATAATACCATATCTAAACCATGCAAAGAATGATAAGTGTAGTAAATCAAAGATCACATGTCTCATATATCATCCTAACAAAAATGAGTTAGCAACAAGCGTTGATATGATGAAAAAAGCATAATTATTCAAATTAAATAGTTATGACATATCAATCAAATGTCTCAATGATGAATATAATGTGGATTCAACATCTTCAAATGGAGCAAAATTGGAAGGCACTACAAAGAGACAAATGACATCACTATGTCTGAAATTTGTTTCCTTAGAAATCTTGTACTTTTTACTATAATATGACACTTAAATGACCATGCTCTCACACTAAATTTGTTTATAAATGCTTCAAATTTTATAGTGTGGTCCTCTATGTTGGTGACTTAATCACTACATAAGCTTCCAAAAAGTAAATTCATGATTTGAATCTCGATTAACGAAATATTTTAAGATGAATGATATGGGTTTGTTACACTTTTCCTTATTTTATGAATTTCATAGTTTAATGATAGTAGTTTGTATTATCAATCCAAACATGCTCAATATATTTTACGCCACTTCAACATGGAAAATTGAAAGTCCACAATGACTCTATTCAAATGGAACTTTCTACTAAGTTTATTTTTCTCACAATTGATGGCACATTTTATAGGCCATTGATGAGAATTCTACTATACTTGACTTAGACACATATTTATATCTCTTTTGTAGGGAATCTTATATCGTGTTATAATTAGGACCCCAAAGTGAAAGTGTCATGTCCCCTGTAGACACCTAAAATCCACTTACGTAGTTTTAATACTTAAATTACACTAACTATCTTCTTTCCCATCATTTGGACAATTGATGACACTTCGTCAAGCAAACACCTCTTCTCCTCTCATTGGGTCAATTAACGACACTTTGCTAATTAACCACGATATTCACTCTCTTTTGGTTAATTGATGACACTTCGTCAATAAACCACCATTTTCCCTCTATTCTCGTTAATTAATTACATTTCGCTAATTAATTAGCCTTCATATCATTCAGGATGTCGATTAACGACCTTTTATTAATTAATGTCCACTTCTACTTGGGTTAATTAATTATTATTAATTAATTACGCTCGCTACTCTAAATCAATAAATCATCGTTTATTGGATCAAATTCCTCTCTTACATCCCCCAAATCATACTAATTTTCCTCTAATTAGCTTTTATAAGCTTACATCTACCTATTAATTAATCACATTTGATTAATTAAAACATCCCTCAACTCCCATGAGTTACTAATGACAAATTAAACTCTTCTAAATCAAACTTACCTTTTCCAAAGCATGTTTATCCATTTCTAATATTGTTTTACCCTTATCCCACATGCACCAAGTTACAAAGCTTTCTCAAATAGGAAGGTTATATAAAGAACCCTCCTCCTTCCTTCTAAAGACATACCACACTTTGAATAAGTGGAATTTATAAGCATTTTGATTTGAGCCATTCTCCATTGTTGGAAATAGCTTCGCCATCTTGCATCCATTCAATCAAATTTGAGTAGTATGGGAAGATCTAAAAATGTCCTTGTAGCCATTTCTTGGTGAGATTCCATCCTCAATTCTTGAGAAAAACAACAATCAAATTTGATTTCTAAATGATCTAACTAGATTCATGTTTAGTTAGCAATCTAAAGAGTAGGAATGGATTCATATATTAGTTTGATTCATTCATGTTTCATGCATTTGAAGAAGTTAGTTTCTATAAGATCTTATCATGATGGTTCTTGTTTGATTAACTTTTCTTTGAAGATATTAGGTGTTATTTTCAATTCACATAGCATAGTTAGTTTTACATGAACACATCCCCCTTTTGAGTTAATCTAATTAGAGGACTCATAACCTATTAATTATTTTGCATAGGCTAAGGGATAACCTATTAATTAATTCCTTTGGCTGGCTATCGAGGCGTGATTCTTACCACCGACAACCTGATGAGAAGAGGATTTATAATTCCTAATAGGTGTCATCTTTGTAACAATGACTCTGAGGATATCAGCCACCTGTTCATACATTGTGAATATGCCACCAGAATTTGGAATTTTGCCCTCTCTAAATTTGAAGCTCTCTGGGTGTTGCCGAAGGATCTTAATCAACTATGGACTCAATAGAACCCACCCTTCAGGCATTGTGTTGTTAAAAGAATCTGGAAGTCGGCTATTCCTCATTTAATCTGGAGGATTTGGAAGGATAGAAATGACATTATTTTCATAAATAAGAAGCAAAACTATAAACTCAATATTGGAAAAATTTCTAATGGCATCAAAGAAAATATTGCTAGATTTAAACCCCCCAAGAACAAGAGATATCCAGAGAATGAAGAATACATCTTATCCAATTGGCAGATTGGAACTATCAACAGTCGAGCAATCCCGGGAATAGCATTGATAGATCTTCGATCAAATGGCATCCTCCTGATTCTAATTGGTATAAGTTGAACTTTGATGGGGCCTCTAAGGGAAACCCTGGGACAGCGGTAGGAGGAGGAGCGATACGGGATCATAAAGGTAATCTGATTGTTGCGTATGCTAGGAAAATGGGAATTCAAACTAATCATTTTTCCGAAGCATTATCTGCACTATGGGGCCTGAGAATTGCCCAGACTCAAAATATTCAGAACCTCATTATTGAAGGGGACTCCCTGAATATCATTAATCTTCTAAAACAGTGCTCTTCTCCTAGTTGGAGCATTAAGGATTTTATTTCAGAGTCCATAAGTATTAGTCATACTTTCAAAAACATCAGGATAATGCATACTTATAGGGAGGGTAATAAATTGGTGGATGTGCTGGCTAATTATGGCATTAATGTTAATCTCACCGTTTGGGATAATAACATCCCTAAACAGCTCCACAACAAGATTCATGCGGATTTCTATACGCAAGAAATACCTAGAGCTGAGTCATGATCTTTGGGTGTGGATCAACATCAATAATACTCTCACACGTGTTGACTTAAAGAATATGATGATGAAAATAATGTCAAATAATCATGCTAGTGTGAAATATATGGGGAACTTCAAGTGGAGTTACATTGATTTGAAAATCACGCATGCGGGATGTACCGCGATGTGAAAAGCCGAATTCATAGCTCCTCGAAACCGAAGACAGTAGTAATGTGATTGTTGATAGGAGCGGGTTATTCCCACATGCGACATCCCGCAGCTCGGATCAGCAAAAACACCGCCGTTCATGGGAAAAGCAACGGCTCTCGTTTCCATTCTTGTGCGGATTACAACAGCAAGAAGCGGACAGGTCTCGGTGCTCACAAGAATTTGGGGATTTGTTGTAATCAGTCAAGCACGAGAGAAGATGGGAGGACCTCCCCCAAATTGAACCAAGTGTGGACCCGGACCGGAAGGACAATATTGAGCTTTGGAGCATTCTCGGCCAAGGATGGCATCACCAACTTCATGGAGAAGGTTCGGGACATGACCAAAGCATTTATGTATGTTTTGCTAAGGAATGGAAGGAGCGGAATGTTGATTATGGGGGCGAAGATCTTGGTCAATGAAGATCTTATTGCTTTGAAGCGACCTGGCCTTAGTTTGGAGGGCTACCGCTTCTTTAACAAAAGGGTTGATAGAGATGTCAAAGAGAGGAGATTTGTGGAAGGATATGAGAAGCTTATATTTGGTACAATGGGCACGCTTGTCACCCCAATTCCTCCACCCTATGATGAGGTTACTCGTATGATGATTCAGTTCATCTCCTTGGAAGGTAGGTTTGTCACTGTTCCTGCTAAACATCTTATCTTTCTCAACCACTTCCGTAGGAATCGTTTGGTTTGTTTTCCACATTACTTGTTGAACTCTCTTGAATGCTCCATTTTGGAGTTTCGTAAGCATACCTGTGGTTCCCTTACACCAAGGGCTTATTTTATTGCTTCATAGATGCTATCTTCTTAAGTACCCTAGTTTTCTTTCCTCTCCTAGCTCGGCTCCCCCTTTGCTTTGGGCTCTGCCTGCCGTCACCTATTTCTCCATCTGCCCCGCCACTCGCTGCTATCACCCCCGCCACTGTTCATGCTTCTCCATCCATTCCCCCACTGTTTCTCCCACCACCCACCTCACCTCTACCTCTAAAAGACCAGATTACTGGGGCCTCCAAAGCTTAACCTTGAAACTCTTCTTTGTGAAGAAGGGGCCTCAGAAATTGAGATTACACATGACCTTTTGAATATTAGCGGTTACTACCCTGGGATGTGCATGTGGAAAGTTCTTCAAAAAGGCCGGATGCCTTAGAGGCTGATATGAAACTCGTCAAGGATGAGGTTAAGAACCTAACTAAGTAGAAAGGCAAGAGTAACAAGGAGGAGGAGGAGGATGTTGATAGCAGCCAATGATTGATGATATCTATAAGAAGCTGACCTCCTTAGACTCCTGTTTAGGGAAGGCCAAAACTCGACATGATTACAACATTGCCGCTTTTAGGGTGATTGAGGAGTTCATTGAGGAACATGTCAAAAGTGTCTCCAACCTCAGTGGTGTTCCGGCTACACTTTGGGGTAACGAAAAGGAAAGCAAAAGGACCATTGAGCAGCTGGATGATACTAATGCTGCCCACATGACAACTTTGGGAATGTTCCACTCCTGGAAGAAAATCAAGACCAACATTGACAAAGCTGCCAAGAAGTAGTTTTAGATGCTTTTCTGTTCTTGTATGTTTTTATGCTATTTTTTTGCGGTAGCTTCTCTTGCTTTTTGCGATAATTTTGTTGTTTTGTCTCGTTTGGGTAGTTGTTCCTGGGATACTTTGAGCTTCATTGTAACACTTGGATTTTGATCCATTCTCTCTAGTTTTCATTCCTATTCCGGCTCCTAGGCCACATTTTGTTCTCAAGGGTATAGTCCCTTTCAAAAACTATTTGCCAATAATAATAAAAAAGTTAGGGAAATGATTTAATAATAATATCTCAAGTGGTCCTAAGTCACTTTGATTTTTATAACATGGTAAAATGACACTTACGTATTATTATTATAAAGGGGGCAAAAATTAATATTTTATTAAAGTGTTCTCAAATATTTTAAGGTTGTAATTGAAAGGACTTTTATAAAAGGAGTAGTTGGGCTCAAAAGGAAGGATATTTATCCATTGTTTATTGAAATTGAACCTTATTTCTAGAGTTTGAGAACTCGTGTTCATCTTCTCACATGAGGAAGAAAACCCTTTGGTGTGTTGAATTAGAGGACGAAACCCCTCTTGTCCATTTGTGGTGATTCCACCCAAGGATCACATTTACGCCAAAAGATTTAAGTTTATTATAGATTCAATATGCTACATTTTCACTATAGTACTTTTATACCCTTTTTTAATTAATTTTGTACCACTGCTATAACGCTTATGTACCACATGTATAATGTATTTATACCATTTCTACAATGACTCTACAAGTTCCCCATCATTATGATTAGTATTTATTTCAATTTGGTATCATTTTATCTTGGTTTGTAGGGAAATATTGACAATGAGAGCATTCAAAATTTGTATGCATATCCATTCATTCATTGATTTATATAAAGGATTTAATTTTTCTATATTTATGTGTATTGCTATTTTATATATTAGTCAAATGTGTGTAGAGATTTTCAATAAAATATTGTCCTTTGAGGTGTAGTCATAACATTAGAATATTGATAAATGTATTCAACATTATGCGTTAGGGTTCCATAGTTTTCAAATTTTTTTAGCACAAAAATAATGCGTGTGTGTCAAATATTTTGTGGAAATTCCAATTAATGGTACATGTTTCCAATTGTTTGTGAATATTTCAATGAATACTTGTAATAGTTACAATTGTTCTTAAGTATAGAAATTAAAGAAAATTGCATAAATTGTTGGTTTATTTTGAAAGGGAATTTATAGAAAGCCATTAGCAGATCGCTAAACACATTATATAGTATCTTTGTGGTACTACTTATTATGTGATATGTTAAAATTCAAATGGAAAATCCTTAATTTCTAGTTATACTTCAGGAGAAACAATTGCTCTTATACAAATAATGATTGGGAAAGAGATCCGTAAGATCATAAGTTGACTAGAGGATAAATATTCCTTCTTAGGAGAGGTCCCATGATTCCTTCTTGTAAAAGATAGACTACAATTCCTTTGTTTATTATAAATGTTGAGCATAATAGAGTTGTTGCTTATATACATTAGCTAGTATGAATTTTCTGCAAACTTTCTATTATCAAATTTCCATGGACCTAACACACTACACTTTTGTGTGATAATAAGATTTTCATCCACATCTCTTGCATCCTAGTGGAAATCCAACACACAAAACACATTAAATTTCACATGCATTATATTTGGAAACTAATACATGACATGGTCATTGATCTTAAGTTCTACCAAACCGATCATCAAGTTGCGTAGACATCTTCGCAAATCCTTTTTCGAGTCAAAATTTATTCAACTTGAATAAATTTTGGGTGTGAATGAATATATCATCAAAGGGGGATAATTTAGTGATTCCTTTATCCTTCCTTGTAATATCCCAAAAGTATGAACTTAAAAATATTTTCAAATTTCATCTTAAGAGTAAGAATAAATCTATCAAAACATTTCACAATACAACATAGGGATTTATTTCATTATGATAGAATTATCATATTTTCCCTTCTAACACTTTACTGATTCAATTCTAAACAACTTATATTTAAGCATGATAGCTTACTATTGTACTCATCTAAACCAATAACATGTCACAACATTCATAAAGATCCTAAAGTTCATTCCCATAAACATAAAATGAATTTAATTTCCATGATTATCAATGTGCACTAACTATCAATATTTGCAAATAGAGAAAAGCAATAAATTTACCCCAATACAACATGTGAGACACATAATTTGGATTTCTCTAAAGCTAATAAAAATCCTAACCTTCAAACCAATAAATATCAAAATAATGAGAATAATAATAAACAAAAATCTTACTTACCCTACATAAAAGGAAATACCGATAAGATTGCTAAAATTCTAAATAAGAAAGACATCGTTACTTCCTTTCTTCCTTCCAATACTTCATCTAATAATCTCAAGTCTGTTAAAGATAAGCTCGAACCTAAGCTCAATAATGGAGCATACATGATTGAATGTGCTTGCGGGAAACCCTATATTGGCGAAACAGGTAGATCTATCAACACAAGAATTAAGGAACATAACAAAGACATTCAATTCAGCAGGGTTCAAAAATCCGCATTAGATGAGCACTCACTAGCTACTAAACACCCCATTTGCATGGATAATATTAAAGTTTTAGCCTCTGAAGACCATTATGTTAAAAGACACTTGAGAGAGGCTATAGAAATTATGCATCATGACAACAACCTCAATAAGATAGTGGTTGTTTATCAACAATATCTGAAACCTTTAATCCACAACCTTAAGCGTGGATGTCTTCTATATTTTTTTCTTAAAGAATCGCTAACCTTTTTTACTTAATGACCACTAGTACCCCCTTTCTCTTTTTGAGGTTTTTGATTGTTTGTTGGCATTTTAAATCCTTTTAGGTTCCTTAAGTTATTTTTAATTACCTTTGTTTTGTTGTTATCCCCCATTTTCTTATTAGCAACTAGCAACTACTAGCCTTCTTTGTTGTGCGACCACTAGTCCATTCTCCTAGTATTGTTAGCCCTCCCTCCTTGCTTCTATTTCTGGAATTTTATTATTATTTTAGCTATGTTCCATGTGTTTGTGTCTATTTATATTTCCCTTTGGCTTAACATCCACTAACCTTCTTGAACTTAGCGACCATTAACCCATCTTAGCTCCTAGTGGCCACTAATTATATTTTTCTTAGTGGCCACTAGCTCGCTTAGCTTTTGTCACCCTTCTTTAATATTTTTGACTTTTTAGAGGTATTTTACTCTTTGATAGTAACATGTTTAGCTTATTTGTTTCTTGTTTTTGATCTCCCCTCTTGCTTACTTAACGATTGTCGTTAACCCCCTTTTGGCTTGATGACTGCTAGTCCATTATGTTTCTCTAGGACACTAGATGCCTTTGATCTAGTTGTCACTAACCCTTAATTTTTTTCGATTACTAATTTCTCTTTTTAATATTTTTCATTTTAGATAATTATGAAGTTTTGTTAAATTTTATTTCATTTTTGTAAAAATGATGAAATTAATTAATTTCAATTTCGTAACTCCTAACATAAAATTAACATATTTGATTATTCTCTTTTGTGAATAAATAAAATTAAATAAATCTATAAGTGGTCAACCCTTTGCATTTTATATATATATATATATATATATATATATATATATATATATATATATATGTTTCGTTATCCTAATCCTATCTCATACCTAATGATGGTTCTGAAGTCGGACCCAAAACATCGGTATTATAAATTGTTATCCGGATATATTTCAAAAATTCCTACTTTTGGAAATCTCAAAAATCTAAACATACATTTAAGTTCCTCACACTTCTCTATTCAAGTGTTCACATTCCTAATCATTAACAAAGAATATCTCAACCGAAAAATGGCCTCTAATAAGGGTGCGAGGCATGTTTACGCCCTAGTGCATCAAATACAAGTAGGAAGAGTTATAAGAAGCAATTTAATGCTAACCCTCTCAGCTAGGTCATCGAGGGTCTAACTATAATTCCTTATACAAACAATAATAAACTCATCCCTTACAAAAATACAAGATTCATTATAGTTATATCAAGAATACTTATTTTTTCTCTTCCTCGAAGGATTCATTCGGAGACCAAAATAACAATCCTTGTTAACCAACATAGACCAGGTTATAGAGTACCCATACATGATTTATGAGCTTAAATTTGTATTATAACATTCCATTAGCGAAACATACAAGAGGGTGACACACCTTCCAAACCAATCATGTAATAGAGCATCACACAAGTAGTAAATTGATCTCTTATATATTAATGAAAGTGAAGCTATAACATGATGAGTACAATATCCCAAAACAACAACACATAAAGGATTATACAAAGCAATATTAAAAACATGAGTATTTCTATCCCTTATACCAGATAAGGAAGACAATACTATCCAAATGAACCATTTTTTACACTCTTGAATGCTCCCAATTAGCTTAGATAGGGAACTAAGTTATTGAGAGAAAAACAATGAGCTATTAAATTCATTGAGATCCATAAAGAAATATCATAATCATCACGAGTTCAAGAAACTAAAAATTAAAAAATCATGCTACAATGTTACAGTACATTGCCCAAAGATAAGTTCAATTATAATGAAATCAAATTTACTTATTCAAGACAATGACAATCATGCTTATTATTAACAACACTAATGCATATGATATCATAGTAATGTAATACCCTTCCTCCCTACATAGATCTCAAGTTTGATAACAAGATACCAAAAGTGTTTATGCTCAACTAGTCACTACTCCAAAGGGAGAAGTTATTCACAAAACCTACTAATGGAATGGTACTCTTTAAGCAACAATGATAATGTCAATGCTTGAAACAAATTATATAGTAGAACCATCTCCCCAACCTCAAAATTATTGTTTTTAGTATGGCGATCATGCCATGCCTTCTCTCACGCTTTCTCGTCTTCTTCGACTCAACCTAGAATGGATCGCCTTTCATATAGCATCATATGTTTGTCAATGCACTCTTTTAATGCTTGTTCATCAGCCAATCCTCTTGCATGTGCAATATGCAGAGATGGTAACATGAATTCCATAGGTAGAAATTCCTCTGCACCAAACACCAATTGAAATTTTGTGGCCTTGTTCAATCATTTATAAGTCGTGTGATATGCCCATAGCACTATAGAGACTTTATCATCCCAGTCCCTCCTTCTAACATCATAAATATTAGTTAATGTGTGGCTTAGTATCTTGTTAAATTCCTCAATAGTTCCATTATCCTGAGGGTGATAGGTCCTAGTTTTTTGATGGGAAACCATAAACTCTACCAATAAGATTATAATATTTTCATTCAAAAAGAGATTACCCCTGTCACTTGTTAAAATCAACGAGTAGACATACCTGTTGATTATATTCTATCGTAAGAACTTGGTTGTTGTAGCCATCATGCAATCCTTAGTAGGTGTTGCTTCCTCCCACCATGTAAGATAATCTATGTGCGTGACAATATAGCGTGAACTTTGCCTTGCGTGCGGCTGGGGAAATAGGGCCCACAAAGTCAATTGCCCATTTTTCAAACAACTCTACACTAAAAATAGGTCTTAGTGGCATTTCATCTTTCTACCATGGCTAACCAAGGTGCTATAAATGGTCACATGCCTTGCAATACTCTATATAATCCTTATAAATCATCTCCCACCAAAGGCCTACTAATAGGATTTTGCGCACCACATTCCTTGCATAGTTTCCTCCCCGTAATGCCACCACGAGATTCTTCCATGATTATAATATGCTTATGTTCCAGCACATAATGACAAAAACCTCATCTTGGCCTAGTTTTTATAGGTCTCTGTTAATCAAATATAGGTTGTGGTGCATATAACTAAATTTTTATTCCCAAAGCCTTCATTCCTTTTGGCACCACACACAGGTCATAAGAAAACAAAAATATCTTCTAAATGAGAGGGAACATGCTGTAATCTGAACAAGCTGTGCATAAAACATTGTGTCCTCAATGCTCTACGTGTCTTCACTTGATTTAGTCTGTGATAGATGGTCGTCCTAATTTCTCTTCCCTTACTTCACTATGACTAAAAATCAAACTCTTGAAACAATAAAATCCATTGGCATATGCGCCCTTATAGAACATGATTTTTCACCAATTAATTGAGCTCCATATGATATGTATAAAAGGTAAATGGAGTAGCCAACAAGTATTTCCTAAATTTATGTAGTGCATAAATCATGGACAATGCTTCGTGCTCCATTGTTGTATAATTTTGATCATCCGGAGTTAACTTTCTCCTCGCGAAACATAGAGGATGATCAATAGTTCCTTTAGAAGGTTGTGCTAACACTGATCCTATTGTCATACCTGATGAATAAACATGCACATGAAATGGATTATCCCAAGAGGGAAAGCGTAAAATGGGCGCAGTAGTGATTTAATACTTTAGCGCATCAAAGGTCATCTGCTGCACCTCTCCCCAATGAAATCTACTCCTATGTTTCAACATCTCTTCCAACATCGTAGAAATCTTGGCATAGCCTTTGATAAATTCCCCCATAATATCCGGTATTCCCTAATAATCCATGCACCTCTTTTTTATTTATCGCTCCCCTAACCCTAAAATAACAAAAAAATTGGAAGGGTCTACTAATTATCCTTCCTTGAATATAATGTGACCTAGTAATGTGCAAAATGGAGTAAAAAAGACACATTTCTTAATGTTATAGAGATACTTAATCAAGTGCACCTTTCAAACATCAATCTAAAATTGTCACAATGGTCCCTTACTAATCCATACATTGTCCAGTCATCTAGGTAAAATTGTAGAAATTTATGGATGAAGTCCGAAAGGCTTGCACCATGACACGTGAAAATACAAAAGGTGCATTCTTAAGACCAACCGGCATAATCATGTAAGAAAAACCTCCCCACTCGGTTGTGAAAGCAGTCTACTCCTGGTCTTCCTTCATGATTCTTACCTGATGATATCTGGAGAATCCATCTATGAAAGAATAGATTTCTCACCCTTCGACACCTTCACAAATCTCTTTAGTAAATGGGGTTAGAAAAGGATCTATCACACATGAAGCATTTAAATATCTGTAATCAACACAAATCCTTATCCTCCCATCCTTCTTTATACTAATCACCATCGGGCTCACCCACTCATATTCTTCAATTGCCTCCATGATGCCAAATTCTATCATCTTAGCAGACCATGGTTCCCAAATCTCGAGACCAAGGCACCTACAGCACCCCTATCCCTTTCCAAGCACCCCTATCTAGTCAGATAGCTCAGATCTATGCTTTCTCGGGATTTTTGTGGTTATTTTCTCCTCATGTTCACCTCGATCTAAACCGTAGCACAATCCCACAACATATTCAAATCAGCTAAGTCTTTTTCTAAACCCTCATTGCACATCGTGGTTTCATATTTTCTAGCTTAGTTTTCTTGGGTGTATTTCAGTATTTTATTGTTCCATTTATTCAGTCATTTTACTACTCCTATAACATTAGATTACACTAGAATAATCTTATTTTAGTTAATAATTTTGGTGAACCCAATTAATCCAACACTTTCTTCTGATTATGTCTTCACCCTATCAAGTCATGGCTCAATCATCTTATCCTACTTTTGCACCTACTAATATCTCTGGTATAGTCACTACTACTGCTGATTTTATGCAAGTGCATACTCAACATCCCCCTCGCTTTGTTACGCCTAAGGTTGATCCTTCCATCAATGTAGTAACTACTCATTGTAATCATCCTCTTATGGCTCCACCCATTTATATTCCTCCACCCATCACTTCGGTGGCTCCTCCTATTGCTTCTAAGGTTTATGACATCATCAAACAACTTAATAATACACTGCTAAGATTTATCTTTATGAATTGTTACATAATGCACCTGACTTTCATCAAACACTAGAAGCATCCCTTTGTGCCATTCATATAGAAAGTGATAACTCTACAGAGTAGCCTTTACACACCTCATATAGTCTCTTCAAAATATGCCACATGCTATATCCTTCACTGATGAGGATCTATTGCCTTTTGCTAAAAGAAATCCATGTACACCCTTTCTCATTACCACCATCATTAGCACCACTTGCATCAAATGAGTACTTATTGATAATGGATCAGCCATCAACCTATGTGCTTATTCTCTTTTAAAACAACTGGGTATTAGTGATAATCTCATTTCTAAGAATTCTACTATCATTTGAGGTTATGACTCTACCACTCACACATGTTTAGGGACTATTTCATTACACATTTGGGTTGGGCCTAAGACTATTCTCATTGACTTCTATGTTATATATGCCTCATTTCAATTCAATCTATTGCTAGGTAGATCATGGATTCACACAATGCAAGAAGTTTCATCTACTATTCACCAATGTGTCAAATTTTTGCATGATGGTTATGAACATACTATTATTGTTGATCCTGAACCATTCAAGTTCTGTCACATAAACCCTTTTACTGGTATGCATATTCCTCCACCGTAACCCATTCCATATGGTAGTATTGACACATATGACATTGGTCAGTCTAGCACCTCGTCGTCTTCATCTACCGCTCCAAATACTCCAACTATTTCTACTCACACTACGATAATTATTTCACCTACCATATCAGCTCCTATCAACACTTCTTCTCCACCTATCAAGGTACCTTCCATTCCTCCACCTAGTGAAATGCCTACCAACATACTTGAGAAAGCTATACAACATGATAATGCTAACACAAATGATTATGAGGATTCTGATGATGAATTTGATGTTGTTGAACTTACTGATGAAGCATTAAGACAACTTAAATTTACTCCTATAGATTTCAAAGTGACTCTAATTTTGAGGACACCTTTGTGGCCAATGGCCCGGTGAATACAAATTTAAGACCCCTCCCTCTACTAATGCTATGATACTTTATCAAGGGTCTTTCAACACTTTAGATGTTGTTTCATCTCCTCCTACATAGTTTTCCACCTCATTTCACATGCACATTATTAATCAACAACTCCTTTTTACATTACATCCCAATCAATCGTACTTGTTCAAACACTATTTTCACACATGAGGGCTTAACTAGGCTTGGCTTGATGCTTAATGAAATCTTACCACCAATTCAATCACCTCATATTTACCATGGTTATTGTCACATTATGGCTGCCTATGGCCTTCGTGTGTTTCATTTGATGGTCTTTGTTACACGTGCCCCTCGCGCTTCTCCATTGACACTTGGGAAATCTTGGCTTGACTATATTGGCGATATTATAGATACCAACCACACTTATCTTACATTTCCTATGCCATTCGAAAATGTCTCCATCGCTAATGACTCATCTCCTACTTAGGCTTAAAATATTTCTCATTATTACTCACATGACTCGTCTACAGTACCCTTAACTGATGAGGAATATGAAATGAGTGCCTACACCCTACATCGTAATGGTTCTTTGTATGACCCACCTCATTCTATTGCTTATCATGTCTCCAATGCTGCTCCAATAAGATTTGATCACAAAATGATGATCTCTTCGATAGTGTCACATGATCATATTCCCCACTACACACTTGGGGGATTACATTCACACCCCCTAGTGACACATGTCTAACACTCGCATCATCATACACCAAAATCTTATCATACACATATTCATCTACATATTAACATCTTCGTTACCAAATGACACACTCTCGTGTTTTGGTTCACACTTGACTGTTGAGGTTATTATATCTACACATGAACCACACACAATGCATATTATTCACTACACATTAGGCGTCACATATCATTACATCATCCTACATAATTTATGTATTTCTCACCACATTATAGGCTATAGACATTGCACATCTTCATACATTTTACACTTTTCATCCTACATTTTTTTCTACATACATCATACACCTTCTACTTATGCTACACCTTAGTTATCACATATTGTGCATCTTTCCTATATAATACACATCATATTACATTCTACACCCTTCACCTTACATTTTACATCTCACATATTACATATAATATGCTACACATCTTAGGTCATCTACACATCTCACATTACATACCATACACTTTACTATGCACATTACGCATTTTGCATATTCTCCTCTACACGTTGCACTCACTACCCGATGATGCACTCTAGTCTCATGGTCCATATTGGAATGTTGAGGGTATACAACACAAATGAACCACATCATGCTCACACATTCATCATTCAATCTTATTTTTCTCATGTGACATTCCTAGGATTAGTGATATACGCTTTAGGCTATAGGGTCACTTCTTCTAGCATCATCACTTTTGCTTGCATCATTTAGTGGTATACACTTTATGATAAAGCACCACTCCTTTATACTCATATTTTTGTGATATACACTTAGGCTATAAAGTCATGCATATTTCATCTCTATGTCACATACCATCACCACATACCCATCACATCACGCTACACACAACACATAGTTTGACCATTTCTGATGAAGCACTATCGTTTATGGTTCATTCTTGACCTCTTTGGGGGAAAACTAAATGAACCTCATTACATACAAATCCATTCACTCAAGGGGGCACATGGCTCCTATCCTCCACACTACATTCCATTCCATCAATCCATAACATACTACATTTTATGGTTGCATTTACTCTTACTTACACTTGCTCTTACATGTTCACTTTACTACACATGTTAGATAGATCTCTTGTATGTCATTATCTTTACCATACACACATGCGTGTTCATGTCCTTTTCTAGTTATGATTGTAAATACAGAGCTTCTACATGCAACACCGATGCTTAACACACTACCTTCTAGGGGCATCCACATTTGTACACTATAGGTGCTATTATTTCATTTTGTACTTAGCACTTTCCATTATCAGGTTATACATGTTTTGACATACTTGTTATTTTTATAACATGCTAACGAGTGCTTCATGTGCAACATTTTTTATGCAAGGATATTTTCTTCCATACTTGTTTGTTATATTGTCTACTATATCTTATTATTTTTCGGGATTTTCCTTTTTGTCTTGTGTGCAAAATTGTTTGTTTATTTCCACTATAGCCTTGAGTGTCTTGCGACACCGTGAGTGGCGTCCCATGTTTGCAACCCACTTTGTGAAGAATACATTATATTTTTGGGTGTTTACATTATCTCGCATATGTTCTAGCTAACACATTGTTTGTTTGGATTACTCTTTTCTTCTACATGCATATTCGTATTTAACAATTATTTTCTAGCCACTTATTTGCATTGTTGGAACATACTGATTAAGTGGTTTGGCCAACCCTTAATTAATATGGGTCCATCACTATTATATAAGTTAAATATTTAATAATATGAAATACTTTTCTATTATTAAATATTCATACCTAGGTAATATACATTAGGTAAGTATTTAATAATGTGAATCATTTATGTTTACATCTATTAAATACACTCACCTAGGTATATGTGTCAACCATTTTAGGTTGAAAAGGTGGGTCCGGAGACATACCCGATCACCTTATATAAAAAGGACTTTAGGTCCTCATTTGATATATTCAGGAAATATATCAAAGGTTTAAAAATCAAGTGATTTAGTTTTACCCTTGGTAAATAGGGTTTCAAAGGAGGAAGTGATATTACTTTGGATGTAAAATAAGTTCTCTCAAGTGAAAGGTTATTTTCAAAGTGGTTTTTACCCTATTAGGGCTTTCCACTATAAATATTGTGTCCCCTATGTTATTTATTTGTTGTAAGTATTTCTTTATTTACTTATGTTATGAAATGTAATGTTTATGTAAATATTTATTGTAACATCATATAATATGTAAGTTTATTAAATCTGTATTTATTAGAATCCTCAAATTCTAACATGGTAATAGAGCGAGGTAAATTAAATAAATTAAGATCAATTTTTTTGTATTTTACCATTATAATAAATTAAGATCAAGAATATACCCAATAATAACTTAAGATTTTAATGGAAAAATATTAAGATGGCCTATATATTGTGATACATTATTAATATATTGCATTGAGAAATTTTTGAAATTAAGAACCATCAACCAAATTCATGGAATTGAATTTCCTACCAACTTCACTAAGCTAGTGACTAAAATATTATTACCATTATAAAGGTCCGTGAAATCTTACATGGAATTATATTAAAGAAAATGTCATAGAATTTGATTTTCATATAATAAATTCTAGCACATTATGATTTGGAAAACCATGAGTAATTACATGATTGGATTGCTTCCACGTGGAGAGGAGAAGGAGATGGGGGCGGTTAACCTCCACTTACTCCTCTTTTATCAAATTTCTTATTTTTTTAATGGAGTTGCTAGTAAAAAAAGAAAATAAAGAGAATAATTTTTCCAGCGAGTTTCACAAAGAGGAAAAAGTGGCACTTTGAAACAAGAAGAAATTATGGGAACATTCGCTGGGAAAGAAAGGTATGAAATGTAATTAAGTTAATTTAATGTGTACTTATGACCAGGAAAGTGAAACTTTAATTAATTAGAAAATATAATTAATACATGGTAAAAGGGGAATTCATAATTTTATAAGGTTGAAGATATGCATTGTAGCATGTATAAATATTTAATTATTTTCGAATTAGAGGTCTCGTGTAGTTGCACTCATGTCCTCCTACACATAGGCATGTTTTTTGTTGGTGGGTTGTATTAAAATATGATTATGGTAGGCACTATGTGTTAGAATGACAATGTGTAAATGCAAGACTTTAAATCTATCACAAGTTGGATATATGTCAATTTGTATGAGCTCCGTTGTGGTTGTTGAACTCGGTCAATTCATTGAGCTTTGTGTTGGTTGGCATGTGTTGATAACATTGATATTTTCGGTAATATCAAAGTGACTTTCCGAGGTGTTCCAATTATATATATAAATTATTATTGTTTTTTCAAAAATATATAAAACTATTGTTTTGTTTTGTTTTTTTGCTTTGTTTTTTGATAGTTTAATAAAAAAATAGAAGCATTGTTCATTTTTGATATGAAAAATCGATCATATATGACATGTTTAAAATTTACCACCTATGAAATGTATTAACAAGTGCTAACATGTCATCTTGTAAAGAAAACTCCATGAGAAGTGTCCACATTTAGTGGATTATGTTTTCAGTGAATACTATGATTATTATTGAATAATTTGATTATTTGTTTTATCTATCAAGTCTTATCTCATTTATAAAGGCTTAGAACATATCATGGGGATGAATATGTTAGCAAAGCATTTGAAATTTTTGTATTGATTGTGGTATTAAAAGGGAATTAAATTATCATCATTCTCCCCAATCTAATGGTGTTACGGGTAACGTAAGAATAAGACTATTTTAGATATGGCTTGCACTATGCTTTATTTTGTTGGTCTTCCCAAATTTCTATGGGCAGAAGCAATGAAAAAAACAATCTACATTCTAAAGAGGGTTCCCACCAAAGTTATTCATCTTTCAACTCCTTTAGAAAAATGGTCAAATAAAAAACCTAATATTTCTCATCTAATATTTTTTAGTAGTCCTACTTTTTATACATTCCTAAAAGAAAAGAAAGAAACTAGACATAACTTATTTTTCTTGTGTTTTCATTAGATATGGAATTAACACTGCAATTCTAAGGATTTATGACCCTGCAAAAAGGGAAGTAACTGAAAAATGTAATGTGGTGGTTTTAGAAAAATGATTTTGTTCATCTGATAATGGTAAAGATGTTCCTAACTCTGTAAATATTTCTAATGATGGTTCTAATTTTGATAATGAGAATATATTAAATGGTCATGATGATGTTTCTTGTGTTAATAATATGGATAAATCCCCTATCTCCTTAGCTAAGAAACCAAAATGGGCTCAATCTATGTTAGAGAGTTCTAACCCTATTGACCTTAGGAAAATGACCAAAAGCCATCATACCTACCATGCATTAATGACCTTGTATGAACCTAATCCACAAAGCTTTGAATAATATTCTCGGGATGAGAAGTGGATCAATGCAATGCATGTTGAATACAATGCCCTAATTCAAAATCAAACTTGGGAGTTGGTTCCACCTCCAGAAAAAAGAAGTATTATAGGGTCTAGGTGGTTATACAAAGTAAAATATAATACAGATGGTAGTATTGAAAAAAATAAATCTATACTTATTGCTAGAGGTTTCACTTAGAAACCTGGTATTAATTATTTTGAGACATTAGCCCCTGTAGCTAAAATGAGTACTGTTATGACCTTATTTGCAATTTCCGCTCAATTTGGGTGGGAAATCCACCAAATGAATGGGAAAAATACTTTTCTCGAATGGTGATTTAAAAGAATAAATTTTCATGTCTCAACCTAAAGGATTTGAAGAAACTGGTAAGGAAAACTATGTTTGTAAATTGAAAAATCCTTGTATGGTTTAAAGCAAACTCCTAGAGCTTGGTATGCAAAAATTAATTCTGTCTTTAAACAGCTTAGAATTTGTTAATTGTTCTTCTGGAAAAGATCTATTCATCAAGCAAGCAGGATCACATATAATCATTGTTTGTATGTATGTTGATGATTTGCTTATGATTGGTGATAATCCTTCTTTAATTTGTAGAATTAAAGAAAAATTGAAACAATACTTTGAAATGACTGATTTAGGTCTCTTACATCATTTTCTTGGCATGGTTGTATTTCAAGATAAACATTCTATTATTGTTTCTCAAGCACAGTATGCAACCAATGTACTGAAAAAGTTTAATATGATTGATTGTAAACCAATTTCTACTCCTATGGAAGTTGGACTGAAAATTGATCCTAAACTTGCATGTGAAAAATTTGATCCTACTTTATATAGGCAGTTAGTTGGTAGTTTGATATATCTAACTATCACCAAACTAGATATTTCCTATGCGAGGAATTGCTTCTAGGTTTATGCAGAACCTTATAAAGATCATTGGAATATTGCAAAAAAAGATTCTTAGATATATTAAAGGTACAATCAATTATAAGTTGCATTATACTAAGAATGAAAATACTAACTTATATGGATTTTGTGATTCTGATCATGCTGGTGATGTATTGGATAGAAAATATACTTCTAGTTATGTGTTTAAATTTGGTGTAGGTGCCATTACTTGGTGCAGCAAAAAGTAGCCAATTGTTTCTATCTCTTCAATAGAAGTGAGTATAGAAGTGCAATAGAAGCTGCAAAAGAGGCTCTATGGCTAAAGAGGTTGTTTGATGAGATAAAGATGAAGGATCCACACGTTTTTCTTTGTTTTGTGAAAACCAAATAACCATAGATCTTGCACATAATCTAGTACAACATCAAAGGATGAAGCACATTGAGATACATATACACTTCATCCGTGAGAAGGTGTTAAGTGGTGAGATAGATCTCAAGTTCGTGCCGATTGAAGAGCAGGTTGCTGATATCTTCACAAAGCCCTTGAGTGCTGCAAAGTTTTGTCACTTTCGTGAAAATCTTAGATTTTGGAGTTGCCATTGAGAGGGGAGTGTGCATGACAATGTCACCTCCTAATGGAACTTGTTTTTTATAAAAAGACTTTCAGGCATTTGTAAAAAATACCTTCGGACAAGTGCAAAAATACCTTCAAACATGTATACCTCCTCAGCTTCTTTTTTTAGAAAGAAGTGTAGAAAGATCTTAAAGGTGGTCTTCAATAAACTCTTTAGTGCTATTGAGTTTACTGGTAAACATCCAGTATAAACATATTATTAAGGAGGTCCTTGGTTATAAAATGCTCCTATATGCTTGGGTTCAATAACCTTTTATGAGAACATGTGAGAATATGTAAAACTCACAAATCATACTTAGCCATTGATCATGGGATGATCTTTGGGATTCCAAATCCTTTTGTACCAAAAGGTAACTTGAGTATGATGAAGGTGTTATAATTCCTTCACCGATATGCTAGCCTAAAACCTTTATGGTTTAAGGATTGTAAATCTGCAGTGTACCATGGGCAAGTAATCTATTGGCATATGTTATCCCACTTAACATTAAGGGGAGTGTTAGAACATAATGATTAAGTGGTCTGCCAACCCTTAATTAATATGGGTCCATCACTATTATATAGGTTAAATATTTAATAATATGAAATACTTTTCTATTATTAAATATTCATACTTAGGTAATATACATTAGGTAAGTATTTAATAATGTGAATCATTTATGTTTACATTTATTAAATACACTCACCTAGGTATATGTGTCAACCATTTTAGGTTGAAAAGGTGGGTCGGGAGACATACGATCACCTTATATAAAAAGGACTTTAGGTCCTCATTTGATATATTCGGGAAATATATCAAAGGTGTAAAAATCAAGTGATTTAGTTTTACCCTTGGTAAATAGGGTTTCAAAGGAGGCAGTGATATTACTGGATGTAAAATAAGTTCTCTGAAGTGAAAGGTTATTTTCAAAGTGGTTTTTAATCTATTGGGGTTTTCCACTATAAATATTGTGTCACATGTGTTATTGATTTGTTTGTAAGTATTTCTTGATTTACTTATATTATGAAATGTAATGTTTATGTAAATATTTATCGTAACATCATATGATACATAAGTTTATTAAATCTGTATTTATTAGAATCCTCAAATTCTAACAATGCCTTGGCATTTACTAAAGACATTCCCTTCCCCCTATAGGGAAGAGTTTCAGTTACGTGGTGGGTCACTCTTTTGGGGCCGCATACTCCTATCTGCGATGTCACATGTGTCCCCAAAGAGGGGGCATCATTTGGGTATACACACTACACAACACAATACTAGTATAGTCCAATTTTCATTTTTGTCCATGACATAGTGGGTTATACAATGAGTGGGTTCAAACCAATCTACGAACTCCATACATCATGGATTTTACAAGGCAGATTGTCCTTAGAATTCTAGGGAGAAGTTATAGGTTGGAGGAACATTAGACTTTCCTCCCTACACTTCTTTGGCAGTGGCGTTAGATCACCCAAAAACCAAGCAAGACAGAGATCTTTTGACAACCCCGAGGGAAGAAGTTATATGTTGGAGAATAACACAACTTTCTCCCCGAAACTTCTTCGGCCAAAGTTGCGTGAGATTTCCCTAAAAACTCACACTTCACGTAAATTTATAGGATATCATTTCTACCCCTTTTTCTTATCATGGATTAGGTGCTCATTTTCCTTTTTCCTTTTGTACTTTTCTATTACGTCTTTTTACTATATATATATATATACACACATACATTTTACACATACATGTGTATTTGACTACTTGATTATCTTCTCTTTCATGCAAGTCCATCCATAAGGGAAGAAAGTAGTCAACAACAACAACACACACACATGATGGGTACATCACACACATGATACTAACCTTGTAGGTACACTACACACACGCCTCTACCCTAGGTTCACTCTCATCACTTTGTATAATTTTGCATCTTTAGTCTCCACGCTCCATCTTTTTTTCACTCCATGTTTTGTCTAGTACTTTGACACATTTGATACATCACTCTACATGGATTATTAGGTACATATCTCTATCTAATTTATGTTACTGAGCTTTCCTCTCACCAAAATAAAGCGGGGTTAAATGTAGACACAAAATCACCAACTTTGAGTCATTATTTAGTCACGGTCTCATACTACTATTCATATGGTTCTTAAGTGAAAAGAGTAATAATTAACCTATGTATTTGGCCATTTTTACATTGTTGTCATATTTTCGATCTTTCTCCTACACTTTTCCAATTTATATTGTCATTCTATGTTTTTACTATTTCGATTGGGAAGCCCGGCTAGAACTAGGGTGCCCAGCGCCTTAGTCCCTTCGAGGCACCTTGATCCTCTTTGCACTTTAGTCTAAACTTTTAGGAACTTCCTAGCCATTTGAGATTTCTATCTTTTTTGTGGTCAACCTTTTTTGGGTTAATTACAAAATTAAAACAAGATAACCATATAAATATAAATTTATGTGACCATAATGAGAGATGAATGACTAAGCATCTACTATCACCATCTAGAGTTGTATCCATCAAAGGCATCTAAAGCTACATTTGTATGCATATAGCTCCATCACAAGACACACAAGGTTGGTTCATTTGTATCACACTTCTTAGGAGGGGATTTTATTGTTTCCATGCACACATTTACTACATTCTATATCTAGTTATTTTCTCGCTACTTCACAAAGTACGACTGACACAAGAGAAACCTAGGCATGATTGCACACACACACACCTAGAATTACATTGGGTAAGAGATGTAGTACAACACTCATGATAAGTCCATCAATTTGGCAGCTAAAGGAAAGTCCAACCCCTTTATATGAATCTTTATTTTTTATTGTTTTCATGCTTTGTCTGGGGTTTTGCAGATGTTTCTTCCATCTCCTATTCACAGTGACATCCAGTGCGGTTTAAGCGACATTAGTGCGACATGAAGCGAACACATGTGAACATCCCACGAAACTCTAGAGGAGTTTTCCTGGCCATTTCCATAGACAATGATTCCCAGGTGATAGACTAGGGCACCCAAGGGTGCCCTATCCCTTTCCAGATGCCCCAATCCAGTTAGATAAATCATATCTGCGCTTTCTCAAGCTTATGTGTGGTCGTTTCCTCCTCGTGTTCACCTAGTCTACACTATGACACGAGTCTGTAACATGTGTGAATCAGCGAAGGCTTTTCTTAACCCTTCTTGCACATTAAGGTTGAACATATTTTCTAGCTTAGTTTACTTGGTTGTATTTCGGTATTTTATTGTTCCATTTATCCATCATTTTATTTCTCCTATAACATTAGATTCCACTAGAATAAACTTAGTTTAGTTAATCAATATTTTAGTGTTTCTACATGCAAGGGATTTGGGTGAGTGAAAATGTTTGGATGCACATCGATGTTATACCATGTTCTTCATCATTCCTCTCATTTTTTTGGATTTGTTTTGGCCATTGAGAAACCCCTACCTTACATATGGATATGTAATGTAGACAATATAAATTAAATGTCAATCACAAACGATAAAATTATAAAATAATGAATTCATTATTTTTCCATTCAAATAATGAATTTTAAGTGTGTACAATCATGGGTTTCACCCAACACTTACAACAAATCTATACAACGAAATATACACCAAAATTTTTCCTCGCTTATAAGATCAATAACATAAGCATCAAATGTTTATTGATCAATATCCTTGATGACTTTGTGTGAAGAGGAAATTACTTTTTGTGGGAAGAGGAAACAGATAGATATAATTTCAATTATTGTAAGTAAAAAAATTATTGATGATATTTTAAAGCCACTCCAGTCATAAATATTTTAAGATGGGAGTTACAAGAAAATTTACTTAGTAAAGACCAATCAAGTAAAGAAAAGGAATAAAATATTTTGTTTCCGTTATCAAGAAACTTGACATTAAAACAATCTATCAACCAAATATATAAATTTAAATAGCATGTTTCTCAAAGATCGTGTGGTGATTATAGTTGATAGTGACATTAAATCAAATACCCTATTACCTCAATCTAAAAATAGTTATATTGAATGCAAATGGGCGCATTGGTAGTGATGAAATCTGCATTAATAATGGTGAAAATTTCCTAACAAAGCATCAAGGTAGTCTTGATAGAAAAATTCATTTTTAATTTGTCATTATCGATTTGATCGGGGATATCAAATGCCCTTCATAGCTTCAAAGTTATGCTAGATTGCTTTCTCACAGTTCATTTCATGTTAATGTGATTTCCTTATTTGGAAGGTCATTTAGGGAGAGGAGCCAATCATCGTGAATCATAATGTGGGAGGTTGTTAGAGCCACTTAACAATCATAATTTTTTTAAAAAAATACCCTTTTGGAGAGCATGATTTTTTTAATATACAGATTTTCTTTCAAAAAATTTGAGTATGTGGAAAATATATTTTTAAGGGATTTAAAATAAGTACTTTTGAATACAAAGGAATTTAAGGCAACCCATTAGTTGTGAATAAAATCACCTTTTATGGGTTGTTTATGTGTCATCATTTCATTGGTTCATTTATTGATGTGACTTGATGTGACTTACTTTATTGGCTAGTTTTTATTTCATTTTTAACTTTAATTCAAATGGTCATTGGCACTTTGTTTCACATAACTACTAACAGTCATTGGGCCATTCACGGTCATTGGCTCCTTTCCCTAAATAATGTCATTAGTTACGTCATTCTATTTTATTTTATACACTCACCATTCCTTACTGATGTGTTTTAATATTTTCTTTTCGAAGTTTAGATTTTCAAAAAAAATGTAGCGTAGAGCTAAAGAGTTTTCTTTATTGTAAATTGGTGGAGTTTTCTTTGTTTAAGTTATATTGAATATATATCATTATTTCAGGTAGCTTATGTATTATTGTCTCTTAAGAAATAAAACACTTCACAACAATAAATAAACACTTAGTTGAATATCAAAATATTATTTTTAATAATAGAGATAATTTAAATGAACAAGATATCAAACATGCAAGAGTCTAAACACCATATTTATGTGGTAAAACCCTAGCTAAGAACTTAGGGAAACATCCATGTTGCAAAATATCAAGATTTATTAACTAAATATGAGCATATTACATGTGACCTTGTTATGGGCTACTTTGGCTCTCCACAAATATAAATACACCTAATTGATAAAATACAATTAGATTCAACCTCCTCCTAAAATTAGAGTGAAAAATACCATTAGGATTTTCCTTTCTAAAATTAGAATTTGGTGGAACCAACATTTAAATTGGTTTTAACATATATAATAATATCCACCTTGATAACAATTCCACTTGATATCTTATACGAGCATCTCATCACCTTTTCTATAAGCCAAGAGAAGCCAAACACCATTTTAGCTTCTCTAATAATACTAGTTTTCTCGAGCATATCACCACGCTTCTCATGGTGTGGACCTTTTCTAGTGCTACATTTCCTTCATCAATTTAACTTGTCTAACAATGATACTTAAATTTAATATGATTTGTCTTATAGTGATAAACTAGATTCTTGGCCTAATAAATAGCACTTTGACTATCACATAATACCTTCATTTTGTATTGATCTCTTCGAAACTCATCCAATAGGACCTTAAACCAATTTGCCTCTTGAAAAGCATCATACATAGCGATATTTTGCCTCAATTGTTGACACACAAGTTTTCTTTTGAAGCTTTGACATCCAACTGATAGGTACACTTGCAAGTATTAAAACATAACTAGAAGTCAATCTTATTTTTTCCAAATTGCCTATAAAATATGAATCAAAATATCCATAAACAGAATCACCACTATTATTGTAGGTAATACAATATCAACTTATGTCTTGCATGTAGTGAAAAAACCACTTCACGACTAACCAATGTTCTCTTCTGTGTTTTCCATATATCTATTGATAACTCCAACTATATGTGAAATGTCAGGGCCTTGTACATACCGAGAATACATTACACTTCCTTCTACACTAACATATAGTACATGAGACATATACTCCTTTTCTCCTTCATCTCTAAGACAAAAACTTGAATAAATTTTGATATGAGAAGAAAAGGGGATTCTTATTGATTTCATATCTTTCATACCAATTTTGGTTAGTTTATTTTCCAAATATCTATGTGGTGATAACCAAAGCTTACCCATTTTCCTATCTCTATATATCTCCATTCCTAAGATTTGTTTTACAGCTCCTAGATCTTTCATATCAAATGTCTTATCTAAATGAGCCTTTATTAAACTGTTGATTTCTACAATGTTTTTTCTTACAACAAGCATATCATCAACATATAATAACAATATAATGAATAAGCCATTGTCCAAAAACTTGCAATAAACATAATGGTCATACTCACTTTTTGAGTAGATAGAATGTTGCTATAAGGAGAAGCCACACAAAGGATGCGCGTGGGGGAACAAGGCACATTTGAAGGCGTGGGAAGATAAGGAAGGAAACGTGCGCCATAACACTTTGGCTAAGGATTTAGCCATTTTTGTGGACAAGGGCTATTTTTGGAGATAACGTGTGGAACACACATAGAGATGAAGACTTGCGCTACATGCAATGGTATTTTGGGAACAAGCGCAAGTAAGTGCCATGCATAGTTTAAGCTAATAATAGGATTTATACTTGGAGTTAACTATAGGACATCTATTGTTAGAGAACTTGCATGTTGTGCATAATATTGTAAAGATGCATGGTTATTATCAACATGTGGCCTGTTTTGAGTAAAGCACATGGGTGGTGAAGGGAAAGTCCCCACCCCTATAAATATGTATTGATTTGCATAGTTTAGTGGGTGGTGAATTATTGTAGAGTTTTTGCTGGTTTTGATGTGCACATGACTCATGGAGATATTTATATAGTGTAAGAAGCTTCTATTTTTTACAATTTTAATGCAATGGAGTATATTGGTTGGATAATGGTATTAGACATAACTAAATCTGTTCTTGTATGGTTAATCTTATCATAGTTATTGTTTAGTTCATTTATTATGATTCTCTAAGATATAAATCTAGATTATGCACTATGGAATGCTTATGTCTAGTTATGAATCTGAATATGTTTGAACATCATCATGCTAACATCCTGTACAAGCAACTCTAAATAGGGACCTTGTGCCTTTGTGTACTTAGAGTGAGCTCTTAACTTAAGTTGAGTGATGTGTGAGTGTGCCTGGGTTATTCATAGTAAATTATAGGCTGCATCATTGGTTCTGTTTCCGATACCTTTTTTTTAGTTGTTTTTAGGATGTTTTGTGATGAAGACATACTGGTTGACCTTATCAAGTGTTGAGGATTTGATAGTAGATATGGAAGAAGAATATGCTTGGAGATTCAACACTGGATTTGAGTTTGATGCGCGTACGTGGGTGGAGCAGAACTTATATGACTATTTATATGAGAGTTTCTTTGTTATCTTTCCAATAGAGTTGTATGAGTGGCTAGTTACTTATGCATCTAAAAGGAATTGGAGGTTTAACACACTTGTATAGACACAGGAAGAATTTCAAACCCTCTATGATGCTAATCTAATTTAGACATGCACTTGTGGAAACTTGGTTCCATTGTGTTTTGAACAGCTTATATTATGGAGTAATAAATTTCCACTTATTCTTTCCCGTAGGTAGCTGAGTTCCATTTTTACGTTATCCTAGGGAGCCTATCTACAAGGAAATCCACCGCGATCAAAATATTGATGGTAACTCGAATTTGGAAGAGAATCCGATGACTAGCTAAACCCCACCACGTGTGGGGGCAAGATCGGAGCAGGTTTGGTGAAGGATGGTGGACCTAGTGACAGAGAGGCAAATAGAAAAAATGTGGCTTAATTATAATGAGGCATGTGAGAGGGAGTTAGCAATACTACAAAATGTATGGCATTGAGGAGAGAGATGGATCGTGAAGGATTTGGAGCTCACACAGAGGACATGGAGCTAGAACATTTGGAACTCCCCCATAAAGGAAAACATGACAGGTAACACTCATCAACCTCTTATGAGAGTGCGCTAGTAGAGACAACATGGGCCTCGGGCGCACATCTGAATCTACCTGAAAACCTATCCCTTGCACTTGGTTTTCCAATTTCTAGTACAACTAGTAGTCAGAAAGCTAGTTTTGGTAGTAAAATATCAGGAGTAAATAAAATAGCAAGTACATCTATGGTCGGGAAGACGTCTTCCTTGTTATTTGGAGGTACCTTTTAGGTGCATCGTCGACGAAGAATTTCAGACTCACCTCTAG
Source organism: Taxus wallichiana var. yunnanensis (assembly GCA_018340775.1). Lineage (NCBI taxonomy): Eukaryota > Viridiplantae > Streptophyta > Pinopsida > Cupressales > Taxaceae > Taxus > Taxus wallichiana. The sequence goes on from CM031236.1 coordinate 173,462,460, forward strand.
GAGTAGTACCACCTCGCATACTGTAGGAGTTAAATTTAGTACCACTATTGGGACACAGGGTAGTACATCCTCTAGTTCATTTCCTGCTACATGTGGAGGATCACAGGGCGCTTGTGGATCTAGTTTTGGTGGATCTGGTGGGTTTAGAGGAAAAGGTAACACAGAGGTTCTAGATCCGGTGGGCATGGTCCTCACCAACCCTAGAATATTTACATGGAGATGTCACTTCATCTTCTAGAGTATAGGGGAATAGAATATATTTTTGAGCATGTGCACATGTGTGAGATACTACTAGGTACGTATAAGGCATCACGACTTTTGAGTGCAAGGCAAGTCAGTTTGAACTCACGCTGCGCAGGATGCACACAAATTTTGTACATGAAGTCCGACCACGATCAAACTTGCATAGATTATATAGCGTTATAGGATGCCTTCCTTAAATAATTTTATATCCCTGAGTTCGAGTAGAAGATTATAAGCACGCTCAAGGATATTAAGTAGGGCACTACTGAGAGTGTTTGGGAATATGATGCATGTTTCAAAATGCTTTTGTATAAACTTTCGTATGATATCCTTGCAATCCAGCATGCACAATGGTTCGTTGGAGGCTTGATCACACCTTTTAGGAGGGTGTTGTCACATAATACATATACAAATCATGCGAAGTTCTTGAAGAAACATTGCATCTTTGAGTCATTCGAAAGTACAAACACTGGAGTGAGCCCATTCCTGGAAGCTCAGATTGCAGCTATATAAAAGTAGTTGGAGAAACTATCGGCCAATTCAGCTCACAAGACGCGCACTGGTATTTTGTGTACAAATTGTGAAGTTAAGGGGCACATTAAGGATAGTTGTCCCCGAAGGTCACAGTATTCATTATTGTGAGATCGCAAGATATGTCATTTAGACCATGATGCAATCCACTTCCCATTGTTACAACATGTGATAAGGAAGAACGTATCTTTCTACTGTAAGATTTTCTATCCACGACTCACAATACCAAAGATTGTAGGTTGATTGATCAGATCCATGATGTCATTGATATTAGTGTATGAAAAAAAGGAGTATCAGATAACTCTAAAGGTAAAATTGAGCACCATGATTGTGATCACACTCAAGGGCGCTACGATTAGAATGAAGGGCACTTTGAAGGAGGTCGTGGTAGAGGTTGAGGATACCATGGTGGATTCAAGGGCCAAGGCCATGGTGGTGGATGAGGTGAGTTTCCTCATGGAACATGTTATATGTGTGGATCTCTTGACCACTACAGGCACAAATTCCCTTAGAATATTACTTGTTCTTTTTGTGGGAAGAATCATAACTATGAGGAGTGCCCAGACTTATATGAGCATCTTAGTAAACAACATAAATAGGAGAACAAGGGCGCATGGATGGTTAGAATACAACATGCCATGGAAAATCAATGGATGCCAAAGTTGGCACTCGGAACTTGAGGTAGTACTTGTGAAAATTACTACATGCACTAAAGCTACGTATGCCGAGAAGCATTGTAAAAAAACTACCTTTACCAGTGGAATAGGTATTACATGCAAGATACCCAAATCCTACACATCAGAAGGAGGTTTATCAGGAAATCATGGAGGTGCTTAGAAATATTCAAGGTGAAATACAATGTTTAAAGGAACAGATCCAAAAGTTGGAACAAAAGAAGGCATCAAAGATGATCCTGTCAGATGTTGATGATTTGAAAGAGGTATGCAAGATGTCATGATATGAGAATATTATTCCATTACTAGGGAATTGATTAAAGGGAAACACTCTGCATGTAGGTATTGAGAATAGAATGAAGATCCCGCATGTTAATCTCCACCCTCATAGCTTGGATTATGACAAGAAGATCACTCGAATGTTGTCATAGATGGGTTGCTTTTGAGCCATATATTGATTGACACAAAGTGCGAAAGTTAATATGCTTACTTTAGATGCATGGGTTTAGATGGTCGACCTCCATTACAACCATCCTCTAATGTACTATTTATGGAAAAGAAAACTAAGGCCACTTCAATAGGAGTTTTGAAGGATGCATCCATTACTATATAAGGGGCCAAGTTCACTGGGAATTTTAGGTTTTAGCGCTTGTAGAAGAAGACAAATTCCTAGCCGTACTTGGGCTGCTTTGGTCTTATGCAAATAATGTTGATCTACGGTTCAACAAGGGGTAAATAAATTTTGAGAAAAAGGATGAATGATTTATTATCCCTTCTGATAGATGGGAAATTTGCACCTTATGTTGAAACTTTGCATGAGGAAGACTTGAACAAAATTTATGTGTGCACCATTCGAGATATGGAAGTACTTGAACCATCTAAGGAAGGAATCCTCTAGTGGGAAGATGCACAATCTATTAGTGATACTACAAGTTTTGCTTGTGATAATTGGGTGCATGGCACCTATGATATGGTTGGGCATGAAGTAAGAAGTGCATCTATGCGAGGAGGATGGCATCGTTGTATTAGGAGGATAAGTAACAACTCTATACTCAGGTACACTAGAGAAGGAGACCCTGAGGTATTCCTATGCACCATGGAAGAATAGTGGGAGGATCAAGTGAACAGAAGAAATATGTCAGTATATACCCTACGTGAGATAGAAACACGCTAGTGGATGGTTCACATGGATAATCTCGTAGAATGGAATGACGTGAGAATTGCTCTAGCAACCTCGGTTTATCGTGAATAATGCACCTACTCAAATATGCACATATCATGGTAATCATCCTATTCATCATCACCTTTAGTAGTGTGAGAGACTCTATACAATAGGGAAGGAAGCTTTTCCACCTTTGTTGTGGGTGCACAAACTTTATTTTACTTTACATTGCACAAGCAAGCACGCACTTGGTATGTTTATGCGAACCGCATAGGGAGATTGAAATTGGAAAGACTTGACTGCAGGAATGATCCATACTTTTTACTATTTCTCCACTAAATCTTCGGTGAAAGAGGCATTTTGAGTTATGGAGTGCTTGACTATGGGAGATAGTGCAAAGGTTAAAGAAATCATTCAGGATTTATTTGGTGAGGCGTAACCAAGAGCGTGTTTTGATGAAGTAGATGAGACCGATGTCGAACTACTTGAGTGTGATTTCCTTGAGAAGGAGAAAGGAAATATGGTCTACATGGTGGATGATGAAAAAGTAGAAAATTTTGACATAGATAATTCAGCTAGTACGCATGAGATTTTAGACAAAGTCAGAGATAAGAAGGCGCACGCCTATCATGAACCTATGAAGACCAAGAAAGTGAACATTGGGATGAATATTGAACCTAAGGAGGCCATAATTGGAGATTATTGCTATGTTTATGAAGTGGCTAAGATAATTGAGTTACTACGCAATTTATAGGACTTATTTCCTAAGGGATACCATGAATTAAAGGGAGTGCATGAGTCTTTGTGTGAGATGAGGATTAAACTAAAATAAGGTGCATGCCCAGTCAGGAAGAGACCTTATAGCATGAACCCTAACCTGCACGTAAAATTTAAGGAAGAAATTGACAATATGTTGAAATATGGCATCATTAAGCCCCTAGAAGAATCTGAATGGGTTAGCCACATGGTAATTAGTATAAAGAAACATGGCGCGATTAGGATTTTTGTGGACTACAGGAGCTGAATTTTGCATATGTGATTAATCCTTTCCCTACACCTTTCACCGAGGAAGTATTAGAAGGCATTGCAGGCACAAAATTTACTCTTTTACAGATGGATTCTCTGGGTATCATCAGGTAAGAATTACAAAGGAGGATCAAGAGAAGACAAATTTCACCACTGAATGGGGAAGTTTTGCATACACAGTGATGCCTTTTGGAATGAAGAATGCACTGCCGCAGTATTTTCGTATCATTGTGGTCCAAACATTCTAGAATTTTATTCACAAGTTCTTGCAAGTTTACTTGGATGATTGACAAAGATATAGGATTGTCAAGGATCATTGTGACAACTTTTGATTAATGTTTGAGAGGTGCAAGATAGTTAAGAATCTCCTTAAACATCAAGAAGTGCATATTTGTTACACCTTTTAGAACTCTGCTAGGGCATATCATCTGCAAGGAGGGTTTGTTAGTAGATCCAACCAAGGTTGCAGTTATCTTAGGCCTGGAGGAACCTACCACGATGAGTGGGGTGCATGGATTTCTGGGCCACACAGGTATTAAAAACATTTATCAAAGGATATGCTAAGATTGTCGTGCCCTTAGAGGAGTTATTAAAAGGTAAAGGGACATTCTATTGGGGAGAACCACAACAACTGCGCATTTGAAGTGTTAAAGGAGAGGCTTACTATGATGCCTATTCTACACTTTCCCTCATGGAACCAACCTTTTCACGTACATGTGGATGCCTCTGGCATGGCCATTGGCGTAGTATTAGCTCAGCCTAGAGAAGGTATTATAGATCATCCTATCTATTTTTCTAGTAGAAATTTGACTCCTGTAGAACAAAATTATACAACTACAGAGTGTGAGGCCTTGTCGATGATCTACGCATTGCATAAATTTAGAAAGTACTTTCTAGCAACACCTTTTGTTTTATACAGATCACATGGCATTGAAATACTTGGTAAATAAGCCCATTTTACAGGGGCACATATGTCGATGGGTTCTCTTATTCCAAGAGTTTGATTTTACAATTGTAGTAATTCCAAGAAAAAGCAATTTTGGACTCGACCACTTATCAATAATTCAATCAGGAGAGGATGCACGAGACAATTGAAGATACAATGCCAAATGCACAGTTGTATAGGTTAAACCACACACCTTCTAATTGAGGATATTGTTGTCTTTATACACACAGGTATGGCACCAAAAGGAATGAAAGCCTTGAAAAATAAACAACTTACAATTCACATTGCACATTTCATGTTGATTAGTGGTGACCTATAAAAACTAGGATGAGATGAAGTATTATGGTAGTGTGTACTGGAGCATGAGTGCACAAAAATCATGGAGGAGGCTCATGGCGGTATTATAGGTGGACATTATGCAGGTGACACCACCGCAGCAAGATTCTACTCATTGGTTTATGGTGGGAAACCTTGTACAAGGATTACAAGGAGTATTGTAAGGTGTGTGATCATTATCACCGCCTTGGAAAACTTGGGCAGATGGATGAAATGCCTTTTAGGTCAATTAATAGTGTAGAACCTTTTGAAAAATGGGCAATAGAATTTTTGGGTCCTATTTCCCACCACACGTAGAACTAGATAACGCTACATCATTACTTGTAAAGATTATCTTACAAGGTGGGAAGCAAAAACACCTACAAAGGATTTCACAATGGCTATAGTAGAAAGGTTCTTATGGGAAAATATTCTTACTCGGAATGGATGTCCGTTGAGTTTTACAAGTGATAGGGGAACACATTTCTTTAATAATACAATCGGGATTTTATTAGATGAATTTATGCTCGTGCACCACAAAACCACATCCTATAACCCTCAAGAAAATGAAACTGCTGAGGCCTTTAACAAGATATTGAGCCATACCTTGAAAACAAATTGTGATGTTGGAAGAAAAGATTGGGATGATAAAGTTTCTATTGTAGATCATGGGCATACAAAACAACCTAAAAAAGTTGTAATAAGGCCACACCCTTTCGGTTGATGTTTGGCACAGAAGTATTTCTTCCAATATAATTTTTGTCACCTTCCTTGTGTATTATGCACACGGGATGTCTAGCTGATGAGAAAGCATTAGAAGAAATAATTTACAAGTTAATACAAATGTATGAGAGGCGCACCATAGCATGATGGAGTCAAAAGCAGGAAAGGCCGATAGAAGGTATGGCATGACCGACACATCAAGGAAAAGAAGCTTGAGGTTGGGAAGATGGAACTTCTTTATGATTCAAAGTTTTTGTGCCACCTAGGAAAGCTTAAGGTACATTGGTTGTGACCATATGTTATCACTCACATACTTGAATTAGGCTCTTGCTAGTTAGAGGCATGTGATGGAACACGGCTACCCTTACATTTCAACGGGAGTAGTAGGATGAATCCCTACTATAAATAAGCCTTATTGGTGTTTGTAATAAGGTAGTATTTCAATTTAGTATAGATTTCCCTTACTGTATTTCATTTAATGTGTTTCCTTCTTTGTCGCTATTCTTTGTCAATTTAGTTCTGTGTTTTGTGTAATAAGCACATTTTCGCGCAAGAATATGATTACAATTTGAAGTGTTTTTATGCACAGAGGACTACACATACCCTTAATGTGGGGTGGTTTTCATTCAAAAATGGGTACATATAAGAAAATACTACAATAGGTGATTTCTATTTATTAAAAAGTGCGTATAGTTTGGAAAGACCTCTTAGAAATAAAATTACTCATAAAGAAGACTATAGCTAGAAATGAATAAATGAGCAAGATAACACGAGGTAAGATGCAGCCGTAAAAAATATTAGAGGAAGACATAGTGGTGAGATACTTTGGCGCATGGAAGTGCATAGAAGGAGGCCTGTAGTCGAAGGTCTCAAGGCGCGCTAGAAATTTATAGTTGTGGCACGTAGGTGTATCGCGCGGAAATTAAGAAAATGGTCAATGAAAGGATCGGTGGTAGGTAAAGGAGGAGTAAATGTGATAACTGATCATAACTCTATCTAAAGATGTGATGCGGGTTCATTTTTACGTTTGCGATCACAAGTATTCGAGCGAGCTAGTTGTGACCAAACGAAACGAAACGTATTGAGGTGAAGAGAGATGTGAAACTAGGAAAGGAGAGTAGATTTGTTCACGCACTTAGAATGTTTCCCCATTTGAGAAGGATTTGAGTGAAGCAAAAGCATTGAGAAGGAGCTAGGGCACACGGTTTTGAGCTAGGGCACGTGCTTTTAAGCTAGTGCACTGGGGTTGCTCGATAGAGGAAAAGGTGAAAATTTTATCATGGCACCTAGGAAAGTACTGGACCAAGAAAAAAAGGGGAAGAAGAAGGTGGAAATTGAGGTCAAGGATTCTCGATGGGATTGGGATTCCCAAGTTTACAGATGCAATGTGTGTGACTAAAAACATCGCACCACCGAGAATAAGGAGGTATCGATGCATTTCTAAATTAAAAACCAACAAGAAAACCATTGATGGCATATCGGTGTATGATGATGTTGGAGATAAATTCCTTAAGAAGTAAGGGGTATACCAGTTGTACGAGCTCCCGTACTTTGGAAAACCAGAGAATCTATACCGGTGGGTAATGAGCAGATTCCATGAGGAATTCTTCTACTTTTTTGGGCAGCGGATGAGGATAACATTGCCCTTAATTATTATGGTGACCGGTTAAAGTGCACATCGACAGAGGTTAGTAGTGATCTAACTGATAAGGAAGATTTCATGGCCACCAACAAGGATTTGGGATATATGAAGGGTTCATGTGAAATGGATATCAGAATGATGAGGAAGTACCCTGTGATACAGGTAGCCACACATTTACTCACCAAGCTGAATGATCAGGAAAGGTGGTCACAAGTGAACACCATGTGGCTACACGTTGCTAAGAAGATTTCACAAGGAGAAGTTTACAACTTAGTTGGGTACATAGTAGATACAATTGTTGAGGAAGCACGCATAGGTGAGAAGATAATTTTTGGTGCTATCTTGTTATCACTTGTGTTTGTAGAAATTGGAGTGCCCGATGGGCCAAATAACAAAATCTGGGAATACCCCATGGAAAATAAGTCCCTCACAGAGAGGTTTGAAAAGTATTTGTGTGAAGGATCAATGAGTGGTCCATTCAAGAAAAGGGCGGAGTTATGGTATGACCAAATTCATGGCCTTTGAGGAGGAATGATGCATTCCAAAGGAGCTACCCTCAATGGTGGGAAAGGTCATGCAGTTCATGGTATATCAATGTTTTTTCATCGCGCAGTTCACGACGAAGGATGGGACATGGAGTCCTTAGTGTAATATACCGTATGCCTTCACAACACAATTCTTCCAAGAAGCAAGTGTATAGGTTTTCTCGACGTGTTCGTTAAGCTACAATGCAGAGAAGTTAGACAGCTGACTACCATACTTTAAGGAAAACTTATATTTATCTAGGTCAATCTGCCTACATTGAGAAAATTATTTCGATGTCATAAGTATGAAGCCAGTGAGTTTTTCCATTGGGTATAGTGGGGATGCGCTTATCTACCTCAATCTTAAGCCTAATATTGAAAAGGGAGAGTATGTAGAGAATGAGTTCATGCTCTCGTGCCCACTTAAAGGCAAGCATACAATTGAAAAAATTTCAGCTCCAAAGCCTACCTTGACCTTAGAGGAAGATGAGTTGATGAAAGATGACCAGTCTCTCAATATATGTGTGGTGCTAGACACCATAATAAAGATCAGAAATATGGTAGAGGACAATGAAGTTCTGAGGGAAATGAAGGATGAAACACTAGGGTGCACAGAAAGGTTAGCACCATGAAATAAAAAATGCAAGGCCCTCGCAACAGCCCATGATCTGTATAAGGATAGAATTGATGAGATTGGGAAGCTCATAGTAAAGAATATGGTTATCATGGAGGGAATTCTATCAGGTGCGGCCAATGTTTTCCGGGTGCTACAAAATGAGAAAGAGAAGATCACTCAGGATGAATTGGATGCCATAGCTACCGATATTCCGGAGAAAAAAAGGGAACATGCTAAGTGACTGACAGACCTTAGAGGCTGAAATAAAAACTGAATATCCAGAGTTAATCCTTCCATTTTAAGAAGAGGGTGCTACAAATTAAAAATTCATTCTTTTGGACGCTTTTCATTCATTCTTTCATTACTTATTATTTAGTATTGGAGGCATCGTAAATAAATCCCATTTTCGGGGTGGTAATGTACTTTAGTTTTGGGTAATGTTGAGAAGAAAAAGTGTTTCTCTAAGGAGAAGACACACAAAGGATGCGCGTGCAGGAATAAGACACATTTGAAGGTGTAGGAATTTTGGGAAGGAAACGCTCGACATAACACTTTGGATCAAGACTTAGCCATTTTTGTGGATAAGGCTATTTTTGAGATAACATGTGGAGCACACATAGAGATGAAGACTTACACCACATGTAATGGTATTTTGGGAACAAGAGAAAAGCGCCATGCATAGTTTAAGCTAATAATAGGATTTCTACTTAGAGTTAAGTATAGGACGTCTATTGTTAGAGAACTTGCATGATGTGCATATTATTGTAAAGGTGCATGAATATTATTAGCATGCGATCTATTTTGAGAAGTGTATGGGTGGTGAAGGGAAAATCCCCACCCCTATAAATATTTATTAACTTGCGTAGTTTAGTAGGTGGTGAATTATCAGTAGAGTTGTGCTACTTTTGGTTTGATGCGCACATGAATCATGGAGATACTAATATAGTGTAAGAATCTTATGGGTTTTACAATGTTTAATACAATGGATTATATTAGTTGGATAATGGTACTAGACATAATTGAATCTGGATCTTGTGTGGTTAATGTTATCATAGTTATTTTTTAGCTCATTTATTATGATTCTCTAAGATATAAATCTAGATTATGCATTGTGGAATTCTTATGCCTAGTTATGAATCTAAATATGTTTGAACATCATCATGCTAACATCCTATACAAAAAAATCTAAAGAGGGACTTGGTGCCTTTGTGTGCTTTGGGTGAGTGCCCACTTAGGGTCGAGTGATGTGATATCGCACTGGCTATTCATAGTAAATTCTAGGCTGCATCATTGGTCCCGACACCTAGAATTTACTATGAATAACGTAGGTGCACTAAAAATCACTCACCCTAAGTTGAATGCTCACTGAACCACGCAAAGGCACTAGGTCCCTATTTAGAGTGGTTTGTATAGGATGTTATCATGATGATGTTAAAACATATTCGATTCATAACTAGGCATAAGCATTCCACATTACATAATCAAGATTTCTATCTTAGAGAATCATAATAAATGAGCTAAATAATAACTATGATAATCTTAACCATAGAAGAGCCAAATTCAATTATGTCTAATACCATTATCCAACCAATATACTCCATTGCATTAAACATTGTAAAACAAAGAAGATCCTTACACTATATCAAGATCTCTATGGGTCATGTGCACATCAAAACCAGAGCACAAATCTACAATAACTCACCACCTACTATACTACGTAAGTCAAAACATATTTATAAGGGTGGGGACTTTCCCTTCACCACCCATGCGCTTCTCAAAATAGGTCACATGCTGATAATAGACATGTGCCTTTACAATAGTATGCACAACATACAAGTGCTCTAATAATAGATGTACTATAGTTAACAACAAGTAAAAATCCTATTATTAGTTTAAACTATGCATGGCACTTAGTTTCGCTATTAACAAAATACCATTGCATGTAGCGCAAGTATTCATCTCTATGTGTGCTCCGCACGTTATCTCTAAAAATAGCCCTTATCCACAAAAATGGCTAAGTCCTGAGCCAAAGTGTTTTAGCGCACGTTTCCTTCCCTATCTTCCCGCGCCTTCAAATGCACCTTGTTCCCACGTGCGCATCCTTTGTGTGTTTTATCCTTAGAACAACATTTTTCTGCTCAACATTAGCCCACACTAAATTCCATTTCCACCCGAAATGGAATTATTTCTAATGCCTCCAATAATAAAGAATAAGTAATGAAATAATAAATGAAACAATATATAAAAGAATGAATTTTTACTCTGCAGCACCCTCTTCTTCAATTGGAAGGATTAACTCGGATATTCAATTTTTTATTTCATCCTCCAAGGTCTCTATTCACTTAGCGCGTTCCTTGTTTTCTCTAGAATATCGAAAGTGGTCATGGCATCAAATTCATCACGAGTTATCTTATATTTCTCATTTTGTATCAATCGGACAAAATTGGCCATACTTGAAAGCATTCCCTCCATGAGATCCATCTTCTGTTGCTATGAGCTTCCTAATCTTATCAATTCTATCCTTGTGTGGATACTGGGCTACTACAAGGGCCTCAAGTTTTTGTTTCACCAAGACTAACCTTTAACGTGCGCCCTAGTGTTTCATCCTTCATTTACCTTAGAACTTTGTTGTCATCTAGCATAGTTTTGATCATTATTATGGCATCTAGCGCAACACATATATTGAGAGCTTGGCTGGTTTTCTTCATGTCATCTTCCTCTAAGGTTGAGGTAGGATTTGGATCTTTCACATTTTCAACTGTATGCTTGTCTTTAGGTGGGCCTGGGATCATGAAATCATTCTCCACATACTTTCCCTTTTCCATCTTAGGCTTAATCTAGACATAGATAAGCGCACCCGCACTTTCCCCAATAGCCAAACTCACTAGCTTCATACTTATGAAATAAAAATAAGCCTCTCAATTTAGGTAGATTGACCTAGATAAACATAAGTTTTCCTTAAATTATGGTAGTCATAGTCTACCTTGTCTCGTGTTGTAACTTAATCGATGCGCATTAGAAAACTTTTGCACTTCTTCCCCGAAGAATCACACTATGAAGGTGTATGGTATCTTGCACCAAGAACTCCATGTCCCATCCTTCATCACAAACCACACAATGCAACAATGTTGATATACCATGAAATGCACGACCTTGCCCACCAATAAGGGTAGCTCCTTTGGGATGCGTTATTCCTACTCAAGGCCATGTGAAGTCACCATACCATAACTCCACCCTCTTCTTGAATGGACCACTCATTGATCCTTCACCCAAATACTTTTAAAACCTCTCAATGAGGGACTTCTTTTCCATGGGTTATTCCCATATTTTATTATTTGGTTCATTGGGCACTCCAATTTCTACAAACACAAGTGATAACAGGATAGTGCCAAAACTTATCTTCTCACCTATGCACGCTTCCTCAACAATTGTATCTGCTATGTACCCAACTAAGTTGTAAAATTCTCATGAAATCTTCTTAGCAACATGTAGCCACATGGTGTTCACTTGTGACCACCTTTCCTAATCATTCAACTTGGTGAGTAAATGTGCGGCGCCTATATCATAGGGTACTTCCTCAGCTTGTAGATATCCATTCCATGTGGACCCTTCATATATCCCAACTCCTTGCTAGTGGCCATGACAACTGCCTTATCAGTTAGATCACTATGAACCTCTATCCCTGTGCACTTTAAACCTATCACCATAGCAATTAAGGGTGTTGTAATCCTCGCCTATCGCCCAAAAAAGTAGAAGAAGTAATCATGGACTTTGTTCATCAACCACCAATATAGATTCTCTAGTTTTCCAAAGTACGGGAGCTCATATAGCTAGTATACCCTTACCTTCTTCAATAACGTCTCTCTGACATCATCATACACTAGCATGTCATCAACCATTCACTTGTTATTTTTTCTATTCAACAATGTGTCCAGGACTCCTTATTCTTAGTGGGTGTGATGTTTGTAGTCACACACCTTGCATCTGTGGACATGGGAATCCCAATGCCACCTGATAATTACTTCTTTTGATATCGCATTTCCAAAAAATTACTCTCGGGAGCATCCTTGACCTTAGTTTCCACCTTCTTGTTCCCCTTTGTTCTTGCTCCATATGTTTTCCTCGGTGCCATGATAAAATTTGTGTCTTTTTCCTCTATTGAGAAAGATCCCATGCCCTAGCTTGAAACCGTGTGCCCTAGATCCTTCTCAACACTTCGATTCGCTCAAACCCTTCTCATATGGAGACACAAGATAATTCTGTACAAAAATATTCTCTCGCTCACCGGTTTAACAACTCTTTACACCTCAACGTGTTTCGCTTAGTTTGGTTGTAACTATATCGCTCGAATACTTGTGATCGCAAAGGTAAAAATGAACCTGAATCATTTCTTTATATAGAGTTATGAAAAGTCATCACATTTATTGCTCCTTTACCTACCAATGATCCTCTCATTAATTGACCATTTTCCCAATTTCCGCATGATACACCTACACACCACAACTATAACCTTCTAGCACGCCTTCCTACCTTTTGGCTATAGACCTCCTTCTACACGCTTCCATGTACTGAATTACCTCACCACTATGCCTTCCTCTAGTAGTTTTTACGGCCACAACTTACCTCATATTATACTATTCATTCATTCATTTCCAGCTATGGTCTTCTTTAGGAGCAATTTTCTTTCTAGCAACACCTTTCCATACTATCTACACTTTTTAATCAAGAAAATCACCTGTAATAGTATTTTCTTATGTGTACCTATTTTTGAATGACAACCACCCCACACCAAGGGTATGTGTAGTCTTCTCAGGCATAAAAATGCTTAAAATTATAATCATCTTCTAGTGCATAAGAGTGCTTATTAAAAAAACACACAACTAAATTGAAAAAGCATAGTGACGAAGAAGGAAACACATTAAATGAAATACAGTAAGGGAAATCTATACTAAATGAAAATACTACCTTATTAAAAACACCAAGAAGGATTATTTATAGTAGGGATTCAGCCTACTCCCATTGAAGTAACCAAGTAATCATGTTCCATCAAGTGCCTCTAACTGGAAAGCACCTAATTCAAGTATGTGAGTGATAACATATGGTCCCAACCAATGCACCTTAAGCTTTCCCGGTGGTGCATAAACTTTGAATCATAAAGAAGTACCATCTTCCTAACCTCAAGCTTCTTGTCCTTGATGTGTCTATCATGTCATGCCTTCTATCTGGCCTTTTCCTACTTCTGACTCCAACATGCTATGGTGTGCCTCTCATCCAGATTGTATTAACTTGTCAATTATTTCTTCCAATACTTTCTCATTAGCTAGATCACTGCACATGCATTACATAAAGAAGGTAACATAAATTCTATTGGAAGAATCGTCATACTCAAACACCAGCTAAAAGGGTGTGGCCTTATTCAACCTTTTATAGGTTGTTTTGTATGCCCGCGTACAAAAAAATTTATCATCCCAATCTTTCCTTCCAACATCAAAAATTTTGGTCAAGGTCCGCTCAATATCTTGTTGAAGGCCTCAACAATGCCATTTTCTTGAGGGTGATAGGGTGTGGTTTTGTGGTGCGCGACCATAAATTCATCCAATAATATCCTGATTATCTCATTCAAGAAATGTGTGCCCCTATCACTTATCAAACTCAATGGACATCCATACCAAGTAAGAATATTTTCCCTTAAGAACCTTTCTCTGTGGTAGTCGTTGTGTAATCCTTTATAGGTGTTGCTTCTTCCCACCTTGTAAGATAATATGTTCAAGTGATGATGTAGCACAATCCATTTCTACATGTGGCTGGGGAAATAGGACCCACAAATTCTATTTCCCATTTTTCAAATGGTTCTTTACTCGGTAATAGGCCTCAAAGGTATTTCATCCATTTGCCCAGTTTTCCAAGACATCGACAATGATCACGCACCTTAAAATACTCCTCGCAATCCTTGTACAAGGTTTCTAACCATAAACTAGTGAGTATAATCTTACGCGTGGTGGCGTCACCGCATAGTGTTGACCTGCAATACCGCCATGAGCCTCTTCCATGATTGACGTGCACTCATGCTCCAATACACATTTTTCACCAAAGGTGTAATACTTCATCTTGTCTTAGTTTGTATAGGTCCCCACCGATCAATATGAAAGGTGTGACGTGAATTGTATTTTTTTCTTTTCCAAGGCTTTCATTCCTTCTAGTGCCATATTTATGCATAAAAATAAAACAATATCCTCCAAATCAAGGCGTGTGATTTAACCTATAAAATTGTGCATCCGCATCAGATCTTTAATTGTCTGCGTGTCCTCTCCTAATTGAACTCTTGATAAGTGGTTAGGGTCAGAATTTCTTTTTCCTGGCTTTACTATGACTATAAAATCAAACTCTTGGAATAAGAGAACCCATCGTCATATGTGCCCTTGTAAAATGGGCTTATTTACCAAGTATTTCAATGCCATGTGATCTGTATAAAACACAAAAGGTGTTGCTAGCAAGTACTGTCTAAACTTATGCAGCATGTAGATCATCAACAAGGCCTCGCGCTCTGTAGTTGTATAATTCTATTCTACAGGAGTCAACTTTCTACTAGAAAAACAGATAGTATGATCTATAATACCTTATTTAGGTTGAGCTAATACTTGCACCAATGGCCATGCTAGAGGCATCCACATGTACATGAAAATGTTGGTTCTATGAGGGAAAGAGCAGAATAAACGATGTATTAAGCCTCTCCTTCAACACTTCAAATGCATGTTGTTGTGGTTCTCCATAATAGAATGTCCCTTTACCTTTTAATAACTCCTCAAAGGGCATGAAAATCTTATCATATGCTTTGATAAATTTTATGTAACACTATTTCTCGCCCAAGAATCTATGCACCCCACTCTAACCGGTAGGTTCCTCTAGGCCTAAGATAACTGCAACCTTGGCTGGATCTACTAACAAACCCTCCTCGTAAATGATATGCCTTAGTAGAGTTCCAAACAGTGTAGAAAATACTCACTTCTTGATGTTTAAGAAGATACTTAACTATCTACACCTCTCAAACATTAATCACAAGTTGTTATAATGATCCTTGACAAGCCCATATATTGTCCAATCATCCAAGTAAACCTGCAAGAACTTGTGTATAAAATCCTAGAATGCTTGGAGCAACATTCTGTATGGTCAACATCACTCAGAAAATTATGGCTCGTCATGAAAGAATCAAAATTCTTGTACCATTGCATGACCGATCAAGCTTTGACATATAATGATTTCTTGAGCTTGCAAATAAATCCTTTTTTTATTCACACACACACACACACACACACACACACACACACACACACACACACACACACACACACACACACACACACACACACACACACACACACACACACACACACACACACACACACACACACACACACACACGCATGCACGCACGCACGCACGCACGCATATTCTCCATGTAATAATTTTGTTTTAAATATCATGTAGCTTTTTCTTCTAAGATCTAGGAACTTCTCATGAAAATGCTACTAATTCTTTGTTAATGTTCTTTGTCCAGTCATTTGGGCTTAATCGTAACAATATTCTTACCCCTTTGAAAACTCTTCTTCCTCGATAGAACCAAATGAGTGGATATTGGTCATAAAATGAAAATATTCTTGCAATATGATGCTACTGGAGCTTGAGGTATGGGGATCATGATATTTTTATTATGGAAGATATTAGCGGCTACATAAACTAGGTTATTGTTACAAAATATAATATTTTTATTTAATTATCTTACTTTATTTTTGGTTGAAAGCTATCAGATGGGTGTTACCCTTGTGGTATCTTGGTTTTTCACCTTAAATGTGGATTTTATTTTGCAGGGGTTATGCAAATTCATTGTAAAATCTTTCATATTTTTTAATAAATGAATGAGGAACCCATTAACCATAGTTTTACTTGATAAAGTAAAATACCTATAAGATATGTGGCTTTGTGATAGTTTTTTCTAACAATAGTAGAACTAGTGCGATAAAAGGATTCATGGTCTTCCTTATGAATCATTTCTCTTTTTTAGATTTTCTTCTCATCTCCTCATTCTCTTGAGGAAGTAATATGTATACAAATTAATTTATAAATTTAATCTTTGCACAAAATCGACATGGTGTGCACTATATCACAAGGGATGCAATCTTGCTAGTAATTTTGTCACTATTACTTCAATATACTCTACCAATAATTTTTTCACCTCTTGTAGAAGCTCTACTTCAAGTTCCCTTTCTTCTCTAGGTTATAATAGATAATAAAGTGTTCCTACATTCTATTTTTAGTTTTTATAACTCATTGCAATAAAATATTTTTGATAATCCCTTTCATCTTTCCAAGAGTTTAAAATATGTTTCCTCCCTTCATGGTGTAATTCATAAATGTTATATTTTTCATGATGAATTAATTTTTAGTTATATTTCTAGGGTCTAACAAAAAAATGAAAAACATTCATCGCACCATATCACATAACACTTTGTAAATTCATTAAGGTCAAATTTGAAAGTAAGGATAAAATATTTATTTACAAGCACACTATGATCATATTTCAAAGAGGAAAAATTATAAGAATGTGATTTTGGAATATAATACAAAGAATATTTTTTAATCCATTTTTAATTACCGACTTATTAGTAAATCCTCCATCGACAATCACCTTGCACACTTTATCCTTACACTTGCATTTTTCTTAAAAGGCATTCTTCCAATAAGCCTCTTTGTTTCCTTTTTATGTATAATTATAGCATCAAATTCTCTTTGGTACATAATTTGATTTCTTCTACTTGTGGTTCTTCCTAGGAAATTATTGTTCCATTGAAACCTCGTAATTTTTTTAGGATTGTCATATCCCACATTTTCATTCTGTTTTGGTTATGTTGTCCACTCAAAATTTACTTGCTTTTGAGAAGTTGAAAATTGAAAATTCTAAGTTAAACGCCTTCTCTCGTTGTCTCGTAATGTGAAAAGTCAAAAAATTAGAAAGAATCTACGTTTTTGGGTCATTTTGTGTGATTTTCGGGCCTGTCGGACATTTTTGTCCCACGTGTCCCAAGTTCGTTTGGGCTCTCTGGTTCCCGATCGGCCGCTTTACCCAAAGTCCATTTCTTTCGGGCCCATCAGACACTTTTGTCCCAAGTGTCCCAAGTTCACCCGGGCTCATTGTTCCCTTTTCGTTTGATTCAGCCGAATCATGTACGCCACGTACTTGGGTCCCTCATGTCCCAGAAGCATTTGTGCATACTTTTCCCGCATCGCCCGTATCGGCCGAATCGCGCTTTTGCATCCCGCGTGTCCCAAATGAACCAAAGGTCATCCGAGCTAATTTTTCCCGCTCTTCACAAATATCTTGCTTTTCAAGTTGGTAGATGTGTATTTAATGCGCATTGATTGTCTTTCTCTCTCCCAAATGGCTATATAATGAACTGCCCCCTATGCGTTTTGGCACACTGCTTTCTTGCTATCCATTGCTCACACCTTTGCGATCAAAATTTATGCGCGCATATCCATTCCCCCTGTAATTTCATCTCGAGTCCGGATTGCTACCTTGGCTTCTCAAATTGCTAACAACATGAAGATTAAATTCCAAGGCCGGGAGCAAGTCTCACCACTCGAGTCTGCGTTCCTGATATCGGAGATAGTGAAGTTCGCCACCTTGACTTTGGATATTTTTGGGCAAGAATGACAGACTCAAACCCCTCTCCTATGGCACAGATGATTCATGACAATGGTTTGGCATTCACCGGTGGTTTCCCTATCTCGGTGCAATGTGTAGATATAGTGCTCTCCTGCGGAGCTCATTTCAATCCTGACTCGAGTGAACTAACAAACGTGCATGGAGAACTCATCACCAAACTTGACGCTGCCACCATTGGCGCTGCCCTAAGGATTCCTGAGATGGAAAATGCTATAGTAATTTCTCATAACCAGGCACAGGCCCTCTTCGACTAGGACAATGAGCAATATAAGGCACGGGTGGCAAAGTCCTGGCTAAAAAACCCTAAAAATGAGATGAGATGAGACGCAAGGAGATTTTCTGATGAAGCTATGAATCTGATATTGCACTACGGTGCCTACTTCATCCAATTTAGAAAATTTTCCTATATAAGGCTTGCAAGCTATGAGAGCACTCCTCTCAAGCTTCCTATGTTCTGCAATGATAAAATGGCCTTGATAGAGGTATGCAGAAGCTAGACAAGTTGCACAGAACCTGCAGGGATAAGAAAATCACTGGCCTGCACTTCCCCATATCTTTGGGAAATTACACCTGCAAAACAGCTCTAGATGCACAAAACATAGAAAGAGCCCTAGCTCCCATCACTGTCCATTTCTTCAGGCCAAGAACCTGCTTTGACTTGAAGAAATTTATTGAGCAGAACATCAAAATCAATTATCATCATAGGGCAGACACAGAGGACTATTGGGCTGACTGTGCTGATGATTTTGAGGCAAGGAGGAGACACTATGGCAGATTTTCTCTTCAATTAATTCAAGAGCTTAACCTATACCAAGTTCCTGAAGGGCTCCAGGATGATAATTCTGAACTTGTACTCATATGAATATGACAACGTGGTCAAAAACACTCCCTTGGAGGATTTGGATTGGTTCAAAAAGGAGAAGGATGATCTGGCAGAAATCCTAGCTCCCGTCTTGGTAAGAACCAAAATATGGTTTGATAGGAAAGTCCGTGAGCTTAGAAGGCACTCAAGGGAATCCTCTTCTAAGGATACTCCAACACCAAGAAGGGATGGATTGACACCTAGTTCAAGAACCTCACATGCAGCACCCCTCCTTCCTCACAACTCAAGGTCCGACAGTCTCCACTCCTTCCTCATCCACCTAGGTATATCAAAAGAAAGTCGGAAAATCAAGAAGGAGCCTGTGGAGGAAGATCACCTAAGGAAGCATACAGAGTTTCCCTCAAGCCCAGAGAACATCATTGTTCTCAGTGAAATTGAGGAGAGTGAAGTGCCGTCTCTACAAGCGCTCCAGAAGCCCCCATGGATAAAGAAAAGGAGGTCCAAAGCACTGAGCTTCGGGTGCTAGTGACTCCTCTGTACCAGAAGCCCCGAGCGCTCCACTCATATCCCAACTAGAGATGACAACAGTGCACACTTTGAGTGCCATGAGTTCCCTTTCTCTCGGCCCTCTTGCCCCACCTTCCTCTTCTTCCTCCTCTTTTGCATGGGTGTAACCTTTTGTTGATAGTAGAAAGAGGAAGTCTTCCTCCCGGATCTCAGGACCCAATTTTGATGTTGTGGCGGCCCTATTAGGCACTGCTCCTCCTACTCCCGCTAAGAAAGCTAGGACTACCTCCAGAATAGTATCTGATGCTCAGGGCCAACAATTCTTGGAGATAGCCAAGCCCAAAGTGGACAAACCAGAGCATGATTTACAAGCATCTGATCTGGAGCTCTCAAGAATTCCCATGGGAGAGTCCACCCCTGAAGGTGAGATCCACAATCTCCAGGAAATAGTCACCAGGGTCATTGGGAGGGTGGAGAAAGGGCAACAAACCATAGAACAGCTGGAGGAGCAAGCCCAGATTCTTACAGGTTTCATCAAGTCACTACTATCCAAGGATAAAGTTCTAGATCCTACCCCATTGACTACTCTTCCACCACCTGTGATTCTCAGCCAAGATGAAGTGCAGAGTATCAAAGATATACAAAAGTATTCTGTCTATGGAAGGGCTATGGAGGCCATGGTGGATGATATGCTTGTTGTAGGACTGAATTTCATTGATGAAGCCTTCAAAATCCATGAGAAGGTGAACAATTTGCAACATAAAATCTCCTTCACTATTGGGAACATAGATAAAGAACTTAAAATTTGGAGAAGTTGTATCGTAGACCTTCGCCTCATGGGACAAACTGATGAGAATATTTTAATGGCAAGCAAGGTCTTCGATGATGCAAAGGATAACTTGTCAAAATCATGGGTGTACATTGTGGAATGGAAAATCAAGGTGTTGGAAGAAGCTTTGGGAGAATTGAAGAATAGCTCGCGTAAGGGTGAAGCCTTCAAAACTTTGGTAATATCTCGCTTTCAAAGACATACATTGCTATCTCCATGATGAGACCTCTCGGTGCATCCCTCTCCTCGCAAGAAATCAAAGCTCAATTCATAGCTTTTGTCAAAGGTAATCTATTCAAGGAGAGTTCCATTTCCAAGGAAAAGATGAAGGAGATCTGCTCTCTCAATCTAATATAGAGGAGCAAATAAAGATTATCATACTCATGTCGAATTCAACAAAGAAATGGAGAAGTGCCTCAGATTTTGGACTCGATCCATTGCCAACACATCAGTCCCACGAGGCAGAGACATAGCAAAGGCGTTAAAAAGATTCGACAATGGATCCTAAAGTCGGTGGGCCCCTATCAATCATGATCACCGATCTTCTTCTCCCGATTCTTCTCTTTTCTTCCTTTCTTCTCAGATTTAATGTAATTAGTTGGAGTATTGTGATTAATGCCCTTTAACTAAGCATTAGTTAAAAGAAGTAGTTACCAAGGGTAACTAATTTGTAAACTATATAATGGCCTCTCCTCGCCATTTTGAGGGGGAACTTGGCTTATTTTTGAAAGTGTAAAGAAATCATAAAGAAATCAATACAGAAGGATTTTCATTCTTTGTCTATCTGATTCTTTTTATTCACAAGCTATCCATTAAATATTGTTAGATCATTTGTCTACATTATGCTGAGAAGCTTTGTATTCTTGTAGATGTTATTCATAGAACTGTGTGTCTTTTCAAATTTCATCTTATTAATGTGGGTACAAATGATCTTATTCCAATTCACTGTATTCTTGCATGCATAAGGAATTATTCTGTCATCTATAATTCTGAATGGTGCCTTTCTGCTCATTTCCACATTTTCATTCCTCTGTCCTTTTGTAATTGATGATCTATTTAGGAAACACTTTTATGATATCCAAGTTCCATAGTGAAACCATGCTTTGTACATGTGTAAATAGGTTCATTTCTGAATAAGGGAACCTCTCCCACTAAAGAGGAGGGACTTCTTGTCCCCTGATTGCTGCTCTTCTTAAAGTTCCTTTTCAACTACCAACAGTTACAAAAATGAGTTGTGAAGTAATAAATAAAATGTGGAAGAAAGTTGATTAGCGTATATGTGAATCCATGTATGCAATTATACACATGCACATATTTTATGCAAGGAAATATATACGTGTGTGTAGGTGCATACCCAACACCACACTCACACTCGTCACCTTACATCTATTGACTATTTATTAAATCACAACTTATTCATGTTGTACTTGTTGTACAAATGGAACTTCACCTTGTAGATATATGTGATGATTTTGTAACGATGCTAAACCTATTTTCATTGTTATACTTTCTTGTGAGATAGAGCTCCAACTTGTTTGATGTATATGATGATATGACAAGATTAACAAATATGTTACTCACGCAAGAACTTATATTAATTCAGTAATTAAAGACAATTATTATTACTCGATGATTAACTAACCACATTGTGATTTGTTGTTCTAGTCATAGACCACAAAGCATTAACAATTTTTTCTTCACTACACGAGAAGTTCTTATGAAGTATCATCAAATAAAGTTATTTATTAGAGGTGAATAACATAATTTATTACGATTGAATTAATCTTAAGCGATTCATTCTTCACAAGGAAATAAATGGGGTAAACAAGGTAATGTTTATCATGGTTTATTGTTTAATGATTATGAACCATGATTGCATTAGTGATCGGATAGTTGAAACCAAATAAAAATAGATATTTTTATTATTGGAATTATGGGATTACTTATTAAATGGAATTCATTGCTAAAAATAAATACATAAAATTTGGGCATGAAAAGAATTTACATTATTTATAATGCTAAGACATTTTGGGGTTTTTATGGTTCAAATTTCTTGAGTTATATAGGGATGATTGGGTTAGAGGAATTTATAAAGAAAATAGAGAAAATTTTGCATGAAGGTGTAGTATTTTTTTCACCAAAATCCCAAGGTGCACCGACACATCACCCAGAAGCGAGACATGAGCACTCACCTAAAGCGTGTTACTAGGTCCCTCTTTTATAGCAACTTTGTCGAGGAGTTAGCATGATAAACACACATATATTATAGATCTATAATATCCTCTCAAGAATAAAACATAACATGAAGTAGATCTAGATCATAACCACATGCATGATTGACTAAACAAGAATCAAGATCAGATTTACCATATAAGATCCGAGAAATAGGTATGTTAATAAGCAATATCCAACAATAAATATCCATTATATTAATTACTCAACAAACAAGTAGATGAATACATACATAGTAATGTCACCATAAGTTATGTGCACTCATAAACCAAAAACATAACCTTATAAAACCCATATCTCTCAAACCGTGCAAATCAATACATATTTATAGGTAGTGGGGACTTACCCATCACTACTCATGCACTCTCCAAAATAGGCTACATGCTAAGAATAGCCATATGCCACTACAAGATAAATACAAAAGCATGTAATTACTTCTAATAATAGACCTTCCATAGATAACTCAGATGTATGCATGAGAAGATTAGCTATGTTAATAAACAAGAAACTAACTAAGTAGTTCCATGATCTAACTAAACATATGATAAACATCAAGATAAGTACTAAACAAGATAGCTTCTACAATAATGAATTAAACTAAAACACTATCATTTTATTTCTAACTACTCTATGATTATTTAAAACATAAATTGAACCTAGTTAAACCTATGAGAAATCAAATTAGATTTGTTGTTTTATTCAATGGAGGTGAAGAGGTCTCTCTAAAATGGCTACAAGGCCAAGTTAGATACCCTCCTACTAACCTACTATGAAGTTATGGATGCAAGATGGAGGAGCTTAAATAATGGAGGATATCCAAGATCAAATGTCTTATTAGCTTGGCTAATGTAAATGAGGTCTAATTTCAAGATCTCCAAATGTGAGAGAGAAGGACCATTTGAAAGGAAATCCTTACGCTTGTATTTATAGTTTTTGGTTTGGGAGGATTTGGAATTCTAAGGCATGTGGGACAAAAGTAAAAAAATACTTTTAGATTAGATTAGGATAAACATGATTTAGGCTTGATTACGCTAGGTTTAGGCTAGTTAAACTTAATTATCAAGTGATTAGAGACTCATTGAGAGTTAGGAGGAGTTTGGTTAATTATTTGTGATTGATAGATAGTTTATGAAGCCTACGTAAGTGGTTCAAAGAGAACTAGGGAGGTTTTGAATAGTCAAAATGAGGAATGTTTTGATAATAAGAGAGATATTATCCCAATTAGATTATAAGAGGAATAGAACCATAAGAGCGTCACTAATGGGCATTTGAGAATGGAGTGAAGAATAAATAATTAACAAAGTGTTGTCAGGTTGGTTGAATTGGATGAAATACTAAGTGTAAGCATATTTTAGGTGTCTACATTTGCCCCATTTTGGGGTGGCGTAAGTGACGCCACTTTAAAGAAAGTAGATAAGAATAAAAAATTAGAAATTTTTAAAGAGATAGAAGAAAAATAAGTAGAATGAAGGATGCCCCCTCGAGTATCAATGGGGTGACAAAAGAACTCGATTGCCGATCAAAAAGATGAAAAAAGAGAATAGAAGAAAGAATAATAGTGTGAAGAAGAAGAAAAGAAAGGGGAATGAAAGAAAAGGAGTATGAAGAAGTGGGAATGAGCTAACATCCATCTAGTTCCTTTTAAACAACTTTATTTTTCATCATATTACTAGGAATCCTCATCATCGGTCCTTATTAAAAAGAATGAACAAAAGTGTAGTATGACGTGAAAAGCCATATACAAACAAATGTCCATTGCTAAAAACACCAACTCCATGCAACATACAAAATGCAATGCAATACAAGAAAGTAAAAGATGCCTAACTCCATGCAACATAAAAAATACAGTGCAATACGAGAAAGTAAACAAGCTAAACTAACAAAGAAACATAATGCAATGTTATGATGGTGCCCCAAGTAAGGATACGTGAAAGGGAAATAATGGAGGACACTTGGGTCCTATGAAAAGCATTGTGCACTACGAAATAGTACCAAACACTTGATCGGCTAGGAAGTACATACATATCAAGCAGACTAGTTTTGCTAATGGAGGTAGATCAAAATGATCTACTTGTCGTTTTATGACAAGAACAAGAAAGAACCAAAGAGTGACATTTTATAGGATGATTTTTTATTTTTATAATTTTTCTTAAACATATTTGAATGTTTTGATTTTTCTAACATATTTGAATGTTTTGGATTTTCTAACATATTTGAATGTTTTTGTGAATTTGAAAGTTTTCTGAAACTATGTACAAGAAGACAAAGATGCGTGGATGCCCCAAGTGATAGATGGGATGTACACAGAAGAATAACACACGTATGCATAAGAAAGTGAAGATACAAAAATTCCCAAATTAGATGAGAGTATTCAAAGGAAAAATATTCACGTGCAAAAGTTAAATCATGGCCAATATGTATAGGTTCAAGATGATGATGAATGTAAACTAATAAAGTGTCAGGGAAGGAGCAAGGATGCCCCCACTGTAAGTTGGCCAAGAAACACATGATATAAAGGAAGTAGAAGAAAAAAGAATTTTATGAATGTAGCTTAGAATCCTCACGATGAAAAAGTGCTTAGCCTAAGGCACAAATCGTGAGACGAGATATGGGATAAAGAAAGCGTTTGAACAAGGTCCAAAAAAATACACGTGGTGACATACTAATTTTTTTTATCTCATAGAGATATAGTGTGTGCACGTGGAATTCAATTACCTCTTGAAGGGAAGATTTGATAGAAAATAAGTGAAGATACTAGCCAATGTGTAGGAATGATTGATTTTGAAAGGAGATTATGTGAATGGATGGTGGAAGGATATCCGCACATTGCTTTGCTACTTAGCCGTGACATCCATAGCCCCGAAGGATATGTATTTGATTCTAATAAAACATTTCTCTACTACCGCAGGCGTCCATAGCCCCGATAGAGATTATTGAAATACCCCAATAGAGAGTTATATATCAATTTGATTTTTCTTTTAACTTTTAGATTTTGATTCTTTTACTTTCTAAAAAATTATTTCAACTCTCTTGTTTGATAAGGGTTTAAGAACCACAGATGGATTGATAGAAGGATATGGAAGTGATTGTGATGATGACATTAGCTATCAGATACAAATATGCCCAAAAGTTCTTTGCAACAAGTTTATTAGATGTTGAATGTGATAAGATCTCTAAGAGGTCTGTCATTCTTTAATTTACCAAGGTGATAAAATACTAGGGTCAAACAGATACCATAGACATAAATGTCAAAATATGCATGCAAATAGGCTAACCAAAATATCACCAAAGGGATGAAAATGGAAGGAAGACTTGCAGAAGAATAGTAAGGAAGGGAAGAAAGAAACATCCATGTGAATGCAATACCGATGCAATGTTTGATATTTGTACCTTTGATTGTTTGATTTTGTTTTTTTGTAATGTTTTCTCCTTTTTTTGTATTTTTGAATTTTTCTAGAAAGTGGAACTAACAAGGTCATTTTGCATGATAATATTCAACAAAATGTTCGTAACTTCCTTGATAAGGGAGATTAGGCATGTTTTATTATCAATAGTTATGTTATCCTTGATCCGAATGATCGAGGTGAGCTCATACCAAACAAATGACTATGATTTATCCTAAAACACGGATTTCATATGTGGGAGATTGAGTTCCCTATCCAGAGGTTTATGCACTATGCGCCATACTTGATGGTTGTATTGATGTGCATTCTTGATTCTCCTTTGTTTTTTAATATTAATATTGTTGGAAATGTTGGGAAATTTGGAGCTCATGGATTGTGTAACTTCTTAACTTGATGAAGAATTCATTTGGGGTTTTTATAAGTTTAATGTGTGACTTGTCTGATCTCAAGAAGTGGGAGAAGAAAGTAAATGTTTATGATTTATGATAGGAATGAGAGAAATGATGGTGGGATTGCCCCATTCATTGATAGAATAAGAATGTGATAGGTGAAAAGGGTACGATCCAATAATTGAAGAGGATGGGCTACTAGGAGGTGAGCCACTAATAGAAGATGATGAAGGGCTGCTAGGATATATCCCTAAGATGGAAGAAGTTGGGCTACGAGGACATGGACAAAGAAAAGAAGATGATGGTGTCTCATAGACACATGAGGATGAAAGGATACTAGGATGTGGCCCAAGAATAGAAGGTAATGATCTACCCCAAGGTGACTCACAAATAGAAAATAATTGAGGGCTACTAGGACGTGGTCCTAGAACAAAAGAATATGGAAAGGGACTACTAGGGTGTGACCTATGTATAGATAAGGAGGGACTACTTGGAGGTGTCCCATAGATAGAAGAGGATGAAGGGATACTAGGATTTGGCCCAAGAATAGAAGGTAATGGGATACCCGGAGGTGACCCACCAGTAGAAAATGGTGGAATACCCGAGCGTGTCTCCAAGATAGAAGAAGATAATGGGATACTCAGCGGTGACCTAAGGTGATATTTTGATTGAGGAATGATGATAGATAAGGAATGATTAGGTAATGAGAAGATAGGCCATGGATCAATGCTAAACCCTGGAATTTCATCATGCTTAGAGGAAGGTGAAGATGGAATAACAAAAGAAGAATCAAGTTCCATGAATTTAGGCTCTTCCTCTATGTTCTGACAAAAGGGATCAATTTCTTCACTCTAATACATGAGCGTATCAAGTTCAAGGAAGAACCATTGTTTAGAATCCACTAAAGAGATATATTTGTGCGATCCCGATTATTCCATGTCATCCTGAGAGAAATCAATTAGTAGAGTTTGTTTTTCTTTGACCATAGGAGGTTGAATAGAAGAAACAATTTCAACAAGCATGAAAGTTTTAGAAGATGTGTGATGATGTAGATGAGAGGATAAATTGACCCTATCACTCCCATGAAGAGTTTTGATAGTGTTACGAAAAGATATATTAGCACATGGCTTCTTTTTAATGGTTCAATGTGGTTACAGACATTGATATTTAGAAGATTGATGAAGATACGATAAGGTATGATCAAAATTACTTAGAGGCCAAAGAGGAATTGGATCCTGATTAATAGAAGAAGATGACTCGAGAGATGTAGTAGACTTGGAGGCATGCATCTCATGAATGGATGATTTAGATTTGGACCTAGGTCATTTTTCTAGAAGATGACGTAATGTAGGTTGGAAATTAGGATCGCATATCCACCCATTAAGCTATGATGTCGACTCAATTGTATGATTTAATAAAGGGAATCCTAGTCGTGGAACTCTTCGAAAAGGAAGGGTTTGTCGAGATGACTGATGAAGGAGGTCTTGTGAAAAAGGAGGAACACGACTCAAGAAACGAATCGATGTTTGATTGATGGAACTTGGAGTCACATAAGTCTTCAAAGGAGGAAGAAATCATTGAGGTGACTTGGAATAAATGTCCTACGAAGAAAGGGGGAAGTGTGATTCAATATTTTATAGAGGGGTATCCAAACAATAGTTGGGATCTAAATCTTCAGAAGAAGCATGGGAATCTGAATGGTAGTTTGATCTGAATCAAAAGAAGAGTGGGGGAACCTAAATAATAATTTGGATTAGAAGCATCCAAACCATACCACCGACTATGAGTTGAAGGTGGGGAACAGGTACCCGAATGGGCCCTCTAGCACAAAGAACCAAATGAGGCTTATTCGTAATGGGAATATTTTGATTTGAATGCCTAAACCTAGGTTCTATATTTTTGTAAGTGTGAGAAATGATGTGATAGTCAGTCATTGTTGGCATCATTTAGGTACAAATTCCTAGACCTAGATAGTGTGATAAAATTTCTTCAAAGTGAAGAAGGCTCCATGTTGATTCGGGTAGCATAACGACAACCAACTAGACATTTCGTAAGTATGGAGATGTATGCATGATTTTTCAAAGAAGGTATAAGGAAAATAGACATCGTGATGATGCAATCTCGATGAGATCAAAAATATTGTCCTAGAAAACAAGTTTTCTAGATGAATAATCACAAGGAACAATCATGCAAGTGTGAAACACAAAGCCAATCAATAAGGAAATACTCCCTATGTAAAATGTGTGTGTAAAATGATAGTTCGATGCAAAGATGATCAACACAATGTCAATACTTACATCAAGCTCGAAATGAACAAGGTGTAAATATTAACAAAGGGTAAACGTGACTCCCAATCAAAGGATACCATGATGATTTTAGCAACCAAAAAGGCCTAAATGTTAAAGGGAGAGGTTTACAAATGTAAGCCATGTAACCACACCAATTGGAAATGTATATCAAAATTCATGGAGAAGTGAGATATTAGTGTCAAAGTGGTATCGAAACGACGCAAAAAAAAGTAAGCAACATTTTTCAATATTTGGGACAATGTTTGAAATCAAACTAAGTCAAATTATACTAAGGATGTGCTAAAATATGGGCATAATAATGCCACAATGTAGACACTTAGATCACGTTTACAAGAAACATGACATAAGTATCTTAATTATGTCGAGACAATGCAAACAAGGTAACAATTCTAAGGGATAAAATGACAAATCAATATTAACTATGATGATGATCTTAAAATCAAGATCAAGTGGCTATCAAGATATAAAAATGTACCAACACACTTTAGACATTTAACAACTCAACCACAAACATGGATGAGCATAAACGAGACATAAAAAGTGGTGAACACTATCTATGAAAACACTCCCAAAAGATGCCTTCTCTTGTCCTAAATGGGCAACAAGAACACAAAGGTATAGATCAAAATATGTGAAAATAAGCTAAGTATTACTTGCGCAGATTTTCATCTCGTCCGAAGGTGAGAAAGAAACTAAGGTAAGTGATACGTTGTTTAATTTCATGATGAAATACACTTAGATCTAACTCAAGTGGAATATTTTCTTATTCTAAAAACAAGGTTCGACTCCAAGTAATTCGTCACTTTGGGATGGCTCGAAAAGATGTGATATGAACTAGCAAAGTGGGCTCCAAGACAAAATGGATTTCCTAATAAGATCACTCAACTAGGTGTCAACAATTTGTCTAAATGCTAGCACAATTTACCCAAAGATTCATACTTGACTGATTTCGAGTATCTCGGATTTAATTTAACCCCTTAAAATACGATGAGCAATAAATTCATTCACGCGTATTATTATAAGGGTCATGATACAAACAACTTTGACTCTAACTTGCAATGTAAAATCTAGTCAAGTGGGTAAGCGAGCACTTCCTATTTCATCCATGAGGTTACTCAACTGGTGGATTAATTTAGGGTTCCTAGAACCACCCCATTATTTTAGCTTATGACATTATGCAAAAGGGGT
This sequence comes from Taxus wallichiana var. yunnanensis, assembly GCA_018340775.1. Classification (NCBI taxonomy): domain Eukaryota; kingdom Viridiplantae; phylum Streptophyta; class Pinopsida; order Cupressales; family Taxaceae; genus Taxus; species Taxus wallichiana. Next base: position 173,492,264 of record CM031236.1, read on the forward strand.
TATGTTCTAGTTGAGCGGATAGGGACGTACCCTTTTCTCGAAACCTGCAATACAATGTGATGTATGTGGTGTGTTTTTTATCTTGCTTAGCTTAATGTGGTTTTAAGTAGCACACCATTTGACAACCTGTATGAAAACACATGTTAGTGGTTTCGTGGTTTTATAACTCCTTTATTTGAAAAATGTTAGGCCCTACATACACGAAATTATTAGTTTTACATCACAGATAATGAGATCAAGAAAGAGAGTTTGCGTGTTTCTTTTGATTCCTAAGATCACCGAAAGGTGCGATGAAAGAGCATACACAACATGAAAACTCCACTAAAACAAGCTTTATTGGAAAATAATTTTAAGCATGTTTGTAAAAGATAGAGTTATTTAAAACCAATTTTGAAAAGTAAATCTAATTAGGAATCCTAAAATAAGTGTTTTTGAAAGTGACAAAAGGGTTTAGAATTGTTTTTGGTTCCCAAGATCACCTAGAAGGTGTGAGGAAAGAGCATATGCACTTCGAAAACCTCTATCAACTAATAAATGAAGCACTTAAATAATTTAGTATAAAGAAACCAAAAGAACCCTACAAACAACTAATTAGTGCCACAAAAACCTTTCAAAGTATTAGAATAGCCAAGAAAACAAATTTTCAAACTTTAAAATACGTTAGAAAATGACTAGTTATCTAATAATGTAAACCATAAATTTCCTATAATTTAAAATCATAATTTTATGTTTCCATCGCATATTTCTCTTTAATACCTTTCTAATTCCAAAAAATGGTGTCGTTTTGAGTTCTAGAGAAAACGTTATGGCCTCTGAAAGATTGGTAATGAACATAGTTTGACACATACGCACCCAAAATGACATGTACGCTCATGTTTCAACGGATATGCGCATAGAATGACACCTACGCATGTGTGCGAGATGTTTTTGCACCCAAAAGATGTGTACATTCTTAGTTTGATGGATACACGCCTAGAATGACACCTACGCGTGTGCGCAGTGTTTTTGGACCTAGAAAGATGTGTGCGCTCTTGTTTCGATGGATACGTGTCCGAATGACAAAAACATGTCCGTTTCAACGAATACACACCCTTTTCAATGGATATACACCCATGTGTAAAAAATATAGTAAAAGTTACACCTGTGCACCCAAAATGACAAATACACGCTAATTCGTAACACTTGTGCGTACCTCGCAAAAAAGCTTAAAAATCATGGAAATGAAAAATTTAAAAGAGAAAACAGTTAGTTTTTAACAATGAAAGCCTACTTCTAGCTTAAACCCATTAAATGCTTTAGCAAAAGGAATGAAAATCTCTTTTAAAATGTGAAATATGTTAAAAGACAAGTTTTTAAAACCTAAAAAGCATAAAAATGGTTAGAAATGGACATGTAAAGCTTTAAAAGACCTCTATTAATTGAGTATGGACTAAGAGTCCCACCGGGCATGCCAAATGTATGCATGAGAAGATTAGCTATGTTAATAAACAAAAAAACAACTAAGTAGTTCCATGATCTAACTAAACCTATCACAAACATCAAGATGAGTGCTAAACAAGATACCTTCTACAATAATTAATTAAACTAAAACACTATCATTTTATCTCTAACTACTCTATGATTACTTAAAACATAAATTGAACCTAGTTAAACCTATGAGAAATCAAATTATATTTGTTGTTTGCTTCAATGGAGGTGAAGAGGTCTCTCTAAAATGGCTACAAGGCCAAGTTAGATACCCTCCTACTAACCTACTATGAAGTTATGGATGCAAGATGGAGGAGCTTCAACAATGGAGGATAGCCAAGATCAAATGCCTTATTATCTTGGCTAATGCAAATGAGGTCTAATGCCAAGATCTCCAAATGTGAGAGAGAAGGACCATTTGAAAGGAAAGCCTTAGGCTTGTATTTATAGTTTTTGGTTTGGGAGGATTTGGAATTCTAAGGCATGTGGGACAAAAGTCCAAAAAGAAATTTTAGATTAGATTAGGATAAACATGCTTTAGGCTTAGTTATGCTAGGTTTAGGCTATTTAAACTTGATTAGCAAGTGATTAAAGACTCATTGAGAGTTGGGAAGAGTTTAGATAATCATTTTTGACTGATAGATAGCCTAAGAAGCTGCGAAGTGGTTCAAAGAGAACTAGGGAGGTTCTAAATAGTTGAAAGGAGGAATGTTTAGCTAATAAGAGAGATATTATCCCAATTAGCTGATTATAAGAGTAATATGACCAAAAGAGTGTCACGAATGGGCATCTGAGAATGGAGTGAAGAATAGCTAATTAATAAAGTGTTTTCAATCAGTTAAATTGGAGGAAATGCTAAGTGTAAGAATATTTTAGGTGTCTACAACTTTAGTTCAAATCCTATTATTAGCTTGAAAACTATTCATGTCACTTGGTCTTCCTCTTATCCCATAATAGTCTTGAGTGGCTTCCTAGTTTCCATACGGTTGCGAGCTATGCACTCCATGTCCTTATTTAGCCTTATGAAAAATAGCTAAGTCTTTACACCATGGTTTTACCTAGTGCACCCCTTTCCTGTCAAACTTCTGCGCGCATCCGATTCATGCACACCATGTACTCCCATGCCTTTAATATTTAGCCATATTTTTTCATCCTAACATTACTCCACACTAATTTCATTTCCACCCTTAGAAATGGGTAATCACAGATTGACCCCCATAAATAAAGAATAAGGAATAAATGAATAACTATACATAAAGAATGAAAGAATGCCTTGGCATGCTACCCTTCTGAAGGAAGAATCAATTCTAGATACTCAATTTTGATCTCTTCCTCTAAATAATTCCAAGCAGTAAGTTCCTAATTTGTTTTGTCAGGGATGTCTATAAGTACTACTTCTATTTCATCTATAGTCATATTTTGGCCCTCATTCTATAGTATCCTAAGGATGTTTTCCATACTTGAGACCATCTCATCCATCATATCCATTCTCCAAACTATGATTTTCCCTATCTCTTTAATTCTCTCCTTATGTTGATCATGAGTTGTTGCGAGAGCATCATGCTTCTTTGCTACCAATGTCATCCTCTCCTTGCACCCAAGTGTCTCATTCTTCATCATCTCAAGGACCTCACCCTCCTTTTCCATATTCCTTGTCTTGATTATGTTTTTAGTATCTATGCACATGTTTAGTGCCGAGTTTTCCTTAGTCATTTCTTCCTTCAAGGTCTATAATATAGACTCAAAACTAGTAATGTTGCATGCTATTGTTGACATTTCCTTCTCTGCCTCTGTCGTAGCATCCTTTGGTTTTAGCATCCATACTAGACCCTCATCTAACACCATATGAACTAATTTTCATAAATAATGTAAATAAGAGGGGAAATGTAGAATCATTTATACATCCTGTAAGGATATCTTAGTTTTTTTTGCCTCAAGCATTTTTGTTTTTAGCATGCTCTGTTATTTTGGAGCCCAAATTTTGGTTAAGTATGGAGCCAATAGCAGAGGGAATCCACGCGTCTCTTCAAAAAATATTGGAGGAAACACAAAGAGCTAGGATTTTTAAATCAGCGTGTGACCTCCATGTGCTAGAAGCACAACAAAGATATCCCAAACAAGATGAAAAGTCAATAGAAAAGGAGATGAGGCCGTAAAGCCTCATGTGTCACCTAGAGCAAGTCCAAGGGGAGAAAATGAAAGGCAGCCTCAAATTAGCACGTGATCTCCACATGTCACTTGAAGAATTTATCACCATCCGCATGAGCCCACCAAAAAAGCAAAAGGAATCACATTCGAGTGAATTAAATGTGATCCCGAGTCCCAAAGAAAATAGTTGAGATCTACCACATGGGTTGAAGATTAGGAAGATGAAGAACTAAATGCAAATGGTAGAGATCATGATGAAAGACACATTGGAATGTGAGCTGTAAATTGTTTAGAGAAATCTCCATAGGATTTTTAGTTTTAGTAGTTTTGTGTTTATCATCCTTAACAAGGATCTGTTGTAAAGAAGCACTATAATATGTGCCATTATCAGCCTTATGTATTATTTTCTCTATAATTAAAGGGTTTTTTTCTATGCACAAAGGATTCACAATACTCTGAATCTTTATTTCCTTCTATATGCTTTTATTTAACTCTTAGATATATGTTTCAGTTTCTACCATGTTATACGCCCTTAGATTCTTTTACATTCATCTTCCCATTTGCATGGTTATGTTTTAGTTCTCTCTAGCCTTAGATAATATTGAATCTTTCGAAAATAGGTTAATCATGCTCAATGATCTTTAACTTATTTTGTTATGGTTTGGGTATGTATCTCTGTGCTTTATGGTAAATCTTGGCGCATTGCCTTAGATTAGGATTTGTAGTTATTTAGTTTCCTTTCTAACCCTTATCTCAATACTTGAAGAGAAGAGCTAACTTCTATAAAATATGGAGGTTATCTTAGGGGCCAAGTCCCACATCTCTAAGATTTCCCATGACTTTGATGGTTCATTTGTAAAGATAATCGTCAACAATTTTCCTGGCACGCCTGGTGGGACTAATCTAAAGATTGATCAAGAGGCACATGAGTTATTAATTCAATGGGAAAAGAGCCATAATGATATCCTAGAGTATTTCTGATTCATGAGAAGGATACAAACATGGTCAAAAATAAAGAGAATAAGGAATATTTGAGTACTTGTAGCTATCTCCTGGTCGACAAAGAAGAAGAAGGAAAATTCAGATATCTCCATCTCCCCTGAACCAAACTCTTTCAACACCTCCACTTGGGAGGCCCTTCTCACAATCTACTAGGATTCTCATACCTATTATAATGTCCCATCAACCGCCTCATCCTTCGAGGTAGTTTATCCCATGGAATCAAGGGAGTCCACTTATTACACCAGTACATCGACAACATGGAACCCTATTCTAGAAAATGTAATGAAAGCACTACCCAAGTTCAATGGTGAAGACTTTAAGACTCTGGAGGAACATCTCCAAGATGTCACGGAGATATGTGTAGTACATTTCATCATAGAACAAGATATAGCCTTGAGACTTATGGTGGCCTCATTCAAAGGAAAATCTCTTGATTGGTACATATCCTTAACTCCTAATTCTATTAGTACCTAGGATGATATTGGAAATGTAATTTTTCAAGATTCCATGAAAAGGGAGATATATCTTCACTCCTTCAACAACTGATTAACATAAAAAAGGCTCCACAAGAGCCTATGACTGACTTCAATACCAGATTCCATAAGACATGGAAAAATTCCAATTCTAGCCAAACTACCTACAGGTATGGCTATTTTTTTCTATTTAAAATCTTTGAACTCAGATATCTTTATCATGATTCAGTCGTTGGGAGGAGATTCTCTACCACGGACATATGATATCACAATCCAGCTGAAAACAATTTGATAGATGCTAGTAAACTTTCCCTAAGGTTCCTTTGCAAGATACACAAATATTTCCCCCTCCCTTAGGCATAGACCTCAAGATCGACCCAAACTCCTGCATCCATATATAGCTACCCATCCCCTCAAGGAGCTTCCACCCCTACAGCAACATCAACTTCTTCCCCTGAGATAGAAGAAATGAAAAATATCCTTAGGAGCTTCTCCAATGAGATAGTTAACCTTAAGAGGAATCAAAGTGCTTACCCTAGAAAAAATTATCAAGGCTACCAAGGAAATAGGCCCACTTACCCTCCACAATATCAAAATGCTCAGAGACTACCTCTAGCCCAGAATCTAACCAAATGGTCCTAGTACCAACACTGCTCCAAACTCTCCCACCTAATAAGGGGAGAGAAATGATTCTAGGATAGAAAAATATGGCAGAAGACCCCAATGATTGGTGTTTTCCTTGCAATACCCCTCATATGCCAAGATATTTCCCTAAGGGAATCTACAGCAAAAGGTAGTAGAGAAAAGAGAAATGGAGGATTTCAAGGTCCATGAAGGTGAACCATACCACCCCCAGGGAATCTAGAATGCATTTGTTGCAAAGATGTAAGGAATGTCCTTGGAACAAGAAACAAATATTGCTCATGAGAATGTGTATTTATCTTGGATCGAAGGGGAGGAGTTTGTATTCACAAATGAAGTATCTACTTCAAATCTAGTACAATCAAATTACAACACTCATTTCAAGAGGTGAATGATGGAGGCCACAATCCTAGCTCCAGCAGTAAGAAATGAAACTAGAAAAGAGTCTTCAACATTCATTTCTCCTTTTCCCACAACCAGGCAAGGTATCTCGACAATAACTCAGAATCAAATTACCTTCTATCTAACAGTGGAAAGACCAAAATATAATCAAGTCTCCAAGGCACAATCACTCGGGCCCATGAACATATTAGAGCAACTCAAGAGGAACTACCCAATGTGTCCTTATGGTATCTTGGGTATCCCAAAGCAAAATGAAATTACTGCAAGAAGCATCAAAATCCATTAGGGGTTCAAGCACAACTAGAAAGGGTAAAGAAAACTCGTAGAAAATCAAGACCCAAAATATTTAGTGATGATGAATCAGAAAGGGGAAGGAAGCAAACCAAGACCCCAACCCTTCTTTATGACTCTTATTATTGGTAAGAAGTTATTACATAATTCCATGATAGATTCTAGTGCAAGCACAATAGTGGATTCCTTAGAGTCAAATATGAACCCTTGAGGAAAGGAGTCATGCAGCTAGATGGAAAATCAGTGCAAACCATTAGAGTCATCAGAGGTCTCCCATTACAACTCTATTCCAACAAAAACATAACAGTACACATGACATAGTGGTGATTGATGTACCACTAGTCTTCGACTATGTCTATCCCGTGACTTCACAACAAAAATTGGGGGCTATATGTCTCTTGATTGGTCACATATTATTCTACGGACTAAGTATGGGTCCAAAATGAAGGTGTTATCAGAGCCTCTCACGGAAGAGCATATAACAGATCAGGAAGCCTCAGGTTTTAAAGCCTCACATGCCATGATCACTAGAGAAGAAGAGTCATACATAGAAGAGGGTGACCATCAAAGTAGAAACTATCTGGTTGACCTATCACTAGGATATCCCTTTGGAAATTTTGACTCCACTAGACTGGGAAATTATATGATTTTTGATCAAAACTCTAGCATTCCAAAGATCGGAAATAAGATAGTAAAAGTAAAAGAGTCCCACGAAGGGAGATTCACAAATATGGACTCGCACTTCGACGGTGCTATAAGTAGAAATGGATTTGGAGTTGGAATATGCTTAGCTTCACCAAGTAGAAGAAAATGACTCCAAACGTTCCATTTCTAATTCACCTCCACCAACAATGAAGCGGAGTATGAAGCCTTAGTGCATGGTTTGACCTTGGTATGCAGGGAAGGTATAAAGCAACTGAGAGTCTTTGGAGACTCTGAGTTAGTGGTAACATAGGTCAGAACACTATTGCAGAAAATAACCCAAGAATGAGGTCCTACCGACATAGGGTATGGGATCTTATTAAAGACTTTGAAGCCTTTGATATCAAGGTTATCCCTTAGGACCAGAACATAGAGGTAGACAAGATGGCTCAGATTGGATCACAATTCGATCCTACTAAAGATCTGATGGAAAAAGGATACGGTGAAGCTAATCATTCACCCATCTATACCTAACAATATAGACCATTGGAAAGTATTTGAGAGTGACCAACAGATATTTCTTTTCCTATAGCAATCTGAGGAATTCGTAGACCAACTCCAACAAAAATTGAAGAAGCATATGGAGATCAAGTTATTCATCTTAGAATGAACAAGATTCCAAGAGGGCTGATAACATTGGAGAATCTCTTTGATACCAATGATGCTAACACAGATAGGAGAAAGTTCACTGCGATCAAAGAAGATTATGCTGAAATAGAAGTAGCTCATGGAAGGAAGCTAAAAGTAGGGAAATTAGTCACCCAACAAGAAAAAGAAAGGCTTGTGGCTTTATGCCATAAATATGATAAGGTGGTGGCCTAGACTTATGATGACCTACATGGTTATAACAAATATATCATTCAACATACCATTGATTTGGAGAAAGGAACAAATCCTATGTGCCAAAATTAGAGGTCGATGAACCCAAAAATAGAATCTCTCATGGCTGAGGAGCTCAGGATACTCTTATAAGATAAACTAATATTTCCAATCAATCATTACACATGGGTTTCTAACGTAATACACCGTGAGGAATAAAAATGGTGAAATCAGACTCTGTGTGGATTTTAGAGACATGAATAAGGTGTCTTTGAAGGATCACTACCCCTTTCCCTCCATGGAGAAAATATTACAAACATTGCTTGAGTTCGAAATATTTTATCTGTTGGATGGTTTTTTGGGCTACAATTAAATATGGTTCGCAGAGGAAGATCAACATAAGACCACTTTCACAACAAATTGGGGAAATTTCATGTATGCAAAGATGTCATTTAGAATCACCAATGTTGGGTCAACCTTCTAGAGAGCCATGGATGTTGCATTTGGAGAGCTTATCAACAAAGTGATTCTAATATACTTGGATGATCTCACGGTGTTCACTAAAAAAGGAGAGGATCATTTTGATGCACTGGAGGCTGTATTCGAAAAATGTCAAGAATTTGGGATCTCTCTGAATCCTAAGAAGTGTGTTTTTGGGGTCCCACAAGGAAAACTCTTGGGTCATATCATATCAAAATATGGAATCTCTATTGACCCGAAAGAATCAGAGCTATCTAGAGTTTTCCCTACCGTCAATAAGAAGGTAGTTCAATATTTCTTAGGAAAGATTAACTTTGTTAGTAGGTTCATTTCAGACTTTGTTGGAATGATCCGCCCAATCACTTTGATGCTAAAAATACCTAAATTTCAAATGGACCACTGAAGGCTGACAAGCCTTTGAGTCAATCAAGAGAGCCATTGCATCTACCCTAGTGTTACACAATCCATATTTCACTAAATATTTCATCATGTATGTATATGGAAGTGAACACAGTGTAGCCTCTGTGCTAACACAGAAGGGAGATTCACAAGGAGAGGAACATCCAATGAGCCTTATTTCAAAGACTCTCCACAACTATGAAACTAAGTACAACTTTGTAGAGAAGTAGGCTTATGCCATTGTTAAAGGACTAAAGAAATTCAGGCATCTTGTGACCAACAAAAAAATCACGATCTTGGTGGCACACTCCAGTGTCAAGGAATATATTACAGAAGGTGAAATAAATAATAAGAGAGCTAACTAGATCACCAAGATTTTGGAGTATGATGTTGAGATTAAACCCAAAAAATTAGTAAGGGGAAAAGGGTTTTTCCAGTTTCTTTCCCAAGAGTTAATGAAACCAATTGATGATCAATGTGAGATGGTGTTACAGATTCAAGAAAATGAACACAAAGGTTGGGTATCTAATAGAATACATTTCATGCGAACAGTGAGTATCCAGGTCACCTTCCTCTAAAAAAGAGAAGGTATTACCGACAACAGGGATCCAATTTCATCATAATTGACAATATCATTTTCAAAAGGAACTTTGATGAGATTCTACTTAGATGCTTAGAGAAAGAGGAAACTAAAAGGGTCTTACATGAGTTACATCATGGTAGCTCAGGAGGCCATTTCTTAGCCAAAAATATGGCCATAAAAGTCCTGCAAGCAGGATACTTTTGGCCCAATTTGTTTTCTGATTGCTATCAAATGGTGAAAAAGTGAAAATCTTTTAAACACTACATAGGTTTTAGGATAAATGTCACATTATGTCTTAATCCAATCCTTATTGAAGAACCATTCATGCAATGGGGTCTAGATTTCATCGAGATGGTAAACCCAGTATCAAGCGTAGGCCATAAGTGGATCCTAACAACCACTGATTATTTTACCAGATGGGCAGAAGTAGTTCCACTAAAATAAGCTACCGAGAATGTGATCCTAGAACTTATTCATGAGATCACTAGGCATTTTGAACCCCAAGTACAATTATATCAGATAATGCTAAGGTTTTTCTAGGTGCTAAAGTATCTGACTTTGCCATGAGGCATGAAATTTACTTAAAAACATCTTCCAACTACTACCCATAGGGTAACAGTTTGGTAGAGTCCACAAACAAAAATCTGATAAGGCTCATAAAAATAAGGGGGATGAGCACAAGAGGTCATGGCATGAACACATCAAGACAACCTTATGGGCTGATCGGATCACACCAAAATAGATTCTGAAGACTTCACCATATGAGTTAGTCTATGGTAAGAGTGTAATGATTCCTATCATGGTAGAACTTATAGGATTACAATTATTAAAACAAGTAGATATTGAGGAAAAAATAGGTGTGTAGGTGAGGATCGTAGAATTGACGTGAAATTCAATAGAAGCGAAGTCATCTCATGAGTCTATGATCACCGTCGATACATTTTCAAGACTGGTTTGAATGTAAAACTTCAAATCCTAATCTTTGAGTTGGTGCTTTGGTATTGAAATGGGATGTGAGAGCTTCCAAGCCTGGAAATCACGGGAAGTTTAACCCCCTCTAGATTGGTCCATTCAAAATCACCGCATGCAAGTAACATAATGCTTTTGAACTTGAGACCATGAAAGGAGAACCCTTGGTGATTCCGGTAAATGGAATCCATCTTAAACCCTTTCATTAAGTATTTTTGATATTGTATAGTGTATCATGTGTATAGTTGCTTCTTTTGTCTCTTTTGTTTCATGGTTTTTGCTCCTTCCAATAAGTGTCCTTGGACACATGTCTCTTGTAGAGACTCTCATGCCCCTTTTTAAATTTTTGGGAAGGGTGTACCTTCCTATGTTTCCTGAAGTTATGATCCAACGAAATTTTGGAGTACTTATTGAAAAGGATTGAGGAAGTAATGGAAAATCTCTTGGGAAATGTGAAATTCAGCATTGGAGGTCATTCGGTCAAAGATTTGTTACAAGAAATGACCGGTTGTTTGTGCGACCCATTAATTTGTAAAAATCATGGAGGATATTTAAAGAAGGTAGTTTTTACCCAAGTTTCATTCCAAATGCTAAAAGAGTCTCTTCTTTGAAACCTACGAACAACCAACGAAAGAAACACAATTTCCTTTAGCCTCAGGATAACCATAGTAGCCTCCACTTTAGCCTCTCAATCAAATTCGTATGTAGGACACTCCATACCACCACACACTCAACATCCGAAACTAGTTTATCCTGAAAAGGGTGCATACTATAGAGATTCTTCACTTTGGTTACCAACTATGCTAATGAAATTTTTGACTCTGTCTTGAACAAGAAGATGAAATCCCTCGAGATATGGAGCCTATGCTAGGTTCCTCAACCATGGAGATGATGGTTCCTTTAGCTCCAAGCTTTGGACCACCACATTGGCTCAATACATGGTTCCCCTCATGCAACCATATTAGGAGCTCGTAAAATGTGTATGAACCGTTTCGACCTCACCAAATTGTACCATCAATGACAAGATTATGCGGATGGAAATCTCACCATGAGCCATCAAGGAGATGTTGGATCTTCCATATGATCCAAGTGATAGCTTTTACGACATATCCAAGATTCGGAGATCTGGTCTTCATGCCAAATAAGGCTACCCTCCTCTAGAAGGAATTGTAGTAAGACAATTCGAGAAGCTCTAAATTTTTGGAATTTCCAATTCCATTGAAAATGTTCGCACCGAATGCACATGATGCTTGCTCTATGTTGACCTTTATTTTTGGTTAAGATTTGGACAAAGAGGTCCATGACTAGTAGATGGGAGCCCTTTTTAGGATGAGGGGGTTGGAAAAGAGCAAGCATATAAGTTTGAATTCTCCAAAGTCATTTCATAGACTATTTTCCACCAACTGGCCAATTTCCACATCAACTCCACCTTCAGGTATTCCTCATACTTTTTCCACCTCATTTTGTCCTAGCAAGCAATCATACTTTAGCCAGTATATGCCTCTATCAATGGGATACAAAAATCAACCCTCCAAGTATTATACCAGTATCAACATGGACCCATGTGCTATCCTCTTCTTCAGATGTATATGAGTTCACAAGATATTTTTTTGCACCACTTCTTTCTGAGTTGGACTAGGATGGGGTAGATAACATAATGATTCACTCAAATGAGCCATCCTTGAGGAAAAACTACACCCCTAAGACTAATTTTTCAGGGTGGCACATTCAATGGTAAGAGTGTATGGGTTTCGAGAGAAATCCTTCATGCTCCCCAAAATCCTCATCACATGAGCAGTGGCCTTAGAGATAGCTAGACAGATGGAGAGCTTGGATGAAGAGTTTAGATTTGTACTACAAGAATAAAAAATTGTTTGAACTCCCTTGAGTAAGGGAGGTGTTAGTGATAAATAAAAAGAAGAGGAATATCCTCATGCAAAAGTTGGTCCACTACGGTTTCACCTTAATCCATGACGAGATGGAGATATGACCCCAATGGAAAAATTTCTACCACCACGGCCCAAAACAAGGTCTCGGGCTCCTACAAGAATGAGAGGAGAAAGTTATTTGAAGAAAGGAGGTCACCAAAGGAGGAGAATCCTTATATTTATGTTAAATTTTTGGACATCCCAACCCCAAAGATGGGATTCTTTTTAGCAAGTCCTACACAATCATGACTCCTCTTTTACTATGGTCAAGGGTTTGAGGGTGGCCCTAAAGGGTAAAGACTGGGCATGGAAATGATTGATTCCTTTTGGAAATATAGGAAATAAATTGGGAAAACAACCCAAAATTTTTGAGGTGTCCACTAACGAGATATGGGAAGAATTTTGGAAGCCGAGCATGTGACTAATTCAGATGACGAGGAATTTTTCATGAGCCCCATAACAGAGTCCCTTTGATAGAAGTAGAATCCCATGGCTCCACTCAAAAACAAATGAACACCGTGGTTCCTTCCATTATTTTCTCAACATGATCCATTGAGCAATATTCCCATGAGTCGGGAGACACCAGTCCCCATGGTTTGGAAGCGGGAAAATAATTAGTGTCGAACCCAAACCGAGTCCCATTTCTTCATAATAATTGGTCATCCCCTCCATTGCCACCACTGAAATTGCCAATCCTCCTAGCCCACTTTGAGAAATAATAATAAATCTTCTAAGGTACCATCTTCCTACCCTCCTTCCTCTTTTTGATTCCACCATTTTATTCACCTCTTGACGCTCACCTGCTCCCTCCTCTTCTGCGTTTCATTTCTTTGACTAGGGATGTCTCTTTTATGGTCACCATGACTCAGACCCTTCTACTCCTTAGCTCCTCTCTTATTCCTCCACCACCTGTCACCATCCCTTCCTTCTCCCCATGGTCTTGATGCCCTTCTCTTTGGCTCTTATAACATCCCATCCCATATAGCTCACTACCATTCCATACAACATATCACTAGGGTTCCCATTTGCTTTGGAGGGCTTATTCATTCCTCTAAAAAGTTTGTAAATTAGGTTGATGTGGCCAAATAATCCTTCGAAGGAGAAGGGAGAAGAAAAAGAACAAGGATATGTTGAGTGGAGAAATAAAGCACATGCGGTCATTATATGACCATCAACAGAGCTCCCTCACTATTGTGCAAATGATTCATAATGTCTCCAAACCTATAGAACAAATGTAGTTAGATTATTACACTATCAATGTATTAGTAGTATGTTTGACTCAATTTTGACCTCAATATAAGGTCAAATTGATGAAAAATTCAACTACTATTGTCACTACAGATTACGTAAAGGTTTGTAATAAGCTATAGAAAGTGGAGGCCATCCTCAAATAAACGCCACTGTTGGTTGCCTCAACTTAGAAATCAAAGGTAAAAACAAGAAGTTGGAGAAACTCCTCAAGGAGTTGGAGAAACTCCACAAGGAGTTGAACGAGGAGGATTAAAAGGAAACTCTTACAGCTTACGAGGTAGAGGTCAAGAAATTAGAGGCTGAGTTAGTAGCCTCTAAGGCTGCAGCCATTTCACTGCAGCATGATATTGATTCAATTAAATTTGAGCTTTCAACCTCTAGGACCTCAGTCGGTTTACTTTAGTGGGAGCTTGAAGTAAGGAAAAAGGATGTTGACACACTTCAGGAGAAGTTGCGCAACAAAGAAGATGAGAAAAGGGAGTCTCCAAGTAAAATATCATTAATTGGAGGACACGGTCAAGGATTTGACATAAAAAAATTCCAAACAACCACAAAAGGGAGGAATAATTACATTATTACAAGGGTTATATGCCTCTTGTTGTAAAATAATTACAGCTACGGAAAAGGACTGTCACCACCCGCACTCGTATTTATATCGATGCACAAGGTTTGTGCACTAATGTGGATTAAATCTCGCATCCACCATCAGCAATTTCATCTCCACCAAGGTTTCTGAAACACAAACATTAATCAAGAAATTATATGATTCCTCGGACTACTTTGTATGCGATTGATATCGCGAGACAGGAAAATGGAGGTGGCCAAAGTCAATGAGATTCTAATTTGTAATAAGGCCACACTTAAGTGTCAAGTTCTCCTCACCTTGACTCAAGATCAAAATCAAGGAGTGAAAGTAGCACATTGAGGAGTTGGCACAATTAGGTTTCAATTCTCCCTTTCCTAATGACACCATGGTCCTTTCAGAGGACTAAATCAAATATCTACTCACAACAAAGGAACAAGGAAAGACTATTTCCAATCTTCCAAAAGGAATCAGGTGTGGCTGAGATGGAGATCATTCTAAGTCCAATACTAAAATTGGAGTTCCGCTTGCATGCAATAGTATAGGATCTTCAAACCCTCTCGTATAAGGATATTATCGAGCTGGATAGAGCCTTCCAGGCTCTACAAAGAAGATCGTACCTGATGGAGGAGGAATGGGTTGGGTACTAAGTTGATTTGAAACAACTCTGAGTGGCATCTTTCAAACCAAATTCTTCATTTTTTGAGTTGGGGAAGGATTTCAATATTCTTTCATGATAGACACAGAGTCCCTTAGTGAATCACCATAACTATAGAATAATTTCCACATCTGTAGGGATCTCTTCATTTTTTTCACCTCGGCCCTTTTATTTTTGGCATGCTTTGTTCTTTTGGAGCATGAATTTTTGTTAAGTATGGAGCCAAGCATGGAGGGCATCCACGTGTCTCTTTGGCACATATTGGAGGAAACACAAAGATCTAGGATTTTTAAATCGGTTCGAGTCCTCCACATGGTAGAAGCATAGTAGCATGCCCAAACGGGATAAAAATTCAATAGCAAAGGAGATGAGCCCACAGAGCCCCACGTGTCGCCTAGGTGCAACTCCAAAGGGAGAAAATGAAAGGCATCCCCAAATTAGTGCACCTCCACATGTCACTCAAAGAAGTTATCACCATCTGCAGAGCCTACCAAATAAGTGAAAGGACTTGCATTCGGTGAATTAAATGTGAGCCCGAGTCCCACAACAATCAGGTTGAGATCTATCATATGGGTTAAAGTTCGGAAGATGAAGAATAAAATGCAGATGGTATAGATCATGATGATAGACACATTGGAATGCGAGCCACGATTCTATATAAGAGAATCCTTGAACTAGGAAGAAAGGAGGGGGAGATAGAAGAGAAACTATTTAGAGACATTTCTAAAGGATTTTTAGTTTCAATAGTTTTGTGTTTATCAGCCTTAACAAGGCTCTATTGTAAAGAAGCACTATAATTTGTGTCGTTATCGACCTTATGTATTGTTTTATCTATAATTAAAGGGTTCTTGTTCTATGCACAAAGGATTCACAATACTCTAAATCTTTATTTCCTTTTATATGATTTTATTTAACTCTTAGATATATGTTTCAATTTCTACCGTGTTATACTCCTTAGATTCTCTTACATTCACATGCCCTTTTTGCATGGTTATGTTTTAGTTCTCTCTAGCCTTAGATAATATTGAATCTTTTTGAAAATAGGTTAATCATGCTCAATTATCTTTAAATTATTTTGTTGTGGTTTGAGTATGTATCTCTTTGATTTATGGTAAATCTTGGTGCATCGCCTTAGATTAGGATTTTTAGTTATTTAGTTTCCTTTATGACCCTAATCTCAATACATGAAGAGAAAATCCAACTTCTATAAAATTTAGAGGTTATCTTAGGGCCCAAGTCCCAAATCTCTAATATTTCCCATGAATTTTATGGTTCATATGTAAAGATAATCGTCAACAAGAACTCTATAACAACCTTTTCCTCATACTATGGTCTAGCCTTCGAGAACTCATCCCCAATCTTATCTCGCCATTTTAATAAATTTTGTGCCTTCACATCATCTCTCTATTTTTCCTCATTAGGCACTTAATCTCTATGTCTTTATCCTTTCTATCCTCTAACATATTTCAAATAGTTTCCACCTTATCTATGTTCTTGAGCGCAAGTTCTGCAAACACCTTTTTCAAAACATTACTTACTTGTTCATCCGAAAATTGAGTGTGTTTGATAGTTACATAACGGCACGAATGTGGGGGCTTATTCATCCTCTAAGAGGTACACAATTATTCACACACATCAAAATTAGGATCCTCTATGTGATTACTGCATGCTCCATGATATCTAATTCTGATGTGCATGTTTTCCATTTATATGTCCAAAATATCTTACCCATACGACATTCCCTTACTGACTTTACTTTAGAACATGACCACATTATTTTTTCTCGGTCATCAATATTACCGAGGTTCTATGATCTTACCACATTTTCTTCCCGGGGCTTACTATTGCATTCATCTCTATGCTCTTGTGTTATGGAGCCCACGTCATATTGTACTTCTTCTTCCCCTTCGGGTTCCCTATTTTTGCATGCAACATTCATTATTATCTATGTATGTCCATCTACGAAGATCTCACCTTCAAGTCCCTACCTACTCATCTTTGGGGCATATTCCTTGAAACAAATTTTGTTCACCACTTGTTTCTTCATCCTCTTGCACCTCTAGAATAGGTGTGGCAACATCATCTTATGTGTTTCTATGTGAAGAATTCTCATCATCACTATCCTTAACAGGAACATCCTTTTGACACTTCTTTCTCTCTTCCTCCACATTCTTCACCGACATTATGTGCAAGTGATCTCTTTACTAGCTATAATAGGCCAACACCATCATCTTTGCTAGTATTCCTTCTACCCAATACACTTCCCCTATGATCTAGGTAAGTGTTGTCTTCTTTTCCTCTTCTTGTTTCTCTAAGACATTTTGTAAGCCTTCAAGTACCGGCTCTTCCTCCTGGGGGTGTTTGTTCCAATGACTTCATTGTGCTTATCATTTGCTTCCCTTTTGGAGGACCTAAAAAGATAATTAATCTCCTAGAAGCACCATCCCATCCTTGAAACGTGGCCTCAAATACACATATACGCGTGTAGGCTCAATTTTCCATACAACCAGAGTCTCTAAAGTTATGTCAGTGTTATCTACCTCCATCATCTCCACATATGCCTCCTTGTTTGGCCATACATAATTCTTGCACAAAATATGTATATCTTTTTCTACTTTATTAGCATCAAATTGGAGCTTCCATGTATTTTGCAATCTATTTAATGAATCTTTAAAATAACATGCGGTGAAAGAAAAGGTAACTTACACCAAGGGCTGTTTTCATCTGTCTTCATGAAAAATTCCCCATCTTTGAAGTGCTTTGGTAAACCACAAACTTTATTTGTCTATCTAGTATCTTGTAGGAAACTCGTGTGGTATATGCCACTCTCACTCAAACTCCTAACACATGCTTCTAAACCATTTCTCCTGGCACTCCTTGTAGGTGTTTGAAATCAAACCATGACAGTGTACTTATATAACTTCTTCACCGGTGACTTTTTCTCCATGGGATATTCCCATACTTTGTCCTTTGGTCCATCAAACACACCTATGTCATTGAATGCTATCAGGAGTAAGATGGCTCCCCATGTTATCTTATCACCCTTATCATCCTAGGTTTGTAGCTCTACTATTAGGTTTTCTACAATATAACCCGGTCACCATTTTTTACGTGATATGTTGCCAACACTTATTTACCTCCATCCATTTCTCTAAGGAACCCAATTTACAACCTACCAGGCCTCGTCACACACCCTTGTTGCTAGATCAAAAATGTGCATAATATTAAATTCTCTTCCACCCTTTTTATACTGAAATGCTTTGGTTCTTTGCCTCAACTCCATCATCGATAAGTCACCCATAATCTCCAAACATGAGTCACACAAACCTATGACCTTGTCAATCGGTTTGCGAAGAATCCACATACTCTTTTCCATGAAGTAGAAGAAGTATTCATGTATGCATGACATTAGGCACTCATACAATCAAGTTGGGATTTCCAAAATATGGCAACTCAAAGAGTTGCATGACTCCAACACTCTCTAATAATTTCTTCACTGAATCATCCAAAACCCTATTTTATCTGCGTCCTCTATTTTTCCTCCAAATTGTCTTTGCGATGATATTATTACTACTTGTCTTGGTCTTGTGATTTAAATCAATGATTTTGCACTCTATTATCTTTGATGCCCATGGTCTCCCTTCAATCACCCCCTCTGGATACTGCATCTCTACTACCACCATTCTTCTACTACTTTGTTGGACTAATTTTAAACAATAGGGGCTCTCCTAAGCACCATTTCTCTTCTCAATTTATAGGTACAATCTATAACTTCAATGTTATCACTTTCTTTACTTACACCCCTCAAATTCAAACTAAACCCTTTGATTTCGTGAAGCCCTAGCTATAAATATTCCTCTGCGATACGCTAACTGGGTGAACCCTTGTTCCTCACACATCCGACAACTAAAACACACCTACCCCATGGATTCTTATCACTAACGTGTTGTGAGTTCACCTGGTTTTCTAGTCAAAATATCATTCTTCACACTAAATTTGTCTCTCTTTGTTACTATTCACAACTCAATAGTTCAAAGGATGCAATGTAACAATAACATTGCACTTACTGAATTTATAGCTAATTTAAAAATTCATGCATTTATTTCTCCTCAACTACCACTGTAGGTGGCATTAACTCCACCTCGTCGCTCTTCCATCCATTATGATGTGTCCTCATGTGCCTAATTATTTTGCGCCTCATTCATAACCTTCTAGTACAACCCCCTAATTTCTAGCCATAAATTTCCTTACGCGCTTGCTCCTACGCTGTAGTACTTATCCAATGTGATTTAACCCAAGTATTTTCCAATGTTGTAGCATACATAGTGTTATCTTGAGTGTCACTTCTTTTACGTGTGGTCTTGAATCTGAGAAAATTCCTTAAAAATTTTCTTATACAAATCCAACTTGACCACGAGCCCTTGTAGCTTTTATAATGCATGTCAACATATAGCATGACACCAGCCAACTCTTCTTGATCCAACCCACATTAAAAGTATGCACGGTCCTCTATGCATGAAATCACTTAGATAGTAATCATCTATAGGTGTACAAGCACACTTATTACAAAAAAACACTGAACTAAATTGAAAAAGCATAACAATGATGAAAGGAAACACATGTAAAGAAAATGCATTTAAGGAAATCTAATCTAATGGAAATATTGCCTTATTACAAACACCGAGAAGAATTATTTATAGTAGGGCTTCATCCTACTCCCATTGAAATAATTAGGAAAACATGTCCCATCTAGCACCTTTGAATCGGAAAGATCCTGAATCAAGTATATAAGTCACAATATACGGTCTAACCAATGCACTTGGAACTTCCTATGGTGGTGCAAAAACATGGAATCATAAAGGAGAACCATCATCCCACTTCAATATTTTTATCCTTGATATGCCTATCATGTCATGCCTTTTACCTGGCCTTTTCGTCTTACCGAATCTAAGGATAAATGGCACACCTTTCATCCAAATGCATCAATTTAGCAATGTGCTCTTCAAGTGCATTTTCATCATCTATACCTCCTACACGTGCAATATGCAGAGAAGGTAATATAAATTCCACTAGTAAAATAACCTCCACACTAAAAACAAGTTGAAAGGGTGTGGCTTTATTCATTCTTTTGTAAATTTTCTTGTATGCCAAAAGTACAACAAAGAATTTAACACCCCAGTCCTTCCTTCCAACATCACAAATATTAGTAAATGTATGTCTTAATATATTTTTGAAAGCCTCAACATTTCATTTGCCTCTGGGTGATAAGGTGTTTTTATGGTGTGCCACCATAAATTATGCCAATAATATCTTGATAGTCTCATTAAGGAAATGAGTACCCCTATCACTTGTCAAACTCAATGGGAATCCATACCTGCTTATTATATTCTCCCATAAGAACCTTGCTGCTATAGTTATCATGTAATGCTTTGTAGGCTCCACTTTTTCCCACCTTGTAAGATAATTTGTACAAGTTATAATGTAGTGCGATCCAATCCTATGGGCGGGTCGGGAAATAGGAACTACAATTTCAATTTACCACTTTTCATAAGGTTATGCACTAGTAATAGGCCTCAAAGACATTTCATCTCTATGCTCAGGCTTCCTAAGGTGCTAGCAATGATCACACACCTTAGCATATTCTTTACAGTCCTTGAATATTGTTTCACACCATAGGCTAGCCAATAAAATCTTGCACACAAAACATCACCTGTATAATTTCCACCTATAATCCCACCATGAGCTTCCTCCATAATAGCTTCACGTTCATGCTTAAGCACACACCAGTGTACAACTTCATCTTGACCTAGTTTGTATAAATCTCAACTAATTAACATGTAAGGCGCGATGTGTGTGAGAAGTTGTTTCTTCTCTAGATCTTCATTCCTTTAAGAAACACACCAATATGTACAAAATACGGTAATATCTTCTAAGTTTGAAGGTGCATGGTTCAATCTAAAAATATGTGCATTCGACATTGTGTCCTCAATACTCTTTGCATCCTTGCTTGAGTTAATCCTTAACAATTGATCTGGTTTAAAATTTCTCTTTCCCGGCTTTACTACCACTATAAATTCAAACTCTTGGAGCAACAGAATCCAATGGCATATGTGCCCATGAAAAAGGGTTTTCTTCACCAAGTACTTAAGTGCCATGTGATATGTATAGAATATAAACAAGGTTGCCACCAAATATTGTCTAAACTTATGGAACATGTAAATCATGGACAAGGCTTCACGCTTTGTAGTTATATAATCCTGTCCAACTGGTGTCAACCTCCTACTCACAAAACATATGGGATGATCAAAATCCCCATCCCTAGGCTATGATAATACCACACCAATGGCCATGCCAGAGGAATCAACATGTACATGAAATGTCTTATCTTAAGAAGGAAAGCGCAGAATGGGCACAAAAGTAAGTTTTTCCTTCAATGTCTTAAATGTTGTCTATTAAGCCACATTCCAATGAAAATTCCCTTTACTCCTCAACAATTCCTCCAAGGGCACAATGATCCTGATATATCCTTTAATGAACTTTCTATAATAACTTGTATGGCCCAAGAATCCTCGCACCTCACTCGATTTGTAGGGTCCTCCCAACATAAGTTAACCGTAACCTTAACAAGATCCACCAATAGACCTTTCTTGTATATGATATGTCCTAGTAATGTGCCAAAGGGCATGGCAAAGATATGTTTCTTAATTTTTAAAGAGATCTTAACTGATTACACCTTAGAAACATAAGTCTAAAGTTATCATAGTCATCCTTTACTAGCCCATATATAGTCCAATCATCCAAGTAAACTTATAAAAACTTGTGTATAAAGTCTTCAAAGGCTTATACCACAATGTGCAAAATACTGCAGTGTGTTTATCAAACCAAAGGGCATAATCGTATATGAAAAACTACCCCATTCAATGGTGAAAGTTGTATTTTCTTGGTCCTCCCGAGCAATCCTCACTGATGATAACCAAAAATCCATTAGTGAAGGAGTAGATCTCACACCCTACAACGCCTTTCAATATTTTTTCTGTAGCGATGTAGGAAAGGATCTATCACACATGCAACATTTATATCCATTTAGTCCACACATATCCTTATCCTACCATCCTTATTAATGCTTATCACCATAGGGATAACCCAATCTGATTCCTCAATGGGCTCAATGATTCCAGTTTCAACATCTTATCAATTTCTTCCTTTACCTTGACGTGAAAATTAGGATTCATTCTGTAAGGCATTTTCCTAACCAGTGCACATATTCCTTTAACTTGATCCTCATCTTGCCCAAATATGGATGCACCCCTTTCAACTCATGATAACCTCGTGGAAATAAATCTTGGAAGTCACACAACAACTCAATAATTTTAGAAACCTCCTGTTCGAACAATAATCACCAATAATGGCCTCTTTTGGTTCTGCATCTGTCCCAATGTTGAATTTCTTCATTTTCATAGGCTCATGATACGTGTGTGCCTTCTCATCTACACTATCCAAGACCTCACACATACCCATAGTGTGGTCAACATCCAGATTCTCAACTTCTTCATCATCAATCATGTAAACCAATTTACCCTTCTCTTTTTCTAACCAAGTGCACCCAAGTTGTACCTCATCTATTTCTTCCTCTTCATCAAAGTGCGCCTCTAATTCCAATTCTCTAAACATGTCTAATAGGAGTTCTTTAGCCTTTGTACTATCCCCCATTTTAAGGCACTTTATAATCTATAATGCTTCATATACCATAGGTTTAGTAGAAAAATAGTCAAAGGTCTAAATCATACCTGAGGTCATCTCCTGCCAATTAATCTGTTTCCCTTGTTAATTTTGCATGAACATACCTTGCACATGCGAAACTACTTAGAGTGGCATAAAACTTGATGGCGAAAGGCCTCTTGCCCCTTTGTTCGAATCTCTCACACTTTTAAATGTGATGTTGAGTAGAATCCTTCCCATGAAATTCATTAATTTATGAGGGTACATTGCTCCTAAGAAACCTAGTTGAGAAGGAAATTCTCACTTCCCACCACTCCAAAAGGGTATCTTTGTGTGTAGTACACTAACATGTAACTATTCTGCATAGGGTATAAATCAACATATTTCTTCTTTACGCTTGATTTGTCTACTAAGCTTCCTTGACACATAGAAATATGTTGATATTTCATTCACTAGTGTAATGGGGTACCTATTTGCATCCTAAATGGCGAAGAGTGCAGTCCTAACCATGCACGTAGGTGTGTTCTTTATCTCCTTACCGACTAGCCATACATTCCATGCGCCCAATTATCACATGCAACACTTGTAGTATCAATCATGGATTGTGCATCATCCCACTGAATAATTCCTTCCTTTTATGGCTCAATCACTTTAGGATCTCTAACTTTACACACGTATATTCCGTTCAAATCTTCTTCACTCAAAGGTTCTACATAAGGTGAAAATTTTCCATCTATAAAAGGGATGATCACGTGCTCCTCCTTTTTCTCAAAACTGATGTAACCTTTATTAAAGTGCATATCAACATTATTTTCCTAACACCAAGGGTGCCCAAGTAAAGTTGGAAAACCATCTTTCTCTGCAAGCACCAAGTCCTCAAAATCCCAGTAAATTGGCCTCTTGAATAGTAATAGTGGCATATTTTAGTACTACAATGGGCGTGGAGTTAGTCTTATTTACCATAAATAAATAAAATTAAGATGACCGTAATGGTGGTCTCCCCATCGATTCAACATGTCCAATGATGAAAACTCACTTCTAGACATGTATCAATCAAAATATTACTCAAGATCCATCCATCAATAACTGCATTCAAAGTGATCTCTTTATCATATTCAAGACTATGAGGAGGTAAGTTCACATGTAATATCTATTTCTTGTGCTCAACTCCTGCGAGTGGAATATTATCCCTTAACCATTACCATAACTAATGAATTATTTTGTCTTGGAAAAGCATCTTAAATACCTCCAAGTCATTAAATGTTTTCTAGGGAGCTCAACCACTTTGACTGCTCCATCTTCCTTGATCGCTCCTTATAACATTGTGTCTCACATTGAAAGTTTCTAATAACCTCCATATTTTCTTAATAAACTTCCTTATGATGAGTAGGTTTTGGATACTTTGCATGCCATACCTCCCATTTTTTGATAATAGGCTTCTGCTTTAGAACTTCCGTGGAATGTGTAGTGACCAATAGAAGTAACATCTCAAGATCAGGCACTACCTTTGGCATCCACTAATCTTCCATAGCGCGTTGTACTCCTACCATTCTTGTGCCCTTATCCTACTTGTGTTGCTTGCTCATATGCTCATAAAAATTTGGGCATTCCTCAAACTTGTGGCCATTTCCACACCATGAGAAAATAATGTTTTGAGGGCATTCACGCTTATAATGATCGGAGAGATACGCATGTATAACATGTTCCAAAAGGGAATTCACTTCTTCCTCCACCCCGATCTCAACCTTTAAATCCTCTATGGTAACCTCTACCTCTACCACCTCCATCAGATCTCCCTTCATTATGATTATGATGTTCACCTTGTTCCTTAGAATTGTTTGCAACACTGGTATGATGTACAACAGTTTTAATGACATCATGAATCTGATGAATCAATCTGTAATTATCTCAGTATCATGAGTGGTAGACTTGACAATATTACAATAGAATGATACATTATTCCTAATCACGTGCTACAACGGGGGCACCTACTTGAATCATGATCCAAATGATAGATTTCACAATCCAGTAACATGACACACACCAATTTACAGGGGAAACTGTACTTAGTGTGTCCTTCCATCTAACAATCTATACACCGAATACCATTGTGTGTCTCATGAGCTGAATTAGATGTGTTATCTCAATTTAGTGATTTCAGCTAAAATTGAGATAACCATAGAAAACTTTTGGAAAAATCTCCTAAAAATTCCCTTTGGAGGAGATTTTTAGGTTTTTGGGACCCATTGCATGGAAACATATTTCTTTCATGCTTCATGTCAATTGTTTCCCGAAACCTGAAACCCACTTCCAAGTCAGCCTGTGTGTCAGTTTTCGTAATTTCAAGCATCGAACATGCCTTGTAAAATGCATGCTCTATGTCACTTGTTTCCCAAAACCCGAAACCTAAAATGATCCTTTGTGTTAGGGTTTTGGAACTTGATAACATCCAAACACCTCATGCTTCATGTCAATTGTTTTCCGAAACTTGAAACCCAAATTGATAGCAAATCCTTTGTATCGGGTTTTCGATGCTCCGAGAATGATGACATGACATTAATGTCAAGTTTTTAGTTAGTTCGCACACGTGTCGGTGAAGTGTAATAAATGCAAGGGCTTTATAAATAGTTTGATTTTACACGTCATTTTTACCTAGTGTGTTTTTCCCTGCATGGATTTTTGTGCATGTTCCTTCGACCTCCAAACCCGATCAACCTCTTAATTGATTTTTTGATCCATCTTCGATTATTTTTAAAATTTATTGAAGGTATTTTTCTTTTCTTACCGCTTTGAGGTATTTTGGGTTGTTTTTGGGGTGTTCATTTGGGGTTTTCCTTTCTTTTCTTTTTCTTCCCTCTAGGTTTAGGGTTTTGGGGTGTTTTCTTCATTTCCTATTGTATTCCCATGAAACCTCTTGTTTTGAATTCACCCTTGGGGTGTTTCCTTATTTTTCCCATGGAATATAATCTTTTGGTTTTTGAAAAGAATCTAAAATTCCTAACTTACAAACTTGGCAGAAATTTTTCATGTTCTGACATCCCAGAAACTTGATGCCTTTGTTTTGGGTTTTACAGGGTGTCCAACATCTTCCGAATTTCACGAGTATCAAGTTTCACAATTTTTCTCAAAATATCGACTTCTGCAAAGTATCAGGTTTCACCAAGTGTCTGACATCTATAAAATTATGGCATTCACTATGCAGTGTATCGGGTTTTGCAAGGTGTTTGACACCCTCTAACTTTTGCCAGTTTTCAGGTTTTTCTAAGTGTCTAACATGACCAAAATCACGATATACATTCTAGTGTGTCAGGTTTCAAAAGTTGATTTGCAAGTCATAAGGTTTGGATAGTGTGGCGGTCCGTAGAGTTGTTGAAGCTTTTTCAAGCCCGATTATTGAACCGAAGTCATCTAGGCATTCTTTCTTTAAAACTTCTCATGTCGATCCTGACAATCTAAGGATAAGTCGAGACAGTTAGGAAAATGAAGTACAAGTACCAGAAGATGGAGTCCCCTTCCTACATATATTGCAATTATCATATCCGGGACACGGAGCTTGCTAATATAGACATGGAGGACTTTTGGAGCAGAATCAAGGATTCTTCTCGAGTCCCCGGATGAATTCGATAGGCGGAAGTTGCCTCCCTCTTGTAGTAGGATTCCCAATGTCTACTCAATGCCCTAAGTTCATCTTGGCATGCGCTTCCAATTATGACTCAGCTTCCCGCTCATTGAGAAATCAGGCGGGAGAGACCATAGTGAAGTTGGATGGAGGTTACTTTGATGACCTCCTAAGATTTCCCAACTTTGAAGAGTATGTTGATTTGAACCTTCAATCAACATAGAAGGCCTGGGATAATGATCAAGAAGATTACATCAAGCATGTGAATAAGAAATTCTTGATCAAGGCCAAGTCGAGTGTTTCCCAAGTTTATTCCTAGGAGTGATTTCATTTTTGAGATAAGTGATTATATCACTCCTGCTAAGTCGAGTGTTTGGACTCCCCGAGTCTAGAGATTTCCAAGGATGGATGTATCAATTCATGGTCATCATAAAGAAGAATGAACAAGGGATCGATTGGGGTAGTATTATAAGTGATGAGATAGACTCCCAGATGAAAACAATCTTGTCTACTTGTAAGTTCTATATGTCATCATATGTCACCTATGCAGCAGCTCGGCATGAGGAATTACCCAGGGTTGGATACAAAGGGAAACTAGGTAGCAGAGCACATATATCGATACTTCCCTCAGCTGATAATGAAGGGGTCTAAGGATCAATTCAGAAGAGTGAATGATGCCTTCTTTTACGAAAACATTTGCAGGATGAACCCTGATCTGAGAAAAAGAAGAGTCTTATATGAGGCATGGGCCGAAGTGTCGAAATGGGGTTGTATCTTCTTATGCAATTCAAGAAGTTCACATATCTTCGGGTGGTCATGTACCTGGGTGATCCTTTCTGTTTTCCTAGGTTCCCAGGTGATAAGCTGATCCTAATGGAGTTGGTTAGATAATTGTTGGATTTTCACAAATTCCAATAGAGTAAGCACAAGGCCACTGTCTCCTTCCCTATTTCCATCGAAAGGTACACATGCTCAATAATGGTTAAAGCCAAGAATGTGGTGCATGAGCTATAAGACAAGTTAAAGAAGAACATGAAGCACAGAGATGGGTTTGATTTTTGAGGAGTCCTTAAGTCATACGGGACCTTATATCTACATGTGCCCAACGTAGAAGACATCTGGGTTGATCTTCAGGATGAAGTTTCCATCCAAAGAAAGAAAATAGTAGGTTGACACTTTAAGAGATTTAGATGTTAGATCTAGCTGACATCCTAGAAGGCACCATGGAAAATGAAAGTGTCCTTGATGCCTCGTATGATGGGTTGAATGAAGACCAACATGTATTCCCAGCCATTGATTGGTCTATTACTGAAAAAGCTTCTATTGTAGGAAGAGCTACTCAAACTCTTGCACGTACTAAGGCATGGCTTGTTTCTTTGGGAATGAGTTATAAAGAAAAGATATTTTCAAATTTGGCCACTTTGGAAGTGGGAACCTCCAAGGGAAAAAAAGAAAAGGATAAAATCTCTTCCAAGAGGCCCATAAAAGTTAAGTTTTTCAAAAGGGAGAAGAGAAAGTAGCCGCATCATCTGCTACTCCTTCTGAAATAGTGAATATTCCAGATTCACCTCCCCCACCAAAACAAGGAGAACCTCCTTTGGAAGTTGAGGTTAGCCAACCCCTAATCTCACCTTTTGTTGATTGCCCATCGGAGGTAAGTTTATCTCTTACTTCTCAAGCTCTAGTTTCATGATCTCGCGCCTCCTCCTTTCCAATCTCTCCCACCTCCTATTTCTTTGCCAAGTTCATCAGCCATGGCCATCATTTTCTTTAACCTCTCACCTCTCTCTGCTGGAACAAAGATGACCATAGATATGCCTCCTCCTTCTACACTGTTATTCACTGAGTCCATTACCACAGACACCACACTTGCAGTCATTACCACTCCATAAGTAAACCTCCCTCCACCTAAAAATGTGACCATAACACCTATAATAGGAGAAAATCCTTCTGGTACTCCTTAATGGTTAATTGATCAGACTCTAAGGAAGAGGAAGGTGGTAGTTCCCCTACCAGCCTTTGATTTCAGTTCCCTCAAGGTTTCTCCTGCCAAATCTGCCAAGAAACCCAAAACAGTTTCAAGGGTTTCAGTGGATGCCTCAGGGCACAAATTTACAAATATCACCACTCCCATGGCTGATAAAACCAGGAGGATATAATGCTCATTAAATATCATATCACAAGGTTTAATTTGGGAAAAGTAATAATGAAGGAGCACAAAAAGATGTGCAGATGCTATGAATGTGTTGTGCCAAAATATTAAGGAGACAAAGGTGAGAAGAGATGATCTCAAGGAGAAAGTTGAGTAGTTAACAGAAGTATTACTCAAACTTTCAAAGTCTTCTGAGTCAATGCCATCATCCTCTACCCCTACTCCTATCAGGTTTGATTTCTCATCGGTACCTAGGATCGAAAAGATTAATGAGAAGGGGAGAGTGGTTGATGAATGGATTCAGAGGTTACTTCTACAAGGAAGAAAAGTCATTGATGACTCACTAGAAGTTTATAAATCCTTGAGGGAAATAAAGAAGGAGGTCGAGAAAATGGATGAGGATTTTTCAGATGAAATCGGGAACCTCGAGCTAACTTTTGAATCTCTCAATGCCTTGAAACAGTTCCATCCTCGTATCTTGGTTGAAGGAGTCATTCCTCATGTGGATAAGCATTTCCAGCTGACCAAAGCCATCAGATTTAGGATGAAGATTCTCAATGAAGCTTGTAGAAAATTGAGAGAATCTAGAGATCAATTGGTTGATGCTACTAATGACATCGAAGAGGAGTTTTCTAGGATCTTTCCCAAGGTGTTGGATGAGAACTCAAATATTCTATCTGCTGATGATTTCCACAAGCAAATCCAAGAATCAATCCAGCACGAACCAACTGCCATCTTCAATCTGGAGATCATTGATAAATTCGTGAAGATTGAGCATGTCTTGGAATCGCTAAGGAAACTCAGTAAAAGGTTGAAGAAACTTCCCAATGATGCAAGTGATACTCATGAAACTTGTGAAGTCCTGAGTGATCATTCCAGTGCACCAGAAGAAGCTGAGATGTAGGATATAATCTGAAAATCCAAGAATTCTAGGATAAGCAAGCTCTGTTGGAGGAAGATAAGGATGATGAAACAAAACAAGCATAATGCTACATGTCATTTTCCTTCAGAAATTGACATGTCTTTTTCATTTTCGTTTCATCATGAAGGAAGCAAATTTTGACTTGGTCTCCTACATGAGAGTCAAGAAAAATAGGATTCTTGTTTAAATGACTATTTTCTAGGATTTATCCTATTTTCTCTCTACTCTTTCTATTATAAATATGGAATGCTTATGTATTTGAAAGGGGGATATTTTTTATCAAGAAAGCTATTGTGAAAAGAAGAAAAACTTTGTATTTTCTTTTAATCATTGAAGAATAGAAACAAGTGTTATTTTGCAAACTTTGTGTTGTGGGATTCATTTATCTTAAGTGATTGTTCTTACGTTCAAGATCTTAAGTTATTCTTTGTTAGTGTTCTTGATTATTTTAATCATTTCCAACATTACATACATTTGTCTAAAACTCGTATGAGTACTTCTTGATCTATGTTTGCTCAAAGGAAAATATGTTCCTCTCATTCCCTTCCCATTTTGTTTCTTCCATAATAGTTTCCTTTCTAATCCATTCTATTCCAATGGTAATATCTCCACCTCGTGTTGATATGAATTTCGGGATTGTATCCCAACCCCAATGGTTAGAATAGTGTGAATATTGTATATATTATTTCTGCTGTGTTTTAGATTAGTAATAAACAAATAGCCTCACCTATATTTGAGGAGGGATTTAATCCCATGTACTATGGTTAAACCTCATATTTTGGCTTGACAAAATATCCAACCAACAATTTTGGTGACTCCACTAGGGAATACAGATTGATAAGACTAAGCTTATCCTATTGGTGTCTAGCGACTCTATATTTGCCTTATTTTTAGGAGATCCATTTTCTAGTTCAAGCTAGCCAGAAATATCTTCACTCGGTCAAGCCGAGCCAGGGGTGAAACTGATCCGTTCTTTGATTTGCTTCAACAACACAATTTTAGACTTTCCCCCAACAATGTTATATCTAGCTGAGCAAGAATTTCTTCACCTATTCAAAGAACTCGCTTCCTCAAGAACAAGAAGTGTCTACAACCTGCCATGCATTATTCTTGTCTCGATACTTAAATCAATGCACTGCAATCCATTCAAAAGAATGGTAAGCACAACCTATGCCTTGGGGCGTGGCTATTGGTCCTCTTTCTCTAACTCCATCATTGCATGAGTTACCACATGGATCATGTAAGAATATTCCTAAATTCAACGGTGATGGGAAGCAACACCCTGATGAACACATTGCTTCATTCTTTATAGCATGCGTGTCCTTGGAGTAGCTCATGAAGATGTCTCTATTCGACTCTTCATTGAAACATTGCATGGTGTGCAAGCAGATAATGGTTTTACCATCTTCCAAATGCATGCATTACAAACTGGGCTACCATGAGGACCATATTTGAAGCAAGGTTCAAACCAGCTGAATATTCTCATGCCTTGTTAGCACAACTTACACATATGAAGAAAGAGTCTCACGAACCCATGCGGACTTCGTGGCCAAATTCAATAAGCTGATTTGGAAGATTCTAGAGCTAGCCGTTCCCACTCTTGAAAATCAAAAGTGTTTCTTCATCAATGCCCAACCTCCTGATGTGAGCTTCTTATTAAGAAGGTCTATTATCCTTGATTTGGCTACTACTCAATCTACAACCATCGAAATAGAAGATGATCTCATTCTAGCAGGAAGGATCATAAGAGATTCATCTAAGCCCAAAATCGAGTTCTTCTCAAGGTACTACTGACCCCATGATTCAAAATATGGCTAATGACTTGATCGCTTTGAAAAATCAAATGTCTCAACAGGTGAGCAACGTTCCTTATCGGGATATTCCTAGATGGAATTTCAATAATACCAATGGCGCTCCCACAAGAGATAGACCATGGTTAGCTACCGCTCAACCAAGGATGGTAATTTAAGCTCCTCCTGTTAACACAACAAAGGGAAATAGTTGAGGAAGATGAAGAACCGAAAGATCAAGATTCTCAAGCTTTTGAAGCTTCGAATATGCTTGATGAGTCTTATGAGGATTCAGCTAGCGATTCCAACATTAGGTAATTGAATACAAGGAAGACGAATGCAAGCATGATGGTTAGTTGTTTGTGGTCTTCACTCGATCTCAATCTCATAACCCTAGAAAATCGGTTGAAGGATCTAAGGAGAAGAATAAATAAGCTCCCGTGGTTATGGCTAAGAGAGGCTCTCCTATCTCAACACAAACTGAAAAGGAGACAACTAAAAAGGTAACTTCTTCTTCTAATTCTCTTTCTCCTTCTCCCCAGTACCTTAGATCAAACCAATGTTACTAGAATGAGCCCACCATCATTCCTTCATATACTACTTTCGACATTATTCATCATGCAAAGAAAACCAAAATCCAAATGTCAGAAGCGAATATCTTCAAATCAAATCCCGAGCAATTTGAAAAGCTTTCCAAATTCATTAGAATCAAGGCTATTATCCCTTCATCTTCAAAAGGTATTTTATCTAGTCCTACTCAGCCTTCACCTCAGAATAATATGACCTCTGTTTCTTCTTCAGGGAAGATTGAACCGTTTTATTTGTCCTTACTTATAAATGGGTTCAAACTCAGCAATTGCATAATTGACTCAGGAGCCTCTGATAATGTGATGCCCACAAAATTAGTACATGCCCTTGGACTCACCTTAACTAAATCATATGGACGGTGTTACTCCATGGAAACCAAGCAAGTCCCCTTGATTGGCCAAATCAAAGATGCACAATTTACATTTGTTGCATTCCTAGAAAAGAGAGTAAAAATGACCATTTTGGTTGCTGATATCCCAGCTGCTTATGGTATTCTCTTAGGAAGAGGTTTTTGTAAAGATGTCGAGGAGAGATCAATATGGACTGGACCAAAGATAAAATTCTAGTGAATGGAGTTCCTCGTATCCTCCACCCCGAACCACAAGCAAAGTACTTGGTCACTAAATCAGACAATCCCAAGGCTCAAATTCTTTTCGAAGATGTTGGCTTGGGAAATTACTTCATGACATCAGAGGTACCAGCTGTAGATGTCAAGGAAGAGGATTCTAATGCTATTTGGACTCTCAAGTTTGATGGGAGTTATTCAACTACTGGATCGTGTTGGTATGGTTCTTATATCTCCATTTCAAGATCTTTCCCTCTACCTTCAAGTTACAGCTTGACAATACTAATAACACGGCTGAATACGAAGATTTGTTATTAGATTAGAGATGGCAAGAGAAAAGGGAATCTGAAATCTCAAAGTGCAAGGAGATGCTGAGTTAATTATAAATCAAGTGAAAGGGATCTATTAAGTGAAAAATGATTTCCTAAAGCATTATAGGAACAAAGTGTGGGACAACATAGAATGCTTTGATGATTTTTCTATCAAGGCAGTTTTGAGGGATTACAATGACAAAGATGATTCTTTAGCCATGTCTGCATCTCTTCTCCTTCCTCATCCAAAGTTCAAACAGGACACGTACACCATTGAGATTGTGTATTGTCCAAGTGTTCCAGATAATTCAGTGCATTGGCAAGTATTCAATGATGATCAACAGGTATTGTCTTTTCTTGAGAAAGCTGATAATTTTAGTGAACTTTATTTTGAAGGATCAGAATCAGCTTTCCATGAGTCTGTCTCAAATTCATATCAAGAGATTGATGGTGAGTTCATCCAGCTCAAAGGCAACAAATTCCAAAGGGATTGGTTTCTTTGGAAGGTCTGTTTTACAAGCATGACCGTTTTATCCGTAATAAAAGAAAAACTAAAGGTTCTTCTTCATCGGAGGTAGATCAAGTTAATATGGGCTCTTCTGATCAACCACGGATGGTAAACATAAAAAATGTTGTTCCCCTGAGGAGAAAGAAAGATTCACTTCACTCCTGAAAAGATATATGGATGTCTTGGCATGGTCCTATGTGGATCTGAAGTCTTTCAAGCCCAAGGATGTGCAACAAAGCATTCCTTTGAAGTCTGATGTAAAACCCTACAGGAAGAAGAAAAGGCATTACAATCCAAAGATCTCAGGGACCATTCTTGCAGAAATCCAAAAGATGTTAGATGCGAGGATTATCTTCCCAATCCATCATTCTACGTAGGTTGCTAACATCGTCCCCATCAGGAAGAATAATGGTGAAATCTGAATTTTTGTTGACTTACAAAACCTAAATCAGTCTTCATTGAAAGACAACTACCCCTTGCCTATCATGGATCAGGTGTTGCAGACTATCACTGGATCAGAGATGTTATCCATGCTCGATGGATTTTTAGGTATAATCAAAGGTTGAGGTAATGCGAGGATCAACATAAAATGGCATTCACTACCCCATGGGGGACCTTTTCTTATAGCCGGATGCCTTTTGGTTTGAACAACTCCGAAGCCACATTTCGAGAGCTATAAACTTAGCTTTCAAGAGATTTGATGGGTAAATTCATAGTTTTATATTTGGATGACTTGATAGTCTTCTCTAAGAAGCAAAGTGATCATTATGATCACCTAGAGCAGGTACTCTTAAGGTGCAGGCATCATGGGATTTCATTAAATCCTAAAAAATCTATGTTCGGAGTAACAAAAGGAAAATTGCTGGGTCACATCATGACTAGAGAAGGAACCAAAATCAACCCAGAGTGGGTGAAGGCCATCCAAGGCCTTACCTTACCTACAAGAAAAACTAGAGTACATTCCTTTTTCGGAAAGGTCAATTTCCTAAGGAGGTTTGTACCTGAATTTGCTAATAAAACCAAGGATATCCTTCGGATGATGAAAATTAAAACTACATTTCAATGGAGCACTAAAGGGAAGCTTACTTTTGAAGAATTCAAAAAGGTAATTTCTCATGCTCCTATCCTGGTATGTCTAGACTTCAAGAAATATTTCATCATGTACAACTATGCTTCCACACATACAGTATCAGCCATCCTAATGTAGGAGAACGAAGAAGGAATTGAAGCTCCCATCAATTTCATGAGTTTCCCATTAAAAGAACACGAATTGAAGATTTCATAGATTAAAAAGCATGCTTATGCAATGGTAAGAGTAGTGAAGCATTTCAGATATTGTGTGTTGAGTTATCATACTCTCATTCTTGTTCCTGATACTGTAGTTAAATTCATCTTGACTCAACAAGAATTGGTTAGTCAATGGGGTAATTGGATAGCTAAAGTACAAGAGTATGAATTGGACATCAGACCTACCAAGTTGGTACGAGGAAGAGGCTTGTGCCAATTGATCGCAGAAAACAATGTTGAGACAGAATGTGAATAAACTAAAGGTACTTCTTGAGTTTTCCCATGGTGATTTTTGTGAGCACAAGATGAATGGTATGTAGATATTTCTTTCTTTTTAAATTATGGTTAATTACCCCCAAATTTAAGCCAAAAAAGAAGAGGATAGTTAAGTTAAGGTCTACAAAGATACATTCTCATGGGATACTGGTATATACAAGAAGGTATTGATGGTGTATTCTGTCTTGTGTTGATAAGTCTCAGCAAGTAAGGTTGCTAGAATCCTTCCACAATATAGCATGCGAGAGGAAATTTCTCTTCCTCCATGACATCTTACAAGATCTTACGGGCTAGGTACTATTGGCCTACTCTCTTTCAAGATTCAGCCGAATGGTTGTCCAAATGTGAAGCTTGTCAACATTTCGTTGGTCGTCCTAAGCTAACAACTCTCCCCTTGAAGCCTGTGGTAATTGAAGACCTTTTCACCAATGGGGAATTGATTTCATTGGATTACTAAATCCTACCTCTAGTGCTGGTCATAATTATGTGCTTACCACCATAGATTATTTCACCAAGTGGGTGGAAGTTGTGCCAATCAAGCAGGCCACCTCCGAAGTTGTGTGTAACTTTCTCAAGGATAATATAATTGTTAGATCCAGTGTGCTTCACAAGATCGTTGCTGAAAATGCTTCCAATTTCTCATCGCATAAGCTAACAAAAATTTTCTATGGATTTGGGATCACGTTGGGTCATTCATCCGACTATTACCCCCAAGGCAATGGTCAGTTGAATCAAGCAACAAGAACACAGTTACTATAATCGAAAAGTTGGTTGATGAGAATCAGAGGACATGGCACAAAGCATTATATGATGCGTTATGGGTAGATCGGATTATTCCAAAATGAGCTATTGGAATGTTTCCATTCCAGGTGTTGTATGGGATTGATGCTGAGATTCCTATCTCTGTAGAATTTCCAGCCTTACGGTTGGCCAAAGTAATTGAAGATGAAACTTTTCAGAGTTATATTGAGAAAAGGATAATGTACCTAGCTAGGCTAGAATAAGAATAGAACAAGGTGGTCAATCACATTATAGATCATCAGAGAAAATTCAAGAAGATATTTGATAAGAAATCAAAGCAACGTGACTTCCAAATTGGAGATCTAGTACTTCTCTGGGATAAGAGAAGGGAGCGGAAAGGGATGCATTGAAAGTTTGATTCTTTATGGAAAGGTCCTTTCAAGATTCATCAGATAAACGATGAAAATAGCTTCTGTCTATTGTATTTGGATGGAGAGTTTCTCCTCTACCTTTCAAAGGTCAATATCTCGAGTTGTTCCATCAAGTATGCAAGATGCTCTCTTACATTGTATATAATTTATTTCCTGTTGTGTGTTTTCTTTCTTTCTTTCTTTCTTTCTTTATTTTTGGTTTTTATTCTTCAAACTCTGTAGCCCAATGGATAAAGCTATTTGATACATGAGTTCTCTTCCTTTGATGTCTAAAAGAAATTCCCCAATTGGAGCCAACTGTTATCTCGTTTTAGTGATTTCAGCTAAAATTGAGATAACCATAGAAAATTTTTGGAAAAATCTCCTAAAAATGCCCTTTGGAGGAGATTTTTGGGTTTTCAGGTTTCCATTGCATGGAAACATATTTCTTACATGCTTCATGTCAATTATTTCCCGAAACCCAAAACCCACTTGCAAGCTAGTGTGTCGGGTTTTCGGAACTCCGAAGCATCGGAACATGCCTTGCAAAATGCATGCTCCATGTCACTTGTTCTGAAACCTGAAACCCAAAATGATCCTTTGTGTTGGGTTTTGGAACTTGATAACATCCAAACACCTCATGCTTCATGTCAGTTGTTTCCCGAAACCTAAAACCCAAAACCTGAATTTATAACAAATAATTTGTATCAAGTTTTCAGACACTCTGAGCATGATGACATGGCATTAATGTCGAGTTGTCGGTTAGTTGGAACATGTGTTAGGTGAAGTGTAATAAATGCTAGGGCTTTATAAATAGTTCAATTTTACACGTCATTTTTACCTGGTGTCTTTTCACTGCATGGATTTTTCATGCATGTTCCTTCAACCTCCAAACCCAACTGAACCTCTTGATCGATTTCGTGATCCATCTTCGACCATTTTTTGAATTTATTGAAGGTATTTTTCTCTTCTTGCCTCTTTGAGGTCTTTTGGGTTGTTTTTTGGGTGTTCATTTGGGGTTTTCCTTTCTTTTCTTTTTTTCCCTCTAGGTTTAGGGTTTTGGGTTATTTTCTTCATTTCCTATTGTATTCCTATGAAACCTCTTGTTTGGAATTCACCCTTAGGGGTGTTTTATTATTTTTCCTATGGAATATACTATTTTGGTTTTTGAAAAGAATCTAAAATTCCTAACTACAAAGTTGGCGGGAATTTTTCATGTTATGACATCCCAGAAACCCGATGCCTTTGTTTTGGGTTTTACAGGGTGTCCGACATCTTTTGACTTCCACAGTATCGGGTTTCACCAAGTTTCCAACATATTCCAACTTCCGCAAAGTATCGAGTTTCACCAAGTGTCCGACATCTATAAACTTCCGACATTCACTATGTAGTGTATCGGGTTTTGCAAGGTGTTCGACACCCTCCGACTTCCGCCATTTTTAGGTTTTCTAAAAGTGTCTAACATGACCTAACTCTTGATATACATTCTAGTGTGTCGGGTTTCACAAAGTGCTTTGTAAGTCCTAAGGTCCGGATAGTATGGCAGTGTCATAGAGTTGCTCAAAGAAGATTTCAAGCCCGATTGTTCAACCAGAAGTCATCTTGGCATTCTTTCTTCAAAACTTCTCATGTCGGATCCTAGAAAATCTAAGGATAAGTTAGACAGTGAGGAAAAATGAATTATAAGTACCAGAAGATGGATTCCCCTTCCTATATAGATTGTAATTACGATATCCGGGACACGAAGCTTGGTAATATAGACATGGAGGACTTTTAGAGCAGAATCAAGGATTCTTCTCAGAGCCCTTGGATGAAGTCAATAGCTGGTAGTGGCCTCCCTCTTACAACAGATTCCTAATGTCTACTCAATGCCCCGAGTTTATCTTGGCACTCGTGCTTCCAATTATGACTCAGCTTCCCAATCAGTGAGAAATCAAGTAGGAGAGACCATAGTGAAGTTGGATGGAGGTTACTTTGATGACCTCCTAAGATTGCCCAAATTTGAAGAGTATGTTGATTTGAACCTTCAATCAGCGTAGAAGGCCTGGAAAATGATCAAGAAGATTACATCAAGCATGTGAATAAGAAGTTCTTGATCAAGGCCAAGCCGACCGTCTCTAGGTTTCCCAAGTTTGTTCCTAGGAGTGATTTCATTCTTGAGATAAGTGATATCATCACCCTGTTAAGTCGAGTGTTTGGACTCCCCGAGTCTAGAGATTTCCAAGGATGGATGTATCAATTCATGGTCATCATAAAGAAGAATGAATAAGGGGATCGATTGGGGTAGTCTTATAAGTGATGAGATAGACTCCCAGATGAAAATAGTCTTGTCTACTGGTAAGTTCTATATGCCATCAAATGTCACATATACAACAGTCGACATGAGGAATTACCTAGGTTTGGATACAAAGGGAAACCGGGTAGTAGAGCATATATATTGGCCCTTCCCTCAACTAAAAATGAAGGTGTCGAAGGATCAATTCAGAAGAGTCAACAATGCCTTCTTTTATGAAAACATCTGGGATGAACCCCAGATCCGAGAAAAGAAGAGTCTCTGATGAGGCATGGGCCGAAGTGTCGAAATGGGGTTGTATCTTCTAGCAATTCAAGAAGTTCACATATCTTCAGGTGGTCATGTACCCGGGTGATCCTTTCCATTTTTCCAGGTACCTAGGTGATAAGTTGATCCTAATGGATTTGGTTAGATAATTGTTGGATTTTCAAAAATTCCAACAGAGTAAGCACAAGGCTGCCGTCTCCTTCCCTATTTCCATCGAAAGGTACACATGCTCAACAGTGGTTAAAGATAATAACATGGTGCATGAGCTATAAGAAAAATTGAAGAAGCACATGAAGCACAGAAATGGGTTTGATTTCCGAGGATTCCTTAAGTCATACAAGAACTTGTATCTACATGTGCCCAACGTAGAAGACATCTAGGTTGATCTTCGGATGAAATTACCATGCGAAGGAAAGACAATAACAGGTTGACACTTGAAGAGATTCGATGTTAGATCTAGGTGACATCCTAGAAGGAGGCATTGTGGATAATGAAAGTGTCCTTGATGCCTCATATGATGGGTTGAATGAAGATCAACATGTATTCTCGCCATTGATTGGTTTATTGCTGAAAAAGCTTCTATTGCAGGAAGAGCTACTCAAACTCTTGCACGTACTAAGGCATGGCTCGTTTCTTGGGGAATGATTATAAAGAAAAGATATTTTCAAAGTTGGCCACTTTGGAATTGGGACCCTCCAAGGGAGAAAAAGAAAAGGATAAAAACTCTTCTAAGAGGCCCATAAAAGTTAATTTTGTCGGAAAGGGAGAAGAGCAAGTAGCCACATCATCTGCCACTCCTTCTGAAATAGTGAATCTTCCAGATTCACCTCCCCCACTAGAACAAGGAGAACCTCCTTTGGACTTTGAGGTTAGCCAACCCCTAATCTCACCTTTCTTTGATTTCCCATTAGATGTAAGTTTATCTCTTACTTCTCAAGCTCTGGTTTCAGGATCCGTGCCTCCTCCTTTCCAATCTCTCCCACCTCCTATTTCTTCACCAAATTCATTAGCCATGGCCATCATTTTCTCTAACCTCTCACTTCTCTCTGCTGGAACAAAGATGGCCATAGATATGCCTCCTCCTTCTACACCGCTATTCACTGAGTCCATTACCACGGACACCACACTTGCAGTTATTGCCACTCCACAAGTAAACCTCCCTCCACCTATAAATGTGACCATAACACCTCCAATAGGAGAAAATTCTTCTGGTACACCTCAATGGTTGATTGATCAGACTCTGAGGAAGAGGAAGGTGGTAGTTCCCCTACCAGCCTTTGATTTCAGTTCCCTTAAGGTTTCTCCTGCCCAAGAAAACCCAAAACAATTTCAAAGGTTTCAGTGGGTGGTTTTGCAGAGATCACCAACTCCCATGGCCAATAAAACCAAGGGGAAGATATAATGGTCATTGAATATCGATCATAAGGTTTGATATGGGAAAAGTAAAGTAGTGGAAGGAGAAAACAAGATGTGTAGGATGCTATGAATGTGCTATGCCAAAATCTTAAGGAGATAAAGGTGAGCAGAGATGAGCTCAAGGAGAAAGTGGAGCAGTTAACAGAAGTATTACTCAAACTTTGAAAGCCTTTCGAGTCAACACCATCATCCTCTACCCCTACTCCTATCAGTTTGATTTCTCATCGGTACCTAGGATCGAAAAGATTAATGAGAAGGGGAGAACGGTTGATGAATGGATTCAAAGGTTACTCCTACAAGGAAGAGAAGTCATTGATGACTCATTGGAAGTTTATAAATCCTTGAGGGAAATAAAGAAGAAGGGAAAGAAAATGGATGAGGATTTTTTAGATGAAATCAAGAACCTCAAGCTAAATTTTGAAGCTCTCAATGCATTGAAATAGGTTCCATCCCTTACCTTGGTTGAAGAAGGAGTTATTCCTCATGCGGATAAGCATTTCCAGCTGACCAAAGCCATCAAATTCAGGATAAAGATTCTCAATGAAGCTTGCAGAAATTGAGAGAATATATAATCAATTGGTTGACACTACCAATGACATCGAAGAGGAGCTATCTAGGATCTTTCCTAAGGTGTGGATGAGAACTCAAATATTCTATCTGTTTGACGATTTTCACAAGAAAATCTTAGAATAGATCTATCACGAACTAATCACCATCTTCAATCTGAGATCATTGATAAATTTGTGAACTTTGAGTATGTGTTGGAATCACTAAGGAAACTCAATAAAATGTTGAAGAAACTTCCCGTGATGCAAGTGATACTCGAGAAACAGTGAAGTCTTGAGTGATCATTCTAGTGCACCAGAAGAAGCTAAGATGTAGGATATAATCAGAAAATTCCAAGAATTACAGGATAAAAATGCTCTGTTGGAGGAAGATGAGGATGACGAAATAGAACAAGCATAATGAGACATGTCATTTTCCTTCAAAAATTGACATATCTTTTTCATTTTTGTTTCATCATGAAGGAAGCAAATTTTGACTTGGTCTCTTACGTGAGAGTCAAGCAAAATAGGATTCTTGTTTAAATGACTATTTTCTAGGATTTATCCTATTTTCTCTCTATTCCTTTTATTATAAATATGGAATGCTTATGTATTTGAATGGGGGAGATATTTTTGATCAAGAAAGCTATTGTGAAAAGAAGAAAAACTTTGTATTTTATTTTAATCATTGAAGAATAGAAACAAGTGTTATTTTGCAAACTTTGTGTTGTGGGATTCATTTACCTTAAGTGGTCATTCTTATGTTCAAAGATCATAAGTTGTTCTTTGTTAGTGTTCTTGATTATTTTAATCGTTTCCAAGCATTACATACATTTGTCTAAAACTCGTATGAGTACTTCTTGATCTGTGTTTTCTCGAAGGAAAATACGTTCCTCTCATTCCCTTCACGTTTTTTTTCTTCCATAATAGTTTCCTTTCTAATCCATTATGTTCCACAATGGTAATATCTCCACCTCGTGTTGATATGGATTTCGGGATTGTATCCCAACCCTAATGGTTAGAATAGTGTGAATATTGTATATATTATTTCTATTGTGTTTTACATTAGTAATAAAAAGATAGCCTCACTTGTCTTTGAGGAGGGATTTAATCCCATGTACTATGTTTAAACCTCATATTTTTGCTTGAAAAAATATCCAACCAGCAAGATGATAATTTTTTTAACCATTTTTCCATAGATGTAATCTGTGCATCCAAGAATGGGCTGAAACCAATCTCTATGCTCCCAACTGCCTCAACGTGTAGATTTCCCTCAAGTGCCTTACGTGGATCTGTAAATGTATTATGTGAGAGTTACCTTCCCGAAGGTGTGATCAAACCTCCAATGAACCATTGAGCATGTTGCCTAGGGTGAATATCATAGGACAACTTTGAAAACAAAATTTTAAACGTGCATAATAATACCTTATGCTCTTAGCCATACCCTTTTGATATCCTTCATTGTGCTGATGCTCTTCTATTCAAACTTATGTATATCAAACTCGGCTAAGAAAGCATCACACAACATGGTCTAGTCTACACAAATATAGTTCGATTATACTTCTTATACCAACTATGTGTGCGCCCTTGCAATTTCCTACAAAATTAACTTGCCTTACACTGGGAGCTATAATTTCCTTAGAACGCCATAGTATTTCACACATGTGTACATTCTCACCTACA
This sequence comes from Taxus wallichiana var. yunnanensis, assembly GCA_018340775.1. NCBI lineage: Eukaryota > Viridiplantae > Streptophyta > Pinopsida > Cupressales > Taxaceae > Taxus > Taxus wallichiana. The sequence goes on from CM031236.1 coordinate 173,534,153, forward strand.
TCCTCAATACCTTTGTACTCTAGTAGGCGAAGAGACATCTCATAATAAACTTGTTGGGGTTGGTGTGGACCATGACCACTAGACCTATAACGATATTTCCTCTAGTATTCCCTCCACCTCTTGATTCACTAGATCCTCTTGATCCCCCTCTTGTAATGGGAACTAGACAAGAGGATGTGTTTCCTTGTGTTACAATAGTTTTACTAAATTGAACCCCCATGGTCTGTGAATGTGTGCTACTTCCAGACATGTTACCAATGTTTTGCACACCCACGTTTTTACTTGAAGATGTGCTAGACAATATAACACCAAAAATTAAGACTACGTGCCCATTTGATAAACTCGTGTATTCAATGGAAAATTAAATCTATCATTAATAATCTTCCACTAATACTAGCTTGATTCTCAACTATTTCAGAACTGGATCACCAAGCGCAAGGGTAAGGTCACCGAGGTGGGATTAGATGCATGCCCATGGATCTTATTTTCTCTTCTTCAGAAGTAATCTCATCAAAAGCCAAAGGGGACTGTCTACCATGCTTTCCTAAGGATTAGATAAATAGATGCTCTAGCTCCACATCTTCCATGTGAGCTTCAAATCCTTTTGAGCCATCTCTCTCCTCAACTCTAAAGACTCTTCAATCTCGCGTCTCTTCATCAATTCCCTCTCACACACTTCATTTTACTCAAGCCACCTTTCTTCTCTCTATATTTCTACCACTAAGTCTTCCATATTTGACCACATCTTCTCACACCCCCATGCATGGTGAGGTTTAGCTAGTCATAGGACATTCTTCAAAATCTAGAGTTACAATCAAGATATTAATCACTAAAGGGATAACACACAAATAATATCCTCTGGGTTCACGCAAGAACTAAAACTCAACAAATTATGGAAAATAATAAGTAGAAACAATGTATTATAGAGTGTAACTATATAAAACACCACTCCACCAGTGATCTATAGTGCGTGTCCAAGTTAAATAAATGTCATGTAGATCCCGGAAATCTTCTTGTGTTCATACAATTGTTCTGAACCTCCAATTTCTCTTTGATGCATATGCTACTAGCCACTCATACAACTCTATGGGAAAACAAGTGAAAAATATCTCATAGAGCTCATGATACATATTTTTTTCAACCCACATGCATGCATCAAATTCAGTTCCAATGTTAAATATGTCGAAAAAACTCTTCCTCTTAATTCTCTACCCAATATTCAATCTTGGAAAAATTCAACCGATACGTCTTCATCATGCATCATACTTGAAAAACTTAAAAATACTTCCTAGTAATGGAACCAAAATTTAATCTTTTATTTCACCAAATAGCCCAAGGCATGCTTTGACACATCACCTCGGTAGACTTGAGCACTCACCTAAAGCGCCTGACAAGGGTACTAGGTCCCTCTTTTATGACAACTTTTTCAAGGAGTTAGCATGATAAACACACATATATTCTATATCCATAATATCTATTCAAGAATGAAGCATAACATGAACTAGATCTAGATCATAACCACATGCAAGAATGACTAAACAAGAATCAAGATCAGATTTTCCATACAAGATCTAGAAACATGTATGTTAATAACCAATATCCAGCCAAAAATATCCATTCTATTAATTCCTCAACATATGTTAGCTAAATACATACATAGTAATGTCACCATAGGTCATGCGTGCTCATAAACCAACATAACATTACAAAAATTTTCTTTCTCAAACCATGTAAATCAATACATATTTATAGGTAGTGGGGACTTGCCCTTCACTATTCATGCACTCTCCAAAAAGGATACATGCTAAGAATAGCCATGTACCTCTACAATATATAGAAAAGCATGAAAGTACTTATAATAATAGACCTTATATAGATAACTCTAGTTCACATCCTATTATTAGCTTAAAAATATGTATGTCACTTGGTCTTCCTCTTATCCCATAACAATCTTGAGTGGATTCCAATTCTCCATATTGTTGCGTGCTCTGCACTCCATGTCCTCAATTAGCCTTATGTAAAATATAGCTAACTCTTTACACCATGATTTTAACTAATGCACCTCTTTTCGCCAAACTTCCACACACTTCTAACTCCTACATGCCTTATTCTCCCGCACCTTTAATACTTAGCCATATTTTTTCATCCCAAAATAAGGTTGCAAACTAACATACATGACTATTTCTAACTTATATGTTACTCATTTTGAAATACAACATGTAAATGTGGGGGTTTATTCCTCTGTTTATAAATATTATATATGTGTGGTTAAAATCCATGAAATCCAGTTAATATCTTGAAGAAGAATGTGTTTGTTAAAGGGCACTCCTTATTTCTCTGGTTTGATTCAAACTGTTATGAAAAATAATGGAGCGTAGAAATTGTTTATTGTCTTTATTTAGCTAAAAATACAAGTCTTCTAAGATCGACCTAAGTAATTTTATGGCTTTGGGTGTTTGATAAAAATAAATAAATTAAAACTTGGAAAAAGGGGTTAGGAAACATCTTGGCATCTAGGTATTCCAAAAAATTTGTTACCTTATTTTTAATGTAAATTGGTTATGGCATTCATACGATTATAATAAATATTTATGGCTTGTTCGGTTTTAATTGTTGGGTATTTTAGATATTTCTTCGGTAATAATAGATATGCATGCCATATTATGTCTTTAAATATGTGTTTTCATTCAAATGTGCAACAAGAAAATTCCCAATTTTCAAGCATGACAACCATACCTTGTCTAAAAATTTCTACTCAAAGGTCATTCTGAGCCCTCCTTCATATCAAAATAATCCCAATTTCAATCCTAGCCTACCTACTTGAGCATTCCAAAGTGTTGTTTCAATGTTACCATAGGTGATTTAGGGATATCCAATCATTCCAAGTGATTTCAGAGAAAGATCCATCAAAATAGGCTTTTTGACAAGCTTGGAAAAGGCATTTTCTGATCCTGTCGAAGTTGGCGCACACCGCTGGAGTAGAGAAGAAGGACTAAAATCATCAAGGAGGTTTATGATAGAGATGAGAAAATTTTTCAATCATTTTGGAAGGTTTTGAGAGATTTCATAATTTTTGAAGCAGTTTCAAAAAAAGTGGGTCTTGGAGGCCTAAGGAGTGCACCATGAAAAAATATCCCCGAGCTTCAGAAGTGATTTGAGGAGCTCAAAAAGGAGTTAAGAGTAAAACAAAATATCATCAAAATTTATTCTAGAGCCCTATGGGATGGTAATCTCATATTCTTCACAACACCTAGACGAAGTATGTCCACTGCGCTTTTTTCATGCACAACCTTTGAGCTTGAACAACAAGAATATTGTTCATGGATACAATGGAAGAATAAAGTTGGGATACCACCACCATTGGATTCAAAAGGTAATTATCAGGAAGAATCATATAAAAATTCATAAAAAAATCCTCGAGAAGCTCAATATACAGCCTAATAAGTGGCTCCCCAAGGTAAAGGCTCCAACAATTAGTCAACTTCTGAGTTGAAAATCCAACCAATGGGAGAGTGGCACACTTTTTTTCACCAACTGTCCCAAGGCCTTGGTGCATATGGTGTAATAAAATGCACCCCACTCCCATTTAGGCCTCTATACCCCAACGCGACCTCGAGATCCACACCTTTTGCCAACTTTAGCCCCCGGGCTCCATTTCTTAGTCCCCTCTTCGTCCAACCAAGCTCTACCACATGGACCAATAAGGATATGGCACACTTTTTTTGCTTAAAATTAACCAATCCCTTGGTGTACTTTGTGTACAAAATTTTGACTCATTCTGAAGCTTCAAATTATTCAATTTTTTTGTGGTGTCGTGCTTGCATGAATTGCTTAGCTCACTCAAACAGAAAAGCTTCCACCGCCGGTAATTCCTTCAATTATCTATTGATTTTTCTTCCAAACTTTCCATAACACCCCCATCATCCATTTACCATATTTCAACATTGTTACAAAAAAAATAGAGTATTTTCAAGAAAAACTCATGAGTATGAGCTCTAGAAACCTTAGGCTCCAAAATGAAGAATTACTCATAAATAATGAACCATTGATTGAATCGTCATGAAAATTTGGGAAAAAATTCTTCATCCAAATGCCTTGAAGCTGAAAATAACCAAACTTAAAAATATGTCCCTAATTTTTAATGGAAGAAATTTGATTTTTTGTGCCCTAGGGTGTTCTTCCTCCATTTTTCACAATTTGAAAGCAGGTTTGATTTGAAAATTTGTACAGAGCATAAAAATAAAAAACCTAGAATGAATCCAAAGTTTTCTTGTCAATCTGACATGGATATTTTAAGATTATAAAAATATCATGTACCACTAGTTCACACTTTCCATTTTTAAGTTTCCAAAAATGGAAAACTCCTATAAAAGAATGAGCTATGAAAATCATACAAATAAAAACTAGGGCACGTGGGTCAAAAAGTTAAAAAAGGTCAAAAATCAAAAAAAAAACTTTCCAAAAAATAGAAATTGATTTTAATTGACCCCAAAACATCTATTATAATCCTATAACATGAAGGAAACACCTCAGTGCAAGCAACAAGGTGAAAAAGTGACACTTCCCAAAATAGTAGTTCCTGGGACCTAGTTTCCAAAAATAGTAGTTTTTGGTCCCAAGAGAAGAAAGTTGATATCATCTCCGTAGAAACATATATTTTTATTTTTTCCACTAGGAAGTGTAAGTTCTCTAGTCAACAACACCTACTCCCCCTTGGTGAGTTGGTTCAAAACAAGCTAGGTCAATGACTTCGGTGATTTGGAAGAAAAGGTTAAGTGGGCTAAGGAGAGTTGGTCGGATTGAGCTTCTCAGATAAGAAGAAGTAATACATATTTGTATCTTTATCTGCATAAAATCCAATTATGTCTTCTCAATTTTATCAAGAGATAGCTCCACAGAAAGATTGTACAAGGACTCGTGACTGATGTCACGATAAATCTCAAAGAGCCATTTCCATGGATTTAAGAAGTGATTAAGAGTGAGACAAGAAAAATGTAACTTGATACCATTCCTCATCTCACGGAAATATCTAGAATTTTTAAACCCATGTGAATAAATAAATCCTAATTAGATTTTCACTTCTTCAGTGGAAGATCATGTAACTAGTATGTTGAAGTTTCCAGGCCTAAGACCGACAAGCCCATGGAAGAAATGACTCCATATGATTATGATTTGACTCGCATCTCATTAGGCTAATATTCTCACATGAAGGTGACATTCACATGTTTGAATAATCCTCTTCCCATCTTTTTTTCTTGAACCGAATAATACAAGCTAACCATTTTGCAATTGGAGTAACATGTAAGAGTTACCAGTACATACATTCATCCCTTTTTAGGAGTAGAAAATACACCTCCCCTTTCGATCAAATATATCCACCCAGTCAATAGTATTGACCCTAATGTGATAAAGAAAGAACATGAATACATGATCTGGGAAAATCCTATGAAAAGTGGATTGAGGATATTATAAAGCAAGGCAAGGCATTATTTCTGGACATCATTTCTCTCATCCAATATGCTTGTGCAACATTGTTTGATGTAAAAAGATAGAGGAGGAGTTTGCAAAATAGGTCAGTAATTTGGAAGAGATACTCTCACTAGTGTCTAAAATGATCTCTTTAACTCTCACACCCTCATGAGAAAGGAATTTTTGCATCAATTACCAAAGACTTTTCCCAAGTTTGGATCCACATCATGGATTCCCGGTATGTAATGCTAAAAAGAGCCATATCTGAATTGAATTCCCATGAGTGTCATATTTTTTCAATATTGAATGAAGTTTACCATTGTGTTCAAAGGTTTGAGTTCCCTCCACTCACTAAGGACTCATCATCAGAGGAACTCATCATTTCATTTCAAGAGATGGTCAAGAAGGAACAAGTGACTCTCTTTCCTTCAATAAAGATAATTTAGATTCCCTGGTGGTATCGGGAGTTGCATTGCCACAATCACAATGGATCATGAAGAATGGCTTCATCAATGTAAAAGGATCAGTGGTGTCCTTGAGACATGGACCAAGGTGTTGGGTTGTGTTTTCATTCCATGGGAAGATAATATGACAGATGTAATAGCTCAATTGAACAATGAATATAGGAAAAGGAACCCATTCAGAGAGATCCACCATCGGGAATTTTGAATGATTCAATAAGAATTTATTCATCAAATGTGGCAAATTTCCTTCCTTATCTATTTCCCCCTCTTCTTTCTCCCCCTTTCTAATTTTTCATTGGGCATAATCATTGTATTTCATCTCATTCACTTAAGTGACTTCATAAAGTAACATTGTAAAATTCCCTTTAATTTATAAAAAGGAACTTATTTCTCACTTCCTAGGAAGGTGAAAAGTTGCACATTTTAATAAGACAATGAAGAGTAATGTGGGGGTAGGAAAAGAGTCAATATACATTGCTATAAATTGGGATGCTTCTCCATTTCAAAGGATATCTAAAAAATTAGATCCTAAAAATGATGTAATTTGTGGCAATAGTGGATTGTATTTGTTGGAATTTGTGTCACTAGTATACATGAAATAAAGCTACATTTTTCTTCATCTTTCTTCTTTTCCCTTCCTTTGTACAAAATTTTTAAATTTCAATCAAGGAATAAAGTTTCTCCTTTCCAAGATGTATGAATGTGTGAAACTTTGTATGTATGGTTTCCTCTCATCGTTGACAAAATAAACATAGTTATACATAGTTGTTATAATGTCTTGTGTTCCTTCCACCTCCCTCTTTCATGCACTTTTCAAATATAGTGATGCAAGATCTTTTTATCTTTGATATATGAATTTGAGAACTTGGTGTCTTGGGTTGTCCATCTCACTAGATAACTTCATTTTGCTTTCCTATATATTGAATGTTGAACTACTCCAATTACTAGGCATGTGATCTATAATATAATCATGGCATTAATCTTCCTCACCTAATTTCTCTCTTTCCCCATCATCACCGTGATTTTCCTCCCTTGTACCCCATGTAAAGCACTTTCCATAGGTTTAGTATAGTCTCCTTTTGTGATCCCCAACTAATTTGGCCACCCACAACATTTAGATAGGATTAGGATTAGTTTACTTTCAATAATGAGAGTTTTACCATTTAATGTAGAGGGGCATAGCCCCGTGAACATTGATCGATACACCTAATTTTTCAACCCAAAATTTTTTCTCACCAAAAATTTTTGGCGACTCCATTGGGGAGAGATTTTCCCAAGTGCACCAAAAGATATCTCTTCCTAAAAATCAAAAATAAAAATAAATTATATATTAAAAAATAAGATTTGAAAATAAAATAATTTTTGAAGGCTACTCCATCAAGGAACAAATCCCTGTCACATTCATTTCCCACACACATGAAGAAATTTCCAGATTGGAGTGAAGTACCAATGAGTGACTATGAAGAAGAAGAATATGCCTACCCAGAAATGAAGATTGTTAATCAACCATGGTTCCCACCAGACCTTCCAAAAAGGGAAAAATCAATAATGATAAAAGGGTCTCTTTTTAATCAAGTAGTTAGAGTCTCTAAAAATAAAGGAAAGATGCGTAGAATAAAAAAATTCAAAGAATCTCTTAAGAAGAAATTGTCATCAAATCCTAGTCATCATGCTACATTTTGAGAAGAAATTTATGAAAGGAAGAAAAACCCTGGGAATTACTAAGCTTGAAAATCCATAATGCAAAGATTGATTAAAAATATGCAAAGAAGGTACATGATGTATGTATGAATTCAATCAATGAAGGATTTCCTAAAGGTAATATTTGAAATCTTTCATAGTTGAATGAAAAAATTAAGGTCTTGTCTTTTATAGCATTCCCTTGGGATGGTTTAGTTGCATATAGAAATGATGAGATGGCATCCTTGAAAACTAAGTAAGTAAAATGAGTCATGCATGAGAAATGCATGAGAAACTTGAAGAAATCCATAGAAAAGGAAAAGAAGAGAATATTTTTTTGGAGGAAGATGAAGGACTTTGGTGAAGGATCCACTAGAGAATAATTTTTCAATCTCACACAACTCACAGTAAAATTGAGAACACTTTCCTTTTTATTCCACTCTATAGATGACTTCATAGCATATGGTAACGAAGAAATGAACATGTTGAAAAAAGAGTATGTGGAAATTATTCAAATCACAATAGAAGGAAATTCTGACCCTGAAGGCTATCATGAAATTTGGAGGTGCGCCTTATCTTTGTAAAAGAAGTTATGAACACCTTGAAGCACTTTGCATTGCCAAAAATGAAGAAATTCAAGAGTACCCTAATGACTATCCACACTATGAGATTTTCATCACTAGAATATTCTTGGATGCTCCTAAAGAAGATCTTATCATGGAACCTTCATACAAAAACAAAAACCACATCATGGAGGATGAATTAGAAGACATGAAGATAGAACCACCATTTGTCAATTCTTTTTGCTTGAGGCACAACCCATTGGAGGAGAAATAGATTCAAAATAGTAAGATTCTTGTTGCATGATGGATGATTAAATGATTTTCGAAGACTCCACCAACTATGAAGGAGTACAAGATGATGAGTTTGAAGTAATGTATAATCTCCTTTCAAATTTTGATTTTTAATTAATGATGGAATGGAGATATGTGAAGAAGTGGAAGAGAGCCATCCTACATCCTAAACTTCAGAGGATGAATTCAAAATGATCATGGATAATTTTCCTTCCTATTTTGATTATGTGAGTGAGGTAGAAATGTTGAATGAAGAAATAGAGATAGTTGAAAAATCAAATTCCCTTCCCGATTTAATCATGGATGAACATATGGAAGAGGATAATTTATTTCCTGAAGTTGAGGAGAATGAACACCTCGAACACAACCTCTTCCCATCCAAGGAAAATAATGATCATCATGGTGAGTATGAAGTATTTCATTTTCCATATAAGCAAGAGGATTCAATAATGGATGATCAATATATAGCTGAAAATTCTTCCCATATTGCTACCCCAACATGGTCCTCTGCATCCTACCAAGAGGAGGAGGATATGGATTTTGAACTTAAAGGAGTACCCTTCCCAAAAATCCTGGACCTCTTCTCCTTATCAGAAGGTGCGGTAAATAAAGTATGCCGTGCTTATAAGATAGTGAATATATGGAAATATAAGGCATGGATGAAGTGAATGAGGATGTTTCAAATGAGTCATGGGTGCATATGGACCAAATTTTCAACCATCTATTAGAGGCAGAAATTATTTCCAAGGATGAAGAGGATCCTATGGTGAACTTGAAATGAAATCTATACAAGACATCTTGAATGATGCGAAATAAACTAAATATCCTCAACTCAATATTGAACTATTGACTCAAGCCATGGAGATGCAATATAAGTATGAATCAATAATTTCTCCTATTTTTGATACACGATGTTCGATACTAAGACAGAGCCAACAAATGAATTTGATGTCTTCCTTGTAAGAGAACATGAAATCATGTATTTTTATTTCACACAATGCGAAGAGTTTCATGAGTGTAAAAGAAGGAAGGTTCTGAATCCTCTTTGAATATTCTAAATCTTGAATATAACATCCCTTCTATGGAGGAAGATAGTAGGGAAAATGCTTGAGCTGATTTGCATTTAAGAGAGTTGTTCGGAAAAATTGAAAAGATTCAAGGTTATTGGGAGTATGCTCAACAACAACTTGTTCCCACCACCTCAGAATGCTCCTATGACCAAGCTAAGGATTGTAGTTTTGATTGTGATGCCAAGACCAATTTTGAATGGATGGATATCCATCGAGATGGTTGCGGAAAAAAAAGTGTGAATGTACATGACTCTCATGAAGGAATTCAAAATAAGCTCACACTCACTTCCCAAGCTCCAATGTGCTTTAAACATGTTTTCATGCTGCATCAAGCTCTCGAGGATGATGAAGACATTCAGTCCAATGATGTGGCACACATTCTAGAAAACACTTTCTCATAGCGACAAAGTGGGATCTTTAGAGAGTTTGTTGAATGGGAAGAAAATTAGTTTGTTCCCACTCCTTCTAAGTGCCTTGTTGATATAGGAGATGATTCAAAATAATAATTCAAAGAGGAATATTTTTCACACTCTTGAAGACATATAAGAACAACATCTCATAGTTGAAGGGGTGTCAAGCAAAAGTATCAAGGTACAAGATTTTTTATAAAGTGACAAAGTGTTCATTGGATGTAAGAACGTTCTCTATGTAGTATGAGTACAAAGATGGAATTATGGTCAGCCCTATTCTTCTCAAGCCATAAAAATCCATCACAAAATCATGTTTTGATCAAATAAATTTTTTTGTGCTTTAAAGGTCAGACTTTGATATGTTGTTTCACGATGGCATGTACTTCTCTCAACCCATTTTCAGGTATGTGTATATTCTTTCCCTACCTCTATAAATATCCCTCCCCCTATACATAGTTTCCCTTTTTCAATTGCATGTTGTTTCCCCATTTCGTGTGTTTCCCTTCTTTGTTTGTGTTGTGTGTGTGTGTGTGTGTGTGTGTGTGTGTGTGTGTGTGTGTGTGTGTTCAATAAAGCAAGTTGTGTAGTATATCTTTTTGGTGACTCTAAAGCCCAATGAATGAGGAACTGATAGGTAAAAAAATTGAGATTATTGAGTTATCTATGATTTCCTATCTGGAATTGATCCATAACATGTCCCCGATCTAGATCCAAATGTTCTCATGCAAATGTGCAACAATAAATTCCAAATTTGCTAAGTATGACAACTAGACCCTATCTAAAAATTTCTACTCAAAAGTCATTATGAGCCCTCCTTCATATCACCCTAATCCCCAAGTCATTCCTATCCTACCTACTTGAGTATTCAAAAGTGTTTTGTTAATGTTACCATTGGTGATTTATGGATATCCAGTCATTCCAAGTGCTTTCGGGGTAAGATCCATCAAAACAAACTTTTTGACAAGTTTGGGAAAGGTCATTTTTTGATCTTCTCGAAGATAGCACACGCCTTGGAGAAGAAAAAGAGGAATAAACTCATCAAGGAGGTATAACAGAGAGATCCAAGAACATTTTTCAATAATTTTTGGAAATTTTTGAGAGGTTTCACAAGTTTTGGAGAAGTTTAAGCAAAATGGGTCTCGGAGGCCTAAGCGATACACGTGTGAAAACAGCCCCTGAGCTTCACGAAGTGATTTTGGGAGCTTCGGAAGGAGTTAAGAGTCAAAACATATATTCAAAAATGTATTTCATATCTCTAGGAGATGGTAATATTAGATTCTTTTTTCACAAAACCTAGATGCATAATGTCCACAACTAGTTTTTTCCATGCACAACCTTAGAGCCGAACAAAAACATATTTTTAGGGAGAAAATAGAATAATAAAGATATGAGACCCTAAAATTGGATTTAGAATGTAATTTTAATGTGGAATCATATAAAATTTCACCAAAAACTCTTCTACAAGCTCAAGATATAGTCCAAACAAGCCGTTGTCCAAGGTAAAAGCTCTAACAGTTAGTCAATTTTTGAGTTGAAAATCCAACCAATGCGAGAGTGGCACACTATTTTACACAAAATATCCCAAGGCCTTGGTGCAATAAAATTTCCCCACTCCCATTTAGGCCTCTCGGACCCTGACATGACCTCATCTCAAGACCTTTTTGAAGTCTAGCCCCTGTGCTCCATTTCCTAATGCCCACTCTCGTCCAACCAAGCCCCGCCACATGGACCAATCAGGATAGGGAAATGTTTTTACAAAAATTAACCAATCCCTTAGTTCAATTTTTTTCAAAAAAATTACTCATTCCCAAGCTTCAAATTATTCAAGTTGTTTATGGTGTCGTGCTCACAGAGTTGCTTCCCTCACGCACGCATAGGAAAGCATCGACCCTAAAAATTTCCTTCAATTATCCATTTCTACTCTTGAAACATATTATAAAGCACCCCATCATACATTCATAATCTATTAACATTTATATATATATATATATAAATAAAAAGAGAGATTTTCAAGAAAAATTCATGAGTATGAGTTGTTAGAAACCCTAGGCTCCAAAACAAAGAATTGCTCATAACCAATGAACCAGTAATCAAATCTTCATGAAATTTTGGGAAAACATTCTTCATCAAAACTCCTTGAATCTGAAAAAAATTCTAAAAATATTTCCTTTATTTTTAATGGCAACCATTTGATTTTTTGTGCCCTAGGGTGTTCTTTCTTCATTTTTCGTCAATCCAGGAAGTGGTTTAACTTGAAAATTTGTATAGAATATCCAAATCAAAAATCCAGAAAGAATCAAGAGTTTTCTCATCAATATGACATAGTAATTTTAAGATTCTAAAAATACCAAGTGTCATTGGCTCACACTTTCCTTTTTAGTAAGTTTAAAAAATGACAAACTCCTTCCGTAAGAAAGAATAGTGAAAATCATACAAACCAAAAACTAGGGCAAACAAGTCAAAAGGTAAAAAAATCAAAAAGCAAAAATAAAATTTCTAAAAATATAAAGTTATTTTAATTGACCCCAAAACATTTTTTATAAGCCTGGAACATGAAGGAAACACCTCATTACAAGCAACAAGGTCAAAAAGTGACACTGTCAAAAATAATAGTTCCTCAGACTTAGTTTCCAAAAATAGAAGATTTTTTGTCCTGAGAGAAAAAAGTTGATGTCATGTCCATAGAAACATATATTGTTTCTTTTTTCTACCAGGAAGTTCAAGTTCTCTGGTCAACAGCGTCTACTCTCTCCTTGGTGAGTTGGTTCAAAACAACCTATATTAGTGAGATCAGTGAGTTGGAAGAGCTGGTTAAGTGGGCCGAGGAGAGTTGGTTAGATTGAGCTTCTTAGGACAAAAATAAGTACTACATAACAATATCTTCCTTTGTAAAAATTCCAATTATGTCTTCTTAAGGTGATCAATAGTTAGCTCCATGGCAATATTATGCAAGAACTCGGTGACCGACATCGTGGTAACTCCCAAAAGCTATTTCCATGAATTCAATAAGTTCTTGAGAGTGGTCATAGAACAATGCAACTTGATACCATTCCCACTCTCATGGAAATCTCTAAAATTTTGAAACCTAAGCCAAGAAATAAATCCCACGTAGCTTCTCACTTCTTCAGTGACACCTCAGGTAACTAGTATGTTGAATTTTTTAGGCCTAAGACCAATAAGCCCATGGAAGAAAAGACCTCGTTTGATTATGATTTAACTTGTATCTCATTGGTTCAAAATTCACATAAATGCAACATTCACCTGTTCAAATAATCCTCTTCCCATCTTTGTCATTGAACCAAAGAATACAAGAAAACCATTATGCAATTAAAATAACATGTAAGAGATATCACTATACATTCATCCTTTCTTAGGAGCATAATTAACACCTCCCTTTCTGATCAAAGATATCCTCCCAATCAGTAGTATTAACCCCAAGGTGATAAATAAATCACATGAATACATGATGTGGGGAAAATCCTATGAAAATTGGATTGAGGAAATCATTTAGAAAGGTAACGGCATTGTGTCTAGAAATCATTTCTCTCATCCACTATGCTTGTACAACATTGTCTCGATGTGAACAAGATTGAGGAGAAGTTTTCAAAATAGGTGAGCCATTTGGAGGAGATACTCCCACTAGTTTCTGAAATAAGCTCTTTCGACTCTCACATCCTCATGAGAAAGGAAGTGTTTGCATCAATTGCTGAAAACTTGTCCCAAGTTTGGATACGCATCATGAATTCCCAATATACAATGCTAAAAAGAGCCATATCTCAATTGAATTCCCACGGGTGTTATATTTTCAAAATCTTGAATGAATTTTACCACTTTGTGTTCAAAGGTTTGAGTTCCCTCCACTCACTAAGGACTCATAATCAGATAAAATCATCGATAATTTCAAGAGATGGTTAAGAAGGAGACAAATGACTCTCTTTCATTTTATAAAGATAATTTATACTCCTTAGCCGGTATCGTCGGAGTTGTATTACCACAATCACAATGGATCAAAAAGAATGGATTCATCAATGTAAAAGGATTAGTGGTGTCCCTGAGACATGGACTAAGGTGTTGGGTTGTGTTTTCATTCCAGGGGAAGATAATATGAAAGTTACAATATCTTAATTCAACAAGGAATTCATGGAAAAGAAACCGATCTAGAGATCCACCATCAAGAGGCATGATTCAATAAGAAGGTTCTTCATCGGATGTAACAAATTTTCCTTACTTCTCTCTTTCACCCTCTTCTTTCTCTCTACTTTAGAATTATTCATTGGGCATAATCATTATATTTCATTTCATTCACTTAAGTGAATTCATAAAGTAACATTGTAAAAGTCCCTTTATTTTATAAAAGGGAACTTATTTCTCACTTCCTAGGAAGGAGAAAATTCATGAGTTGAATGATACGGCAAAGAGTCATGAGGGGGTAGGTAAAGAGTCAATATATAATGTTATAAATTGGGATGGATTCTCAATTCCAAAGGATCCTAGAAAGATAGATACTAAAAATTACATCCTAAAAATTATGTACTTTGTGGTAATAGTGGATGGTGTTTGTTGGACTTTGTGTCACCAATATACAAGAAATAAATCTACAATTTCTTCTACTTTATTCTTTTCCCTTGCTTTGTACAAATTTTGTAAATGTCAATCAAGGAATATATTTTCTCCTCTCCAAGATGTATGCATGTGTGTAGCTTTATATGCATGGTTTCATCTCATTATTGACAAAATATACATAGTTTTTATAATCATATTATGTTCCTTCCACTTGCCTATTTCATGCACTTTGCAAGTATAGTGATGCAAGAGGTTTGTATCTTCAATAGATGAATTTGAGAACTTGGTGTCTTAGGTTATCAATCTCATTAAATAACTTCATCATGATTTCCACTATATTGAATGTTGAACTACTTTGGTTATTGGGCGGGAGCTCTGCAATCTACTCATGGTAGTAATCTTCCTTTCCTAATTTCTCTCCTCCCCACTCATCACTATGATTTTCCTCTCTAATACCATGTATAATAACTTTTCCACAGTTCAATGGAATGTCCCTATGTGATCACTAGCCAAATTGACCAACCATAACATTTAGATAAGATTAGGATTAGTTTACTTTCGATAATGGGAGTTGTACCATTAGATGCAGAGGGGTGTAGCTCCATGAACATTGTTGGAGACACCTAATTTTTTCACCCAACAAAGCTTCTCACCAAAAAGACGAATGTAGTTTTAGATAACCACATGGGTGCATTTTTTGAATGTTTATTATCAATTATATTCTTTTCAATCATAAAACTTCGTTATTGTTGGAAAATACGACACTAGGAGGGGTGAATCAGTGTCTAATCAAAATTTTACAGACATTTACAATTCATTAATCTTGCCATGATGAGCACATAAAACCATACACAAGAAAATAATAAGAGAATATACAGAGACACAAAATTTAATGTGGGAAAACCAAACTAGTAAAAAACCCACTAAAACCAAGAAATAGGTTTAGGAAAAATTTATCCTATATCAGTTACATTGATTTCATGGTTGAGATTCAACTCAATATAGAGCCGCAACTCCAAAATTTGACCAAACAGCCACTTAGTATTTGACAAGTTTCAACCTATCTATAAGCTTCAAATCCCAAGTTTGGTTCAAGAGAAACTGACCTTTTTAATGAGCTTTAACTCACAAAGAAAGATATAAATCCCCACGTGTTAAGATGCAACTTAGACTTAAACAATAGTTCTTGATCACACCTGACTTGTTGTCTTAAACAACTGATAGTGACTTCTAAATTATCTTACTTCTCCTATTATGCTTCTAATTCTCCTTTTTCAATCTACAAAAAGTATTATAGTACAAGGATTTTAACATTCATGATATTTTGATTTGATTCCCCCTTTGAATTTTCTTCTCAAACACTCTTCTATATGAGACTCACACATTCATCTTACCTTCTTCATCTTCAAGGCACCAATCTCTGTAAAATCTTCATGTATCAAGCTTTGAAAGTTTCGGTTCATTCCTTATGGTCTCTTGATTGCACTACTTTACTTTTAATTCTCTCTTATGCTTACAACTTCATAAGATTATTCATTTTCTTACATTTATAACCAATTCATCTCCATTCTTAGTTTAGTATGCTCCTAATTCCACACGCTTTCCTTGGATCAATAACTCATTCCTTCATCATGTGTTGAACACACAACCATTCAAAATTTTGTCATAATATTACATAACTAACAATCTCTCAACCTACATCTTGGCCCTTGTGGACTTTTCACTATCTCTTCTTGACTGATCAATTCACTACCCAAATCATACTTTAATGTTAATTAGTCAACATATTCATATTTTCCAATTCACAAGCATTAGTATCAATTTCTAAGACTTAACATTTTTCCTCTATCTTCACATAAATCTCAGTCAAAAACTTCTTTATATTCACTTAGACTATTTCTTGTTAACTCACTATTTTTTTCTCATTCAACCAATATTGTCACAATTTTTTAGTATTTTATTTTTGTATGTTCAAAACCAAACAAAAGGATTTATACTCTTCTCATTCTCTATTCCACACCACTACAAAAATTCACTCTTGCTCGAGCTTTACAAAACTCCAACTCTTTAGCTTATATACTATTTTGTTTCATGAATTTTGGACTCCATCATCTCTTGAACAAAGTACTCTACACATTATAGTTTGAGATAGATGAGAAGAATATGATATTGTAACTGTTTCATACTCTTTGGTTTCTCCTAGAACTCATTCAATTTGAACTCGATAGGATCACGACTCTTCAACTTCAAAAGAAGACTCGAGCAAGCGGTGACTTAGAAAATATAGCACCAATACAAGGTTTTATGCAACAAAAAGGAAAAGGAAAATACTAATATACATTTGAGGCATCAAGACACATTTTCAAGACTCTCCTTAGAGTGATGTTGAACATTTAAAAAAATCTCAAGTCCAAATTCCAAGTCTACAACATCTGACTTTGTGTAGTGATAACCTGAGCTTAATTTTGGAAGCTTATTCATCAATTGTCACAAGTAAATAGGTTGGAGTATACCTTTAAAATAGATTAAAGGATTTTCAAATATTCATTCATCCTCATTTTAGTTAAATAAATGAAGGAGTCTCCATTTACTAACAATAGTTTCAATTTGGTAAAAACTCCAATTTTATTTCCTAACATGGCTATCAAGTAAAATGTTGTGAAATTATCCTCGTGTTTGAAAGGAAATTGCTTAATTCTTTTTCAATTTTTTCATGACCTTCCTATAGATATTATTCAAGTTTTTAGGGATTTTCATTAGCTAAAGTTTGAGTTTCAAGATTTTTACCTCTCCTAGTCCTGAGACAAAGGGTTTTACAACCGTGCAAGCTCGAGGGGATTCAAAAGGTTTTTCTTGAGAATTTATTAATTAATTTCAAAAATTTCAACTATTATGGACCCATGTAGACATTCACCGCCTCTTCCATGATCTAATTCAGCTTGTATAGCTCAAAAACACCACTAACAACTTGAAGTTCCAGTGCATAGTGTAGATACATTTATAATAGTGCTACTCATGTCAAGAAAAAAATTCTTGAGGGTATAGGAAGACATTATAACGATATATATAGGATGAAATAAGCTCGATATACCTTCTATCATGGCTCATATATCACCAAATTTCCCATTTATATGCCAAACCATACTTGCATAGAGACATACAACTCACAAGATTACCACCATTAAACTTCACCATCTTCACCTTATACCTTTGCATGCTCCAACATATTGAAGGTATATATTTTGATATGAAGACCACCTTGACCATTCTAATATAATGAAATCATGTATTGAAGAAAGGCATAAACCTTACAACTCAAGAATACTACTTTATGTTGGTCCTAGAGGTGGATTTAGAGTCATGAAAGTTAATGACACCATTCTACTATATTAGAGAAAATTTGGGCTTATAAAAGTTACTAAGAGTTTGGGAAATAAGTCCCATTCTACTTCAACCTCACAAAGAATGAAGCTTCCCTACTGCTCAGACTGTACTATATCTCACTTTATGACTAGAATATGCCACTTGTATCTCAGTGAGGGGACTTGAGAAGAGAAAATATTCTTGAGAAGCATTAATGATATTATCTAGCCCGAATTCATCTATAGAAAAAAATGAGTAACTTGAAATAACTTCACACAACACTTTTGCAGAAAACAATCTCATTTTACTTATGTTGCTTTCTGACTATGCTTGAGAGAGAGAGAGAGAGAAACACTGGTAGAAAAGAGCTCATAAATTCTTTTATTCTTATCCAAATTGCTTCAAAATTGTTGCAAACTTTCGACTTGGAATTATGTTAAAAAAATCCTTCGATGATTTATTTGAAGAAGGATCCTTATTTTTCTTGGTGTTTCACTATTTTCTTTACATTTTCGAATGTGAAAAATAGATAGGGTCATGAGATAAGGATGAATACTTGTTATGTTGATTGGTTGATGGTTTTTGTGTGTTCTAAATTCTTGATCCAATACTTGTTGAGAGCTTCCTTTTGGCTAGGAGGAACTACCTGAAATAGAAAACAAGACCACAAAAGAAGAGTTAAATAATATATGATAGTAGACTACCTAGCGTATGCTAGATTTGGGAAGTGTGATACTCCTAGATGGTTGTTAATCCACCGTTTAAGAACAAATTAATGCGAAAAATAAACAAATTACTACTGTAGTTGATATGATTTAGGTATCTTATTCAAGTATTAATAAGCACAATCTAACATAATAGGCTAGGCTATAGTCGATTTGAAGGATAGGTGGTTATCGTGGTACTAGAACTGGTCGTGGTTAGGTTCTAAGTTGTTTGGGTCATTTGGTAGAAGGTTGTTTCGTTCTATTATTAGAAAAGGTGTTAAACAAATCAACCGGTGTCGATCAAGTATAACCGATGATGGTTTAGCGAAGAACCGATGATGGTCATGGGTAATCGACATCGGCACAAGAGGGGTGATAGAAACTTAATGATATCTAGTTGGAGAGGTTGATCTAAGGCTAAACGGGAATGGAAATGGCAATGGAAAGGTATATGGAGGTCTTAGGTACACTCGGAGGTATTTAACGGTTGGGTATGGTTGGTTTAATGGTGTGGGTGAAGGAATGATTAAGCTTGTAGGAAGATAAATGGTAGGGGAATGAGAATGCAAGTAGAAACTAATGACAGAGGTAGCAAATCCCACTACACTAAAATAGACAATGCTAGTTAAAAGTATACTTATTATGGATAAGGTTTGATGGATGAGTGGTGGCGACGATTGATCATAGGAATGTTGTTTGGTGTTATGGAAGTGCTTCCTGAATGTTACCATGAGTGCAATACCTCTGCGGATCTATTTGGGTGATGGCTATGGCTCTTTGAACATGCAAGTAAGCTCTTATTCTTGCTTGCATATAGATCTCCTTTGCTTTTGGATTTGAGAGGATGTGAAAAACCTTCAAATAAGGTTACTAAAGTGAATAAATGGTAACCGACGATGGTTTCGGGTTGACCAATGTCGGTTTTGGGGTGACCGGCGTCGGTTAAGGTGGGATTCCCTAGGTTTACTAAAAATAACAGATCTTGGCAATCATTTCCACCAGCTTTGTCTATTCTCATGGATCAAAGAGGGAGTTTCCTTTCTCATGAGCAGGAATGTGGTTAGAGGGATAATAGGCATCGATTTTTAGGGTTGAAATAAGTCTTAGGTCATTAAGGTAAGTGGGACTAAGTCATAGTTAGTTATGGAAACATGTCATGAATAGGTCTAGGGTGAGGTGGCTAGGTGAGGTGGCTAGGCGAGGTGTCTAGGTGAGGTTTCTATGTTAGGTGTCTAGGTGAGGTGTCTAGGTAAAGTGGATGGGTGAGGTGGAAATTAGCTTGATTAAAATAATTAAGTAATGAATATTGTGAGGATGGGTATTAATTTAATTAATTAAATTAAATTAATATTAATGTGGGGTGGAAGGGGCCATGGTTAGGTGAATATGTTTGAGTTGGTTATTTGACAGGGACCAAGGGGAGTGTGACCCAATTTTGGTGTCTAAATTTTTCCCCTTTTTGTTGCAGTAACTTGTATTGTAAGCGAAAGCTAACAAAAATAAGTTGTGGTTGCCCCATGTGTGGGTGAAGGTGATCCCCCTCAAACTAGGAATTGATGAGGTGGAAGACAAAATCGGTGAGTGGTTTGATAAAAGGTGGATGTGATGAAGATGAAGGTGGGAAGATGGGGTAATGGGGTAAAGGTCAAATCGAGAAAACAGGGAAATGGGCCAGGGGTCAAAGGCAAAGTGATACCAAATGTACACACACGTATAAACCGCCGCAGTACCAGGTTGAAGAGCTTGCAAACTCTACATCGTCCAAGGTTGATAGGTTTATCCAAACAAGGTTGAAGTGATTCCAGTATCCAAGGTATAGGATATGGTACATAAGCATAATGCAGTCAAAGTGCGGGAACATTTAGGTATGTTCGTAGACTAAAGGGTTGGTTGGGATAAACAATATGATAATAGGCAAGGCAAGGTCATTAGGTCAAACAAAACGGGTGACAACATCACAAGGTATAGCGAAAAAATTGGTTCAAAGGTCACTAAGATTGTTCTAGGTCTAGGCATATAGGTCACGACATGGGTAGGGCCGAGGACGGGTTAAATAACAATTCCCAAAAACAATTAAGGACAAGTATAGGTATTGTGGACTTTTAGGTAGGTTGTCATAAGGGTGTGTAAGGTCAAATGGTGGTGGGGTTGATTAATTAGGGTCAAAAATGGGGAAAATGGGCTATAAGTGAAATGATAGGTAACCGACATTGGTTTAGGTATAACCATCATCGGTTTAGTAGGGCACGACTTGACCGACGTCGATCGTGTCGATTTGGGTTTATAAGGTAAAAATTCCATATTTTACGAATCATTTTTTTCGTGTGACTTTTGAGAAAATGATAGAATTCTTTTGACTTTTGTACTTGTTGTGGAGAAAAGGACAAGGCAATGTACACGGTTGAGGTGCAGAGTATTAGTTGGTGAGAGGAGTCGGTTAGATGGGTCCAAGGGATCGTGTTGTTGATTTGATTGGGTAGAGTGGAGGATTCGATTTGGTGATTTGGACATGACAGAGGCAGGAGAAGGTTCAGGTGGGCCACTGGTGTAATGGCCAGTGATACCACCACATTGACGGCACTGCGACAAGGTAAGATCTCAAACTTTCTTCGTATTTAAAATAGAATAATGAGATATGGGTATGGGTTTTTAGGTAGGAAAAGATAATTAAATTTGTCGTTAAAATTAGCAATGAGGGAGGAGGGAGGTCCTAGGTTGGGTAAATAGAGGTGGGGAGGGATTTATGTTAGCTTTGGGTAGGGTAGGATGGGTGATTAGGATAGGTTTGAAAAGTTTTGGGAAAAATGGGGGGTTTGAACGTATTCAGCTCCACGAAAGTGAGCGATGTTGGTCAAGTGTTGGACGACGTCGGTTGACATTGGCGGCATTGGTTAAGTAGCAGGTGAGTGATGCCGGTCACAAGGAATCGGTGCTTGGTTGTAGGTATATAAAAATAGGTCAATAAGCGAGAAATATTGGAAATAAAATGGTAAGGGATGGGAGATATAGGCATGTGGAGTGATAACGGGAAGGGTAATATGTTTATAGAGGGTAATGAGTAGGCAATAGGAATAAGTTGCATGATTAGATTGGTCTAGCGAGGGGTAATCCATAGAGTGGGTAGAATAAGTAATAAGGGTTGGGAATGAGATTTGTTGGGTAAGGGGTGTGTTTGGTATGGGGAGGTTTTAACAATAGTATGTTTTGATGGATGCGGAAAGGGACCAGATTATGGATGCGGGATAGGGTTTCATCTTTTCTAGTAGATGTATGGAGGAGCTTGACCCCACTAGAGTCGAGCCATGTGATTATGGTAGGATTAGGTGGGGTCGATGCTATAGGAATGTAGTGTGTGTTCCTAGTTTTATGGTCACTCTCATCGACGGATGGGATTCGTGACCAACATGTTCCATCTTCCGATAGGTGAGATGATAGTTGCCTTAGAGGACATGTTCGTGGATTCCGAGGCTACCGATTGTGGGAGCACAAGTATATTCCATTTCCTCATAGGCCTCTCGAGGAGCCGATACTTACAATATTTGGAGAGGATGGCCGAAATAAGTTTCCATAGCATGAGCTTGAGCTATGGAGATATGTGCGCAGCCCATCCAGAGGAGACAAGGCTAGTTATTGTGATTATGGAGGCAGCAGTGTCGCTTTGCACTTCCGATGCAAAGGGTGGCATATTTCCATGTGATTTGATGGGAGTTCTCCATGATATGATGGAGGACCAGACCTAATTTACTTGGGCACCAACCTACCGGTGTAGCTATACGAGAGATTTGTGGGCCTATGGGAGGCTACGGAGGTTCAAAGATGTGCTTTGCACCTTTATTATTCACCGTTGGCCCTACGAGCACATTGTGTGTGTTTGTTAAATTGGGTTGCTCAATTTGGATGCATTTGAGACAAAGTGCGGTCGGGTTGGTTACATGCATTGGGTGCCGGTTGGTGGAGCACGCCAGTGATCTCGAGCAACACAAGAAATAGCCTATTATAGGTAGAGGTTTGAGGGGTTATCCAATGTAGAAATTATCTAGAGGCCATATGTGGGATATCCATAATACCAGCGTATGGAAGAGTAGATGGAGGAGTTACAATTTCTCCAATGGATAGAGGGGCGTCGTTATGGACAAAGCACGAGATGATACCAAAGTGGATAGAGTTCGGAGGTAATTTAGATTGCCCCAGGATGTGCCCCCACCATTTCCATAGTATAGGAGGGATGACGTGGAGAGACCTATGTCTCCACCATGACCTGCAATGCTTGATAGGGCAAGAGGATCATCCATTGGATAGGTAGATTGATGATTCTCGGTGTGACCGATGGGTATAGATGATAGTGGGTGGCCCAAATGGTATGAGCAGCACCACCTAGACCAGGACAACCAGACATGGCCATCCTCACAGTTCATAGAGACACATTATAGGGATAGGTGGCCACATTATAGGCCTAGATTCTCAGTTTACGGGGCAACCTGCAAGGTCACGGAAAAGGTGGCCACATTATAGGCACAGTTGCATTACGATGCCAAGATGGCATAGGGAAAGACACAAGCATAATGCGGGGCGGAGACGGAAGGTAGGTAGCCACCCTACAGTGCAGTCATAGGGTTGTAGGGCCGGTTAGCTCACTGCGAGCATAGATTATGGCCTTATAGGCCCAGATCACTGCACAGGACCAATACAGAGACTAGTACAGGTCGTGATAGGGTCCCGGAGTGTTATATGTAGGAGTGGTATAGGGTCCCATGGTATTGTTTACATGTGTTTCCAACACTCCCTATGAGTTTTGTGACATGGAATAACTACCTCTCATAGATCCTAACTCTAGCAATTGTAGCGGAGACTAAAACCTATGGGTTTTGGTCTAACGAAATGTAGTCCAACAAATGGTATCAGAGTGACAGTCTCAAGTTCAAAATGCATTCAAGTAATGCCGAGGGGGAGATTGTCGGCACATGTTTCTAACGCTCCCCATGAGTTTTGTGACATGGACTAAACTCCTCTCATAGATCTTAACTCGCAATTGTAGCGAGACTAACACCTATGAGTTTTTTGGTCTAATAGAAATCATGGTCCAATAGGTACATGTAAAGGGTCAAAGACCGATGGCACCACCACGGAGGCATGCACCGATGGCTAAGTTCGAGATGCCTTAGGTGAGGCGTGATACTATAAGGATCACCCGATGGCGGTAGGGATAAAGGTCCCCTCATATGCCGAGTATAGAGAACATCGGCCTTGAGTGAGAGGAGTAGATCCCGCACTCATAATGTGGAGAGTACATGGGGCCGGTGAGCCCAAAGGTAGGATCGGTGGTGAGGCCACCAGGTTTACAGAGGCCACCTCAAGGGGGGGGCCATTAGAGGTCGAGACCAGGGAAAGGTGGAGAGAGGATGGCCAAGAACTGAGGCTAGGGAGAGGAGGAGGAGATAGATGAGACATTGATGGATCTCAGGTGGGGTGACGACTAGTCACCATAGATGATTAGTGTATCCATTTTTGACACCTTTTTGATATACATACTAGCCCGCATGCTGAATATATTTGAGATACTTGTATTTGAGATACCCATGTATATGGATACACAGGTTTTGATGATTTATTTATAGAGATGGTGGTATTATGATATGATGTTGGACGTAGTTATGTTTTTAACTTCCACAGCTTATTTGTGTATGTGATGGAAACTAGGTAATTTAAACATGATGGATTCAGTCGGTTTAGGCATGGTGGAGTCAGGTCATTTTAGGCATGGTTGAGTCAAGTTGGTTTAGGCATGAATGGATTCAGGTTGGGTTAGGCATGGATTGATTCAGTCGGTTTAGGCATGGATTGAGTCATGGTTTATGGTTATGATATAAGTTCCAGGTGTTTAGTAATAAATGAAACAAATGATGATGGATATGCATGTTATGAGTAGAGTTGTGGTACTCATATTAAAGATAAGGTTGAAAGGTGAAGGGTAATCACATGTTCCTTGTTTAGTCATTTGGGGAAAGGGGAAATAAGAGAGGTAAATGGCACTCAAGGGACAAGCATGAAATAGGAAAAAGGTGATGTAGGACTTAAATTCAACAATAGAATGGTCAAATATGAAAGGCATTGAAGGGCTTAGGTTCGGGTTTATCATCGAGTGAAGATAAATGATAAGCACTTGATCCGTAGGATGAGTCACGATATATGGTCCAAGCCAATTAGGAGAAAATTTGCCTTGTTTACTTTTTTCTTTTGGTTACATATTGATTTTCTTTCGTGATGAGATCATCGACTTGGAAGGTTCGTTCATGGAAACATTTTTCATAGGCATGTTTGATACGTTTTTGGTAAAATTGGAGATGGTTAATAGCATTAAGATGATGTTTGTCTAATAACTCAAGTTGTGCTAAACAAATTCCTAGTGAAATTCATCATCATTGAGCATGCCTTTGAGAGAAATGCGAAGAGATGGAATCTGGACTTCGAGAGGCGGGAAATCCTCTATACCATAGACCGTAGAGAAAGGAGTGGTGAAGTTGAAGTGTGAATACTAGTGAGGCAAGCCCATAAAGTGAAGGAATGTGCATATGCTAATCCTTCCCAAAGATCGTCCAACCACTTTCATAATAATTTTGTTTAAGGTTTTATTGGTTGATTTTGCTTGGCCATTGGTTTGTGGGTAATATGGTGAGGATAAACTAAGTTGAATGTCAAAGGTGTCTTAGAGATTTCGTAAGTTTTTGTTTTTGAATTGTTTTCTCATTATCGGTGATGAGGTGATCTAGAACACCAAAGTGACAAAGAATGTGATGATTAATGAATTCACATATTTTCTCATATTTTGTAGAAATGTGAGGTATGGCTTCAACCCATTTGGTATAATATTTGGTAGCGGTGATGATCCATTGATGTCTTTGGGAATAATGAGGATTGATTTATCTAATAAGATACAAACCCCATTGGGAGAAAGGCCAAAGGTCATGTGCAACCCGTAAGGCATGACTAGGTGTATGATGAAGATTAACATGTTGTTGACATTTCACACAACGTTTGACATAGTCACAACAGTCATGGTTAAGGGTTGGCTATTAATAGCCTAGGTGAAGGATGCGTTTAGAAACAATGAGACCAATAAAGTGACCTCCACATATGCCATCATGGAATTCCTTGATGGTATAAGGAATTTCAGAATTTGTAAGGCATTGTAAGAGAATACCGTCAAAGCTGTATTTATAGAGAAGGAAACCAATGATGACATAACAAGAGGCCCTTAAGAGAAATGTGCATTATCTAGTACGAGTGAGGTCAGGAGGTAAGATGGAAAGGTAAAGATAGTGAATGAGCTGCTTATACCAAAGGTCATGTGGGTTTGGTTCCACAGTTCTAACGAAGCTAATGTCATGAAGTGAATAGGAAGGTGATTGCAACCTTTGTACTATGACAAAGATTTTAGATTCAGAGGGGGAAGTAGGTATCTGAGATGTGAGACAGACCATGGTATCTACAAATTTTTTAGTGGAATGTGGAGTGGTTTGTAGTTCATAAAGGTCAAAGGAGGTCAAAAGTGTGGCAACATGATGTTTATATTTTTGTAGTACTTCATTATGACATTGGTATATACCATTTACTTAGTTTATTACCATTGAGATTCACCAAAGATATTAATTTATTTAACATATAAAGAAATGGCGGTTTGGAGACCTAATACGAGTGTTTTGTACTCGAAAAAAATTCATACAATCAAAATCAAGCTTGAAGGATAGCGACATAGATTCACCATCAAGGGGGATGAGGATAACACCTGCACCTCCCCCATGTTCACATTGAGAGCCATCGAAGAACAAGGTCATCGGTAAATGGTATCATCTAAGGAGAGGGTGGTGATGGACTCATCTGGGAAATTGAAGTTAGAAGATTGACTCTGGAGAGGGGTGCATCGATGAGTGGTCAAGAATGGCCCGACCCTTGATAGATTTCTCGTGAATTAATCTAAGTTCTAAGTCTACAAAAAGCATGAGCCAACGTGCAACACATTGATTTTGGTAAGGTTTGGCATACATATAATGTAAGGGGTCATTGTTGGTGAAAACATAGGTTTTGTGGTTGAGTAGGTAATGACGAAGTTTGGTGGAAACAAAAACTAAGGATAAGAAATTTTTTCGAATGGGTGTATCTAGTTTTGTAGTCTAGAAGAGTACATCTTATGTAATAAATTGCTTGTTCTCTATGTTTCTCATTGTAATGAGCGAGCATGGCCCTTAAGGAGTGATCGGTAGTAGAGATATATAGGTAAAAAGGTTGTTCATATTTAGGAGGAATGAGTATGGGTGGTTGGAGAAGGTATTGTTTTAAGACCTCAAAATCTCTATGGCATTCCTCATCCCATTTGAAAGAAACATCCGTTTTGAGAAGATGATGAAATGGTTGACAAGTGGTCGGAAAGTTGCGAAATGAACCAAAGAATAGATTGTAACTTACCTTGTAAGTTATAGAGTTAGCGAATATTAGTGGGCATATGCATTTCAATAATTTCCTTTACTTTAAAAGGGTCAACTTCTATGCCACGCAACGAAATGATGAAACCAAAGAACTTTCCCGAGAGAACCGTGAAGACACATTTATTGGGTTGAAGGTGAACATAATACTTGATGAAACGATCAAAGATGGTCTCTAGGATTGTGAAGTGTTTGGCCCGACGTTTGGATTTAACGAGGAGTTCATCTACGTAGTCTTCTAATAAATGGTGCATAATGTCATGGAAGATATAAGTCATATCCCGCTGATATGTAGCACCAAAGTGTTTTTAAGACCAAAAGGCATGACTCGATAGTAGAAGGTCCCCCAAGGGGTGATGAAGGAGGTTTTGTGTTGAACCTCGGGAGAAAAAAATATTTTATTATAACCCAAGAAGTCATCCATGAGTGATAACATCTCATGGCCAACGGTAAGAGCAACTAGCTGATCAATACCAAGTAGAGGGAAGTCGTCTTTCGGGAAAGCTAGGTTGAGGTCACATAAATCTATGCAAATGCAAAGTCCCCTGTCGCTTTAGTGATAGGGACAATATTATATATCCATTGAGGGTATTCAATGGGTAGGATGAAAACAACTGAGAGAAGGCACTGAAGTTCTTCTTTAACCAGAAGAGCAATGTAAAAATGCATTTTCCACATATTTTGTTTTACGAGTTGTGCGTTGGGAATGGCTACGATATTGTGGACCACTATGTTGGGGTCAATATTGGGCATATAAGTGTAGGAACAAGTGAAATCATGGTCATGAGTTTTTAGGAAAGAACTAATGGCTTCCTATTCAATAGCATCTAAAGATTGGCCAATTTTTACAATGTGCGGGTCCTTCTGAGTGTTGATGTTGACTTGATAGTCAATTCATTCAACATGGCTTGTGTCTCGATATGGCAATGACCGGTGAATATAAGAGTCTTCCACACCAAGGTAGGTGAAAATAGACTCATCGTCCCGACATTGAAAGACGTTAATAGAAGGTGTATTGTCATCGATCATTTTCGGATACAGGAAGGGAAGAGAAGAGGGAGCCTTGGCATCACATTGATAAGTCAAAGGTCCTAAGGAAATTGTGTTTATGAAAAAATGTTATGAGGGATGGATTATGGATCCATCGACTCATGCAGTGGTGAAGGTGGTGAAGGTGGTACATGGGGTTAGGAAGGGTCATCATCCTCAATGAGTTCAATGTGAGCCTTCTTGAAGATAGTTCAACAAAGCCGATACCACTACGGTCGTTGTGTTTGCGGGTGGTACATGTAATAAAATTTTGACGGCATTGTTTGTAAAAAAAAAACCAAAACCCTTCCATGCACATCGATGTAGGAAAGTGTGGGCGAAGTGGAGATTGGTGAGAGATTTGAGGTCAGAAGAAAATGGTCGAGTTTACGATGGTGGCTCGGGTGTATAGGTGGAAGTATCAAGTCCATCACAAGTGAGATTGGTGCAAAGGTGGGGAGGACGGTAAAGAAAATTCTCACCTATGCGGTGATCATAATGTGGGTATTGGCATAGTTTTCCATACTCTTGTGGCATAAGGAAAGTATTGACATTGTATAGGCGATAATCCCCAGTGAGGTATTTAAAAACACCTTCTAAGGGATCGTTGGTTGATATGTGGGTAGACAGAATAGACAAAGTATTAGGGATTTTCCTGAGGTGATATTGGTTAGTTGAGAGGTAGATGGGTTAGCTTTGGAAGTTGTGGCAATGGTAGGGATAGAAGGACTGGGTGTGAGAGAGGTGAAGGTTATATTGGTGGGTGGGGTTGTAGGAAAAGAAGAGGTGATAGCGAGGGTAGATGTCTTAATGGGTATAATAACATCATTGCATCGATATAGCATATTACAGTCTTAAAAGGTGATGGTTCGGCCGGGATGGTGTAATTATGCCCTTCATGTTCAAATTTGAGGTAGCAGTGTAAAGTTAAAGGAACACAACCCATGGCTCGTATCCAAGGTCGTCCAAGCAACAGATTATATTGGAACTCCCCTTCCAGGACATAGAATAGTTCTGGGATAGTGCGGGAACCTACATGGACATGGAGGATGACGGTTCCTAGGGTAGAGGTCATGACATCATTGAAGGAGCGCAACATAACTTGGTTATTATGCATGCAGTTGGTAGGTATGCACATTTGGTTATACGTATGGGAAGAGATGATGTTAATGCTATCACCACCATTGATCATAACATGTTGCATGTGTATATTATCGATATAGATGGAAATTAAAAAGAGTGGGATCGGGGTCATCGATTGGAGGGGAGTGATTTCATTTTTTGAGAAGCGAGGGCGGATATATGGCGAGTAGGTGGAGGTGTAGAGGAAGGCTACAATTTAGTGAGAGAGGCTACGTGATGTGGGGTAATGATTGAGGCAATGGGTGTAGGGTCATTGGGTAAAAACTCAATAGCTGAAGGACCTCCATGAGGGCTTGACGATGTGACTCGGAGGTTTGGATGAGGTCATATAAGGACATTTTGAGGGAGGATTGGTGTAATTGTTTTAGCATTGTGTGATGTGTGACCCCATTAGAAATAGGGTATGTGGGACCACAAATGGTGACTTTAGGTGTGGGTGTAGATGGTATGTTGGGTACTGGGTTGGTTGATGGGCTAGTTACCTTTTCCTTGCCTTATTCTTTACAAGCGCAGTGGCAACATGGATCATGTTGATTTGAGGGAGAGAGGTAGATGGAGAAGGTTTTCCATGAAAGGTATAATGGAAGGAAGGACAAAATCCTAGAGGGGGTAAGATCCTTGTGAAATGAGTAGAGCACACTGACATTTAGGTGGGGGTTTGGAAAGCTCTCTAATGCGAACCATGTTGATTTCTAATTTTGGGGGTGGATAAAAGGGTTGTGGGGGTGGAGATGTGGGTTGCTTTATTGGTAATGGAAGAAGATGTGGGAAAATTAGAAAAGGTGGAATAGGTTCCTCATCAAGAAGATCGTCTTTGTCAAAATTCTCTTTGGGAGGACACAATTGGATAAGAATAGATTTTAAAGCGTTACGCTTCTCATCATCGTGTCCGACACACAATGGTAAGCGCAAATTTTAGTTTTGTCAAACCCTTTTAGTTTGAGTTTGAGTGGTTCATAAGGTATAAGAGGTGGTAATGTAATGACCGAGGTTTCAAGGAGGTTGGATAAGATAATGGCATACGATCCTGCTAATGTAGAGAATGAGTGTGAGGTGAGTGTGGGTTTAGATGGAATAATGGGTGATTTCGGTGTGAGAGATGTCTGTAGTCGGGGGTTATAAATAATGGAAGGCTGAATTAGTGGTTTAGGGAGTAGTACTATCTTAGGATTTGGTTACACCTTCTTGGGTAAAGGAGAAATGGGTGTATTGTTAAAGGAGTGAGTAATAGGTCCGACCATTTCAATGGAGGGCATTGCGATTTTCAACTTCGTTATACTTTCTTGGGTAGAGGGGAGGATGGAGTACGTGATGTAGATGGAAATACAAATAGATAAAGGGGAAAAATTACCCATGAGGATAATCATGGTGTAGTAGAGGTCATTGTGGCAGATATCAAGTGAAAGGTGTAGGCGAAGAGAGGAAAGATTCATGGGTAGTGAAGAAGCCATGGAAGGAAGTGGTGGTATAGGTGGTAAGAAGTTCACGGGTGATAGTGGGAGTTTTGTGGATTGTTTGGGAATGTTAGAGGGTTGTGGTAATGAGGTGAGATCTTTGTGTTCTTGATTTACTACTAAAATAAGGTTATTTGGCCAAGGTTGAAGGGTGAGGTCGTAAGATGAACGGTAGAGGCGAAGGTGAAAAAGTGTGGTAGGTGAGGTTGGTGTATGCAACCTAGAAGGTTGGGTCTTCCTTTTAGGTGAAGGGATAAGTTTGGTATGGGTTCTGTACAAAGGGGAAAAATCTAATTTGGCGGTGGGTGAGTAAGGTTTGGTTTCTGTGACCCCTAAGGTGACAATGAGTTTAGGTACGATAGGTGATATAGGTGTGGGTAGGTGTTTGTGTGTAGGTGTATGTTGGGTAGTGAGTAGACGGTCGGGCGTAGGTGTGAATGATGAAGGAGAAGGTGATCCAATAGGCATAGTTACGTGTGGCTTGGGTAATTTAAACACTTTCGGATAGATGGTAGAAGTATAAGTGAGTGACAGTGCATTTGGGTTAAGGCGGGAAGTAGAAGATGTCCCTCAAGCAAGGCTCTATCAACATACTCTAAACAATTGGCTAGGCATGAAAATGGTATTGTGGCAAGTGGGGCCAATGTGGATCAAGTATCAATCCCTGTAATATATGTTTTAGAAACATGGAAATGATTAGCTTGGACTCGTGGGTAAGACATCCAAAAAAAGGTCAGCAAGATCTTTGAAGGCCGATGGAGAATTCTCACCTAAAAACAATGGTGTTTATGTAGGATCCTTTATGGGTGGAGGAGATGATGGGAGAGATGGGGAAAATGAAGTATACTATCCTTGTAATGGTGCGGGGATGGACATGTGTCTCACATGGGCGGGAGAGGTACTACTGGTGATAGTTTGATAGTTTGAGTAGTGAGTGATGAGGTAGGATTGTTACTAACTATGGGTTCCTCCCTGGGTGAAAGGGGAGACAAAGGGGACTCCTCTATGGGTGGAGGAGTAGATGAAGCAGGCTCTTGTGTAGGTTGGGAGCTCATGCTAGGATTTCTTCTATGGAAGGAACCAGGAGAAATTGGGAAGCAACTGGTATGTCATCGAAAATAATGTGGACCTCATGGACCTTGTTATCATTAGTTGAGGCATCACCAGTTTGGTTGGAAGATGGGGCATGATTAGGTAATGGTTTCTTGAATATGTGTAGGTTTTGGTTGGCTAGTGCATTGGGGTTATCCAAGACTAGATCTCTGTTGTCTAACATTTCTTAGACGATATTCTTGAAGATGATGCAGTTACCATCACTATGACCTTTGGCATGATGATAGTTGCAAAATTCATGTTCTTTATACCACATGGGCCTGGGATGAGCAGGGTCAAAACTAGTCTATGGTTTTATAGGTGGAAGGGTAATGACACTAGCCTTAATAAGATTTTCCAAAACAAAAGAATATGGTTCCCCTATTGGGGTGTACTTTCGTTGTTCTTGTCTGAATTGAAAAGTTTGGATGGGGAGAGATTAGAAGAAGATTTGGCTTGGTTAGATGGGTGATAAGGGCCAGCCTTGAGAATTTCCGTGTTGGAAGATCCATTGGATTTTGAATAGTTATTATGGGGTTTCAAAGAAGAAGAATTATCATTTGATTTCAATGTGATATTTTTGTTATGTAGCTGAATTTTCTTCTCTTCGATGGCACAAATTTCTAGTTTTCGCCATGGTGAAAGCTTCATCAAAGGTGCGGAAGGTTTGAACCTGAAAGGTTGGTGAGATGTGTCTAGCACAAGCTTGAGTAAACATATCTATGAGCTCGGTACGAGGTAGTTGGAATGTGATTTGGTTGATGAGGCTGCACCAATGAGTGACAAAGTTGGCGATAAACTTGCCGTCATATTTTCATGTAGAATAGAGATCAGTCATGGTAACCTTCTTGACAATGTTAATCGAGAAGTGGTCTAAGAATGCTTGGGCTACCTGATTAAATGATTAGATAGAATGTCTAGGTAACCCACTGTACCAGTCTAATGCAGGTCCTGTCAAATATATTGGAAAGGTCTTCATAAGTAAAGCATCATCATGGGAAATCATGTAACACCCATGTTTCAAGGACTAAAAATTGTGTTGTGTATCCTATTCGCTATTGAAGTGGTTGAATTTTGGCATTTCCCAATGTACAAGGTATGGGTGAATAGGAATGGATGGGTGAATGGCCTCATTACATATCTCATTGTAGCTAAGAGAATTGCGTGGGCCGGAAACCGATGCTTACAATGTCTACATATTTTCCATCATTAACTTGATGAGGTCATTAGTAGGTTGTGATGGAAGGGTGCCTCCTGTAATGTAAGAGGGATGGTGCTGAAAATATGATGTGGGTGGCATTCCAGGTGTATGGTGATACTTGAATAGGAAGGTTGAGAATGAGGGACTAACATAGGGGAAAATACCCGGAATGAATGACAAATGAGATGAGGGGTTGTTGATAGTATGTATATGTAGGTGGGATGGTTGAAGTGACTCTAGTACCAATAGGGGAAAAGACTATGGAATAGAGAGGAAAATGTTACGGAATGGGGTAGGGGTCACCAACACCATGGGTGGTTGTGTTGCGATTGGTATATGCGAGATAATGAGCGTGTAGTCATTTTGCACCCACCAAAGAATAAGGGAATCTCATGCTCATCGACTATCACCCAAATGGGTACTAGGTGCTCACCTAAGGCATGCGAGAGGGAGTCGAGTCTCTCCTTTATGTGATTCTAGTGGAAAACATCATTCATGATATTGACTTAGTGATTTAAAGGAAAAGTAAGACATGTAAGATCCATAGAGCTCGAACAGCTTCTATACCCTTACAGGTCATTCTAAATAGAGATCGCTCACCAAATAATAGAACCATTAAATAGTACAACCTGAAAAGAGATTGAAGTATTTATTTAAGGTTCATGAACGTATAAAAACAAATATCATAAAGGAAACATGTAGATGATAGTAGTAAAGATATCTTGATTCAATATATTTGGTAACCTTATCATATTCATTCAATGCTTATTAAAAGTATCACAGATTGGCAAACCACAGTCATGAATTATATTTGGATCCAAACATGTAGGTTCTCAAAACAAAATTTACATCCCAAGCCCTCGGTACATTCTTTCTTCTATTCATCTACCCAAGTTCATTAGAGTCCTTGCAGCAATTCTCTGAGCTCCACTTTCTAACTTTGTCACTCTTGTTTCAATGATTGATCCATTCATCCCCTTACTCGACTATGAGCACACGTATATATAGGCATCTGAAGTGCTAACAAACTCTTCTGCAGCCTTAGATCGGCACCAAGTTTCAAAGTGTGGATTACCCTAGGCGCATGCTTCTCAAGGCCTGCTCTCACCACTCCTTGCCATGATGGTCTTTTAGAATCTTCTCTCGCAAACCATCTTCCTTCCAAACCACCCCGTCTATTAGGATGGAATCTTATCCACTTGGGTCATGTTTTTCATGAGTTCTACTGCCGATAGGTCAAAAACGAGATAAGTCTTGGCTTCTGCTCCATGGGTACGCATCCTAGGCTAAGCCCCTTTGTCAAATCAGCTAGCTCCTCCTCCCTTTTCTCTAATAAATCCTCCAAGACCTTGACCCAATAACTACTGCAAAAGAGTCTATATTCCACTTCTAGGAAGATCTTATTGAGCACGCCGCACACTTTCTCATCCAAAAGTTGTTGCGTGTTTATCACAGGTTATCTCTCTTTGTCGTTGGTAGAGTTATTACCACCCCATGGCTTATTTCGAATTCAGGTTTGTAAAGGTGGGAGTCAAAATCCCATGAGATCATTTTCCTTATCCATGGGTGTGCACCCTCGGGATCAAAGAATTCCATTTTTGTGAGTTCCTTTGTTGGAATGGTACTCTGGAAGCACGCGCACAACACTTTATTGGGGTCATCTACATAACCCATCATTGCCCTCTCTCCTTTTGCACACTTACTCCCCATGTGCACACCCTTGGGAACAATTACTATTAGAATGGGGCCTTTAGTGTTGTTGTGGCTTCTCTCCCTACTTTCCTTCTTGAATTCATCCAGCACAAGCTCCGCGCTGCAGTCCAATTCTTTATCGACCAAGGCTTCAATAATATTTTCAGCCTCCCTTTTCCCTTCTCGTTCACCTCCTCCTCCGTGAGCTTGGGCATACTTGGCTCTTTTTTACTAGCCTCCTCGCTCCTCTCTCCGTCCTTTGCACCTTCCTCCACCTAGACATCCTTCCTACATACGAAGATGAATTCACCCTTTTCCTCCTCTCCATCCTCTTCTTCCGAGTCATGCACCTCAATTGGTTCCTGATTCACCTCAAGTTCTTCTTCTCTGTCATCATCTTCCTTGCCCTTATAAGTGCTCAAGCCTTTTGTTTTCTCTAACTCTGATTCTTCTATCTTCTTTTCCTCTTCCTTAGCTGAAGATTCTAGTGTAGGGGATGTAGTATTTTCTTCTCCTAAGACTCTTCTTAAGATGGGGATTTTCTAGCTCTCGGGGTCTTCTCCTTGACAACCATTCTCTTCTTTTTGATGATGTAGGTACTTGGCCCAGGGGTACCTACAACCTATTTTTCCACCAACCTTGGCTCCTCCTATTCTTCCCTCTCCTTTCTCTTAGGCGCGGGCCTCTTCTTACCAGTAGGGTCCTTAGGAATTGATACTTCGTTGTCCATATATGCACCCTTTTCAAACTTTGGCCTGATGTGAAGGTATATCCGGCCGCATCCTTCCTAAAGAATTGGTAATGTCGGAGACCTCACTATGTGTACCTCATGCGAGACATACCTCTCCATGTACGTGCACTTGCTAGGGTACACCAACCCTTTCCGCATCTCTCTATGCTCTCGGTCTAGGTTAGCTAGATTGAGATCCACTTCTTCGACTCCTTGAATATATTTACCCCTGCCTTAAAGTATTGGGATGTGAAGGAAAATGAGAGCTTGCACCAAGGGCTCCATGTGCCATCTGTTAACACAAATTTACCAATGGAGAAATGTTGGTACACCATAAATTTTGCTTCTCCCCTAGTGGTCACCGGAAGTTGTTCAGAATTCATCATTCTACACTCGAATGCATTCCTTGGGCACATATACCACTTATCCAGTGTGCCTTATGCACTGATGTCATTAATTCATAGGTATATTTTTCAAACCTCTTCGCGGGTGAAGGGTCTTCATCAGGGTATTCCCAAACGAATTTTTCGGATGCTATCGTCGACACTCTAATTTCGAGAACAAAATGGTTAACAGAATATTGCCAAAATGGATTTTACCTCCTTATTCTCGTGTTGCTGAAAATTTCATCCGCTTGTATACGAGATAGGTTGTAGATGGTTCCCTCCAAAATCTTTCTACAAACATTCAACTAGGGCTTGTTCACCTAGGTCCACCTTTCTTGTCCATTCAACTTTGACATGAGGTGTGTAGACATCTTCATTACTAGGTCCCGATGTCCAAGATGTCATAATATCTCAACCCCTTTTTGTACTCATAGGCTACGACGGTCTCCTTGATCACTTCCTCATCATGGAGGTCACCCTCCAAGTTGTCCCCTTCACAGATTAGGCCTGTGAAGCACGATATCAGCTAGGGCATTATTCACATCTTGAGCCCTACGAAATAAAAGAAGTCCTCATGGATGCACGTCATCAACCATTGGTATAAGCGCTCAGGCTTCCCGAAGTATGGCAGCTCATAAATCTGCAATAGTCCAACCTTCTCCATTTTCATCTTGACCTCGTTACTATAAATCAACAACCCATCTTGTGTTCTTTTATTTGTTGGGTGCACCAACCGCAATGCCATCGTTGTTCTCATCTAATGGTTGTAATCACTTACTGTCATCTATCTCTAGTGTGACTCCCATTCTTTCCCTAGCAAAACTCCATCCAGGTATTGCATTTCTGAATACCACTCCTCATTTGTCTTTGTAGGTATATCTTCATGTTTGCGTTTACCCTTGCCTTTACCTTTTCCTTTCTTAGAAGCTTCTGCTTGTTTATTTGTTGGCTTAGTGGCCGTCATCTCGCACTTTGCTTTCATCCCGGTTTAAATCTCAAACTGGTGAATAATTTCTCTTACGTCCCGTGCCCTAAAACTCAAACCCTAACTCAAATTTCTTTTTTTCTCCACGGCGCTTCTTCACAATACTTCCTATGTCCGTGAGTTACTTCTACTCTAGTTTATAGATCAAACAAACCACTTACGCAAGATTTCTAGTAATTTTTCTTCACATGAATCACTCTTGAAACCCTAGTTCTCAAAAATAGAACTCTTCTTTGTATGCGCAAAGTGAAATAATGAAGTGTTCACCCTTCTATTTATAGTTTTTCTTTCTTTTACGCATTAAAGGCTTAACCACCTACCACCGTACGATAGTATTTAATGCAGATTTTTCAAACAAAACATTACTTCACACCCTTAGTCACATGCCCAATCCTTGTGCGGACAACTTTCCCAACCTTCCTAAATGCATACAATCCATCTCGACAGAAGACTCTTACACGTGTGTTACTAGTGCTGAAGGCACTTCTTCTGTCCTCATGACTCTTGCTTTCACCTACCTTGTGTTGTTCTTGCACTTTTCTCCTTTGTACGTGAATTTCCAATATGGCCTTAACTTGCCTCCAATCTTCCCTATCCCATCTATGTATTTTCTTAACAGGCCACTTAAATGGTCTACTAACACAATCCTCTTGGCAATTTTTCCATGCTTCTCTTTTCTCTTCACCCCACACTAAAATGATGCACGGTCCTCTACGCATTCATAACTCCAAAATTTAATAAGGTTACTAAAGGCCCAAGGCACAAAACAAGACAACAACGTGAAAGAGAAACACATGAAAGGAAAAAACATAAAGGAAATCCTAAACTAACTGGTAAAACTACCTTATTTACAAATACCAAGAAACCTTATTTATCATAGGGCTTCAACCTACCCCATTGAAGTGTCTAGGTAATCTTGTCCCATCTAGTGCTTGAATCGCATGCATGCACTGAATCAAGGATGTACAAGATCACATAAGGACCTAAGCAATGGACTTTTAACTTCCTGGATGGCGCAAAAACTTTGAATCATAAAGTAACACCATCTGCCCAACCTCAAATTTATTGTTTTTAATATGTCAATCATGTCATGCCTTTTTCTTAGCTTTTTCAGTTTTTTGGCTCTACCTGGCTAATGAGCGCCTTTCATCCAACTTCATCAATTCATAAATTCTTTCTTCTAGCACTTTTTCATCATCCAACCCTCTTGTGCACGCTATACGTAGCGATGGTAACATAGACTCAACCGGTAGGATTACTTCCTCGCCAAACACCAATTGAGATGGTGTGGCTTTGTTCAATATTTTATAAGTTGTTCTGTATGCCCAAAGAATGGTTGAGACCTTATCATCCGAGTCCTACCTACTAACATCACATATCTTAGTCAATGTGTGACTAAGTATCTTGTTAAATGCCTCTGCAGTTCCATTTTCCTGAGGGTGATAAGGAGTGGTTTTGTGATGGGCTACCATGAATTCTACTAATAGAATCCTGATGGTTTCATTTAGATAGTGAGTACCTCTATCACTTGTCAAGCTTAATGGGCATCCATACCTACTAATTATGTTCTCCCATAAGAATCTAGCAAATCGTAGCTGCAAAGACAATCCTTAGTGGGTGTTGCTTCTGCCCACCTTGTCAGATAGTCAATACAAGTAATGATATACCGTGAGCTAGTCCTTCATGCCTGCTTTGGAAAGATTGGCCCAAAAAAATCTATTGCCCACTTCTCAAAGGGTTCTCACTTGCCGCCTATTGGTCGCAAGGACATGTCATCCCTTTTTCCAAGTTTACCAAGGAGCTAGTAATGGTCACAGGCCTTGCAAAACTCAATGCAATCTTGGTGAATCATCTCCCACCATAGCCCTGTGATTAGAATCTTGCACGCGGTTGCATTTCCCACATAGTGTCCTCCAGCAATCCCACCATGGGCTTCTTCTATTATGGTAATGGGATTATGTTCCAACACGCATCGGCACAAAACCTCATCACGACCCATCTTATACAAATCTCCATTGATCAACATGTAGGGCGCGACGCGTATGGCTAACTTCTTTCTTTACAATGCTTTCATTCCTTCAGGTACCACACCTTTCTTGAGAAAACAACAATGTCTTCTAACTCCGAGGGTGCACGCTACTGAACCTAATAGTTGTGCATCGGGCGTAGTGTCCTCAATGCTCTGTGTGTCCTCCCTAAATCAATTCTTGATAAATGATTCAGCCCAAAAAATTTCTTCCCAAGTTTCACCACTACTGTGAACTCAAATTCTTGAAATAAGAGTACCCAACAACATAAGCACCCTTGTAACATGACTTTGTTCACTAAGTATTTCAAGGCCATATGGCTAGTGTAGAATATAAAAGGAGTTGCCAGAAGATATTGTCTAAACTTATGAAGCGCTTAGATCATTGACAATGCCTCGTGCATAGTCATTGTATAGTTTTTTTCAGCTGGTATCAACTTCCTACTTGTAAAACTTAAGGGGTGATCTACAATCCCCTCTCCTAGTTGTGCAAGAATGGCTCCAATTTTTGTACCTGAGGAATCCACGTGGACATGGAAAGGCTTATCCTAAGAAGGGAATCATAAGCGCGGTGACAAGCCTATCCTTCAAAGTGTCAAATGCCTCCTGATGCACCTTACCCCACTGAAAGGCACTTTTGTGTCTAAGTAATATTTCCAAAGGCACGGTGATCTTGGCGTACCCTTTAATGAACTTCCTGTAGTACCCAATGTGCCCAAGAAATCCATGTATGACACTTTGGCTAGTGGGTTCCCCTAATCCCACAATAACTGTAACCTTGGCAGGATCAACCAACAATCCTTCTTTGTAAATGATATGCCCTAACAACGTCCCAAATGGAGTTGTAAAGACACATTTCTTAATGTTGAGGGATATCCTCAACTGCCGACATCTTTTTAACATCAACCTTAAGTTATCACAATGGTCCCTGACCAACCCATACACCATCTAATCATCCAAATAGACCTGAAGAAACTTGTGGATAAAATCCTGAAACACTTGCACCACTATGCGTGAAAATACAATAGGCGCATTTTTCAACCCAAAGGGCATGACCATGTATGCAAAACTTCCCCATTCAGTGGTGAAAGTTATTTTCTCCCAGTCCTCTCTTGCAATCCTTACCTAGTGGTACCTCAAAAATCCATCCATGAAGGAATAGACCTCGTGCCCAGTGACTCCCTAAAAAATTTCTTCAGTGAAGGGGGTTGGAAAAGGATCTACAATAAAAACAACATTCAACTACCTATAATCCACACATATCCTAATCCTCCCATCCTTCTTTATGTTGATCACCATTGTAATTATCCATTCTCGATTCCTCTATAGCTTCAATAATACCGATGCTATCATTTTGTCTAACTCTTGTTTTAACTTCACATGCAAATTTGGATTCATCCGGTAGGGTCTGCTCGACTAGGTGCACACCGTCCTTCAACTTTATCCTCATTTCCCCAAGGAATGGTGATACCTTTTAGCTCATGGTACCCATGCGGGAATAAATCCTCAAATTCATGCAAAGATCGATGATCTTGGATACTTCCTTTTCGACTAGTAGTCTCCAATGATAACTTCCTTGGGCTCTTCTTCCGATCCGATGTTAACCTTCTTGGTCTTTAGAGGTTCATGATACGCGCATGCACATGCATCCACACTATCCACTACTTTACGTGTCCAAACCAAATGGTCAACATCTAGGCCTTCTGCCTCTTCTCCATCAATCACATATACCAACTTTCATTTTTCTTTTTCAGCACACGCGCACTCAAACTGTATATCTTCTACTTCCTCTTCTTCAAAACGCGCCTCCAAACTAGGTTCACCAAGTAAATCTAGTAGCCTATCTTCTGCCATGGCGCTATCCCCCAGAGTAAGGTGCTTGACAACCTACAATGCCCTATCAACTGGTGGCTTGGTACTTCGATATTCAAAGGTGTGAACGAGATCAGCCCTACTACCTCCGCCAATTTCCTATTTAGCAAAGAGTCTTAGAGTGTATGTACTAAGCACACACACACCCTATAGTGTAGAATATATCTTGTGCACCTAAATGGATGGTGGTAATGCTTCCACACCTCCTCCCCAGACCCTCTCACATACCTAGATATGGGCAGAGGCGGGTTCATTGCCATTGTAATCCTTGATAGTTGTGGGTACATTGCTTTTAGAGAATCAAATAGTGAGTGAAATTCTAACCTTGCACCATTCCAACAGGTTCTCGTTATGCGTAGACCACCACCTTGCTGTTGTGCCTAGAAAAACATAACTTAGCATCCAACATCGCTCATCCTCCTTCCACTGAGCTTCCATTTCTTTCAAAAATACAGCAAGGTATGCATCTCCATAATACTTAGTTATTTTCTTTACTCCTAGGCACTTTAGATCATGCGCGTTGTTGTTACTTTGGTCACCGATCCTCTTAGATGTCGTCCAACCAATTCATAGGTCCCATGCACCCAAATATCACATTCTATATTGGTGGTATCACTGATAGACTGAGAATCATCAAACTAGATGATTCCCTCTATAGGATGGATTGTCTCTGGATCTCTTATTGAGTGCACATATATTATGTCCAGGACTTCCTCTCCCAATGGTTCAAGTATAGGTTGTGGACTTTCCATCGGTGGGGTATAATGACCTACTCCTCTTTATTTTTGAATCTTATGTATCCCTTGTTAAACTGGAGATCTGCATTATTTTTATAGGACCAATGGTGCCCAAGTAATGCTATCTACCTCAGCGAGCACCAAGACTTCAAAGTCCCCATTAAACTTAGCTCCCTAGATGGTAATGGACGCATCCTTCAAGACACCTATGGGCATTTCCTTTGTTTTATTTTCCATATATAGCACATTCGAGGATGGCCATAATGTAGGCCTTCCCATCGATGTCATACATCTAAGGTAAGAACGTTGACCCTTAGCACTGTGATCAATGAGGATATTACTTGAGTAGTCATCCATCTACCACTACATTCAATGTGATCTCCTTGTCATAATCAAGGCTATGAGGAGGAAGGTTTGCATGTAATGCTTGCCTCTCGCGCTCTTCTACGGGTGCATAGTACCTTCTCTCTCAGCCATGCCCCTAGCAAGGGAATAACATTCTCTTTCCTTAGCAGTTTACACACTTCCTTAACTTCATCCAGGTCATCCTTTGGTGCCTCCACAGTTCTTCTTTGCTCCTCTTTTCTAATCTACTCTTTTAGACACTGGATCTCTACTTGTAAGTTTCAATGACATCCATGGTTTCCTAGTAGACTTCCTTCTCGATGAGAAGGGTTTGGATACTTCCCATGCACTACCTCTTCCCTTGAAACTAGAGTTCTTTACCTAGGTGCCTCCTTCACGTGTGCAAACTCTGCCCTTGTTGTCACCATAACAGGGGCTCTAAATCGACTCATGCATTACCCGTGAGAGCCATTGTGTGTCAGCCTTCTTAATAATTACCATGAAAATTCCCTTGTCCTTCTATTGTTGTTGGCTCATATGTTCATATAATTCCAAGCACTCTTCATATTTATGCTTTTTTCCACACCAAGAGAACTGTAGAAGATCTCGCACACTCGCGCTTATAGTGGTCTATGGACCCACAATTAAAACAGTTCCACATCGGAACTCAATTCTTCCTCCATGGTTACCATGACCACTAAATCCCCTTCCACGCGCACCTCCATCTCATGCACTCTTCATACCGATGCTCATCTCCCTTAGAATTTTTAAGCAAGACTAATTTGGCACACACAAGATCAATACCGTCATGAATATGATCAATCAGCCTATAGTCCTTGGTGTCATGCGATGTGGATGTGTAGATCTTACAGTAAGAAACAAGATACATTCTTGTGGATTGTATCTTTGTAGTAGGGGGCACCTACTTGTGTCATGGTCCCTATGACATATTTCACAATCTACCGCTATGGTGCGTACCAATTTTGAGTACATATCCCTCCATTATCTTTTGTGTGCCCTTCTACATCACAATTTGTACAACACATCCCACCGTGAGTCTCTAGAACCATGTTTGCAGATAACTTCTCCATTTTCTTAGCCATGGTAGTGATTTGAGCTAACACCAATGTCAATACTCCCGAAAGTCTCAAACAAGTAGCATAGAGAATCTTCCAACACTTTTCGTGGGTCTGTGAATGTTTTATGAGACAAGGCCCTCCTAAAGGGTGTGATCAACCCTCCAACAAACCACTAAGCATGTTGTGAAGGGTGAATATCATAAGATAATTTAGACAGAAGGGTTTTCAAGCGGGCATCATACTCCCACACACTCTCTACCATCCTCCTGGATTTCCTTGAGAGAGCTAATGCTCTTCTACTCAAACTCGGGTATGTGGAACTCTACTAGGAATGCATTCTTCAATGCAATGTGATCCACAACCGTTTAATGGGGGTCATATTTTCTATACCAGTTATGTGTGCATCCTTGTAATGTCATTGCAAATTAACTAGCCTTCCTCTCCGGGATTGTGATTCCCTTCACACGCCATAAGCAGATCACACTTATGTACATGTTCTCGCAACATCTTTTATACCTTGGTAATATGGAAAGTGTAGTGACATCTCAAAGAAAACCTGAGGGCGTGGCTGGGGTTCTTGTCCTCCCGATCCGGTTCCTTGATTCCCCCAGTGTTTCCTCCTCCTCCAAACCCACCAATTCAACCAGATCCACCTCTAGACCCACCGTTTCCACATCCATACCGGTTGGCCAACAAGGGTCCATTGTGCCTAGTGTTCTCGGCGTCCCACTAAATTGCATTCTCACATTCTCGTGAATTCAAACCATTGCCGTTGTGTGTCCCATGCCACTCCCCGACACATTACCAAAGCCTTGTGAATTTTTCCCTTGTCTAAAGATACCCCCAAATAATGGAATAGCGTGTGTAGCCATAGAAGTAGTGAATGAAAATTGTACCTCCTATGCGCGAGTCGGTTATTCACACCGATATTAACCGAGTTAGTAATATTCCTCCCTTGATCTAGAAAACCAAGTGCTAAGGTTTGGTCACTAGGTGGATTCAGATGCGTGCAACGAATCTTCCTTCTCCATGTGATGAACTCTCATCGAAGCCAAGGGGTTTTCTCTCTCACATTTTCCAACATGGGGTAGCACAGAGACGGCTCAGGGTTTCACTTCCTCCACATGAACCTCAACTCCTTTCCACCACGTCTGCCTCCATAAGTCCAACCCACTTACAGCCCCACTATTTCTATCAATCTCCCTTTCACGTGCTTTTTTATACTTGAGTTGCCTCTCCTCTCTTTCCTTTTCGGTCATTATATCAACCATCTTCCTCCACCCTAGCTTCCTCTTCCTAGCACTCGGAAAGGTTTAGTAAACCATTGGAAATGCCTCTAAACTCATGGTTATGATAAAAAAATTGATTTCTAGGGAATAGCACACAAAAATGATCCTCTGGGCTCCCATAAAAATTCAAACTCAAGCAACATCCGGGAAAGAATACATGGAAATTGCATACTTTAGAGTGTAGCTAGCCAACACTCCCTTCCACCAATGATCTACAACACGCGTCCATGTCATATCGCATCTTGTAAGATTTGGTATGTTTCTTAGGTCTAAGGGTGTGATTTATAATACCACCCCGATCTAGATGCATATGCCAAGAGCCATTCATATAGCTCTACTGGAAAACAACATAAGAAGGTTTCGTACAACTCATGGTAGAGGTTGTCTTCCACCCATCTTCATACATCAAACTTAGGTCCAAGATCTTGAATCTCTCGAGTAAATCCATCCTCCGTGCCTTTAAACCAATTTTTAACACCTTACGGGGTTAAATGCTCCATCTTCACTTATTACACAAATCATGATGTATGCCATGTTCCACTACAACTTTGAAAAGAGGTCCCAAAGCAACGGAACCAAGATGTAGTCATTTTTGCACCCACCAAAGAACAAGGGAACCTCATGCACATTGGCCTATCACCCAGCGAGTGTTGGGTGCTCACCCGAGGCATGCGAGAGGGAGCCGAGTCTCTCCATTATGTGAGTCTAGTGGAAAACATCATTCATGATCTTGACTTAGTGATTTAAAGGAAAAGTAAGACATGTAAGATCCATAGAGCTCAGAATGGCTTCTATACCCTCACAGTCATTTCGAATAGAGAACGCTCACCAAATAACGAACCATTAAATAGCAAAAA
Organism: Taxus wallichiana var. yunnanensis; assembly: GCA_018340775.1. Taxonomy (NCBI): domain Eukaryota; kingdom Viridiplantae; phylum Streptophyta; class Pinopsida; order Cupressales; family Taxaceae; genus Taxus; species Taxus wallichiana. The sequence continues at coordinate 173,579,127 of CM031236.1, forward strand.
CCCAAAAAAGATTGAAGTATTTATTTAAGGTTAATGAATGTATAAGATCAAAGCTCATAAAAGATATCTTGATTCAATATATTTGGTAACCTTATCATATTCATTCAATGCTTAATACAAAGTATCACAGATTGATAGACCACGATCATGCATTATATCTAGATCCATACATGTAGGTTCTCAAAACAAAATTTACATCCCAAGCCCTTAGTACATCCTTTCCTCTATTCATCTACCCAAGTTCATTAGAGTCCTTACAAGTAATTCTACAAAGCTCCACTTTCTAACTTTTCTCTCTTGTTTCAACGATTGATCCATTCATCCCCTTACTCGACTATGGGCGTGCATATATATAGGCATCTGAAGTGCCAACAAACTCTTCTGTAGCCTCGGATATGGTGCCGAGGTTTCAAAGTGTGGATTGCCCTAGGTGCATGCTTCTTCAGCCTACGCTCACCACTCCTTGCCATGATGATCTTTTAGAATCTTTTCTCGCAAACCATATTCCTTCCAAGCCACCCTATCACTAGGATGGAATCTTATCCACTTGGGTCATGTTTTTCATGAGTTCTACCTGATAGGTCAAAAATGGCTAAGTCTCGGCTTCTTCTCCGTGGCGTGCATCCTAGGTTCTCTGAACCCTTCTTAAACCCCCTTTGTGCTCCTTATCTTGCATGCTTCCTCCAACCGTGTGCTTATGTGCCTTCATGACTTGGTGGTTATAGAGAGGACAATGTTTTGGAATGGGGTAGGGGTCACCGACACCATGGGTGGTTGTGTTGTGATTGGTATATGTGAGATAATGAGCGCGAGATGGGGATATACTGCGGGTGGATGATGAAGAAACCACCGATACTACGGGTACAATAGATGTTGCGAGATCACAGCGGTCATAGCAGTGTGGGGCCTAGGCGTCAAACCACTGGGGGTAGAGAAGGTGAAGGTCACGTTGAGATAGTAGGGGATGACACGAAATGGGGGCAATGGCGGAGAGATAGATATAGGCATGCGGTATATTAAATGACTCAAGGAATCCCAATTGGATGAGTGGGAAAGGTAGAATTGTAAGGTTACGGGATTCGATCAAGGAGCCGTGTGAACTCCTTGTCACTGTAGCATGGTGATAGGTGAGTTGGATCTATGGGCGATAAGATGGAAGGTGGTGAGGGACTAGGTGGGAGTGGTTGGCAGGTGGCGTGGAATATGAGAGCATTAGTCTAGGCGTGAGTCAAGACACCATGTGAACAAGTGTTGACCTAGTAAGACTATATTCATTAAATGACACATAAAAAAGAAATAACAGAGAAAAATGGGGTATGGAGGGTGAATTTAATCAAGTTTTGGATTTTGAAAACCTAACACAGATACCGGATACGGTCGGGATGATGGTGACGATTCTTGGGAACCGATTTCGATCACGAAACCGATGTCGATTCTTGTGGAAAAACCCTAGTTTCGAGAAAATGAAACAGGATTGATGATGATATAAGGAAACTATTTTTATATGATAGTGATATCAATATGACAAAACAGTGTGACAGGAAAACATGTTAGTGCCCTAAGGGCCAAAATCATAATAGAATGAGAAAATGAAGAATTTCCCAAGAAAAATACCCGAAATCAAGAATCAAATCGATTACATTTAACCGATCACGGTCGATGAAAAACCAATGACCGTCGCTGAACCGACAACGTTACTATGAAATTGAGAAAGAAATGAAGAAAACTAGGTTTTGTGATTTAGATCAGGTGAAAAATCAAACTCAAGAATATGAGAATGAGAAGATGGGGCCCTGGCACACTCAGATAAAGTCAGAATACTCCAACTATGATGGTGGAGTGTGCAAGGAAAAATAAAAATGTAGAATCGTATCCTCACACCTCAAAACACAAGCCAAGAAGAAAGCTAAGAAAAACATGATCCTAAGAGTGATTTTTATTTATGTTTGTTCAACTTACGCTATTTAGAACTGACTGTGTGTATTCATAACATAATTTTTGGTTGGGAAGGAATCCTATGAAGAAGGAAATCTAGAAGGTGAGGTTTCAGGTTATGTTATGGTGGGGGTGGGCCATCCTCCAAGGTAATTACTTGATGAAGTAACGATCTGGGGAGTACCTACCAATCCTCTAATCATGTGATCGTTGACAAGCATTACCGATAAGATTTTGTTTAAGAAAAATGTGTATATTTCAATTTTGTGCAATTTGGTAAGACAGAGAGAGTGTGTGTGTGTGTGTATGTGTGTGCTTTTCTATGATTCTTTTTGTCAACCATCAATTGGGCATGACTTCCAAGATATAGGTTGCCCTCATTTTAATGTGAGCTAAATGCAGCAAATCATAATGTAATGCAACCAATTTTAAGCCCAAATCAAAAAATTACTTTCAATGAAGCAAATGATGAATAGGAGATGGTATACTCTTTCACTTAATGTATAAAGCAAGAAGAATGATTCTTTTTAAATGCACCAATAGAATTGTTTCCTTTAGAGAAATTAGAAAGAAGAGAGGATTACCGAGAGAATAATATTAATGTCTAAGCCTGTTAAAGGAAACAAACACACAACTTTGGCCTATGAATGAATAAAATGCAATAGAACCCTGATGGGTCCCATCATGGGCGTGCTAAAATGTTACACCATTTTCTTTACGTTTTCAAATGTGATGAAATAGATAGGGTCATGGGATAAGGAGGAATACATATTATGTTGATCGAGCTTAATGGTGTTGCGTGTATTTTGATTTCTTGATCCAATGTTGATTATGGGAGCTTCCTTTTGGCTAGGAGGAACTACCTGAAATAGAAAACAAAACAACAAAAGAAAATTTAAATAATATATGACAATGGACAGCCTAGCATATGCTAGATCCGAGAAGTGTGATACTCCTAGATGGATGTCAATCAACTGTTTAAGAACAACTTAATGTGAAAAATAAACAAAGTCCTACTCGTAGTTGATATGATTTAGGTATCTCATTCAATTACAATTAGCACAATCTAACATAACATGCTAGGCTATAGTCAAATCTGAGGTAGGTAGTTGTCGGGTACTATAACTAGTCGGGGTCGGGTTAGGTTGTTTGGGTCACTTGGTAGAAGGTTATTTGGTTCTGTTATTAGCAAAGGTGTTAAACACAGAGACCGGTGTTGGTAAGGTATAACTGATGACAGTGTAGTAGTAATCGACAACGGTCATGGGTAACCAGCATTGGTACAGTCGGGATGATATAAAATTAATGAGATCTGGTTGGAGAGGTTGATCTGAGGCTAAACGGGAATGGAAAGGGCAATGGAGAGGTATATTGAGGTCTTAGGTATAATCATAGGTATTTAATGGTTGGGTATGGGTGGTTTAATGGTGTGGGTGAAGTAATGATTAAGCTTACAAGAAGGTAAATGGTGGGGGAATGAGAATGCAAGTAGAAACTAATGACAAAGGTAGAAGAGCTCACTAAACTGAAACAAACAATGTTAGTTAAAAGTATACTTACTATGGAGCAGGTTTGATGGCTGAGCGGTGGTGACAGTTGATCGGAGGAATGGTGTTTGGTGCCACGTCGGTACTTCCCATAATGTTATTGTGATTACAATACCTCTAGATCTATCTAGGTGATGGCTATGACTCTCTACGAATGTGTGAGTAAGATCTAGTTCTTTCTTGCATGCATATACCTTTTGCTTGTGGATTCGAGAGGATGTGACCAACCTTCAAATAAGGTTACTAAAGTGAATAAATGGAAATTGAAAATGGTTTCAGTTGTTGAACGACCAACATCGGTGGAATTCTCTTTCGCAATCATTTACGCCGAGATCTGCGTCTTGAAAGTGGAAGTTTCCTTTCACATGGGGAATGACCAACATCAATTAAGGTGGAATTCCCATTAAGGTAAGTGGGACTAAGTCTTTACTAAAAATATGAGATCTTTGCAATCATTTCTTCCCGGATTTACTAAAAATAACGTCTATTCAATCATTTCTGCAGATCTGATTCTTGCGGATGAAGTGGAAGTTTCCTTTTTCATGAGCGGGAATGTGGTTAGAGGGATAATAGGCATTGATTTTTAGGGTTGAACTAAGTCTTAGCTCATTAAGGTAAGTGGGACTAAGTCTTAGTTAGTTATGGAAACATGCCAAGAATAGGTCTAGGGTGAGGTGGCTAGGTGAGGTGTCTAGGTGAGGTGGAAATTAGCTTAATTAAAATAATTAAGTAATGAATATTGTGAGGATGGGTATTAATTTAATTAAGTTAATTAAATTAATATTAATGTGGGGTGGAAGGGGCCATGGTTAGGTGAATATGTTTGAGTTGGTTATTTGACAGGGGACCAAGGGGAGTGTGACCCAATTTTGGTGTCTACACTTGGATGCTAAGAAGACAGGGTGCTCAATTTGCATTCCTTAATAAACCAGTTTTAGAAAAACTTGCATAACTTTCACATACCTATTCAAAACTTGATGAAATTTGACATGAAGAACTAAAAGACATCCCTCTACACTCACTATAAGCTATTTATCCATATATTTTATTGTACAACTCAAATCTATCTCATTTACCTCAGCATACATTGTTAGTCCTCAAAGTCAATTTTGGTGAACTTTTGAATTTTACCTCCAAAAGCTAAAATGATCATTTTTAATTCTCATAGATTACCTAGGTAGTGTTCCTAAGATCCTCCAATTATTACCTAGTATTTCCATGTGTTTCATTTATCTCTTACACCTCATTAGGCTCTAGAACAAGGCCAAAATGAGCTAGTTACAATTGAGATTTCTAAAAAGTGACCTGTTAGTCAATCCAACAAACCTTTCACATGATAGAAACATCATGTATGAATTTTATAACAGCTATGCCAAGATTTCCAACTATATACATGCCTCACTGACCAATCTTCCAACATCCTGACATCATCCTAGAATCACCCTGAAACCTCTTTGTGAACTCCATATATCACTGAGAAGGAACTACCAATCAAAATTCATGCCTCTAGCTAAGCTTCACTTCATCATTCACACATTTTCCATCAATTCCACTTGATATCAATGACAACACCAATGACTAGGGTTCAACAATATCCCTCTTTGTCATTGATGGAAAAATTAGAAATCTTTTGATGGAAAAGCACACCAAGTAGCTTCAAATCACTATTCCTAGTTTCTAAAAACTCTCTCCCCCTTTGACATCTATGAAAAGGGTCATGCATTCAACAGGAAAAACAACAAATAGATAATCACTTACAAATCACATGCTTACCTCAAGAATCTCCCCTTGGATTAACATCACTATCTTTCCACCTGTGTCTTAACTAGATGCATGAATGTTTCCACCAATCAGCCTCATATCTCTTCCTAAATGTCTTCTCTCCATATCATTCATCTAACTTCATCATGATCAACTTTAGTTATCTATCATTGACATTATGTCTTTTCACTCTTTTCCTTGAATTGATAACCTAGACCACCATGTGAAAATTCTTGTACCATTTTCATTTTCCTTCCAACCATAAGAATGACTCAACTTTCTCCATTTCATACCTAATACATTTTTTTCAGAAAAATATTCCCTTATCCATGCTCTTTCACTATTTATTGACACCTTGTCTCCTCCATGAGTCATTTTAAGACCAAATGTAACTTACTCTACCCTTCAAGCATGCATCATACCTTATATGCCTTCTTAATCCTAACACGACTTGCTTTGATGGGGTAAGAAACAAAAAAACTTGTACCTAGTAATTTTTGTAGTCTTTCTTCATCTACAAAATCTATACTTTGCATCTAAGTAGAACACTACTTCAAACCTTGCCAAAGATACTAAATTCTTATTTAAAACTTGAAGCAAAGAACCATAACCCTAATTATTAACCTTCATAACTCATTCACCATTTCCAATTAATTATTCCATAGATTTAGTAATTTCAATGGATTCAAATCTCCTTTCAAGACTGTAGGGCAAAATTCGATATCGTATGAACTTGTAGCACTCAAAAGTACATGATGACATCATTTTAGTCCTCAAAACACACCATTAGTTTCCTCTTTGCAATTTTAACTCAGATTACTTGTTGTCCTTAACTCATTATCAAGTTACTTAGATTTCACCTACTGGTTACTTTGTCTTCACTTTCCCAAGCAAAGTTTTTATTCCTTTTGAACCCTATAGTAGGTTACTTCAATATGAGAATGTTCTTCATTGGTCCAGAGATCTGTTTCATAATTGTATGTTCATCTTTAGCTCACTAACATCCTTTTCCTTGAATTTTTTCAAGCCTTCATGTAGAATTTGGACATGAAAGCTCTTATGTTTACTCAAACATGCCTTTTAATGCTTCTTGAAATCATTTTCTTTATAAAAGAGACATATAAATTCTTCAAATTAGATTGAGAACTATTATATTCTTTGAGCTCAAACTCTATACACTTGATGATCTTAACTTGACTTGACCAATAATGAAAGAGTTCATCTCAACCTTAACTATGAAATCATGCTTATCATTGTATACATTTAAAATTTGGCAAAATTTGCACTTTGATGACTCATATATATTTGATAGGGTTTGATCACAACTTTGACATCGTGACCTTTTTACTTAGAGTGGGACAAATTCTCTTGGATCAAATAATTCATGATATTTTGGATGAATTTCTTATAAAGGAATATTTAATAACACTTAAACCATAGGTATTTTATTTGATAATAGCAATGGTTTATACGCAGATAAGTTTACATTCTCATAGTCACTAATATTGTAACTTTGATATGACTCTCTTATGATGACGAAAAACTCGAGATGCATATAAATAAGTGTTCATATCTAATTCTTAACTAATGTTTGGAATTCTAGACTATTTCAATAGAATTGTACTCTTTTGCATGACAACAACCTATAGTGTATGACTCAACAATAAATCAGCCTAGATAGCATGGTGGCAAACAATACAAACCTTAAAATATTCAATCAAACACTCTTGGCATACTTTTACAATTTTAAATTTTTCTTGAGGACATATATATACACAACTCAAGATGATATTTTTGGCAACACCCACACATGGTAAAGATACATACCTTGGGGTTTTATGGACACATTTTCCTTCACTGAGATCTAATTTTAAACACACTATGTACAAACCTCTTAAAGAGAAAACTGGAGAAAACATACCTTTAACACCAAGTAAATTTACAACAAGGAGATATCTTTTCTTTTACCAACACCTATTGATGATGACTCTTCTTAGGTACACTCAAATTCTTCTTTCATCTAGTTTATGTCTCCTAAAATCCTAGAGGACGCAAAATTTACTTAAGAGATCATTCAAAACAATAGAAAATCATCAAAGGAACTTGATGACTTACTCTTTTCTCTTTCTACTTTTGAAACCTTCTCAATATTCTTGGTTGTAATTTGTGGTATGACACCCTTATTTCCTAAGTCTTCACTTGCTAATTGAATGCCTGATAGATATACATGATGAGTTTCATTTTCTTATTTTATATTAACTATGAGTGAAGGTCATTCTTTGTTGGTACATGGATTTATCTCATCCTTCTTTCATTGATCATCAACTCTTGATTTATTTCTTGAACTTTCATAATCTACCAACACTACTTTTTTATCATTTTTTTCTTTCTCAACTCTAGAATAATATTCCTTAACCTTATATGCATACTTTATGATCTTCTTTCATGTGGTTTTCTCACACCTAGCTGACATAGAATCAATTATAGGATGTGCCTTCATTTTTAATATCTCTTTGTCTTGACCTTTGAAGGGATGAAACTTGTTGTTATATCTAGGATACTTATAGAAGTTCCTTGTAAAATGTCCTTGTCCATGATAGTTGAAGCACACAACATAGTTTTTTCCTCTTGAGTCTTATTCTCTCCAATACTAGACTTAATGGTTCCTCTAAGAAGTACTTTGTAATATTCCCTTTTTGTGACAGTTGAAACACACTAAATTATTCTCATATTTAGTTTTACAGCCTCTCCATGGGTGTTCTTTGTCAAAGTTCTTAATGCACTCCTTATCTATATGCCCAAAAACATGACATGAAAAACAATAACCATTAAATATTCTCTCATACTTGAGAGCATTGGGTTTCTAATTTGTTTATTCATTTTGAATTTTACCCCTTAGTTGTCTTCAAGTTTTACTATCTACTTGAACCAAATTTGTTATCTTTACTCTTATTTATAGGCTCTTGATGAATCCTAGTCCACTTTTTTTCACATGTTGTCTTCTGTTTGTCCAACATTTCATTTACAACCTTAGAACTATTTTATAACTTTCCATACATCTACAAAATTCCTTTTGCTTCTTCTAGATCAGTTATCAAAGATATTAATTCCTCTTGATATATCATATAAATGTCCTTTTTGAATTTCGAACTTGTGTCAACTTGTCAACTTGAGACTTCAACTCAGTATTGAGTTTCAGGTGCTCTTCTTCTTTGACTTTAAGAGGGTTTGAGATAAAATCCAATTTGACTTTAAGTTCTTTGATTTCATATTTATCTTTCTATTTATTCCTCTCTTCAAAAATATTAATCTGATCTTCATACTCTTTAATCTTTATCTTCAATTTTAGTCTTTTTCCTTTGATGTTTCAATTCATTCAAGGAACTTATCAATTTTACTTCAAGATTTACCTCTGCTTCCTCTTCATCTGATATTTCATCCTCACTGACATATTTATATCTTGATATGATACTAGGAATTACTTTAATAACCATGCTTTTGATTCAGAAGGACCTACTCTAAGCTATTAGACTTGATTCCAAAGTACCAGGATTTGATACTAATTGTTGGAAACTAGGACATTGAGAGGGGGTGAATCAATGTCTAATCAAACTTTTACATACATTTTCAATTCCTTGATATTATTATGATGAGAAAATAAAACCATAAACAATAAAATAACAAGAGAATATACACAGAGACACATAATTTAATGTCAAAAACCCAAATTGGGAAAAAGCCCATTGAAACTAAGAACTAGGCTTAGGAAAAAATGTCATATATTTGTTACATTGATTTCAAGGTTGAGCTTTGACTCAATCTAGATCTACAAATCCAAAATTTGACCAAGAAGCGACTCGGTCTTTGAAAATATTCAACTTTTCTGGAAGCTTCAACTCCTAAGTTTGGTTCGAATGAACCGACTTTTAGTGAGCTTCAACTCATAGGGAATCTAAAACTCCTCACCTTCTAAGCTACAACTTAAATTTAAATAAAATTTATTGATCACACCTGAATTTTTGTCTCAAATAACTAATAGTGACCTATAAATTATCTTACTTCTCTTGTTTTGATCCTAATTCTCCTTTCTTCAATTAGTTGCAAGTATTATAGTACAAGAATTTTAAAATTCATGAAATTTTGGTCTGACTCCCCCTTTGAATTTTTGTCTCAAACACTCTTATATATGAGACTCACACATTCGCTTACCTTCGTCATCTTCAAGGCACCAATCTCTGAAAAATATTCAAGTATCAATCTTTGAAAAGTTTTAGTTCACTCCCTTTGGTCTCTTGATTGCACTACTTTGTTGCTCACTCTATCTAATGCTTACAACTTCATAAGATTCTTCATTTTCCGCATTTATAACCAATTCATCTCCATTTTTAGTTCAGTTTGATCCTAACTCTACACACTTTACCCGATCAATAAATCATTCCTTTATCATGTCTTTGATCACATAACCATTCAAAATCTTTTGTCAAAATATTATAAAACTAACACTCTCTCAACATGCATCTTGGCCCTTGTGGACTTTTCACTATCTCTTCTTGACTTGCTCTCAATTCACTACCCTTCTCATACTTTACTATTCATTACTCAACATAGTCATATTTTAACACTTCAAAAGAATTAGTCTCAATTTCTAGTATTAAACATTTTTTCTGTCTTCACATAAATCTCAATCAAATACACCTTTATATTCACTTGCATTGTTTCTTGTTAACTCACTTTGTTTTTGTTTCTCATTCAACAAACACTATCAAAAAAATTAAGTGTTGTATTTTTTATGTTTAAAACCAAACCAAATGATTTAAAATCTTCACATTCTCTATTCCACACCACTATAATAATTTACTCTTGATCGATCTCTACAAAACTAAAACTCATCAAATTCTATACTCTTTGGTTTCGTGGATTTGGACCTACTCATTCTCTTGACCAAAGAAGGACTCTTCACATTCTAGTTAGAACTAGATGATAAGAATATGAGTTTGTAAATATTTCAAACTCTTTGGTTTCTCGTAGAACTTATTCAGTTTGAGCTAGATAGGCTAATGAATCTCCAACTTCAAAAGAAGACTAAAAAGTGACTTAGCACCTCTTGTATCAATACAAGGTTTTGTGTAAAAAAACATGACAAGAGAAACACTAATATACATTTGAGACATCCGAAAAATTTCCAAGAATATCCTTAGATTCATGTTGAACATTTGAAAACATCTCAAGTCCAATTTTCAAGTATATAGCATCAGATCTTTAGATTGATAACTGAGCTTAATTTTGGAAGCTTATTCATTATCTATCACAAGAAAATAGGTTGGAGTATACCTTTCAAACAAATTAGAGGATTATTAAATCTTCATTCATCCTCATTGGAGTTAAATAAATGAATAAGGAGATCTCCATTGACTAACAATGGTTTCAATTTGGTAAAAACCCCAATTTGTTTTCCCGACATGACTATGAGAGTAAAGTGTTATAAATTTCTCCTCGTGTTTGAAAGGAAATTACTTAATTTTTTTCCTTGTGGTCATGATCTCCTAGATATATTTCTTCTAATTTTTAGGGATTTTATTTTTCTATATTTTGATTTTGAGATTTTTCCTCTCCTAACCCTAAACAGAGGGTTTTACAAATTGTCAAGCTTTGAGGGGATTTAAAAGGTTTTCTTAAGCATTTCTTACTGAACTTCAAAATTTTATACTATTGTAAAACCATGTAGACATGCTCCACCTCTTCCATGCTCTGATTCATCTTGTAAAGCTCAAAAACACAATTAACAACTTGAAATTCCATTACACAATGCCGAGACAATTATAACAATGCTACTCATGCCAAGAAGTAACTTACTTACGGGTCTAGTAAGTGTAATGCCCAAAATTTCAGCACCAAAATACAACAGTAAAATTTTCTAAATATTTTTGTTTTTTACTTTAAATGCTCACTACACAACACCACATGGGCTCTAATAGATAAAATTAACATCACATAAGACACTTAAAAAACATCGACCCACATAGACAACATGATAACACCATATACATGTTGATGCCACACTTTCCCTAATGAATGAATACTAGCAATGACCCAACCACAAAAGGGACCCAAGGATTGGAAAATCCACAACACAAAATTACCATGGTTACATCTTAGTTATGATTAAATTTCAAGAGAATTTTTCATGCAAGGATAAATTATCCTTTTCCACCTACATATTCTTAAATTCATTTAACATTCAACTTACAATATGAAAATTTAATTTGGATCTTTATCCCTTACGATAATCTCCATAACTTAAATAATTATTTTCCATATTTCAAAATGTATACAAAATTCCCAATTCTCTCATTCATATGTTAAGGTTCTGATTATCTAATGTTTATTATTTTTAAATTATACGCTTGTGAAACAAGGGAAACTAACGTGAAGTCAAGTAATAAATCTTAGGATTCAAGGAGATTTAGATTCAAGTTACCTCTTCCCAAAACAATCTTCCATCACGGTCTCTTTATTGTCCTATTATAGTTTATATAGTTTAATAAATTGTTTGAATCCATTCAAAATTTTCACATCAAGAAATTTTATTTAGATATATATATTGTTTTCTTGAAAGTTTTATGTCACCAAGCGTAATTCATATATATTTGTAACACCATGAAAATGTCTAGTTGAGTTATAAGGACTTCAAGTATGACATTATTCCTAACACAAAATCTCATTAACTCTTATACTCTTTACACTTACGTCGTACTTTGGTCTCACTATTGGCATTGTTTTAGAACAATTGTAATTCAAATGACACATAGTTTACACTTAAGGATTCATGACTACAAGGAGTGGTGACCCTACACCTAACTACTCATTTCATTTCTCTTAGACCATCAAGTATTAAACGCATATAAAAAGACAACCCAAAAACTATATTCTTCTCAAATTCCTTCCAAGGAATAATTTAAATTGTTCGGTGAATATTCATTAGTGTTTCCTTCCCAAATAACCTTAAGAGAAACTCCACGATCTATTAACTTCAAAAGAATTCATGGATGGGGGAAAAATTACACCATACAAGAAGCACGTGGTAATCCACTACTACATACTAAAGGACACATTTATCTAAGAGGGGGAAAATGGGTTCAAATGCAAAAGTTATAAAATGTTATGCGTTCAAAATATTTCTAAAGTAATATTTGCAATCTTTGGTAATCATGCATCATATGTCCTTTTCTTAATCACTCAGATCCTAAGGCGTATGATTTCACACTTAACCAAGTTTGGATTATTCCTGGGAAATTTAAGTATTAGATGTTTATTAGAAGGTGATATGCAATTATAATGTTATACACCCTATGATCCTCTAGCGACTACCATTCTCACTAGAAAAATTATACTAATGTGTAATTCATCCTAATTCTCATAAGAGGTCCACTTTTGACTAATTTCCATTATCACCTAAAAGGGGCCTATACCATACCAATAGGAAAAACTAGAAAATAAATATGTCTACGCATCAACTTATGCAAAACTAGAGGGACTCTTACCAAGATAACACTTCTACTTGTGAAGATATAGGGTTTCAAAATCACGAGATTCATGCATAGGTATCTTATGATGCGGGTTTCACTCATGATTCAAACCCTCATTTCATAGGTACATAAAATTCTTAACGCTAAGTCCATGGAATAAATCATGAGTTTTAATTTACATTAGGTTCAACACCTTGTTAGGACCAAGTCTATAGGTTTATACTAGATATGACATTTGCAAGGTGAAACATAAGGGAAAAACTCATCATCATAAGGCTCTATCAAAGCACAATACTTGAGAGAGTAGAACTATTATATGGTAAATAGTAACACTTGTACTTAGGATGATCATGGTCAGAGTGGGGATCAATCAATATGGATAAATCTCAAGTTATTCTCAACTGTATAGTGTTAAATATCACCTACTAATCAAGTAATAATCGAGGAAAACGCATAATTGAAGGGTTTAGAGCACAATTCCATTTTAATTTATATAGAGATACTTATTTCTACCTTACTTGATGTAGGTTTCATAACATAGCTATAAATGAAGTCAAGAAGAGCATTAAGTAATATTTGGATAACTCTTAAAACTTGATAACAAAGAACAATTACAATTTTATTTAAACTTCATGCATGACAAGGAAAATATTTTATTTTAAAGAAATATAAGGATGAAACTTTACTATAAACATAGCAATACATTTTTTTCATTATCATATATAAATTACAACAATACACAAATAAATTACAACCACGCCATTTCACCATCTTATTTGTACCCTGCAAAACATGAGAGCATGAGTCAACAAAAATTGATGGCATGGCATCCACCTAAATCCAATATAATTATCATTTTTAGTTTTCCATTTACATAATAATAATAATGCACATGCAACAAGAGAGGGTTAGGTATATATTCATTTCATTTCATTTTATTTCTTATCCAAGGGAGGAGAGAGAAAGAGATAGGGAAGAGAGTGAATAGAGAGAAACACTATTTTCTCAAAAGTTACATTTCACCAAAAATCCATAAGGGAGAGTTTTATACAGAGTTATTTATAAGTTTCAATAAGTTTTCATGATAGTTTATTGTCTTGACTAAGGTCATATGACCTTATTTTACATTTTCCTACTAGTTGCGAAAATGTCTAGTTTTAGCTCGAGGCTAAGGAGTCACGTTTGAATTTTTTTTTGTTGGGAAAATACATAATGGTTAAGTTCCCATGTACTCCTATATACCAAAATTTACAGAACCGACGTAATTCAAAACCGGTGAACAATTTACAATTTATGACTAGTTTTCTAAGGCCATTGGTTATAATTGGTCTAGTTGCAAAACATCCAATTTTAGCTCAAGGGATAAGAAACCTCATCCAAAACTAAATTTCGATAGATGAACATGTAACAGAAAATTTCCTACATGATCTCCTATATATGGATAATTCACCGGAGTCGGCGAAACGAGAACTGGAAAATGGGTTGCAAACGACGACGGGTTTTCCAGAGCCATCGGTCATAATTGGTCTAGTTTAACCTAGTCAAATAGTGGTCAAAGGCCTACAAAATCCTTTAGAAAACTTGCTAGAAATTTATTTTCCCCAAAGTGAAGGTTACAAGAAATTCTATAGTAGAAATACTAGAGGTTTGTGAAAGTGGAAAAGTATTCCTTCACTCAGGGTCCAAACGGTGAGTCGAAACAAAAACCAACTTTACATTTTTAACAAATCCCTAAATTGCAAAATGGGGTAAAAGGCTCCTAGAGGAGCGAAGAAGAAACCAAAAATAATCAATCGGGGTAAATATAAAGCTTGATATGACTCCCCACATAACAAGGGACAAAGATAAAAATTTCCATCCCTTTTCGAGGCCTAAAAGTTTTTTTTTTTCAGTCTTCAAAATTGTAATTTACCAACTTTTACCAAAGGATGTTAGCTAGGTTTAATGGCGAACTCAAACTCAACTAGCCCACTTGAGGGGTTGCAATTATCTAATTTGATTACAGAGTTTCCAAAACATATGAGAAAGTGGGTTTAAGTCTAAGGTTTACACCAAGGGTTATTTGCATCGTGTAAGTTACAAGGTGATGTTTTATTATTTTGTGATACAATTCTGTTTAAAATAACCAATTATAAAAAGAAACAAGGGTTTATATTTTCATCTTTGTTTCAAATGAAGAACTAAAATTACGATGATTATGAAAGATAGAGGTAGAAGACCATTCCTTAAAATACTATCATCCGTGTAAAAAGTGCTCCATGCGGGTTCACCCGCATTCCACTGGGATCCAAATCTCCTTTAACATTTAGTCGAATAGTTCATTTGCACTCAAAACTCCACCTACATATTTCTTACCACATTCAAAACTAATTCAACATGCCGATATAACATTGTCAATGTGACCACAACCACTTAACAAGATATTATCCTTGCAAAAAATTGATGCACCATGTTTACACTTGTACAAAAACCAAATCTAGAAAAAGACCACTTGTATTGATCAAACCCTACTAAAATTCCTATTACCATGGTAATGCATCAGTTCTAAATTTATTTCACAAAACCCATTTTGTGCATACCTAGATTCCAAAACTCTTGTTCGACTTGCCTAAGGAAGGATGTTAGCGGGTTGTGGAGGAAAGAGAAAGGAAAAGTGAGGGTCTCAAGCGTGGAGGAAGAGTGAAAGAGACAAATCTGGTAGAGACATACATGGAATAACATAAAATTCCCCCAATGTCTTAAATCAATACACCATCTACTCGAAATAAAAGAAAAAGAGTAGAAAATAAAACTAGTGGCTACAAAGGCTACGGTGCATGTAACACGGGTTCTCAAAAGTAGAAAAAGCCAAGGCAATATGGCTGGAATTTACAATGACAAGAAGGCGGTAGTTTCCTTCCTTCTAAAAAAAAATTGGAACTACTTCAGGCATAGATACATGTCCAAATTGATTAATTTGTATTAAAAAAATGAGGAGATTTAGAGATAAAACTTTATCTCCATGTGCATGGCTGAATTAACCCAAAATGGGGACTGATTTTAGCACGGCTATTAGCATAGCTCCATTTAACACGGTTCCTTGAAACATTCTACTTTTTGTAAGCAGCCAATTATGGTTAAGTTTCCAATGTTACCTTGGGTTTCGCCTTGGTTAACACCTTAGGATCTCAAATATAGTGCTTGTATTAATTATGCAAGGAAAATGATAGGCCTCTGACAAGTCACCTCCATACCTATTGCACACTTTGAAAAGCTAGCTATGACAAGGACCAATTTCCTTCCCTATTTTATTTTAATAATAATAATAATATTTTAATTATGTTGGGCACTATATTTCCCTCCCCTTATAAGAGCATCATCCTCAATGTGACACAACACCGAAGCTTGAAGAATACATAAACAACCAAGTCAATAATGACACATATCATTGTAACAAAACAACTTATTGATACAACGCAACCACAAGGAAGAAAATTAATTTTGAAAATATCTTAAATTTTAATGTTTTGTGAAGATTTGTAGTTAGTTATCTTTTATTTTATTACTTAATTAGTATTTTCCTTCAACTTATTTATTAATCTCAAGCTCTTAGTATTCATTAATTAGAATTTCAATTCTTTTATGTGTGGGTGGCTTCCCAACATTAATTGGCCTCAAGATGTCACATAAAACCCAAACACAACACTAATGATCCACAAGACATATTATTACATACTTTCACGACCGTATAACGTCATAAGATCTATAATTCCATCATGGAAAGACAAAAATTCATCCACATAACAAATAATTTCCAATAATTATGTCATATGCATAGATCCAACACACACATGTGACTAACAAAAATGAAGCATCACGCCAATACATATGCAACTAGTATCACATGAACCAAAACCATGACTATACCCACCCAATGCTAAGACAATATCCAATAGTACATACCAACCAAGAGGAGAGCCAAGCCTCAAACATGACAATTCCTAACAGGACTCGTAGGGGTAAATCATCAATCAACATAAACACCACAATGTGGCATACTAACATTAATATCTTCCCAATAGTTTCTAGAATCCAAGAAATAACATCTCCCCAAAGTACCAAGCACGAGCCACAACCTCCCATCAACATAAGTCAACAAAATTATTTTTCTTACAACAATAATGACCAATTACCATAAGCCATCAAGTTTACATTGTTTAAACATAGTTTTTCAAGTTTCCAATTAGTTAAAGGGTCGGAGGTTGTAGTTCAATTATACATGAGGTGATATATAGAGGAGTGAAAAGGTCATATATCAGATCTAACATGCAATAAGTATTATTTATGGTTATTTCCAATTTTTTTAACATGACAAAATATTTTCAAAAAAGCGTTTGATCAATCGTTTTCAAACATATGAGGTTATTTTTGTCTTGCAAGACAAGGTAAGAATGAATGGCTACAAAAATTTCATTTTAGGATTTTTTATACAAGGTTATTTTTGTAATTTTTCTCATGGCGGTATGGTGCAATGTGAAGGTTATAACAAGTTTTGTCATGTCTCACAATACATAAATATATTCACTTGATATGCAAGAATGCCAAATGATAAGATGTCACAAAGGGAGAATTTATATTTTTACACAAAGAACCATAGTATCAAGATAGAATAAGAAATTTCCACACAACTCCATAAGTCTCCCAAAAACCACTCCATATGCCTCCCAATAAAGAAAGAATCATAGTGCCAAAACCAAGCCAAGTCACTCACCATAGAGCCCCGTCACCTTATTTCTCCATATCGGGTCACTCAACTATAGAGCCCCGTATCCTTATTTATCCATATTGGGTCACTCAACCATAGAGCCCCATATCCCCTTATTTATCCATATTGGGTCACTTAACCATAGAGCCCCATCTCCTTATTTCTCCATATCGGGTCACTCAACCATAGAGCCCCATCTCCTTATTTCTCCATTTAATGAGGTCGAGTCACCCTATGGCCCTAGGCACATAGAGCCCCATCACCTCCACCCAAGTGGCATAGTAACTTATAGTTAAAAATCTACACATCCCTATGCCCCCTTAGGGCATACCCCCATACAACAAAGTGGGTCCATAGGTCCAACCACTCCATGGTGAATCCCATGACCATAATCCAACACATGACGACATTCGAACCAACATACAAATATGTTTCAAATGCCAAGTGACAAAAATCCAAATCCTTGGGCTAGGATATAAAAATTTTAAACATGTAAAGAAAATTTAAAACTAAGAAAAATAAATGGCTAAATAGTTACAGTAATACGAAGGCCTTTGGTAAGAACAAATCAAATTATATGCCCAAAATTTAAGAATACATTAATCAAGAAAACTACTAGCTCTTTCAAGAAAAGAGAAAATATTGTCAATTACAAATAAAATACGAGCATAGAAATATCACATTATGGTCACTATGTGGCCCTCTACATTCACTAAAGGGGTACTCATCGAGCTGCTAGCACTCAGATATTAAGCCTCAACTCGCAAAAATAAAAATTAATGAGCATGTATCCATATATCTCCCAATCACATATACGAGGATCCACATAGTCAAAATCACATAGGATTGTTCGATGGAAAACCCACATAGGAAAGATAAGGGAACTCTAGTTTGCATAATTTTAGCCTAAGGTGGTGCACATCCACAATATACTAAGCAAGCTTGAAGTATACCAAACAGATAGAAGTGGGTTTTCAGTCTACATGAGACTCCACTTCCTAACTCATACTCAGCTCAAGGTTATGAAAACCTGGTTCACACCTCCTCTCTCCACACATACACTCTTAATGATTGCTTCCCTTAGGGTCATTTAGTGTAAGGTACAAAACATAGCACATAACTACATTACTAACACAATGTTGTTTACAAACAATAACCATAGCATATTTACACTTGGTGAAATTATAGGGTATAACACAACAATGTTCCACAACTTACAATACACAACATTTCCACACAATGCACCAAAAGTGTAAGTACCATACAATAGGGGCCATATGATCACCATACGCCCTTAATTCATGACACACATTTTATCACATATTATATGAATCTATGGATATGACAAATATAGTGATTTTTTTAATTATTGGAAAATAGTTTTTTGAAAGGGACTATACCCTTGAATACAAAAGAAGGCCTGAGAGCCGGAATAAGAGTGAGAAACGGAGAGAATGGATCAAGATCCAAGTGTTACAATGAAGCTCTAAGTAGCTCAGAAACAGCTACTCAAACGAGACAAAACAACAAAACAACAAAAAAAAGCATGAAAACCGACCGCCGAGAAACAACAAAAAAACAACAAAAAGCAGCAGAAGCATCCAGAACTACTTCTTGGCAACTTTATCGATACTGATCTTGATTCTCTTCCAGGCATGAAACATACCCAAAGTAGTCATATGGGCAGCATCAGTCTTATCAAGCTCCTCAATGGTTCTTTTGCTTTCTTTTTCGTTGCCCCAAAGTGCAGCCGGGACACCGCTGAGGTTGGAAACACTTTTGGCATGACCCTCGATGAACTCCTCAATCACCCTAAAGGTGGAAATGTTGTAATCATGTCTAGTCTTGGCCTTCCCTAAGCGGGAGTCTAAGGAGGTCAGCTTCTTGTATATGTCTTCAATCTGACTGCTATCAATGTTTCCCTCCTCCTCCATGCTTTTCTTGCCTTTCTGTTTAGCTAGGTTCTTGACCTCATCCTTCAGCAATTTCATCTCAGCCTCTAAGGCCTCCAACCTCTTAGAAGAGCTATCCATCCGCACTTCCCGGGGACTGGCACTACTGATATTCAGTAGGTCATGTGCAATCTCAAGTTCAAAAGGCTCCTTCTCCACAGCAAGAGTCTCAAGGTTGAGCCTCCTGGAAGCCCTGGTGACTGGTCTTTTAGAGGTAGAGGCGAGGTGGGTGACGGGAGCAGCAGCAGGGGGAATGGAAGGAGAAGTTTGTGTAGCCGGCATGGGGGTGGTAGCAACGGTGGAGGGGGCAGCAGCAGGGGCAGCAGGAGAAACAGGGCTGGCAGCAGCAGAGCCCATCAAAGGGGGAGCCGGGCTAGGAGAGGAAGGAAGACCAGGGTACTTAAGAAGGCAACATTTATGAATCAACAAAATAAGTCCTTGATGCAAGGGAACCACCCGGGTGTGCTTCTGAAACTCCAAAATGGAGCGTTCAAGGGAGTTCAACAGATAATGGGGGAAGCAAACCAATCGATTCCTACGGAAGTGGTTTAAAAAGATAAGATGTTTAGCAGGGACAGTGACAAACCTACCTTCCAAGGAGATGAATCGAATCATCATGCGAGTGACCTCATCATAGGGTGGTGGAATTGAGCTGACAAGCAGGCCCGCAGTGCCAAATGTGAGCTTCTCAGTTCCCTCCACAAATCTTCTTTCTTCAGCATCTCTGTCAACCCTTTTGTTGAAGAAGCGGTACCCTCCAAACTAAGGCCGGTCGCTTCAGCAATAAGATCTTCATTGACTAATATCTTCTGTCCCCCATAGTCGACAGTCCGCTCTTTCCACTCCTTAGCAAAGCGTACAGAAATGCTTTGGTCATGTCCCTGCACCTTATCAACGAAGTTGGTGAAGCCTCCTTTGCTGAGAGTGTTCCAAAGCTCTGTATTTTCCTTCCAGTCGGGGTCCATGCATGGCTCAATTTGGCAGGGAGGTCCTCCCATCTTCTCTGTGATATACTGGTTACAGCAATTTCTCAAATGTCTATGAGTGTAGAGAACTGTCCGCTTCTTGCTGTTGAAGGCTGCACAAAACTGAGAACTATAGCCATTGGTCTTCTCACGAACGGCCGCATAACTGCTGAACTGAGCCTGCGGGAAGTCTCATGTGAGAGTAACCATTTCCCTGTCAACAATCACATTACATCTATCATCGGTTTTCGAGGAGCTATGAATCCGGATATCAACAGCTGTAGTACATCCCGCATGCGCGATTTTCAAATCTAGATAACTCCACTTGAAGTTCCCCAAATAATTCTTACTATCATGTATATTTGATATTATTTTCCTCATCATATTCATTAAAGCAACACGTGTGAGAGTGTTATTGATGCTGATCTTCCTCCAAAGATTAGGACTCATCTCTAGGGATTGCTTGCATATGAAGGTCCGCATGAATGCTGTTGTGTAGCTGATTAGGGATACTGTTATTATCCCAGATGGTGAAATTTATATTAATGCCATAATTGGCCAGTGCATCCACCAATTTATTGCCCTCCCTGTAAGTATGCATGATTCTGATGCTATTGAAGGTATGACTGATGCTTATGGATTCAGAGATAAAATCCTTAATACTCCAACTAGGAGATGAGGACTGATTAAGAAGTTTAATGATATTTAGGGAGTCCCCTTCAACAACAAGGTTCTGAATATTTTGAGCCCGCAACTCTCAAGCCCCAGAGAGCAGATAATGCTTCGGAAAAATGATTGGTTTGAATTCCCATTTTTCCAGCATATGCCGCAATCAAATTACCTTTGTGGTCCCGTATTGCTCCTCCTCCTCCTGCTGTCCCAGGGTTTCCCTTAGAGGCCCCATCAAAGTTCAGCTTGTACCAATTAGAATCAGGAGGATGCCATTTGATCGAAGATCTATCTATACTATTCCCAGGATTGCTCCAATTTCCAATCTGCCAATTGGATAAGATGTACTCTTCATTCTCAGGATAACTCTTGTTCTTGGGAGGTTTGAATCTGGCAATATCCTCTTTGATACCTTTAGAAATTTTGCCAATACTGAGTTTATAATTTTGTTTCTTATTTCTGAAAATGATATCATTTCTATCCTTCCAAATCCTCCAGATTAAATGTGGGATAGCCAATTTCCAGATCCTTTTGATAACACAATGCCTGAAGGGTGGGTTCCATTGATTCCATAGCTGATTAAGATCCTTCGGCAACACCCAGAGAGCTTCAATTTAGAAAGGACAAAGTTCCAAATTCTATTGGCATAATCACAATGTATGAACAGGTGACTGATATCTTCATAGTCATTCCTACAAAGATGGCACCAATTAGGAATTATAAATCCTCTTCTCATCAAATTGTCAGTGGTGAGAATTCTACCTCTGATGGCCAGCCAAAGAAAGAAATTTATTTTGGGAGTTAATTCAGGCATCCAAATCTTGTTCCAATTAAAATCAGATTGATTACTATGAAAAAGATTGATATAACCAGATTTGACTGAGTACTTCCCATCATGGGAATTATTCCAAACCAGCTCATCCTTGGAATCCAGCTGACTTAAAGGAAAGAGATCTAAAAGATCCTGAAGGGAGGAAGTAATTTGTTTCAGATCAATTTGCTCCACAGTAAGTTTTTTCCAATTCTTGTTGGTGCCATTTCCTTCAATGTAGTCCTTGATTTTAGTACCATACTTGCTTATAAGGCTGTCCTTAGCCATCCCAAATCTGTCCATTAGATTACCACTAAACCAGTTATCCTCCCAGAAGTTTATCTCCCTGCCATCCCCCACTTTCCATTTGCTACCCTGCTTGATGAAGTTTCTGCTTTTGACCAAATTATTCCAAAATATGGAGCCATAGGGGAGGTGTTCATCATGCAGATAGGAGTAAACAGCTTGATGATTTAAGTATTTTGCTTTAATTAAATCAATCCAGGGTTGTTTCTCAGACAGCATTCTCCAGCCCATCTTAGCAATGAGTGCCTCATTCATTTTCTCAATATTTTTTATGCCCAGCCCTCCCATAGACTTCGGGGTGCAGACCTTATCCCAGGCCACTAAGTGAAATTTGAACTTCTCTTCCATGCCTTGCCATAAAAAAATTTCGAGTCCTCTCAATTTTCTCTCTGAAGGAAGATGGGGTGCGGAGACAAATATAGTGATTAATGTCAGTACATATACACAATTACAAAACAATTGTCATGACATACATCATGATACATCATAATATGGTGGCAACAACATGATATGATACAAAATATCAAGAACCAACCTTTGGTACACAACACATTGATACACATACACACATCACAAAATGACGAAACACCACCAAACTTTCACCATTCACATTAACATTTGTTTTTCACCCAACAAGGTGGTAACACACATGTATTACATGTTTAATCCATGAGAAAGAGAGAAATCTCATCACCATACACATCAAAAAAAGATAGTGCACACCAAGTGGAAACACAATAGATGCATTCACATGATCACAATTACAAGTTGTCACATCACAACAATACTATCACATTACACTTCCCATCTCCTCCACCACCATGCATAACCATCACAACTCCAATCTATCCTAGAGGTTCAAGAGTATGAACCTAGCTCTGATACCAACTGTAATGCCCACATTTTCAACACCAAAATACAACAGTAAAATTATCCGAATAATATTTATTTTGACTTTAAATTCTCACTACACAACACCACATGGGCTCTAATAGATAAACTTAACATCACATAAGACACTTACACAAAACATTGACCCACATAAACAACATGATAACACCATATACATGTTAATTCCACACTTTCCCTAATAAAAGAATAATAGCAATGACCCAACCAAAAAAGGAACCAAGGATTGGAAAATCCACAACACAACATTACCATGGTTACATATTAGTTATGATTAAAATTCCAAGAGAATTTTTCATGTAAGGATAAATTCTCCTTTTCCACCTACATATTCTTTATTTCATTTAACATTCAACTTACAATATGAAAGCTTACTTTTTCTCTTTATCCCTTACGATAATCTCCATAACTTAAATAATTATTTTCCATATTTCAAAATGCATACAAAATTCCTAATTCTCTCGTTCTTATGTTAAGGTTCTACTTCTCAAACATTTATTTGATGTTTAAATTTTACCCTTGTTACACAAGGAAACTAACGTGAAGTCAAGGAAGAAATATTAGGATTTAAGGGAGATTTAGATTCAAGATACCTCTTCCCATAAACATTCTTCCATCATGGTATCTTTATTTTCCTATTATAGTTGCTATAGTTCAATAACTTGTTTGAATCCATTCAACATTTTCACATCAAGAAATTTTATTTAGATTTATATATATCTTTTGTTTGCTTGAAAGTTTGATCTCACCAAGAGAAATTCATATTTATTTTTAACAACATGAAAATGTCTAGTTGAGTTATAAGGACTTCAAGTATGACATTATTCCTAACCCAAAATATCGTTAACTCTTGTACTCTTTACACTTACATCATACTTTGGTCTCACTATTGGAATTGTTTTAGAACAATTGTAATTCAAATGACACATAGTTTACACTTAAGGATTCATGACTATAAGGAGTGGTGACCCTACACCTAACCACTCATTTCATTGATCTTAGACCATTAAGTATTAAACACATATAACAAGACAACTCAACAACTATATGCTTCTCAAATTCCTTCCAAGGAACAATTTAAATCATTGGGTGAATATGCATTAGCATTTCCTTCACCAATAACCTTAAGAGAGGATCCACGATCTATTAACTTCAAAAGCATTCATGGATGGGGGAAAAATTACACCATATGATAAACACGTGATAATCCACTACTACATACTAAGGGACACATTTATCTAAGAGGGGAAAAGGGGTTCAAATGTAAAAGTTATAAAATTTTACGCATTCAAAATCCTTCTAAAGCAATATTTACAATCTTTGGTAATCATACGTCATATGTCCTTTACTTAATCACTAAGATCCTAAGGCATATGATTTCAAACTTAACCAAGTTTGTATTATTCCTGAGAACTTTAAGTATTAGATGTGTATTACAAGGTGATATGAAATTATAATGTTATACACCCTATGATCCTCTAATGACTACCCTTCTCATTGGACAAATTATACTAATGTGTAATTCACCCTAATTCCCATAAGAGGTCCACTTTTGACTAATTTCCATTATCACCTAAAAGGGGCCTACACCATACCAATAGGAAAAAATATAAAAAAATAATTATGCCTACCTCGTAGCTTATGCACAACTAGAGGGACTCCTACCAAGATAACACCCCTATTTGTGAAGAGACAGGGCTTCAAAATCAAGGGTTTCATGTATAGGTATCTTACAACATGGGTTCCACTCATGGTTCAAACCCTCATTTCATAGGTACATAACATGCTTAACGCTAAGTCCATGGAATAAATCATGAGTTTTAATTTACATTAGGTTCAACACCTCGTTAGGACCAAGTCTAGAGGTTTATACTAGATACGATATTTGCAAGGTGAAACATAAGGGAAAAACTCATCATCACAAGGTTCTATCGAAGCACAACACTTGAGAGTAGAACTATTAGATGGTAAACACTAACACTCATACTTAGGATGGTCATGGTCAGAGTGGGGATCACTCAATATGGAGAAATCTCAAGTTTTTCTCAACTGTCTAGTGTCAAATCTCACCTACTAATCATGCAATAATTGAGGGAAGATGCATAATTGAAGGGTTTAGAGAACAATTCCAATTTAATTTATATAGATACTTATTTCTACCTTACTTGATGTAGGTTTCACAACATAGCTATAAATGAAGTCAAGAAGAGCATCAAGTTATAACTCGTAAAACTCGATAACAAAGAACAATTACAAGTTTATTTAAACTTCATGCATGATAAGGACAATATTTTATTTGAAAGAAATAGAAGGATGAAAATTTACTATAAACATAGAAATACATATTTTTTTCATTATCATATATAAATTACAACAATACACAAATAAATTACAACCACACCATTTTGCCATCTTATTTGTACCCTGCAAAACCATGTGAGCATGAGTCAACAAAAATCGTTGGCATGACATCCACCTAAATCCAATATAATTATCATTTTTAGTTTCCATTTACATAATAACAATAATGCACACATAAAAAGAGAGGGTTAGGTACATATATTCTTTTCATTTCATTTTATTTCTTATCTAAGGGAGGAGAGAGAAAGAGATAGGGAAGAGAGAGAATAGAGAGAAACACTATTTTTCCAAAAGTCACATTTCACACAACAAGCCACAAGGGAGAGTTTCATACAGTTATTTATAAGTTTCAATAATTTTTCACAACGGTTTATTGTCTTGACTAAGGTCATACGACCTTATTTTAAATTTTCCTACTAGTTGCGAAAATGTCTAATTTTAGCTTGGAGGCTAAGGAATCACGTTTGAAAAATGTCTTCTGATGGGAAAATGCACAATGGTTAAGTTCCTACATGTACTCCTATATACCAAGAATTTACAGGAACTGACGAGAATTCAAAATTGGTGAACCATTTACAATTTGTGGCTAGTTTTCCGAGGCCATCGGTCATAATTGGCCTAGTTGTAAAACAACTAATTTTAGCTCAAGGGATAAGAAACCTCATCCAAAATTGAATTTTGATAGATGAACACACATTGGAAATTTTCCTACATGCTCTTCTATATATGGAGAATTCACCGAGTTTACAAAACTGAGAACTCGCAAACGTGTTACGAATGGCGATGGGTTTTCCGAAGCCACCAGTCGTAATTGTTCTAGTTTGAACTAGTCAAACATCAGCCGGAGGCCTACAAAACCCCTTTTCCAAACTTTCTAGGAATGTGTTATTCCTAAAATGAAGGTTATAAAAATTGTCTAGTTGAAATATTAGAGGTTTGCGAAAGCGGAAAAATGTTCCTTTGCTCAAGGTCCAAATGGTGAGCTGAAATGAAAACCAACTTTCCACTTCTAACAACTCCCTAAACTGCAAAATGGGGTAACAAGGCTCCTAGAGAAGCAGAGAAGAGAGCAAAACGATCAATCGGGGTCAATCTAAAGATTGATGTGACTCCCCACATAACGAGGGACACAGAAAAAACTTGCCATCCCTTTTCTAGGGCCCAAAAGGTTGTTTTGTGAGTCTTCAAAAATCGTAATTTACCAACTTTTATCAAAGGATGTTAGCTAGGTTTAACAGAAAACTCAAACTCAAATAGCCCACTTAAGGGGCTGCATTTATCCAGTTTGATTATAGGGTTTCCAAAACATCTGAGAAAGTGGTTTTAAGTCTAAGGTTTACACCAAGGGTTATTTACATCACGTAAGTTACAAGGTGATGTTTTATTATTTTGTGATACAAGTCTATTTAAAATAACCAATTGTAAAAAGAAACAAGGGTTTATATTTTCATATTTTTTCAAATTAAGAACTAAAAGTATGATGATTATGAAAGATAGAGGTAGGAGACCATGCCTTACAATACTAGTACCCATAGTGCAAAAAGTTCTCTAGGAAGGTTCACATGCATTCCACCAGTTCCAACTCTCCTTTAACTTTCCTTTAAATAGTTTGTGTGCACTTGAAAACTCCCCCAACATATCTCTTGCCACATTCAAAACCAATTCACCTTGCCAACAAAACATTTCCAACGTGGCCACAACCACTTAACAAGCTATTATCCTTGCCAACAACTGATGCACCATGTTTACACTTGTAAAAAAACCATTTGTGTTGATCAAACCTTGTCAAAATTCATATTACCATGGCAGTACACCAGTTCTAAAGTTATTTCACAAAACCCATTTTGTGCATACCCAGATTCCAAAACTCTTATTCTAACTTGCGTGAGGAAGGATGCTAGAAGTTGTGGAGGATAGAGAAAGGAAAACAAAGGGTCTTGCATGGAGGAAGAGTGAAAGAGACAAATATTGTAGAGACATATGTTGAATAGCAAGAAAGGTACCTCTAATGTCTTAAATCAATACACCGTATACTTGAAATAAAATAAAAAGAGAAGAAAAAAATGAAATGGTGGCATAAAGGCTACGGTGCACGTAGCGAAGCGCTTAGAAGAATAAGAATCCAATGCAGGTATGGTTGAAATTTACACCCAAAGTGAAACACCTCCTAGTCCTCAACCTTCTTATTCCTACAATAAATAGAACAATCACAGGCGGAAGGTAATTTCCTTCCTTCTATAAAACAATTGGAACCGATTCAATCATAGTTACATGTCCAAATCGATCAATTTGTATAAATAAGGATGAGGAGATTTAGAGGTAAAAATTTCTCTCCATGCATATGGCTGAATTAACCTAGAATAGGGAGTGATTTTAGGAAAGCTATTAGTAGAGCTCCATTTAGCACGGTTCCCTGAAACGTTCTATTTTGTTGCAACCAACCAATTACTACTAATTTTCCAACGTTACCTTGAATTTCATCATAGTTAACACCTCGGGATCTCAAATAAAGTGCTTGTATTAATTATGAAAGGAAAATGATAGGTTTACAAGTCACCTCTATACCTGCTACACACTAATGAAAAGGATGACTCGACAAAGACCACCGTTCTTCCCTATATCCCCACCAAACGCACTTCACATTTTTTAAATTTTATTTTAATAATATTATTATTATTTTTAAAATTATGTTGGGAACTACATGAAGACATTGTAAAAGTCTTGAGAGGATGAAAGAAGAATGATATACCTTCTAACAAGGTTCGAGATCACCAACTTTCCCATTTATAGGCCAAACCATACTTGCAGAGAGACATACAACTCACAAGATGACCACCATTGAAATTCACCATCTTCACCTTATACCTTTGCATGGTCCAACATCTTGAAGGTATATATTTTGATATGAAGACCACATTGACCCTTCAAATATACTTTGAAATCATTTATTGAAGACAGGATATATCTTTCAACTCAAGAATATTGCTTTATGTTGGTCATAGGAAGTATATTTAGAGTCATAAAAGTTAATGACACCATTAAAATCTATTAGAGAAAATTTTGGATTAGAGAATTCACTTTGAGTGTTTGGGGAAGATGTCACGTCTACTTCAACCTCACAAATAAAGAAACCTCCTTATTGTTCGGATTGTATTATCTCACTTTATGACTAGAATATGTCCCCTGTATCTCAAGTGAGAAGAGAAAATATGTTTGAGGATCATTATTAATATTATCTAACTTAAATTCATCACTATAAAACCTTAAGTAACTTGAAACAACTTCACACAAGTGTTTTGTAGGAAAACAATCTCATTTTACTTCCATTGCTTTAGAACGTGCTTGGGAGAGAGAAACACTAGTAGAAAAGACCTCATAAGTTCTTTTATTCTTATCCAAATTGATTCAAAATTGTTGCAAAAATTCAGGATTGTAATTTTGTTCAAAAATTCATTCTATGATTTATTTGAATAAGGTCCCATATTTTTCTTGGATGCTAAGAAGACAGGGTGCTCAATTTGCATTCCTCAATAAACCAGGTGTAGGAAAAATTACATAAATTTCACATACCTCTTCAAAAATTGATGAAAATTGACATGAATAACTACAATATATCCCTATACATTCCCAATATCTTACCTATCCAAATATTATTTGGTACAACTCGAGACCTATCTCGTTTACCTCAACATACATTGTTAGTCCTCAAAGTGAATTTTTGTGAACTTTTGAATTTTAGTTTCAAGAGCTAAAATGACCCTTGTGATTTCTCATACATTCCCTAAGAATGTATCCTAGGCTACTCCCATGTTTACCTAGTCTTTCCATGACCTGCATTTATCTCTTACACGTCATTAGGCTCTAAAACTACGCCTAAATGAGCTAGTTACAACCGAGACTTCCAAAAAGTGACATGTTGCTCAATCCAACCACTCTTGCACATGATAAAACCATCATGTATGACATTTAGAACACCTTTTAAATATTTAAAACTATCTACATTCATACAATGGTCTCCATCCTCACTAACTAAGCTTGTAGCATCTTGACATCATCTTGGAATTACCCTAAAAACTCTTTGTGAGCTCCATCTATCACTAAGAAGGAACTACAAATTAACCTTCATGCCTCTAAATAATATTTGCTTCACCATTAACACATTTTCCATCAATGCCACATGACATCAATGACAAGACCAATGACCGAGGGTTTAATAGTTATAAAACCTTAAGCGAGGTTATAATAGTTTGTAACAAATTTCATGGACGGGATGTGTAATGAGTATAATTGAATAATGTATTTAAAAATTCATTTCATTGATATGAGATTAACCATACTTTGATTTTTGGTACTTATTAGGAACCTTTGATATATAACTCCCCCTTGTGACAATATCGTGATAATTGTAGAGCTTTCATGAGCTCCCTAAGCTTAATCACTAGCATTTTTAAAGAAAAAAGGCTTGCCTTCAAGCTACGTAATAACATAGTTATGTTGTAGATTGTACCTATTGACTGAATTTGTTATAAGTTTTCAACCCTTTGGATTTACACTCTACTCTTAATGGATGGGGTTGATAAATCTTGATTTCACTCGAGCCAATAGCCTATCTTGGGTGTTCGGTTAGGCTCATTAGAGTTTAGTGTTAATGTTTCTTGACAGGAGGTTGTATTCAACCTATCTATACGATGGGTTTTGGTTGCATGTTATAGGATTCCTTGTGACTTAAATTTTGAATGACTTAATATAAGTTTCCTTATCTGTGTTAATGTGTCTAAAGAATCCTTAAAATTGCATTTTAGTAATAATGGCGGATCATTTCAAATTGTAATGAGAAAGGGATTGATTGTGGTTATGAAAGTAACTAATTTTTAAATATTATCACTTGAATGGTTTGTCTGATTGTATTATATAGATGTTATAATTCATTTTTCTATTTCTATATTAAAATATATAACACTTAATAGCTTGTTGGTCAATAATATGATTATTGATTTAAGTAATAAGAATGATAGAGGATAAATAACCAAGTTTATATTATTTATTTATTAATGAAGTCACAAGATTTAAGTTCATAACTCATGCCAATTTGATGAACTAACCATGCATACATTATTATATTTTTACTGACTTGCGGGATTGATTAGAATTATGAAGTGATTAAAGAATTGGATAGCACATGACTCATCATGCATTGATTATTATTGTTCGATTTATAATAATGTAATATTTATTCTTGTACTTGGATTAAATGTGAAAGTATTAATTCACATAATGTATAAGGTAATTGGGCCTAATGTATGTTTTTATTATCTTCGATAATCACTTTATTAATATTTATTATTTTTATTAATTATGAAATTAATGATTAGTGTTCGGATCATTATGATTGTGAAAAGAAATATACTTGTATCATTGTTTACAATAGAGTTTTTTTATTATAATTGAAGGTTTCATGTGTTATCATAATTTCTTTATGATGTCATTATGGAGTAATGAATATGTTGAAACATTTAATCAACGACGAAAAAAAAGACAAGATAATGGATTATATTATTGAGCTTATGGAAATAAGCACATTAACATGATAACAAACATTTTAAAAGTTATAATCAATGAACAATATAATGTTGTCTTTTAACAACAACAACATACGTGGTTAAATAAATTGTTTATTCAATATAAAATTCATATATGTTCTATTTTACCTTATAAAATGCATGTTATACTTCAACAAATTAAGGGATTTTTTTTTAAGTTCCTTAAATTACCTTTTATGCCTTTGGTGATTTTAGGCACACAACAGATAAATCCAACATTCTAATTTAGTTTATAAAATCCCTTAACTACTTTTATGATGCAATGATTACCAATATTACTATTCCAGAATCCATCTTGACAACATACAATAACCATGTCCAATTAAAAAGGTTTCCATATCATTTTTGACCCCCTTGACACTCTATTCGAGATGACATTCATTGTATACCTTTGGTTAGACCTTTTTATAGGTTCAAAGATCTTGTGCATCTTCTTTGTGTAAGCTAGAAATTTACAAAAGCAACATCCATATAAATCCAGGACACTAGTAACAAGAGACAATGTAATCATTCATTTTCACTACTATGGCCAGATTTATTTGGCATTGTGTTAGCAAGCCAATTTTGAGACTACACACTAGCCTGTGAAACATATCTTCCCTTCACCACACAACCGTCTCAACATAGTTATCAGGATTTATTTTTGTTGATTACATATTAATTTTATGGTTAAAAATTTTAGTTATTCATACTACAATAAGTAATTTTATTTATTTTTGAAGCTATAGGGATCATGTCTCGACATTCAGGTCACATGAATCCTGTCAGTACTACCTTAGGATTTCTTTACGAAAGGCTATGCTCATGTAATCACTTGCATCATAATGAGTTTGTTTCTCTCCCTATAGCCATCTTGAGATAACATAGACAAGGATCATACGACTCAAATTGCGTTCCATGATACCTACCCTTCATTTACAAATTATGTTTTCAACCTAAGGATAGGTTATACTAAGTCATTATGTTATCAAATTCATGATAGAGGTGTACAGTGAACTCTTCAAGTCACTAACTAGTGTATATACCTCATACCACATGTCGTAACACAAAATGTATCATTTTATGATATTTGACTACGTTCGATTAAGTATGAGAATTAAAATAATTAACAACGTTAAATTAATTATCATTCATGATCATTAATAGACATTTTGATTTAACCAATATAAAAAATTGTGAAAATCCTAATTGTATAGTCACAATGAAATAATAAGTAATGTAGTACAAATATTACCTAAGAAATAATCTAGATAAAATTGAAAACCCTAAGTGCAAGTGAAGAATATAATACTTAGCTAATTTCATAATGAACCATGAAGTATGCCGAAATTTGAAAGCTCTTGAATAGGAGGAGGAATATGTCGTAATGCTGTTATCCAAATTTTCCCCTCAGGAAAAATTACACAAAAATGAATAACACGTAGGAGGAAATGAAGGGATTAATGGAGTCACGAGATCTTGCATTTCAAGGTTGGTCCAAAAATTGCACAAAATGAATAGCACGTAGGAGGAAATGAAGGGATTCATGGAGTCACGGGAGCTTGCATTTCAAGGTTGGTCCAATAGGTGAAGCAGTAGAGAAAGTTGCAAAGAATTCATAGAATCAAGAATTTTGGGAGTCTGAAATTTTTCAAAGGTAGGCTAAAGGAGGATTTCGTGGACTCAAATAAAAATGTTTGAAATTTTGAAGTCGAAAGTCGAGTTTTTGAATTTTGGGTTTTGGAGTTTCGAGAGATTTCGGTGGGTGTGAATAGGTGATCGGTGCCTCAAGCCCAAAAAGGAAATAGTGTGAAATCTTGAAAGTCTAAACTTCAAAATTTCAAGTTTCAAAGTTTTGGAAATAGGAAATGACCGGTCGAGAAAAAGCGAGCAAACAAAAAAATCCCGAAAGTTTGAAGTCCAAAAGGGTTTAGATTTTGGAATTCAAACTTGGTTTTGGGGTCAACGCAGAGGAAATTTTGGAGTTTCGGGTTTTAGAACTCTCAAGCTGATTTTCCAATTAACAGTGTCATGGGTCCAAAAGGAAAAAAAAATTGAAGTTCCGAAAGTGTGAAGTCTGAAATTTTAGAATTTCGGGTTTCATAATTTTGGGGTTCGAGTTCTGGAATTAGAACCCTAAAAACAAAAATCACAACTAAAAATCGAAGTTCCGAATTCTAAATTTCTGAAATTTCAGACTTGGACTTTTCGGGTTTCAAGTTTTCATGTGCCCAAGAAGATAAAAAGTAACCCAAATGCTGAAACCAAAATGTAAAACTCTAAATTTTGGGATTTTCGGATCAACAATTCACATTTTTGCAGAATGACACCCCGACCTTCAAATGGCCATAAATTTTGACTGGAGCTCAGATTTGCACAAGAAAGGAATTTTGGAAATCTCACAGGGTCCTCTACTCAACTACTGAGGTTATCTTAATTTGAGTGGGACTAAGTTCTTAAAAATGAAAAATACAGTCCTCCATTTTAGAGGGTGTCCTAGGTTTCTCACCTACCACAATAATGAAGGTATGGGCTTCCTTTCTTGCCCAACAAGGAAAATTACAATGAGGCATGGGTTTTGCAGTGGCACCCATCATTATTTTAGGTTAGTTCAATGAATTTTAGGGTGGTTGAAGCAAGGATTCAAATTCTTCTCTCCCCCTTTCTCTCATTCTTCATATATATTGTAAGGAGGGTCATTGTTCTAATGTTGGATAATTTGTCTTACACCCTCCCTTCTTCTCTTTTAAATACGTGATCTTGTGGATTTTAAACCTCCCATTTAAACTATAATGCAAGCTTGTGCCTCTTGGCCATTGTAATGTATTATATCAAAATTGTGGACCAACAATATAAGTATGTGTATGATTTTAATCCTCTCTTGTGTTTTTGCTTTCGTTTGATCTCTCATTGCAATATTGGTTATCCGTGCATGGTTATTGTGTTGCATATTTGATGGTATGTGTTTAATGGTGAATGAATTGGTGATAAGAAACTGATATGTGTTGATGTTCATCCTTTTCAACCTTGTTTCACATTCATTTCCATGCAAGACAAGTTATTCAACATTCCTTTGGTGCATCACCTCTTTAGTTTAGGTTTAATTTATTGTAATCTTCTTAACCCTGTCTCCTTGGCAAGTTAGAGTATATTTTAGAGTATATCCTCTACATTTTGAGTGTTTGTATTAGCATAGAGGAATAGGAACCAGACTTCATCTAGAGAGATTTCTCAATTGCAAAGTCCCACACTTTGGCAAAAGCTCCATGTTATGCAATAACAATGATAGTTTCAACCCATAGAGTTACTGAGACATTCGAGAGGTCTTTGTGATTATGCATCAACAAAAAACACACACAAAAATTCGTAGAACTATGGGAATAAACTGGAATGGGGTTCCTAGATTAGGTTAGGGCCACCTAGGCGCTCTAGACCACTTTTGGGTGCCCATGACTATGAAAATGGTAGGAAATTGGTTTCTTATATTTTGTTTCTACATATCTTCCCTTCTTTATATATCAATTGTGTGTCACACTATGACCACAAAATTCACCTGTAACCTGCAAAGAGAAATAACACCTGAAAAACCCCAAAACACCTCAAATCCTACAAAGACAAATATGAAAATGGGAGTCAGATTGACCCCAAAAGTCATCCTGACGGAGTGATATTACTAGCAATCACTGCACTACATTTCAAAATCCATGTAGTTTTTCGTGTGTGTGTGTGTAGAATCATGCCCTAACTAAATATTGTGATGGAAACACTTGAATATCGAGCAATATCTAGATGTAGAAATGTAATTAGATGTTTGTAATTCAAAATGAACTTCCCCTCTATGAAGTGTATGTAAAATAATGCGAGTCTCTTGTCCCTTGAGTGATTGTTAGATGGATGTTTTGATGCTCTTAGAATGCCTTTGGATGTAACCTTAGGTGGTGATAGTAGATGCTTAGTGCTTAGTCCTTCATAATGGTCACATAGCTTCATATTTATATGATTCTCTTGGTTTAATTTCACGATCAACAACTAAAAGGCTGAACCATAAGAAAATAAGATTCTGAAAGATAAAAGAGACCCAAAAGGGGCGAGCGAGATAAAAAAGAGGTCGGGGTGCCCGGAAGGATGGGAGCACACGGGGCACCGGCATCTTGTCTAAGTGTTGGTGTCCGAGATGGATAAAATATGGAACAGTGAAGCATCAATTGGCTATCAGTGTAAGATGCCAATAAGAATACATGAAAAAGACAAAAAATCTAAAGACAATTGTTAATTTCCGAGTTTTCTCATTTAGGAATCATATGAATTGTAGTATGTGATTGGTACCTAGAAATGTACCCAAAGCGCATGATGTAGTGTGTACATTTTCCCTAACTTTATGTTGTTGAGTTAATACTTGATAACATAAAGTAGATAGAATATGTGTATCTGTAAACCATGTAGATCGATGGAAAAATCATACTTTTGAGGAGACAAAAATCATGGAGTGATAAAAATAAAGCGTGGAAGCTAGAGAAGAGGAAGTGACTTTATGGGTGAAAGCGTACGTGTTTATGTCGGGTTGTACCTATTATCATTGTTGCTTGATGTGTTTGATGATGTGATTGTTTCTTCCCATAAGGAATAGGGTTCATTTTAAGAGACCTCTTGGAAATCGGAAATGGAAAATACCTAGCAAATATCCCTAGAACCGGTTTCACTTTGAAAGGAAAAATTTTTGGGGTTTGTGTGAAAAAATTTCACTGAGAGAAAGTATACTGAGATGTGCGACATGAGATTTGATGTCGTGTTTATTGAAGGTTGTTGACGCATGACATCAAACCTCCTATCGTGTGTCAACAAGGTTATTGTTGTGTGACAACAAAGTTTGCTGTCACGCAACAACAACCTTTTGACGCGTGACGAGAGGTTTTTGTCACGTGTCAAAAACCTTGGCGACACAATAAAAAAATCTTCTCGTCGCATTCTGCGGACTTCACCCTCTGTCATGCGTAAAAAAACTCTTTTTCTCACGCGTCAACAAACTCTCCTTGTCGCGCGTCAAAAAAATCTTTGTCGCACGTCTGTGGCCTCCACCATCCTATTTTGCATCAACAAAATCTCCTTGTCATGCGTTAATGAACTCTCCTTATCACGCGTCATTGGAAGTTTCTTGTCATGCGTATGAGACCAATACTTGTCACTCAAATTTACAAATTTGATTAATATATATAAAAGTACACTTTATGTGCTGGCCTTTATTGCTTCGCAAGTTTAATGTACCTGATAATAGATATGCCCCAGGTGGTATGAGTGAATTAGAAGTGTTCTACCTAGCGAATAATCTAGGATTATATAGGGTATATTTTTTAAGGGTAGGTGAAGCCGACCCTAAAAAAATTAAACTATAATTTTTAGGCAAACAGGTCACCGACCCACGCCGAAAATTCACTTTTTCAAATTTTTTAAAAATAGATTATTCATCATATTACGAATATTATCCACTAAAATTATCCCTGGTAAGGAAAGACCTACAAAAATAGAAGAGTAAAAGAGTATTCAAATATGTGTATATGAAAAAATTAATCCAAATGTGTAAAAAGTGTAAAAAAATGTGAAAAAGAAGTAAAAGGAACATGTGCACCCGATCCATGATGAGTGAAAAAGGATGAAAGGATCCTGAAAATGTTGTAAAAGAGTAAATTTTTGGGCGATCTCACTTGAGAATGATTTTTGGGGTGATCTTACGCTAAGTGCGAGTTTTTGGGTGATATCATGCCACGACAGAAGAAGTGTAGGGAGAAATTTCTAGTGTTATTCTCCATCCTTTGACTTCTCCTGAATATTTATTCACCACTCGGATGGTTTGATCCTACTTTATTCAAATTTGATCCATTTCAATCTAGTTTGATCCAATGCAAATAGAAAACCTGGAGAAAGCATGAATGTTGATTGTTGGAGTACTATGCATGTATCTTGAGAAAAGCACTATGTAAACTGTTGTGAACCATGTTGATATGAGAAAAGTGTTTTAACTTCCCCCTAGTCATAGGTACCCATGAAGTGTTAGGGGTGCCCAAGCTCTCACGTTTGTGTTTGGGCACTAGCATCTGTGATGTGTAAAAGACCTAATTTAGATTCTGGCCATTTTCGAGACTATATAATGTTTTGATTCAATCTTGAACTATGATTTATTGTGATTGTGAATTGCTAAATGGGGTGGCTGATTCTCCCAATGTATGCCCCCTCATTTGAGGTACATGTGATGTCTCTAGGAGGATGTGGCTCAAAATAGAGGATTGGAAGCTGATTATAAACAAAACCTGTAAAGGGGGCGGGAGGGGAGAGGGGCTTGAATGTGCTTGGTAAAGACCAAGGAACACGTAAACAAAGTGGATGAAAGCATGACTAATGTGCATATGAAAGAAAAAATGAAATATAACAAGTAAGAAGATAATTTAGATAGAGAAAAATGGGTTTCAAACATGGGGCATCACTCACAATGTCGCAAGAAAATCGAGCCAAAGCATCCAAAAGCATACGGTGTGCACACAAGACAAAAGGTAAAGCCTACAAACAAAGGCTTACAATGACAAAAAAACAAATTGTAGTATGTAAAGAATTAAAAACCATGGTAGCAAATAGTTCATAAGAAAAAAATTTGCACATGAAGCACCCATTAACATGTAAGAAAAATAAAATATATGTCATGTTAGTGGTTAGTTTTTATACCCATGTTTCTATACCAGGTTACTTATTATTCTCACGTATTATTTAGGACATTGTTTTTCTATCTTTGTGGTTATATAGTAATTATTCTATTATGATGAAAACACATACACGAATCTAATACAGAAACAATTATTTTTTATTATCAATATGCTCATAATCCTTCATTTGGTATCAGATTGATATCTTTCTTATGCCCGTGAATTCTGAGATTCATTTATTTATATATTGATCTAGGAGGAGATACGTGTCTTCACATTCCATTACAAAGAATATGGTGGTGAGGTGGCTCAGTATTCATTAAGCAGTGAAACTTTTGCAAATCCTTTCAACTATATGGAATTGGTTATTCAGAATTCCATAGTGGAAGTAGCATAGAGGATCTTGAATCGATACACCATCTCAAAACTTATTTTCATGATCTTGGCTTCTGATATGCATAAGAATAGAGGTGATTAGAACTGTGGAAAAGTTTCATTACATTGGATATATTCGGGACTTGGGACTTCGTTTCATTATGAACAACATCAACACATGGTGTTAACATTGCCAAGAGACTCATCTACGACTTGCATCGTTGTGCAGTTATGGTTTCTCACTCGGTGACCTCAATGAAATTCTCATCTCTTGCGTATGGATCATACTTTCTGACCTCTATCCATCTAAAATTTGTGACTCTGGTATATACATTTTTCAGTCTGGAAACCTCGTGAATATTGAGTTTACTTCAATTTATTGCATCGTCATTACACATATCTGATCTTAGCGATTATTCGCCATGCGCTATGTGAACATATGTCAGCAGTCTTTATGTTTTAGAGAATACGTGGATATAAAGTTGTATAATGCGTTGAGGACCGAGGTCATCAACTTGTCCATGAGTTGTAGCGGCGGGAGCATCTCCATTGATCCACATGTGCTCAATCAACACTGATCTCAAGTTTTTGTATATAGTTTGTTTTCTTTTTGGAGTCTTTTAGAAGTGTTTTTTTATTTAGTAGCGTCTTTTTTCAAAAAATTAATACAACTGTAATGTATTAGTCTTTATTATTGTTGAGTTTGATATAGATTATCTCGTCAAATAGTTTATGTTATGAAAGAGTCGCGTTGGAAATAGTTTTAAAATAAAAAAAATTGTTTTCACCATTATTGTTAAGTATTTGTTAGAGTCAAGTAATTTCAGGTACATTGTCACAAATTATTTGTCAAATTATTATTTTCTTGAATTTGACGTTGGTAATATTTGGTCTATTTGTGTAAATGTCAAACTCTATAGTCAATAGAGTAATTATGGATTCTTATGTCAAAATTCCATTTTCATAGCCTACAAAATCATAGTTTTGTATTGTCCTTCAATGTCATATAGGTGATTTTATGATTTTTTAATTGTCATTTTATTAGTTGTCATCACGAGTCGATTCAAAATATTGTCAAAATAAAAAAATGTCTTATGGATGCATTATCATTGGAACGCGACATCAAATATGTAAATTTGAGCTTCATGTTCATATTATGATAATCTAGCGGCATGACACTAGAGGAAGGATGCATTAGGCGTTGGAGGATGATCAATGAACTCTCATCATCTCGCGAACGATGGGGCCGCATATCAATTATGGTGGAATTTTTGTAGTCTGAGTATTTGCTTTCAGTTTTTGTAGTACATTTCTTTTCAGAGTTCCTATTTTGTGTGGTTCTAGATATTGGAAAAAGAGTTGTCTTGGAGCGCAGATGATTTTCAGTGATCCTCTAACTGACATAAACCTCGATTTTCGTACTTCATTGGAATATGGTCTTCTTGTGAGTATGCTCACTTGCAATGGTGGTCGTGTGCAACAAGATCTAACTAGCAATATCTAGTCGATTGTATGTCTTCGATATAATTTACTTCTCGGTTTCCGTGTGTGTAATTTTCACATTATGGGGGGAACATGACACCAATGTTCCATTTCCATTATGTTCCTAAAATGAATAAAGTCAAATGAAGCTTCCAATGGCAGTGGCAGTTTCCTATGTTTTTCAAGATTGAGTGGTAGTGTTCCACAACAGTGGCAATTAAGAACATTACGATTCTTATATGAAGTAATGTGAAATATTTCTAGTATATGTTCTATTGTGTAATTTTGTAATAAGAAAGTTG
Organism: Taxus wallichiana var. yunnanensis; assembly: GCA_018340775.1. Classification (NCBI taxonomy): domain Eukaryota; kingdom Viridiplantae; phylum Streptophyta; class Pinopsida; order Cupressales; family Taxaceae; genus Taxus; species Taxus wallichiana. Next base: position 173,619,040 of record CM031236.1, read on the forward strand.
TGATTCCTATATAATTCCTTGATGTACAAGCATAGTGGTGAACAAAAGCACTAGAGTAAGTCAATTCATGGATCTTGAAAGGGTTTGTGGGAGGATCCAGAAAACCACATGAGGTAGATAGTTGATGGGGCCTCTTCACATCAAGGTTTGTGGTAATCTTGCTTAAAAACATGGAAGGAGAGATCATTTCTTTTGATCATGATCATGAGTAACATTATAAGACATGTTTCACAAGGGTGATCGTACTATATATGAGTGTGTGGATGTTTTTCTACCATTTTCACAGTAAGGGGGGAATGTTTGGAATTATTGATAGTGCTCACGTAATTAATAATTATATTTTAGTGGTTGGTTGTTATACCCTTGTTTCTATACCAGGTTACTTATTACTATCACTTCCTATTATTTACAAATTGTTTTGGCTACCTTTGTGGCTATATAATATCCATTATATTATGATGCAAATACATACACAAATATAATACGTAAACAATTATTTTTGTGTTTCAATCTTCTCCTACTCCTTCAAATGCCCCCAAGAGTCATTATGAGAATGGTAAGTGGTATAATGCCAAGCATTTTTATGCTACATATAACAATCAGTGTAAAGGTTGCATTCACAACTATAAGGAAAGTGAACATGCATGTGTATATGATAAAGATAATGACATACAATGTATCTGTCTAGCATAGTTAGCAAAGTGTACATGTAAGAATAAGTAAGCAAGAATAAATGCAACCAAGAAATGCAGGTATGTTGTGAATGTTAGGAATTCAATTAATGTTATAATGCTCCATTATTTGTATTATCATGTAAATGTAATTAATTACCATATGGTAATTAATTATTTTCGGTTTGTTTATTAGGTTAGTTTGTTTCACCCATATTATAATAATTGGGTTATTTGTTATTTTACCTTTATATTAATTAGGAAGGTTGTTTGTATATATTTGGCTATTTAATAGCCATTTTATTGTTCAATTACAAGTTGAATAGAATATCTTTCTAGTGTTATAAATTTCACGAGCTCGGACCAAATCTAACAATATAGACCGACAACTTATGACTTTGACAAGACTATTAATTATACACAATTGATGCGAGAATGATATGACAATACAAATGACATTATATTTTGACTACACATAAAATGTACTTCCTAAGTGACCAATCTAAAGACATTAAAATAATGGAATTTATATTACTATTCACACAAAAATAGTGATAACCGACCAATCATTAACTAAGGAATTAAAAATTTATTTACATGACCACTAAATGACATATATTATAATTTAAACATATAGGCTATGTATGGAAATGTTCGCCCATGCCTATGGATCCGATGTCATCATGCCAAGAGGACAAAGAAAGACTTCGGTAAATAAAACTTCATGTGAATATTAGGTTATTGAGTCCAATGTTTGTGTCATTATAAAAGTGAAAAATTGATTCATAGTAACAGTCGTCAAGTCGTTCTAGCTGAATTAATCTTAAGTTGATATGCCCATTCAAGTGAGCAATGGAGGGAGAGAGTGATGGAGGGATAGTAAGCGCTATATCCGTTGTTATGGATGCGAATGTTTATTTTCTCACCAAATCTGACTGTAAATGGGCTAATTACTGATGTAGACACCTGTAGTTTGATCAATCCACTATTACGCCTAATATTACACTAACTATTCTTCTCCTTACAAATTGATGATACATCGCCAATTCAACCTATCTAACTCCCTTCTTACGACACCTTTTTGGTCATTTTTCCTCTTGTAAACCATCTAAACAGGCTATTATAGCCTCATTCTGACTACATTTGCTTCTTATTCCCTTATAGTCTGCTTCTACTATCTTCCTAGACTAAAAATCCATTTCATTGGATTGATCGGACCTCTTAGAACTCTCTTGAAACCCTAATTATCCTCTAAACATGGTTAATTAAACTTAACTATGGTTTATCTCTCCTAAACCTAGTCAAAGCTTACTTTGACTTGCTAAAAGTGCTTTTTAGACTTTTGTATTTGTCCCACATGCACTCAAGTTTCCCATTTTCCCAAATGAAAAACTATATATAGGGCTAGACCCCCTCTCTCATTTTCAATAATTCTCTCTTCTTCCTAGCATAAACTATAAAATTTTTGTTTAAGCGTTAGATTTCATTTCAATTTACATTTATTGAGCTATTATCATTAACTTTGTATTTTATAAATCAAATTTGGAGTAAAAGGGAAGAACCATTGGCCTTGAAGCCATTAATGGTGAGATCCCTTTCTCTTAAGCACAAAAATTGATTGCTTAGAACCTCTTAGGTTCATTATTTTAAGATTTTAAAGAATAGAGGTTAGTTTCATTTGTTTAATTTGTTTGTTTACTTCAAATAATGTATGCAAATTAGGAACCCTTGCTCATTTCTTATCTGATGGTCCACTGATCAATCTGTTTAAATCCTTTGGGGATTCTTTAGAGATTCTTACCCCAAATATGTGGCTTTTGCAAATTTTCTTTGAACACATTTGGCACGCACGGTGGGAGACTTATGTCCATCCTCCATTAATGGAGGTCCTTTGAGTTCTTCAAAGTTCATTTTCAAGTTTTTTGGTTCAAATCACTTGTTATTTCCTCATTTATATTTCTAACACTAGATAAATGACCTTCATTTGCAAATATTTTGTGCCTTTGATATAGAAATAGGATGCTTTGACTAACTATTAATCTGTTTGCTTTTGAAAATTTGAAAATTCATGAGTTTTGCAGGTTTTTCACAGGGCACACGTAAGTGTTGTGAAGGGGTGCATACACGTCAAAACCCCAAAGATCCTCGTCGAATGAGAGTGTACTTGTCTAGATGTCCATATCATTAGCAAATTTTTCCTTTGCAGGACGCACACATGTCTCCGTTCGTGGATCGGCGTCTCTGTCTCTCTGGACGCGTCTGTGTAAATCACCTCACTGTGTTAAAACTTGAAATTTTTCACTTTTATACTTGGGCACGTCTCCGTTGAGTCCTAAGCATCCACGTCATGTTGTAAGCATTCCTACATCTTTGGACATGTCTGTATTTTTCCATATACTATGTTTTTAACTTTCGTGTCGCAGCGTATTCGTCGGGTTAGGTGCATCCGCGTTGAAAACCTAGTGCACTTGTCAAAAAGGGGGCATGTAGGTGTTGGTTTCTATTTTCCATAATATTAGACACGCGCTAGTGTTGATTTGGGCGCGTACTGTTAATGGGCCAGCTGGCAGTATCGGTTTGGGCGCGCAGTGTCGAGGTTAAAATTTAAAAAAAAATCACGATCTGTCAAATCTTTTTCGATGTTTTGTTGTAGGTTTTTAGGACTAACAAGGTTAAAAACAGAGTTTTCTTTGATATTTCAATTTGCGTAGTTAAGTGTTTTCTTTTCTTAGCTTGAACTAGGTTTGTAAAAGTACATATACTCTCTCCTTGCGCCTTTAAAAGCTATCTTGGAGATCAAAAACATTTGCACAAACTTTATGTCACACATTAAAAAAAAATTCTTTCAAGGATAAAGTAATTTTTATGTGATTTAGTATGATTTACACATTGTGTATGCTCTTCCTTCGTGCCTTTTGGTGATCTTAGGAATCAAAAGCAAAGTGTAATTTCTCTTTTGACATCAATCTGTAAATTGGAAAATTACTAAAACTTGTTGTCTACAAGACCCAACATTTTTCAAAGAAAGGTGTCAAAAACGAAGCACAAAACTTATAATACACATGTTTTCTTGTAGGTTGTCAAACGGTGTGCTACTTCAAACCACACTAAGTTAAAAAGATAAAAAAACACACCACATTCAAAACACTTTGTATTTTAGGTTTCGAAAAGGATACGTCCCTCTCCGCTTAATCGGAAAATAACTCCTTTGGCATAACGCCTTAAGCTATAACAATGGGGGTGGTACCAAGAACCCTAAAATAGTCCACCACTGAGTAACCTCATGGATGAAACAGGAAGCACTCCACTTACCCACTTGATTAGTATACACTGTGAGTTAGAGTTACAAGTTGTCTATATCATGACCCGAGTAAAAGTACATGATGGATGCATTTATTGTCCACTTTGTGCTTGAAATGGGTAAAGGACGAGATACTCCCAAATTAGTTAGTGTAACTTTTTGGGTAAATCATTCCCACCCTTAGACAACTTTGTAACACCTAGTTGAGAGAACTTATTAGGAGGCCATTTTGTCTTGGAGCCCACTTTACTAGTCCTTTTCACATCGAACCACACGAAGTGACAACTTAATTGGAGTCTAAACCTTTTTTCGATCAAGGCAAAGAGTCTCGTATCTCATTTTAGTGATTCCATCTAAAATTGAGATAACCATAGAAAATTTTTGGAAAAATCTTCTAAAATGCCCTTTTGAGGAGATTTTCGGGTTTCAAGTTTCAACAACATGAAAACATATTTTCAAACATGCTTTATGTTAATTGTTTCCCGAAACCCAAAACTTGAAATAAGCCACCTGTCGGGTTTTGAACTCGGAAGCATTGGAACATGCCTTGCAAAAAATATGCTACATGTCGTTTGACTCCCGAAACCTGAAACCCGAAACAATCCTTTGTGTCAGGTTTTGAACCTGGAGCATCCAAACATGTCATGCTTCGTGTCACTTGTTTCCTGAAACCCGAAACCTGAATTGATAGTAAATCCTTTGTATCAAGTTTTCGGGAACTCCAAGCATGATGACATGGCATTAATGCCGAGTTATCGGGTAGTTGGCACACGTGTCAAGTGAAGTGTAATAAATGTGAAGGCTTTATAAATAGTTTGATTTTACACATCATTTTTACTTGTTGTACTTTTGTTGCGTGGATTTTTCGTGCTTGTGCCTGTGACCTCCAAACGTGATTGAGCTTCTTGATTGATTTTGTGTTTCATTTTTGATTATTTTTGAGATTATCTTGAAGGTATTTTTCTTTTCTTTCTGCTCTTATACTTTTGGGTTTTTCTTGAAGTGTTATTTTGGGGGTTTTCCTTTCTTTTATGTTTTCCCTCTAGGTTTAGGGTTTTGGGTTGTTTTCTTCATTTTAGGTTGTATTCCAATAAAAATTATTGTTTGGAATTCACCCTTAGGGTGTTTTCTTATTTTATCCCATGGAATATACCCTTATGTATTTTGAAAAAATCTAAAAATCCTAACTGATGAAATGGCGGAATTTTGCATGTCCTGACATCTCGAAACTTGATTCCTTTGTTTCAAGTTTTACAGGGTGTTCAATAGCTTCTTGCTTTCGTATTTTTGGGTTTCATCAAGTGTTTATTAGTCTCAAGGTTTTGACATACACTTTGTAGTGCATTGGGTATCCTAAAGTGTCGGACATCCACTAAGCTCAGACATACACTTTACAGTACATCAGGTTTATTCGAGTGTTCAACATCCTTCGATCTCGACTTTGTGTCAAGTCTTGTGAAGTTCTCTGTAATGACCCGTTACACCAAAACCTAAAGGCATTAGTGAAATCCACACATGAGGATCATAACATCCCACCACGCTTAGTAGCTCGGACCTCGGGCTAGAATTGCGCCCATATAGCGCGACCACACCCTGCCTTATACGAGCCCCGGAGAACACTGCAATGCCGAGGTAGCTACCCATGCCAGGGACTCGAACATAGGTGGTCACTCTGATAACAAAAGTAACAAACCGTTACACCAAAACCTTGAGGCATTAGTGAAATCTGCACATGAGGATCATAACATCGGGATGTTATGATCCTCATGTATGGATTTTACTAATGCACCGAGGTTTGGTGTAACGGTTCGTTACATTTGGTATCAGAGTGACCACCCATGTTTGAATCCCACTCGGTTGGTTACGTTGTGTAGTCAGGGCCCGTGGGGTGCCTAAACATCGGTGAAGCGGGGCTCGTACGTATGGGAGTGCGGGCGCAAACCTAGCTTGAGTCGGGCTCTACGGAAGCATGGTGGGATGTTATGATCCTCATGTGTGGATTTCACTAACGCCTCGAGGTTTTGGTGTAACGGTTTTCACATTCTCAACACCATCTAACTTCTGCGTGTATCGGGTTTTACAAGGTGTCCGACATCTACTAAGTTTTGACAATCTCTCGTAGTCCGTCGGGGTTTGTGAAGTGTCTAACAAGACCTAATTTCTAACATAAATTCTAGTGTGTCAGGTTTCATCAAGTGCTTTGCAATTTCTAAAGTACGGATAGTTTGGCGGGTGCATGGGGTTTCTCAAAGAAAGCTTTCAAACCCAATTGTTCAACCAGAATTCATCAAGACATTCCTCCTCCGAGATTCCTCATGTCGGATCTTGGACAATCTAAGGACAAGGCAGACAGGTCCGGAAAGATGAAGTAAAAGTATAGGAAGATGGAGTCCTCTTTCTACATTTATTGCAACTACAACATCCGAGACACAAAACTCGGTAATATAGACATGGAGGAGTTTTGGAATAGAATCAAGGATTCTTCCCAGACTCCCTGGATGAAGTCAATAGCCGGCAGTGGCCTCCCTCTAGCAAACAGACTTCCAAAGTCTTCTCAATACCCTAAATTCATCTTGGCCTGTGCTTCAAATTATGACTCTGCTTCCCGCTCAGTGAGAAATCAGGCTGGAGAGGTCATAGTGAAGTTGGATGGAGGTTACTTTGATGACCTCCTAAGATTGCCCAACTTTGAGGAGTATGTTGATTTGAATCTTCAATCAGCATAGAAGGCCTAGGACAATGATCAAGAAAATTGCATCAAACATGTGAATAAGAAATTCTTGATCAAGGCCAAGCCGGCCATCTCTAGGTTTCCAAAGTTTGTTCCTAGGAGTGATTTCATTCATGAGATCAATGATATCATCACCTTGCTAAGTCGAGTGTTTGGACTCCCCGAGTCAAGTGTTTTCCAAGGATGGATGTACCAATTCATGGTCATCATAAAAAATAATGAACAAGGGATTGATTGGGGTAGTCTTATAAGTGATGAGATAGACTCCCAGATGAAAATAGTCTTGTCTACAGTGCAAGTTTTATATGTCCTCATATGTTACCTATGCAGCAGCTGGCATGAGGAATTATCCAGGGTTGGATACAAAAGGAAACCAGACAGCAGAGCACATCTTTCAGCACTTTCCTCAGCTGACAATGAAGGGGTCCGAGGATCAATTCAGAAGAGTGAATGATGCTTTCTTTTACGAAAACATCTGCAGAATGAACCCTGAGCTGAGAAAAAGAAGAGTCTCTGATGAGGCATGGGCCGAAGTGTCGAAGTGGGGTTGTGTCTTCTTGCAATTCAAGAAGTTCACATATCTTTGGGTGGTCATGTACCCGGGTGATCCTTTCCATTTTCCCAGGTATCCAGGTGATAAGATGATCTGATGGATTTGGTTAGACAATTGTTGGATTTCCACAAATTCTAACAGAGTAAGCACAAGGCCGCACTCGCTTACCTATTTCCATCAGAAGGTACACATGCTCAATAGTGGTGAAAGCCAAGAACATGGTGCATGAGCTTCAGGAGAAATTGAAGAAGCACATGAAGCACAGAGATGGGTTTGACTGCCAAGGAGTTCTTAAGTCATATTGAACCTTGTATCTACATGTGCCTAGCATAGAAGACATCTGGGTTGATCTTCGCGATGAAGTTGCCATATGAAGAAATGACCATATCGGTTAACATTCAATAGATTCGATGACAACGGAACTTGCTTTGACATCCCGAGAAGGCACCATAGACAATGAAAGTGTCCTGGACACCTCGTATGATGGGTTGAATGAAGACCAACATGTGTTCCCAGCTATTGATTGGTCTATTGCCGAAAAGATTCTATTGCGGAAAGATCTGCTCCAATTCTTGCACACACTAAGGCATGGCTTGTTTCATGGGGAATGAGTTACAAAGAAAAGAGTTTCTCAAAGTTAGTCACTTTGGAAGTGGGGCCCTCCAAGAAAGAAAAGGAAAAGGATAAAAGCTCCTCCAAGAGGCCCATAAAAGTTAAGTTTGTCAGGAAGGGGAAGAGTAAGCAGCCGCTTCATCTGCCACTCTGCTAAAATAGTGAATATACCAGATTCACCTACCCCACCAGAAATAGGAGAAATCTCTTTGGAAGTAGAGGTTAGCCAACCTCTAATTTCACCTTTTCCTGATTGCCCATCAGAAGTAAGTTTGTCTCTTGCTTCTCAAGCTCTGGCTTCAGGATCTGTACCTCCTCCTTTGCAACCACTCCCACCTCCTATTTCTCCATTCTCTTCATTATCCATGGCCAGCATCTTCTCCGGTCTCTCACCTCTCTGCTGGAACCAAAATGGCCATAGATATGCCTCCTCCTTCTACACCTCTATTCACTGAATCCATTACCACACTTGCGGTTGTTACCACTCCACAAGTAAATCTCCCTCCACTTGCAAGTGTGACCATAACACCTCCAATAGGAGAAACTTCTTCTAGCACTCCTCAATGGTTGATCAATCAGACTCCAAGGAAGAGAAAGGTGGTAGTTCCCCTACTAGCCTTCGATTTCAATTCCCTTAAGGTTTCTCCTACCAAATCTGCCAAGAAACCTAAAACAGTTTCAAGGGTTTCAGTGGATGCTTCAGGGCACAAATTTGCAGAGATCACCACTCCCATGGCTGACAAAACCAGAGAGGACATAATGGCCACCGACTATCAGATCACAAGGGTTGATCTAGGGAAGGTGACAACAGAAGGAGCACAACAAGATGCACAGGATGCTATGAATGTGTTGTGTCAAAAGTTAAAGGAGACAAAAGTAAGCAGAGATGAGCTCAAAGAGAAAGTGGAGTAGTTAACAGAAGTGTTACTCAAGCTTTCAAAGCCTTCTGAGTCAACACCATCATCCTCTACCCCTACTCCTATCAGGTTCAATTTCTCATCGGTACCTAGGATCGAAAAGATTAATGAAAAAGGGAGGACGGTTGATGAATGGATTCAGAGGTTACTCCTCTAGGGGAAAGAAGTCATTGAGGCCTCATTGGAGGTTTATAAATCCTTGGTGGAAATAAAGAAGGAGGGTGAGAAAATGGATGAGGATTTTTCAGATGAGATTGGGAACCTCGAGCTAACTTTGGAAGCTCTCAATGCATTGAAACAAGTTCCATCTCGTATCTTGGTAGAAGGAGTCATCCCTCATGTGGATAAACATTTCCAGCTGACCAAAGCCATAAGATTCAGGGTGAAGATTCTCAATGAGGCTTGCAGCAAATTGAGAGAATCTAGAGACCAATTGGTTGATGCTACCAATGACATCGAGGAGGAGCTTTCTAGGATCTTTCCCAAGGTTTTGGATGGGAGCTTAAAAAAATTATCTGTTGATGATTTCCACAGGAAAATCCAAGAATCAATCCAGGCGAACCAACTACCACCTTCAACCTAGAAATCATTGATAAATTTGTGAAGATTGAGCATGTCTTGGAATCACTGAGGAAACTCAGTAAAAGGTTGAAGAAACTTCCCATGATGCGAGTGATATTCATGAAAATTGTGAAGTCCTGAGTGATCATTCTAGTGCACCTGAAGAGGTTGAGATGCAGGATATATCATAAAATTCCAAGAGTTTCAGGATAATAAATCATTGTTGGAGGATAAGGACAACGAAACGGAAGAAGCATAAATGTTGCATGTCATTTTCCTCCAGAAATTGACGTGTCTTTTTCATTTTCGTTTTCCATGAAAGAAGTAAATTTTGACTTGGTCTCCTGTGTGAGAGTCAAGCAAAATAGGATTCTTGTTTAAATGACTATTTCCTAGGGATTATCCTATTTTCTCTCTGCTCTTTCTATTATAAATATAGAGCGCTCATGTATTTGAAAAGGAGATATTTTTATCAAGAAAGCTATTGTGAAGAGAAGAAAAACTTTGTGTTTTATTTCAATCCTTGAAGAATAGAAATGAATCTTATTTTGCAGACTTTGTGTTGTGAGATTCATTTATCTTAAGTGATTGTTCTTATGTTCAAAGATCTTAAGTTGTTCTTTGTTAGTGTTCTTGATTATTTTAATCATTTCCAAGCATTACATACATGTGTCTAAAACTTGTATGAGTACTTCTTGATCTGTGTTTACTCGAAGGAAAATATGTTACTCCCATTCCCTTCACACTTTGATTCTTTCATAATAGTTTCCTTTTTTAATCCATTCTTTTTCTCGCAATGGTAATATCTTCACTTTGTGTTGATATGAACTTCAGGATTGTATCCCAACCCCAATGGTTAGAATAGTATGAATATTGTATATATTCTTTCTATTGTGTTTTAGATTAGTAATAAATAGGCAACCTCACCTATCTTTGAGGAGGGATTTTATCCCATGTACTGTGGTTGAACCTCATAGTTTGGCTTGATAAAATATCCAACCAACGAGTCCACTTAAGTTTGACCTAAGTGCTTTTCACCACAGAAATTAGATGAATGTTTTACTTAGCCTAGTTTCTTTCTCATTTTCCGACGAGGCGAAGCTTTTCCCAAGTGAAACTTAGTTTATTTTCACCTTTTCTTGATTTATACCCATGCATTCTTACTTCCCACGTTGAAGTAGGAAGGAGGCATACCTCACGTGTCTTGTCAGAGATAGTGCTGGCCACTTTTTGTATGTTTACACTCATCCATGTTTGTGGTTGGGTTGTTAACGACTAAAGTGTGCGGTGCATTTTCACATCTTTGATGGTCCTTCGATCTTGATTTAAAATCATTGTCACTGTTATGGGTTCACTTCATCATTCGTCTCTTCTTGAGTTTATTAGTCTTGCACACATTCTAGTCACACAATCTCGGTACTTATATCATGTTTTCAATTTCTTGAAAACATGGTATAAGTCCCTTTATTGCGATTACACTTTGCTTGCATTATTGAGAAACTTCTTATTATACTAGTTACTTGGTTTCGGTTTAGACATTAATCGAATCTCTTAAAGAGTGTTAATATCACCCTATATATATTACAATAATATTGTCTTGATATTAACACCTTTCTTGCTTGGTTAAAATATCGGGATAACGTTATTACGCTATATCTAGTCGTGACTTCCACTTTTCAAAATACTTAGCTTTCATCGGTGCTCAAACTACTTCTAGTATACCTCGTCAGGAGACTCTGTCAATACTACGTCGATACGTAGGCCTTGTTAGATTTCTAACTTGACCTACATATTGATATACTATTGTCACTATTGGTTTTAGGGTATAGATTTAGCATAACAATACATTCAAGTGATTAGTACATTTTAGTGTGCATATCAGTGTTCTTTGAAAACAATAGCATAGCGTTGCATCCACACATTGACTAAAAATGTCTAAACCTTCAAAGATGGAAATGAAATCAAATGAATATAGCTTGGGAGAAAACCCCTTTGATAGCTTCCCATTTAGTGGGAACAATTTAGGCCCTCTCTTTTCGTAAGTTAAACACATGGAGCTTTTAATCAACCATAATGGAGAAGAGTCGGGCTCTTACGAGAACAACAAAAATTAGACCTTGGTAGATTCAACTAACTCCTCTACTATAAAAATATCAAGTACTCGCAAGATTCCTCGAGTTAGGAACCAAACTTCCACATGAGCGTGAAGAAGAAACTAAGGTCGTTAATCAAAAGGTAGAATAAAAAGTATCATTCCTAGACATGGAAACTACCTTTGATACGGGTTACGCCTCCACTTCAGGGCACCATCATAACACGGCTAAAGGATACCCATCATGATGGCCTTATTGCAAGGCCTTGAGAAAAGTAAAAGTTGAGCGTAAAGCCTCACCTCCTCCCAAATTTGATGAAGAAGAGGATCCTTTAGTTGAAGAAGAGATCCTCTAAAAAATATTTTGAAACTAATTTAGAAACTAGTAAATCTAGGCTCCTCAAAGAGAAACATGTATAAAGACAAAGACAAGATGAAATATAACGAGTTTCCCTTTGATCAATAAATTGATAATACCTTTAAAGTAGCTAAGCCACAGTGACCAATGTCACCCACAAAAGAACAACTTATTTAGAAAGAATTGCAATCAATGAAAGAGACACTCACTACCCTACAAGAGGGAAACATTGGTAATAGTAGAAAATACTTATACGAAGAGTTGTGTCCATACCCATTTGACAAAGACATGCTTTATGGAAACATTTTCCAAATCATTTTACCATTCTAAAGTTTGAAAATTATAAAGGTAAAGGTGATCCTCGGAATCACATTAAAGACTTTTATATGGCTTATTAGGAATTCACATTCAGTGATAATTTCTTGATATGACTTTTTCCTCACAGCTTGGGAGCTTTGGCATTAGAGTGGTTCTTTAGCATACCCAAAGGATCTATAACGACATGGTCTGCATTGGCAGAAAAATTTGTGCGTCACTACTCTTTTAACATGGAAAATGACATCATAATGAAACAACCTTTGCAATGCTAAACAAAAACCTAATGAGACCTTTGCAGGTTTCTTACAACGGTGGAGAGGGTTGGCTAGTCACTTCCCTTGTGCCTTACCTGAAAAATAATTAGTGAGAATTTTTGTTCCTAACCTAAACTCGGAAATAGCCTTTCATCTTCAAATGCATTGTGGCTCTAACTTCGAAGAAGTTATAGAAAAAGGTAGTCAAATAGAGAAGGCTCTTATTGCAAAAGGTACACTTAAGCCATTTGTCAAAGACAAGCATGAAGCTAAATTTGTAGACAAACCCAAGTTCTTTAATAAGAACAAGCACATCCTTGGTGATGGCATTACTAACTCCAAAAGAGTCCAAGCTGTGTAGAAAGGTCCACTTTTAAAGTTGTCACAAGGACCTCGTCCCAAGGCACCCACCAAGCATATGTTCACACCGCTAACTCAATCCTTAACTTCCATATTAAAACAACTAGATGATGTTAAAATGGTAGAGTATCCAAGAACAACAATACCATACCTAGAAAATGCTCCAAAACCTGGTTGGTTCAAAGATCATGAGTACTGCGATTTCCATCATGTTAAAGGACACAAAATGATAGGTGTTTATGACTAAGACATTTTATACAAGACCTCATTAAGAGGAAAAGATCATTATAGAGTCACCCCCAGATTCAGGACAAGGTCCAAACGAGAAGATGGGTATATATAAATAACCTTTTCCTAACCACATAGATAAAAAGAAAAGGAAACCAGATCACAGACAAACCTCTAATGATTATAGAACTACTGCTTACATTTATCCTAGTGATGATAATCCCTTTGATTCCCTCATAGGTTGCATTCGTTCATTCGATGAACAATTCAATACTATCTGAATCTTAGAAAAGAGTCTTGCTTTAGGAACAAGACATACTTGTATGATTATACCCGATTCAAGATCAGCTCCCCTAGGAAAGATAGTATAATTTTTAGACCAGCTAGAGAAAACACCTGCTAAAATATCCATTTTAGATCTACTTAAAATATATAGTGCTCACAAAGATATATTGTATAAAATGTTGTAGAATTTAGGAGTCTCTACTAAGGTATATCCCACGCACCTTCAACCTATGGTTGCCCATATTGATCCCGCAGATCATATTACTTTTTATCACAATGCTATCACGTGTAACAACCTAGAGCACAACTCACCCTTGTACTTAGAAGTGGTAGTTACTCATTGTAAGATAAAAAGAGTGCTTGTGGATGGTGGATCTAGTCTTAACATTTGTACCTTGAAGCTGGTTAAGCAGCTTGGCCATTCAGAAATAGACCTTGGAGCTAAGACCATTACAATCACAACATATGATAATGAGGAAAGAGAATCAGCAGGTACTATTGTAGTGCCCATGGAGGTAGGCCCAACATGTCATGACACAACCTTTCATGTTCTTGACTTAGACCTTCCGTACAACATGCTCTTGGGATGCCCATGGATTCATGCCATGCAGGCTATCCCATCAACCTTTCATCAATGTATCAAGTTGTGTCATGAAGGACGTATATTTACCATCTTGGGTGACCCTAAACCGTTTACTTATTGTTGGGCATTGCATAGTTTCTCTCGTGTAGCTTATGAATGTCCTTCAGTGGATGTTGTTGTCCCTCTCCAAACAGAAGCTATGAAGAACCGGGTAGACTCAGAATCCCTTACGCCTTGCAACCAGGAGTTTCCTTCGTTACTTAACCCTTTTTCATCATGGGAAGGAACATCGGAAAAGTATGGCTCGGGTAAGCCTTTTACTCTTGAACAAGCCTTACTAATATCAGATTTATCAGTGTCACCTAGGACACGGGGTAAACCCTACTTTTAATTCAAGAGTATGCGGAAGCCGTGCGCTAAACCATTAGATAAATTTATCTCTAGCGGTCTCTTATCTAAAGAAAAGATGTTAGAGGATCCCACTAGCAGGTGCCGAAGGAATCACGGATTCATTCCATCAAGCACCTCAGTATGTCAAAGGTCACCGCATGATGTTTGTCATGGGTTATAAAGGATTCGGGTGTGGAATCAATGCACAAGGCCCGTAAGAGCCCCTTCCCACTCATCATTTTAAAACTACTAAACATGGTCTTGGGTTAAAATATTAGGATACTCAACCCCTTGAGGTTGATGCTACTTTTTCTAAGTGTGAGGATGTTTCATCTCTTTCAGATAGCGATGTATATTCCTAATGTAACCTCTACGAGGATCTTGCTTCCACTAACCTATTCCCAAAATCAGCTGTCCTTACCTTATCTGAATCCATCCCTTTGACCAGTCATCAAGTTACCCTCGTATATCCCGAACTTTCCATTGGGATCAATAACTTCACGTCTTTGCTTCACATATTTGAAAATGATGAGGCATTTGCAGAATTCATGGGACTCAGGGATTCTATTCTGGTGGGGACCACAAGAAAGGATTTAAAATTATATTAAATTAAATACATGTGCATACTTCAGAGAAGAATCAAAGATGTGTGGTCACTTGAGTAAGACCATGGTGAATAAAAGTACAATAACTTCGAAAAAACATGGTAAAAGGATAAACAAAAATCTCATAGTAACAATATTTTTAATAGACTTGTAGATTAGCATAATGAAGAGCACATGTATAAAATAGTTTATCCATTCAAAGATGATGAAGAGCTACCTCAAGATGTTGATATCACTCTTCCCCCTGATCCTACATGGATGGAAGATGCATCTAATATGCTTATTGAAGAAACCATCAGTGTTAACATTGGTTCAGATAAACAACCCATAATGATCAAGTTGGGAGCTTCGCTCTCAGCTTAGGAACATAAAGCCTTTGTAGATATTTTAAGAGAATATGCAGATATTTTTGCATGGACATACACAGATATGCCTAGCTTAGATCTAACACTATTCATGCACAACCTGTTTGTGCACCCAGACCCAAGCCCATTAAACAGAAGTTAAGAAAGATGCATCCTACAGTTGCACTTCTTGTCAAGGAAGAATTGGAGAAGCTATTAGCTACAAAAATTTTCAAACCTATTGATTATTCATCTGGATCTCCAATATAGTCCCTATACAAAAGAAGCCCATTGGCATTCGGATCTGTACTGACTTTCACAACATCAACAAAGCATGTCCTAAGGATGATTTCCCATTGCCAAATATTGATATGATTGTAGATTCCACTATTGGCTATGAAATGTTATCCTTAATGGATGGATTTTCAGGTTATAATCAAATACAGATTGCAGAAGAAGATCAACATAAAACTTCTTTCATCACCCCTTGGGGACCTTTTGCTATAAAGTCATGCCTTTTGGACTCAAGAATGTCGGGGCCACCTATCAATGCGCTATGATGGTCATCTTCCATGATATGATGAATGACATTATGGAGGACTATGTTCATGACATCCTAGCTAAATCCAAGAGCAAAGAAGAGCATCTAGAAGTGCTTAGGCATATCTTTCAGCATCTCAGGGATTACAAGGTTCACCTTAATCCAAAGAAGTATGTTTTTGGTGTCTTATCAGGAAAACTTTTGGGTTTCATAGTGTCACATAGAGGTATAGAAGTGGACCCCTGTAAGGTCACTACTATTACAGACATGCCTCCACCTACTACTCTTAAGCAACTCAGAAGTCTACAAGGAAAGATTCGAGCCATCCTCTGTTTTATTTCACAACTTGAAGATAAATGTCATCCATTTACACATCTTTTAAAGAAAGATGTGGCATTCAAATGGGGACCTGACTTTCAAAAGGAATTCCCTTTGCTCAAGTAGTACCTTGTTAAGCCACCTACGCATATGCCACCTAATCCCAGAGAACCTCTCCTCTTATACATTTCTGCTACCCAGTTTGTTATTAGTGCACTGCTTGCCCAATATGACCTTGGCCATAAAGAGAGAGTTGTTTACTATCTTAATCATACTTTGATCGCTTATGAGTTGAATTATCCACAGATTGAAAAATCTTGCTTGGTTTTCATCTTTACCTTTCATAAGCTTTGCCATTATCTCCTCAATAATAAAACCAAACTCATATCTAAGGTTGACCCTCTCAAGTACCTTTTGTCCAAACCCACCCTAACCGGCCGAATGGCTAATTGGATCATTCCTCTCAGTGAATTTCAGATTGAGTTTGTGAATTATAAGTACTTAAAAGGATAGGTGTTTCTGATCGGTTGCGAAAGCACCTCTACCAGAACAAAATGTCTTTGCCTAGAATTACCGGATGCATCTATGATGTACATTGAAGAATCCATAGAATGGCAGGTCCATTTTGATGGATCATTCACTTTTCACAGATCCGGAGCAGGGGTGGTGCTCATCACTCCCATAGGAGAAGTTATACCCAAGGAATTCCAGTTAGGATTTCCTTACACCAATAAAATTGCTTAGTATGAAGCACTTATTGCTGGCCTCAAGCTAGCTATCACTTGGAATATTAAACAACTACAAGTTATCACAGATTCCCACCTATCATTAAGCAGGTTAATGATGAGTATAAGGTTAAGGATGAGAAACTTATTCCATATAAGAAAATGGTTAAAACCTTAAAGGAATATTTTTCACAGGTCATATTTGAACAGAAACCAAGATCTCATGATAAATCTATAGATGTTATGGCTACCATTGGCTCTCTCTTACGCATCTCGCTTGAGGCGAGTAAGATGCCTTTCTTCATTGAGCATTTAACAACCCCTACATATGATATGCTAGAGTCATGTTTAGCATGTGAAGTTGTTGGTCCTTTATCTCCTGGTATGACCCTATCTATCGATACCTATAAGATGACACCTTTCCCCTAGGCATTACCCACTCCGAAAAGAAATCCCTTATTCGTCGTATCGCCCACTATACCCTCCTAGAGGCACCCTTTATCATCGTGGCTATGATGGGAATCTGCTTCACTATTTGGATGTTACTAATTCGATTCACGCCATTAAAGAAGTACATAGTGGTATTTGTGGAGTGCATACTAGTGGCATGGTATTAGCTAAGAAACGGTTAAGAGTAGGCTATTATTGTCCTGCCATAGAATCAGATTGTTATAACTTCGTAAAGAAGTGTGAACTCTATCAAAAGTATGGTAATTTAATACATGCGCTAGTGTAGGATTTGCAGCCTATTGCAACGCCTTGGCCTTTTTCTAAATGGGGTTTAGATCTCATAGGGAAGCTCCATCCTTCTTCTTCAGATGGTCACACTCATATTATCACTGCCACTGAGTATTTCACTAAATGGGTAGAGGTTGTTCCTATTACTTATGTCACCGGTGAGTAGATATCCAAGTTCATCATGAACCATCTCATTTACCGTTATGGTATCCCTCATCCATTGTCACTGATAACGGTAAATCTTTCAAGAACAAAATGGTTAAAGCTTTGTGTCAACGCTTTCATATTCATATTAAGTGGTCTACCCCCTATTACCCCCAAGGTAATGGACAAGCGAAGCCACCAATAAAACCTCATGCATATCATGGAGAAAATGGTCAGTAAGACTGGTAATAATTGGCACTTACAGATACATCCCACCCTCTGGGACTATTGAACTTCCATCCGCACTCCTACCGGTGTGACCTCGTATTCACTTGTCTATGGCCTTTGAAGCCATCATACCTTTAGAAGTGGAGCTTCCCTCCTGATATTATCTCTCGGGGGACTACCTTGATAAAGACGAGGACTACAAAGTCACTCGCTTGGTAGAGTTGAACTATTAGATGAAAGGCGCATCGTAGTGCTCAATCACCTAAAAGTGTATCAAATGGAGTATCCAGGGGATACAAAAACGCATCATTCGTAGGGAATTTTATGTAGGTGATTTAGTTTTGAAATAAAATCAAGAACACCACCAAAGACAAGAAAAGAAAGGTAAGTTTGAGGCTAATTGGCTCGACCCTTATGCGATGGTCGCTAGATATGGATCAGAGCATATAGAATCACCTACTCGGATGGTGAAGAACTTCCAAAACCTATGAATGCTATGCACATCAAGCGCTTCTATGCTTAAGCATAGTGAGAATATCAAATAAGAACTAAAAATAGAAAAAGAAAAAAGAAAAAAAATGGAAAATTGAGAAAACAGTAAAGAAAAAATAGGTCGTCCATGTGTGAAAACCACGTAATTGTGGCATAGTGGGAAGGTCCTTGATTGAAAACCGGTTTCCAGTGTTCAAGGAAGATATCTTGTTCACAAGATACTCTTGCTTCGGGATGGGTAACTCTCGACACTTTCTAGGAATTAAAATTCCTCAGCTAGGTCAAGGAAATTGACCCCAAGCTCCTCATGCGGAACCCGTGATCTAGTTTGTTTACTCTATAACTATGTGAAGGATGTTTCCTTTGTATATCCCCATCTAACGTTGGGGGCACCTTTGCATTCTACTTCCTCATACATACGTGTGTAGCATTCTGCCTTTTGTATATTCCCACATCACATTGGGGGCATCCACGCTTCTTTGTTCTTGTACATTACTTTTAGAACATGACCTTAGAAAATACAAAAACATTTGGAAAAGGGTACACAAAAACCTAAACATTTGGAAAATTTCCCTTCTTAGGGATACTAACTATGTTCGTTTCACAAATCTATCCCCCACACTAAATATCATCTACTATCATTCCAAGTACTATCCTATGACATCGAACGTCTCATAAGTCAAAACACATGATATAAACTACGTAACATATGATTGCTATGAAAGGAGACATGTACATCTCTACATCTAGAAGTATATCTCTACATAAAGAAAAGAGGCATCATATACATCAAAGAAACATCATCAATCATAGTAGCATATCAAAAAAAAAAAAAAAAAAAGTGTACAAATGTCATCAAAGTATCCATATCACATGGGTATAAAAAATATTTGTCTCAATCAGTCTGAATATACAATATCATTTATCCATCTTCCATATAAAAGGGACATGGATCAGATACTAAGCCTACATACATCAAGGCGTAATGCTACATCACAATTACGTACAAGTTGATCAAAATAGAGCCTTCATTAAGAGACATCTACAAAATAATGAACGAATCTATACATGGTCAAAATCAACCTTCATACGAGGCGTATACATATGGTACATACATCTATACATGATAACAAAATTAGAGACTCATCCGTAACTCTCACCCTCTCCGGGGTTGCTTTAGGACCATTTCTTGGTGGACGGAATGGTGGACTCTTCATGGGCCTACCCAGGAAAACTACCAAACTACATAGCTAGGCCCTATGTCTCTGCGGTCCATGTACCTAGCCATGTACCTAGATGTGTGGCCGGTTGTTGAACTGATCTAATTGATATTCATGACTGGAGCCCTGTCTGGATCACATCCAACCGAGAAAGGGGGTCACTCGCTCCTCTACTGGGACCACTCTAAAGTATGCTTTCTTATAATATAGAGCCTTGCCACCAGCTCTCATCACATCCCGTATCAAATCTGAATCCCCTAGAGCGGTGGCTACCTATACAGTGGCATCTCACTCACCTATCAATAGCCCCCTATTAGCTAAATCACCCCAAAATAGGGTTGTCTAGTGGTAGGCGGCTCTTGATCCCTATCTGCATGATGGTCTAGACCTAGGCCCATTCCTGGTCCCGCTAGATAAGATAACCATTTCCCCGAGATTGTGCATGATCACGTCCTAAGAGTGACACTCAGTAACTCACTTTGTGCCTAATGTAATGCAATCAATAATCTGCGTGCCCTATCTATGCTACCAACCGAGTAATGGCTCTACCATACTACGTTGTCGCCACCACATGTACCCGAGACCTATCCCGGTCTCTCTCTATAGTCAAGATTTTTATCTGGGCCTCTCTCTCTCTCTCCTAGCCACTGTAGCTGCATTTGTTATAGTGGCCTATAACTATTGTTGCATTATAGCTAGCTTCCCATCATCACCACCACCCCCTGGAGCATGAGGTGGTGAGCCTTACTAAGGAAGTACTGTTTTAATGGGGCATATATCCCTACTAGAATTCCTACTAGAGGAAACTCTATCTAGGCCACGGTGTATCTGTGCAGGCCTAAGCCTAGGCCCTGTCCTATGGTCAAAGTTGTGGCCTAGGTGCCTATCTCTCTGGCAGCTATCCGAGCACCCCGTGCCCCGCCTCGACACGATGTTGTGTGTTGGGACCAACCTCGTCATCATCATCTGAATCCTCATCATCATTGCCACCTCGACACCCTCATCACCATTAGGAGGCCCTCTCGGAGGATCTCTCACACTTGCATCGTATGCTTGCCTTAGGAATGGTCAATATGTGTAGGATAACTCCATGGTACCAAGGTGTGTACTCAGGTGTATAACCCGGATCTCTAATCTATTTCATTGGTACCCACATCATAGGTACCACATGTAGAAAGTTAACCACTACCCTGTCAAAATGCTATTTATGGGCCCATGTCAAAATACTCTCTAGCCCTCTGGGCATACCACATATCTAGCCCAAGAACATCCTGGGTAACTCCAAACTGTCTCTGGCACCGGTCCACTCTGTATATCTCATGGATATAGTTGCAGCTGACTAGAATGAAGTGCTCAATAGTGGTTGTACTCATCTCTAAACCATCCTTTGGCCACTGGAAATGTCTATACGGCCTCCATACTATGGCCACCTACCGTAAATCGTCTAGCTCCCAATGATAGTGATAAGTGTCTCCTCGGAATGGCTGCACATCATCCCCAATCGGGACCCATCCCATAGTAGAAGGCTCCTCTAGAGCCCGTCCTCTCAAAATTCCTAATGGGCGACCAATCATAATGTGATCCCATGCCCAAATCATCAATAACTTTGCCAGGTCTACCATGCTTCGAATGGTAGTATGTAATCAAATGGAGATCCCAATAAAGGTGTGCTAGGATGCACTACCCCGTGAGTTGGGCTCCCCCTCTATCAATCCACATATGAATCTAAGTAAGCTAATCGGAAATGATGCACTAGTCTTGTTAGAGAGTATAACTCCACCGACAAAGGCCATCATGTATACTACCACCCAATCTATCTCGAGGTCATCAATGCATAGTGATAATCATTGTCATCCCACAACGCAGTATCATCGGGACTCGAATAACTCATGTAATACACCGCTCAAGCTCCAAAGATGTCGCTAATATACTTTGTATCGGCTCCCTTGATAGGAACCCACATAATGTGCCACACATCCTCTAATGTGATAGTAATCTCACCAGTGGGCACCGGAAAGCATTGACTCTCGTTGTGTCATCTATCCACTATGGCTATGAGAAGGCCATTATACAATGTGATCTGGGGCATGTCGGCCACGTAGGCCAACCCTGTGACGTATAGAAGGATATCTAATATCCTCCTATCATCCTCGTCAAACTTCACTTCTATCGCTTCCATTCGACCATATCGCTCCGTGTTTGAAGTGTGGGTAGTATGTGCTTCAAAATCAACACAAGTGTTAGGCACTTATCTACTTCTATCTATTTTTCTAAGGAAAATAATTCTTTCAATCATCTAACTTACTAATTATTCTTTTCTTCTAAATTAATCTAGTCTATATTCTTCTATACTTGGCTATTTTGTTAGCAAGTGGTTTTTCTAGTTTTCTTCCGACACCTACGCACCTCTTTCATGTTTGCATTCCCTTATCAATGCATGCACGCCTTTGTTGATGTGTACACGCACCCCCTTTGATCTTATCCCCATCCACCTAGGTCCACATAGGACATATACATGCCAGTGTGACACCCGCGTGCCTTTCTGGCATGCGTGTGTGTGCGTACTTGTCCCAACCCCTTCGATGCGACACTCCCTCTAACACCTATGCTCCTAGTTCGACACATGCACACACAACCACAATATACCCTCCCAATGGATACACGTGCACATATGCACTTTTCAATGGATACGCACACGCGTACCTATCTTTTGACACATGCGTGTGCACGCACACATCAACCCGACACATGTGCCCATGTGCATACATCAAAATCATCCCTACCTACCCTAATTACGACCTAAATGAAGCATTAAATGCGTAATTGACAAAGAGGATAGGCCACTCACGTATGGTCCATCCGCTGGGTCCCATCGCTACTCTCGGATCCAGTCTTCTTGCCTCCTCCTCGTCGGTAGCCTCTCCATCGCAATCCAAGTTCTCTCGCTAGCACTCGCAGATAAAAATTTGTAAGAGCTCTGGTACAAATGAATTGGTCATGATTGTTTTACCGACCCTAGGTGGGTATATTAACTCGTCGCGATGCCCCTGGGCATGTTTTCTCTACTTCGTGATTGTTCTAACCTTCTTCTACCCACCGTGATAATTATTTTTGTATTAAAATAATTATTTTTATTAATTTTCACACGCTGGGGCACTTAGTGCTACCCTCTGCAGATCACTTCTTCTTGAACTGAATTATTTACAAACCTTTCATGTTCCTTCTTCTATTATTATTCTTTTTCCTCTATCTCTCACCCGTCGTGATAATTAATTATTTATTATTTTATTTTTAAATAATTATTATTTGAACCATCTTTCTTCTTGTGGGAACCCATTTTGGCTATTTGACAGCCTCACCTTCCCACTTTTTCCTTCACACGTACTTTTAGAAGATCTTTGATCTTTTTAAATTCTTTGGACCAATCAATTTTAAAAAAAAAATTATAAAATTCATTCAGAAAAATCAAAAACATTGTAAAACTTTGAAAATGAACTAAAATCGAATCAACTCATTTTTCGGCTACTATATGTGTCTCTTGTATGGAACTCATCTCTCATCTTGTCACGACATTTTCACATGTTTTGAAACAACGACTCACGAGATCACCTTGATCTACAACCATTTACAAAGGCTTGCTACTTACTTCATATGTACTTTGGGGTACTATCAATTGTTTGGTACTATTTTTGTCATGCACGTTGCTTTTCCATTGGACCCAAGTGTCCTTCATCATTTCCTTGTATGTAAAAATTTCTTGGGGCATCATTCCTACCCTTGTTGTTTATCGAGAATTTGGGATTACAGCTTGATAACAAAATATTTGTGCAACTACCTTGAACATTGTTGGTTTGAGTGTGTGTGATTGTACTTATTTCCCTGTTACATGAGTTTGTTTACTTCTTGTATTGCATTGTATGTTTGTATGTTGCATGGACTTGGAATTTTAGCAATGGATAGATGTTCATATCTTGGCTTTTCATTTCATTTTACACTTTTGTTGTATGCTCACATTTTTAATAAGGATCAATGAGGAGGATTCTCAGTAAATGATGATTTAAATATTGAATGCAATTGATTTGTGGATAGCTCAATATCCCTTTTTCTTCTTGTTTCTCATCTTCTTCTCTTCACACTTTTCTTTCTATTTTATTCTCTTTTCGATCGTCGATCGAGTTCTTCTATCACCCCATCAACACTCGAGGGGGCATCCTTTGTCCTACTAATTTTTCTTCTACCCCTTCAAAAAATTTCTACTCGTTTGTATTTGTCTACTTTCTTTGAAGTGATGTAGCTTACATCACCTCAAAGAGGGGAAAATGTAGACACCTGTAGTTTGATCAATGCACTATTATGCCTAATATTGCACTAACTATTCTTCTCCTTGCAAATTAACGATACATCGCCAGTTTGACCTATCTAACTCCCTTCTTATGACACCTTTTTGGTCATTTTTCCTCTTGTAAACCATCTAAACATGCTATTATAGCCTCGTTCTGACTACATTAGCTTCTTATTCCCTTCTAGTCTACTTCTACCATCTTCCTAGACTATCAATCCATTTCATTGGATTGATCGGACCTCTCGAACTCTCTTAAAACCCTAATTATCCTCTAAACATGGTTAGTTAAATTTAACTATGGTAACTCTCTCCTAAACCTAGTCAAATCTCACTTTGACTTGCTAAAAGTGCTTTTTAGACTTTTGTATTTGTCCCACGTGCACTCAAGTTTCACATTTTCCCAAATGAAAAACTATATATAGGGCTAGACCCCCTCTCTCATTTTCAAGAATTCTCCCTTCTTCCTAGCATAAACTATAGCATTTTTGTTTAAGCTTTAGATTTCATTTCAATTTATGTTATTGAGCTATTATCATTAATTTTGTATTTTATAAATCAAATTTGGAGTAAAAGGGAAGAACCATTGGCCTTGAAGCCATTAATGGTGAGATCCCTTTCTCTTAAGCACCAAAACTGATTTCTTAGAACCTCTTAGGTTCATTATTTTAAGCTTTTAAATAATAAAGGTTAGTTTCATTTGATTAATTTTTTTGTTTACTTTGAATTAATGTATGCAAATTAGGAACCCTTTCGATTTCATATCGATGGTCCACCGATTAGTCTATTTAAATCCTTTGGGGATTCTTTAGAGATTCTTACCCCAAATATGTGGCTTTTGTAACTTTTCTTTGAACACAAATGACTTGAATCGAACGGTTATAAAGCCACACACACAGTTCTTTACAACACTTTGGGATCCACACCATTAGCTTGGAATAATATTACAAAATAGAAAAACCCACTGGTCAAGAATGTGGGTCCACAGTCACCAGCAAAGGTGCAGTTCACGTGCATGAAGGATGAAGAAGGTGTGACCTTCCTTATGGTGCAAGATGGATGTATGTATTGGGCTTTGGATAAAGTGAATCTTTCACTTGTTGGTAAGTTTCTCGGATCTAGACCTAATATTGATGTTATTAGAAAATGGGCTATTAGAAAGTGGCAATCGAAGGGAGATTTGAACATCATCACCATGTCACGGGGTTTTTACGCTAAATTTAATCAGTAGTTGAATTTGAATCAGTACTTCTAGGATGACCTTGGTGTTTGGGAAATATTTGTATTTTTTTGGAAAGGTGGTATCTAGGGTTTGATCCCAGTACTGATAATATACACACCATACCAGTTTGGTGTAGGATTCCTAGACTACCCCTTAAAGTTTAGGATGATGAGATATTGCTAAATGTTGCTAAATCTCTTGGATCTTTGATTGGGCTTGATGGACCAATGAGGAATAAATACAAACTATCATATGCTATATTTTTTATTTCATCTGAAATGGAACAGGAACTACCAAAGCATATCATTTTGTAGTCAAAGTGTGGTATTTGGCATCAAAAGATTGAATATGAAACCTTTCATTTGAGATGCAATAAATGCCATCACATAGGACACTTCACCAAAAGATGTCTAAACAAAGAGACATCTCAGGGGAATATGATGGGAAAAATGATATGCTAGATGAAATCCCGAAAAGATGCGAGGAAACAAGGATAGAAAATGAACTCAAGATCCCTTCGAGGGTACTGCTGGGAAAAAAAAGGAGCAAGGAAAATGGAAGGGATTTATTTAAACCAACTAGAGCTGAGATATAAGAAAGGAAAAAGGGGTTTGAACTCCAATCAAGAAACCTCTGGTTTTCAGGGAAACTCGGGCATCCTAAAACTCAAGTGCCATGATTGTTAGAAATACCCCAACTACAAAAGAGGATCAAGTTATACAAACTCCTTTAAAGGTGGTTTTGGAGGTTGATTTAATGTAATGGTACAATAAAAGTAAATCTTCTATCTAAGGGTCTAGATCTCACCAGGACTTTTGGATAGTGATAAAGAGAATAGATCTGATTCGGGGACAAAAGAAATAGAGAGAGATAATTTTGATCCTCTGTTTATCATTGAGAAGAAATGAATGAGGAAAAGAAAATAAGGAAACATACGTTTCTTTAAAGGAAATTTTTCTTTGATAGAAAAATTTCACCTAAAGGTAGGGACTCCTATTAAGTAACAAATCAACAACCTTACACCTCCCCAAAGACTAGAAACAGGAGAAAAATAGGAGGGGGAAGTAACTCCACTTAGAGAAAATACAATCTTTGATGGTGATTCTAAGTTGGCAAATGGTTTTTCGAGAGGTTAACTCTATGAAAAGAAAATAATTAAGGGATTTGAGAAGATCCCGGATTCACTCTATAATGAAAAATAAATAAAATTGATAACTAGGGAGATTCAACATCCATAACAACTAGATCATCTGCTAAGAGGATAGTAGATTTTGGAAGTAGATCTAAAGAGGATGACCTTCAAAGAAGGTGCTTAGAACAAAGAGATCGAGAGGAAGATATTGCAGATGGAACTCAAAGTCAATTGAACCATCAGGAAAACTCATCACCTATATCATTTAGATGAAGATCATCTCTTGGAATATTAGAGGTCTGAATGGAAACTCTAAACAAAGAATAATCAAAGAGTTAAGAGTATCAAGTAGACCCAAGTGTTTTGATATTACGAAACCAAGATGAATTCTAAGGTCCTTGAAAATTGTAAAAAGAATTTTTGGGATAACTCAGAAATTGTTGTTGTTGATTAGCGAGGGCTTCAAGTGGCTTCCGCCACTTTTTGGGATAAAAATATTTGTACCGGTATGACTCTCTATCACCAATAACCATCTTGTTGTTAAATTCCATGCTATTGATAATAATTTAACTTGGATTCTTTCAAACATCTATGCACCTAATACGGTAAATGGTAGAAGAAAACTTTGGAATGACCTAAATATTTTTAGAATTCAGCATAGTAATGAAAATTATATCATTATGGGGGACTTCAACTCTCCTTTAAATCCCAAGGAAAAAAAAAAAAAGGGGCAATCCTTGTTTCTCCATTGACATGGATGAATTTGCTGATTTTTTCTATGATTTAAATCTCATGGATGTGGATCTTCATGGCAATCAATTTACGGACAAGCAGAAGACTAGGAAATGAAATGATTTAGGTCATATTGGATATAGCTCTTATATCTCGCTAATTGGATTTTGCACCGGGACTTTCATCTAACTTCTCTTCCTAGAATTGGGTCGACCATAATCCGATTGTTTTAAATATTTTCAATCGGGCCAAACCCAAAGGAGCTATTTCAAATTCAAAAGATGTGGATGGAGCATGATGACATATTTGATAATATTAAATAATGGTGGAAATGGGATGGTGAAGGAACCGCTCAATTTAGACTCATTCATACACTTAAAAATGTCAAAAAATAGGTTAAAATTTGGAATAAAGAAGTTTTGGGAAATATTTTGTGAAAAAAATGAATTAAAGAAAAATCTCTAGGAGCTGGAAATTAAAATAAATACAAAGGGCAGGTCTTTGAAGGATCAATTATCTCGAGAAAAATATTCTCTCAAATCTACATACAATTTGTAGCAGGAAGAATCTTTCCGGAGACTCAAATCTAGGGTGATCTAGCTGAAAGAGGAGATAGAAACAACAAATTATTTCATATGACGACTATGAAACATAGATCCTACAATAGGATTGTGGAAGTTTCAAAAGATAAGGATATTATCATAAAAGATCCGAAGACCATAAAGGATGAAGCTCTCAGATTTTATGAAAATTTTCTTAAAGAGAAGAGTGTTATAAATGAAGAGGCTGCCTCTTTTCTATTAGAGGATATTCCACATCATAAAATTGATGAGAAGAGATTCAAAACCTTTCTAAAATTGTCACTCTCGAGGAGTTACAAAAATTGTTTTTACTCTTGAAGGGGATAAGGCTCCTTGGCATGATGGTTTCTCTGCTAATTTCTTTCTAAGTTTTGAGAAATATTTTTGGATGACCTACTTAGGGCGGTGAATGAGTTCCATAGAACTCGTGGATTTTTGAAAGAACTAAATAACACCCACATTGTGCTTTCTCCAAAAAAATGGATGCTAAATATTTTAAGGACTTCCGTCCTATTATTCTCAGTTAATGTTATCTACTAATCTTTACTAAGATTATTTCTACTAGACTTCATCTCATTTTGAATGATTTAATCTAAAAATAGCAGAGTGGGTTTATAAAAGGAAGGATAATTCAAGATGGGGTGATCATGGTGCATTAGAGCATCCATTTTATGGATAATAATAAAAAAACAAGGATGGTTCTCGAAACTTGATATAAATAAAGCTTTTGAAAAGTCTCTTGGTTTTTCTTGACAATGTTTTCGATAAATTTGGTTTTCACAACAAATTTAGAAGAATTATTAAGGCCTACATTTCTATAGCCATATTCTCTGTGGTGGTTAATGGTGATCTAGTGGGATTCTTTGCTAGCGGTAGGGGCTTAAGACATGGGGATCCTATATCCCCTTTTCTCTTCATTATAATGGCGGATAGTCTCAACAGATCCATTGACAAAGTAGTTAAAGAAGGAATTCTCAAAGGAACTAAGCCTACTTCTACAAACCAAACAGCTTCACATCAGCAATTTGCGGATGACACAATTATTTTGTTAATGACCTCCATCCTTGAAGTTAAGGCTATTAAGTCTATTTTGAAATTATATGAGACTACTTCTGGGCAAGAGATAAACTTTGATAAGAGTTCAATTTTCTTCTTTAACACTCCTATGGATAAAAAAATAGAATTGCTAAAATAATGGGGTGTAAAATCAATTCCTTACCCACTACTTATCTAGGTCTCCCTCTTGGTACAAAAAAATTTCTACCAAAGTTTGGAATGATTTATTGGAAATATTTCAAAATAAAATGGACGGATGGAAAGGGGCCATACTTTCCAGTGCTAGTAAATGTCTACTAATTAAAAGCACTCTCCAAAATATTCCTATATAAATTATGTCTCTTTATAATATTCCTTATGTATTTAGGCATAAAATTGAAAGGATTCAAAAGCACTTCTTATGGCGGGTATGGAGGAAAAATTAGATATCACTCCGGTGGCTTGGGATCAAGTTTGTACTCCTAAAATAATTGGGGACTGGGAATAAAGGATATTATAAAAATGAATGTGGCCTTAATTGCAAAAATGGGTTACAGAATGCTCTCGGAGGAACAACCTTGGATTGATTTAATTAAGGCCAAATATCTTGCCCAAAAAATAGCTACTTCTTTCCTTCATGATGAAAAACTTTGTCAAGGCTCCATTTACTGCAATAACTTGATTCAATTCAGAAATTTTATTAAAACAAGGTTGTAAATGGAAAGTGGTAAATTGCAGAACATTAAATTTTGGGGTGATAATTGGTCTAATTTCAGCCTAAATGACAGATTTGGTGCAGATCAAATATATTCTTGAGCAAAATTATGGTACTAAATTCAAAGACTACATGGATATGGAGGAAATAGGAAGAGTTGGAAACATCTCTTGATGGATAGAACTGATCTTAATTACATAATCTCCTCCCTACAAGAACAGTTGGACCTCATATCCTTGAACCAAATTAAAGCTAAGGATGAACTTTT
Organism: Taxus wallichiana var. yunnanensis; assembly: GCA_018340775.1. Taxonomy (NCBI): domain Eukaryota; kingdom Viridiplantae; phylum Streptophyta; class Pinopsida; order Cupressales; family Taxaceae; genus Taxus; species Taxus wallichiana. The sequence continues at coordinate 173,648,633 of CM031236.1, forward strand.
CTAGAACAACTCTAGAGATGGATATTACACTGTCAAATCTGGTTATAACTCTTATTTTGAAAACATTCAGAGTGAATTTAATTGGAGCATGATTTGGATGACTGAATTAACCCCTAAAATCATTTTTTTATTTTGGCTAGTCCTCGAGAGGTAGAATTCTCACAAATGAAAACCTTATGAAGAGAGGTATTATAATGCTAAATAGGTGCCACCTTTGAAAAAAATAGACTCGGGACATCAAGCATCTTTTTATCCACTATGAGTATGCTTCAATGATCTAGAGATATGGTTTCTCAAAGTTCAAAGTCTATTGGATAATGCCAAAGGATTTCCTACAATTTTGGATCTAGTGGGATCCTCCCTTTAAACATTGTGTTGTTAGAAGACTTTGGAAATGGTTATGCCCCATATTATCTGGAGCATTTGGAAAGATAGAAATGGCATCATATTCGAAACAAGAAACAACATTGCAAGAAGAGATTTTTAAGATTGTTAATGTTATTAAAGAAAATATAGAGAGATTCAAACCTCCCAAGAATAAGAAGTATCCTGAAGATGAAGAATATATTATTTCCAACTAGAATATTGGTGTTGCAAATGTGCAAAAATGGAGAACTCTAAACATTGATAGGTCATCAATTCATTGGAACCCTCCTTTACTACTTGGCACAAACTCGAACTTTAATGGAGCCTCAAGGAAACCTAGGGAAGCTATTGGTGGAGGTGTAATTCGATATCATAAAGGATGCTTAGTTGCTACTTATGTTGGCGAATGGGTATTCGGACTAATCATTATGCGAAGCCTTAGTTTCACTTTTGGGGCTAAGGGTTGCTAAGGATTATAACATATAGAACATCATTATGAAAGGGGATTCTTTAAATATTATCAATCATCTTAATCATATCTCTCCTCCTAGTTGGACTATTAAATATTTCATTGTGGAATCCATTAATATTTGTCACACTTTCAAAAATATCAAAATTGGGCATACTTATAGGGAGGGTAACAAGGTGGCGGACACCTTGGCCAACTATGGCATCAATAAAAAGCTCACCATTTGGGATAGTGAGAAATACATCCCCAAGGAGGTACAAAATGGCATTAATGTAGATAAACATGGGCACTCACACATTGTGTAGGATCTATAATGAGATGGTGTGGGCTTCAGTGTATACGAAAGATTACACATGTGGGAGAAGTAATCCTAATTATGGCCATAAAATTTTGCATGATTCTCGAACCGGTGGTCGGGGTTTTAAAAAACCGGGTAGGCATAATAAAAACTACGCTTCTAAGGGTGGTTTCAAGCAGAGAAGTCATAGAATTTGTAGAGAGAATAAGATGGGGGGTGCTCCATGTCAATTGGAACCTAGTTGTGATCCTTCCAAGAAGGAGAACGTGGAGCTTTTGAATCTTCTCAAAAAGGGAGGAATTTCCAACTTCATCGAAAAATACAGGGGACATCATCAAAACATTTCAATTCATTTTTCCATGGATTGGAAGGACATGAAGGTTAAATATGGGGGTCATCATGTGTTTGATCAATGAAGAGTGATAATGAGGCGATCGGTCTTGATTTGGATGGCTTTCGATTCTTGATAAAAGGGTGGATAAAACAACCAAAGAAAATAAGTTGTCTAACGAAGGTGAGGAGCTCGTCTTTGTGGTGATAGGCATTAGGGTAAGCTCCATCCCCAAACCCTTCGATGACGTTACTAAAATGATGGTAAGGTTCATTTCACTTGAATGATGTTACATAACTATTCCTTCCAAACACTTGGTTTTCCTTAACCATTTTAGGAGACACTTTGTGGTTCGTTTCCCACATTACCTTTTGAATTCTCTTTCATGTTTCATTCTCGAATTCCGAAACACTCTCACCCCATCCCACTTCACCAAGGGTTCATTTTCCTCCTTCATAAATTATGTCTCTCTAAATACCCCGACATCCCTATCTCCTCCAGAGACCCTCATTCCCATCCCCACTGCTTCCCCTAACATCCCGACCACCTCTTCCAAGGCTATAGATTCCAAAAAAAACAACTCCAAACTCACCAAATTGGTCTCTCCCCTCTCGCCTCGTGTTCTTATGAGTAACAAAGAAATGGAAGTTGTGAAAAATATCTTGCACATTAGTAATGTTGGTCAAGATAATGCCTTTCAAAGCATGAGAGGGATAATACTATTCTCAAATTGGACTTATTGGAAAATGAGGTGAATAATATCAAGAAATAACTCCAAAAATTTACTAAGAAGAAGGGTAAAATAAAGTTAAATGATGGAGTGGGTATGGATCAAACCGATGATATTTATAGAAATTTGAACTCATGGACAATAGATTGGGAGGGACAAGACATGACCATAATATGTCCATTTTCAACTCCATTAGTGAGTTTTGGAGCAGCAGGTAAGAAGCATTTCCATGTTAAGTGGGGTCCCTAAAACCATTTGGGGGACCGATAAGGAAAGAAGCCGAGCTATATCAAAGTTGAATGTGAATGATCTAATGGACACTACCACTTTGGCGATGTTCACTTCTTTGTAAACAATTAAATCAAGGATTGAAAGCACCTCCAAGAAATAATTCCCCTTGGATTGGCGGGTTCGGTTTAGATGCTTCTTTGTTTCGGTTTCTATGTTGTTTTTGCTACTTAATTGCGATTACTTCTCTGTTTTGATTGTTCCTTGTAGCTACTTTTTTGGTTACTATTGGGATTAATGTTTGATCCGGATTCTAATCCTATTTTGATGTTTTTATCCGGTTTTATCTATTGGGCTATTGATCCTTCCTTGTAAAAGGGTATAGTCCCTTTAAAACTATTTTCCAATAATAAAAAAATAGTCGTCAAGTCATTCTGTCAAGAGTTGAAGTCAAATATTTGTAAAAATAAAAATAAATTTTTTCCTTCCGGATGTATTTTCGGTGGTATCCGACATCCAAATGAGGTATGAAAAATTGAGCTTGATGATCAAATCCGGTTGAGCTAGTAGCATTATACTTGAGGTAGGAGGCATTAGAGGTTGGAGATCAATCAATGACCTCTCGTCAATCACCAATGACAGGTCCGTACAAGGGTTGGTGACATGTTTATTTATGGTTTGTGCAGTGTGATTTCTGTTATGTTTTTCAAAGTGTCAGTTTTATTGTTCCGGTTTGTAGTGTTTATGTTTGAATAAGTGGAAATTACACATTGAGGGGGGAACATTATCCCAATCTTTCATTTCCATTATGTTATCTTTTCTTTTTTTTGTACATGAGCAGTGGATTTCAGTAGAATTTCCTATGTTATTCCCTGTAGTGAGATGTGATGAGGGGTGATAATAGTACTTGGTACATCATGATGTGGTTGTAGGTAACCCACTTGAAAACCTTCATTTGTGGTTTGTGGTAAACCAAATGCAAAACCACCATTCTTGGTTATTGGTAATCCATTGGTAAAACCATCACTTTTTTGTTTGTGGTAAACCAATTACAAAACCACCCTTCTCGGTTTTTGGTCAACCATTTACAAAACCATCCTTGAGGTTTGTGATCATTCTGTGAAAATCACCAGATCATGAGCAGGTGCAAGTATAAGAGAGGTTTTCCCCATGTTCGCACTAAGGGGGGGAATGTTAGGAAATCAATATGTTATAGTGCTCCATTATTTATATTATTATGTAAATGTAATTAATTACCGTATGGTAATTAATTATTTTATGTTTGTTTACTTGGTTAGTTTGTTTCACCTATATTATTATAAACGGGTTATTTATTATTTGACCTTCCTATTAATTAGAAAGGTTGTTTGTATATATTTGGCTATTTAATAGCCATTTTATTTTTCAATTACAAACTGAATAGAATATCTTTCTAGTGTTACAAATTTTACAAAGCTCATACCAAATCTATAGTGAATGTGTATGGAATAAAATACAAAGTGAGTGTGATAAGAGTAGTGTTCCCCACGAGCAAATGCGCACAAATTTGTATATGATGAGGTTCATTTATATATGCCCCTCAAAGCATTCAAGAATGAACCATAGAACAAGAGTGCGTCATCGGTAAATGGTTTGAATATGTGTGCTAGAAAGATATGATTGTGAGTACATTGAGTGTTAAATGTCTCGTGTGTATGATGAGGTTCATGAATGTAGTAGGGTCAAAGCATATAACTCTGTCCCAATTTTTGAAGTTTTTGTACCTTTAGAAAAATGTGTCCGATGATTAAGTAAATATTGAATAAATAAATGCACGATTATAAATATGTAACAAAACCGAATATGAATAGCTAAGTTCAAATTTTACCCATGCAAGATCAGCTAAAAATTATGAAGGCCGAGTTGTAAATAAAAGGAGGAAACACTAAGTTGATTTCGATGTAATGCCAAAGTGGTGTTGATCTAGAAAATAACTAGAAATAGAACTCAAAGTGTCACAAACGAAGTCTAGAAAAATGTAGAGATGTCACAATACCATGGACTAGGGTGCATATGGAGGGTTAGGGGTGTTAGAGACCATTTCAGGTGCCTATGTCTTCTCGTGCTGCGAAACTAGTTTCATAGGGTCACAAAATTTTCGTTGTCCTTTTCTTCTTGTTGCTAGTATGTCACACCAAGTTTGCAGATTTCTCTTGTAACCCGTAATGAAGAAATGACCTGCAAAACCCCAATGTGCATCAAATCCCAAAAAATAAAATAATTAAAATGAGTAGTCATACTATCCTTGGCTATCATAAAGTGAACTTATAACCAAGCGTTGTACTACATCTCAGACCCAATGTAGTTCTATGTGTGTGTGTGTTGAAATTGTGCCCTAGGTGGCTCTTGTGTGTGTCGTCGACTTGATGACAAGCAATAGCTAAATGTAAAAGATGTAGCTAGATATGTGCATAAAAGAGTGAACTTCCCCTCTTATGTGTGTATGCATAAGTAATCCTTTGTCCCTTGTGTGGAGCTAAATGGATGGTTGAATGCTCTTAGAATACACTTGGATGTAACCTTAGGTGGTTATAACTAATGCTTAGTGCTTGTTCCTTATTATGATCACATAAATTTATATTTATATGATTCCCTTGCTTGAATTTTTGTATTAACCTTGAAAATGTCGACTACCAAAAATATAAGAATCCCAAATGGATAGAAAGAACCCAAAAGATGTGAGTAAAGTACAAAGATGTTAGGGGCATGCACAAATGGCGGATGAGGGAACCTCAGTGCTTGACGTTCTAGTTGGCGCCGTGTGTCTAGAGTCAAAAATTCTGAATTATAAAAATATAGACTTGGCAAGGAGTGTAAGACCAAAATTTGCAATGGAAAGCAAGAAAATATGGCCAAAGATAGAGGTCAATTATTACTTTCTTACTTAGGAATCATATGAATAGTAATTTGTGATCGGAATCATATAATTTAGTATGTAAATTTACCCCCACTTTATGTTGTTGAGTGAATGCTCAATAACATAAAGTAGATAAGAGACGCGTACTTGATAACCATGTATATTGATGAAAAAAATGTGCCAAGATAGAAAAGAAAAAGTGTGGAGTGATAAAAATGTGAAGCATGGAAGCTAGAGAAGAGGAAGTGAAAAATGATGATGATGACCCTAGGGTGAGAGCATATGCATAGATGTCACATTGTACCTATTTTCGATATCTCTTGCTTTGTTATTGATGATGTGATTGATGTGACTACCACTTCTCATAAGGATGGACCTGTAAAAGAGAATAACGAACAAGTAGTCAAATACACGTGTATATGATCAAAAAGTGTAAAAGTGTGTAAAAGTATATAAAAATGAAAAGGAACATGTGCACATGATCTATGATGAGTAAAAAGAGATAGAAAGGATCCTGAAGATGTTGTAGAAGAACAAGTTTTTTGGGCAATCTCATGCTAGTTGCACTTTGAGTGCACATTTTTGGGCAATCCCACGCCAAGATTAGAAGAAGTGTAGGGAGAAAACTCTAGTTTTATTCTCCAAATATTTGACTACTTCTGAAGTGTAAAAACATTGCGATGGTGTGTAAAAATACAATCCCGTTCAAAAAATTCTGATCCAACACAAAAGTAGAAAATGCAATATAATGCATGCATGTTAATGCTAAAGTATGGTCTGCTTTGTAAAAAGACATGTGAAATACTAAGAAATGTGTTGAAATGATAAATGTTTTGTAACTACCCCCTGGTCACAAGCATCCAGGAAGGGTTAGGGTCACCCAGAGCTACTGATGCAGGTCCAGGCTGGTGACTTTGTTGTCTGAGGACCCAAGTCAGGATGTGGGTCATTATTGAGACTGAAGACTGTGTTGAATGTGTATTGAAATTTACTTGAACCGTGATTATATACTATTATTATATGGGGTGATTTATTCACTCAATATATTCCCTCCTTTTTTGGGTTCATGTGACATTGTTGAGGAGTATGCAAATTTGAAAGGATGACCATCTGCTATGATGAAACTAATTCCCACTGTAGCGGAGGGATTTTTCTCAAGTAGAAACCAAGGCACACGCAAACAAAGTGGTGGGAATATAGTGTTAGTGCAAAGCAATACGAAAACATATGTAGAAGATAATATGTAAAATAAATTTCTAAGAATGCAAGAAGTTAGTGTAGAAAAGAAATAATGCAAACAAATTAGACCAAAAACATGTTTCAAACACGGACATCACCGACGATGTCGCAAGACAAAATGAGGCCATAATGGAAAAAAGTATAAATTTTTCATACAAGAAAAAGGGAAAAACCCACAAATAAATTCATAAAAAAGAAATCAATGAAAAGAAAATAGTAAAAACAAGTATGGAATTAAGTAGACCTGCAAACAAATTTTACACATGAAGCACCCATTAGAGTGTTAGAAAGATATAAAGTATGTCAAAGTATGTATAATCCAATAAAGTAGTGTGCTATGAAAATGAAACAATAACACATGTAGTGTATGAAAGTGGATGCCCCTAGGAGTCGCTATGGGAATGGTAAGAGGTACTATGCCAAACATCCATGTTACCTGTATCGATATGTGTAAATTTTCCAATCACAACTAGAAGATAACTAAATGCGCATGTGTATATAGAAATATAATGACATATGATGTATTTGTCTAGCATGTGTAATAAAGTGTACATGTAAGAATAAATAAGCAAGAGTAAATGTGACCAAGATATGCAGTATGTTGTGGATGAGATAGAATGGAATGCAATGTGAGTATGATAGGATCGAAGTGTAACACTTGTGTGGATGGATGTGTATGTATGAGATGAAGTTCATTGATAAAATACCCATCAACATTCAAGAAAGAACCATAGAGCAAGAGTGTATCATCGGAAATGGTTTGAATTTTTGCAGTAAAAAGATATGAATGATAAATCACATAGCATAGAGATTAGGTGAGTGTGATAAGGTTCATTTTAGATTGAGACCATCAGTAGCCAAGTATGAACCATGGAACTAGAGTGCACCATAGGGTAATGACTGCAACATGTATAAGTAGATGAATGAGATATGTGTCGTGAATGTGGATATGATGTGTAATAGAAGATGTAAGAAAGTGATGTGATGAATACACTATGTATGAAGTGTGTGAGGTTCATGTGTATAACATGGCCTCAATAGTTAAGTGTGAACCGAAGTGCAAGAGTATGTCATAGGGTAACCGTGTTCAAAGAAAAGTTGCAAAAGCCACATATTTGGGGTAAGAATCTCTAAAGAATCCCCAAAGGCTTTAAACAAACTGATCATTAGACCATCAGATAAGAAATGAGCAAGGGTTCCTAATTTGCATACATTAATTCTAATTAAACAAACAAATTAATCAAATGAAACTAACCTCTATTATTTGAAAGCTTGAAATAATGAACCTAAGAGGATTTAAGCAATTAGTTTTTGCTTAAGAGAAAGAGATCTCCCATTAATGGCTTCAAGGACAATGGTTCTTCTCTTTTACTCCATAATAGAATTATAAAAGCAAATGCTAAGCAAATAGCTCAAAATAGGAAATGAAATGAAATCTAAAACCTAAACAAAAATGATATAGTTTATGCTAGGAAGAGAGAATTCTTAGAAATGAGTGAAGGGGTCTAGCCCTATATATAGTTTTCCATTTGGGAAAATGGGAAAATTGGGTGCATGTGGGACAAATGCAAAAGTCCAAAAGCACTTTTAGCAAGTCAAAGTAAGCTTTGACTAGGTTTAGAAGAGATAAACCATAGTTAAGTTTAATTAACCATGTTTGGAGGATAATTAGGGTTTCAGGATAGTTCTCGAGAGGTTCGATCAATCCAATGAAATGTATTGATAGTTTAGGAAGATGGTAGAAGCGGACTAGAGGGGAATAAGAAGCTAATGTAGTCAGAATGAAGCTATAACAGCCTATTTAGATGGTTTACAAGAGGAAATATGACCAAAAAGGTGTTGTAAGAAGGGAGTTAGATAGATCAAACTGGCGGTGTATCGTCATTTTGTAAGGAGAAGAATAGTTAGTGCATTATTAGAAATAATAGTGCATTGATCAAACTACGAGTCTCTACATTTTCCCTCTTTGAGGTGATGTAAGCTACATCACTTCAAATAAAGTAGACAAATATAAAAGAGTACAACAAATTTTAAAGTGGAGAAGAAAAATTAGCGGGACAAAGGACGAAGGACGAAGGATGTTCAAAGAAAAGTTACAAAAGCCACAGATTTGGGGTAAGAATCTCTAAAGAATCCCCAAAGGCTTAAAACAAACTAGTCGGTGGACCATCGGATAAGAAATGAGTAAGCATTCCTAATTTACATACATTAATTTGAAGTAAGCAAACAAATTAATCAAATGAAACTAACCTCTATTCTTTGAAAACTTGAAATAATGAACCTAAGAGGATCTAAGCAATCATTTTTGTGCTTAAGAGAAAGAGATCTCCCCATTAATGGCTTCAAGGCCAATGGTTCTTCTCTTTTACTCCATAATAGAATTATAAAAGCAAATGCTAAGCAAATAGCTCAAAATAAGAAATGAAATGAAATCTAAAACCTAAACAAAAATGTTATATTTTATGCTAGGAAGAAGAGAGAATTCTTAGAAATGAGTGAAGGGGTATAGCCCTATATATAGTTTTCCATTTGGGAAAATGGGATATTTGGGTGCATGTGGGACAAATGCAAAAGTCCAAAAGCACTTTTAACAAGTCAAAGTAAGCCTTGACTAGGTTTAAAAGAGATAAACCATAGTTAAGTTTAATTAACCATGTTTAGAGGATAATTAGGGTTTAGAGAGTTCGAGAGGTTTGATCAATCCAATGAAATGGATTGATAGTCTAGAAGATGGTAGAAGCACTAGAGGGGAATAAGAAGCTAATGTAGTCAAAACAAAGCTATAACAACCTGTTTATATGGTTTACAAGATGAAATGCAACCAAAAAGGTGTCATAAGAAGGGAGTTAGATAGTTCAAACCGGTGGTGTATCGTCGGTTTAAGGAAAGAATAGTTAGTGCATTATTAGAAATAATAGTGCATTGATCAAATTGTAGAGTGTCTACATTTTCCCCTCTTTGAGGTGATGTAAGCTACATCACTTCAAAGAAAGTAGACAAAAACAAACGAGTAGAAAAAATTTTAAAGGGGAGAAGAAAAATTAGTAGGATTTAAGGATGCCCCCTCGAGTGTCGATGGAGTGATAGAAGAACTCGATTGATGATCGAAAAAGAGAATAATAGAAAGAGAAAAGTTGAAAGAGGAAAAGATTAGAAACAAGAAGAAAGAGAGATATTGATCTATCCACAAATCAATTGCATCTGATTTTTAAATCATCAATTTGCTTAGAATCCTCCTCATCGGTCCTTATTAAAAATGTGAGCATATAATGGAAGCGTAAAATGACATGAAAATCCAAGATACAAACAACCTTCCATTGCTAAAATGCCAAATCCATGCAACATACAAACATGCAATGTAATACGAGAAGTAAACAAACTCATGTAACAGGGAAATAAGTACAATCACACACACTCAAACCAACAATGTTCAAGATAGTTGCACAAATATTTTGTTATCAAGTTGAAATCCCAAATGTTCTGATAAATGACAAGGGTAGGAATGATGCCCCAAGAAATTTGTACATGCAAGGGAAATGATGGAGGACACTTGGGTCCAAAGGAAAAGCAACGTGCATGACAAAAATAGTACCAGGAAACTGATAGTGCCCCAAAGTATAGATGAAGTAAGCAGTGACCCTTTGTAAATGGTTGTAGATTAGGGTGATCCGCAAGTTGTTGTTTCAAAACATGTGAAAATGTCAACAGGAAACAAGATGAGTGCCATGCAAGAGACATAGATTTCAGCTGAAAAATGAGCTGATTACCAATTTAAGTTCATTTTCGAGTTTTACATTATTTTTTATTTTTCGAATGAATTTTATAATTTTAAATTTTTGATCATCGGAAGAATTTAAAAGTACGCGCGAGGGCGAAAGACGGAAGGTGATGCTATCAAAGAAATAGAATGGGCTCCCACAAGAAGAAAGACGAGGTGATAATAATTATTTAAAAAATAAATAAAATAATAATTAATTATCATGACGGGTGAAAAATAGAGGAAAAAGAATAAAAATACGAGAAGGCGCTTAAAAGGCTCGTAAATAATTTCAAAGTGCGGAGTGACCGCAAGGTAGCACTAAGTGCCCCAACATGTGAAAATTAATAAAAATAATTATTTTAATAAAAAAATAACTATCACGGTAGGTAGAAGAAGGTTAGAATGATCACGATGGACAAAACATGCCCCAAGGTCATCACGACGGGTTAATATACCCACCTGGGGGTGAATCGATCACATCCAATTCATTTATACCAAAGATCTTGCAATTTTTATCGTGAGTGATAGTGAGAGCACTGGATTGCGATGGAGAGGTTACTGACGAGGAGGAGGTGAGCAAATCAGATCCGAGAGTACCGGCAGACCCGGTGGATGGATCATACGTGATTGGCCTATCTCTCTTTGTTAATTACACATTTAATATTGCATTTAGGTCGTAATTAGGTTAGATTTTGTAAATTTTGACATATGCACATGGGTGCATGTGTCGGTTTGACATGTGCGTACACGCGCATGCGTTGAAAAGATAGGCACGCATGTGTGTATCCATTGAAAATCGATACGCGCACGCGCATCCGTCGGCAGGGGAATAGTGGACACGTGTGCATGCACATTAAGCCAAGGGCATAGGTGTTAGGGGAGCATCAACGGCGAACAGCGTTGGGATAAATGTACGCACGCGTGCACACGGGACAGTGCGTAGGAATCACACTGATGTGTATGCGTCTGTGTGGGACCTAGGTGGATGGGGAGAAGATTAAAGGGGCCCGTGCGTGTTGGAAGAGGCACGGAGGCACTTTGAAAAGGATGTGCGGAGTGTTGAAAGAGGTGCGTAGCGCTAGGAGGAAGGGGGAAAAACAACTTGCTAGCAAAATAGATAAGTATAGAAGAATATAGACTAGATTGATTTAGAAGAAAAGAATAATTAGTATGTTAGATGATTGAAAGAAGCATTTTTCCTAAGAAAAATAGATAGAAGTAGCTAAGTGCCTAATACTTGTGTTGATTTTGTAGCGTATACTACCTTCACTTCGACGCGGGAGTGATATGATCGAATAGCAACGATAGAGCTCTGTTTGATGAGGATGATAGGAGGATATTAGATATCCTTCTATATGTCATAGGGGCAAGCCGACATGCCCCATATCACATTGGATCATAGTCTTCTCATAGCCATAGTGAAGAGATGGCATAACGATAATCTATGATTTTGGCCGCCAACCGGAGAGATTACGATCACACTAGAGGACATGTGGCGCATTATGTGGGTTCCTATCCGTGGGGAGCCAATATAATATACCAGTGATATGTTGGTGATCGAGCAATGCATTACATAGCTATTTAGTGTCCCGACGATACCACATCGTGCGATGTTAGTTAGATTATCACATTATATTAATGATCCCGAGTTAGATCAAGTTGTAGTATATATGATGGACTTCGTGGTGGATTTTTACTCCCTAACAGACTGGTTTATCGTTTCTACTTGGCCTACTTGGATTCATACGTGGATTGATAGAGGAGAGACCTATTCTTTGGGGTGAGTGCATTCTAGCACATCTTTACTTGGGATCTCCACTTGATTACATACTACCATCGAAGATGGTAGGCACCGACCAGACATGCGATGATTTGGGCATGGGATCATATAGCGATTGGTCACCCATTAGGTGCTTTGAGAGGATGGGCTTCAAAGGATCCCTCTACTATAGGATAGGTCTCGATTGGGGACAATGTGCAGCCGTTCGGGGAGATACTTATCACTATCATCATGAGTGGATGAGTTACAATGAAGTAGGCAGTAGTATGGAGACCATATAGACACTTTCAAGGGACGAGAGGATGGTTTAGAGCTCAAAGCCACACCATATTTGAGCATTTCATCCTAGGAAGCCGCAGCTATATCCGAGAGATATAAAGAGTGGACCGATGCAAGAGACAGGTTTGGTGTTACCCGAGAATGTTCCTAGGCTAGATATGTGGTATGCCCTGAGAGCTAAAGAGTACTTTGACATGGGCCCATAGATAGTAATTGATAAAGTGGTGGCCATCGTTTTACACATGGTACTGTCATGTGGGTACCACTAAGATAGATTAGAGATCCGGGTTGTACACCCGAGTATGTGCCTTGGTATCATGGAGTGATTCCACACAGATTGACCAATCTTAGGGTGACATACGATGGAGGTGTGAGAGGCCACTATACGAGGCATAGGACAACATACTTTAGAGTGGTCCCAAAAGAGGAGTAACTAACCCCCTTTTCGGCTATATGTGATCCAAACAGGCTCCAGTCATAAAGATCGGTGAGATCGGTTCGGCCTGAGCCACCACACGGCTAGATACACGGCCCATAGAGACACAGGGGCCCATCTATACGGTTTGGCGGCCTTCTGGGCCATGATTATCATAGCGTCCACCGTTCCATCCACCAAGACATGGTCCTAGTAGCCCAAGAGAGGCGAGAGTTGCAGTTGAGCCTCTACTTTTCTTATCATGTATAGATGTGTGGTGCCACATAAAATGAAAACGACGACGTTCTAGGAACTTGCTTCCACTAAACACATAACCGAAACTACGACTAATTTTTTTTTTTTTTTGCATTTCAAGGTAATATGTTGATCAACTACTAAGGAATAAACATCGAAAACAAATTCTATATTGCCTCACACCTAATTGTTGTGGTATTTTTTTTTTCTTCTTGTATATGTTAAGATTATCAAAGAGTTTCCATGCCTCCAGTATCTTTATAGCGTAATTTTTAAAATTATTTTACTTCATTTCCATGATTCATGTCATGCATTCATTAGAGAAAAGTTTGTTAAACGTCTTTATAGTGTCATACCTTATGATTCATCATATTACAATTGTTCTATATTCTTATATGATGGCCCGTTTACAAATAAATTCTTTCAAGATAATGTATTTGTACCTGCACTTGACAGACATCAATAGTTTTATATTTTACATTTGAGGTATTATATTTAATCTTTATTTTGAATACATAAATACCATATATATATATATTTATAATCTCAAAATGAGATATATATACCACTCATTATATGCACAGGCATAGAGTTTAATATTTTATCGTATAAATCATGTTAAGTGTACTAAAAATGTGAAAATATTTTTAATATTGTAAACATTCAAGTTTACTTTCTTTAATGTGGATTATTCATATTTGGAATTTAGCAAAGATGTCAGGAGTTTTATCAGTGGTATAACATTCCAATCTATGTTTGAATTTATGGTTGGGGGTGGGTGGCTCCTGCCATAGCATTAAAAACTCCATTCCCTTGCGTGTTGGAGTCTCCTTGCTGGGCCGCGCACCTCCATTTATTCCTCTTTGGATATGCAAATCTTGTACCTTTTTTTTTTTTGGTCGGCTACTACTTTACCACCCTTTTTGGCTGCGTGGATAAGATGTGGTGGTTAAAGATGAAGCTATAGGCGAGTGGGGCGGGCGTGTTACCTCCACTTTCATTAGGTGCTACGAGGTGTGTTCTTTTGGGATCTACAACACCACGACCTACCTCGACCGGCGGCCGGCAGCAAAGCAGCAAGGTCGCAAAAGGAAAGAAAACCCTTTTGAGCGCTTAAAACAAGTAGGTTGTCCAAACATGCGGCCATCTTTTAGTATCGCAAGCATCCTCAAATTCGGGATTCACCTTCAAGAAAATTTTATCAAAATCAATTAAGGGACGGTGAGAGTGTTGCGAGGAGACCTGAAGAAATTTATTACAAAGATCTTCTATTGAGATCTTACCTATTTTATGGTGTAGCTCGTGGAAGAGAATCTCATAGAGGTGGATCTGTTTCATATCAGCGTATTCATGGAGCAGTTTGTTTTGCATTTGCATGAACATCTCATGCGTAGGTTTTATTATAGTCCTATTACCAGCGGTGATGATTTTACATAGATATATCATCATCTTAATTGTTTTATATTATATGTATGTATGATTTTATATGTAGGTGCCTTGTGAGTTTTATTACAGTCTTATTACAACCATATCATAGGTTTTGTTTTATATATATAATTAATATTATTTACTTGGCTATAGTTTATACTAGCATACTTTTGTTAATATAAAAGAAATATTAATAGTATATTAATATTAATATAACTTGATAATAATAAATCCATTAATTTTAGTATTACTTTAATATGAGTAATATTTAAAATATTAGTTTCCTTCTTAAACATTAAGGACATATGGGTAATGAACTTGATAAGTTTAGAGCTTTTGCATTAAAATTCCTTTCTACACAATTTAATAGGCATTGTACGGGATTTCACATAGATTTGATTTTATTTCCCTTACTAATTTGCAAATAGTTTTACAATGAATTCTTAAATGAGGAAAAACATAATAGAGCTAGAACTTAAATTACTTCATTGGCATATTGAAAACTATTTAAAACTTAAGTCTTTCCATCAACAATACAAGAAGAGAAAATGCACTAATATTCCAACTTTTCCAATACATCATATGAGGTTCCAAGCCAAGTTAAAGGAGAATAAATTGTCTTTCCTTCAACTTTCAATTCCATCCACATTACAACCTTAATAATGAAGATCAATACAATTCTCCTTCAAAATCTTAATACAACATTTTCCACTTAATGTGGGAACAATTTACAATAATGGAAGCTAAAATACAAAGCAATATTACACTTTCTTCCACTCTAGGTGGGCAAAAAAATATAAGGTAGTTTCACATTGTCATCAACAAGGCTCCAATGCTACAAACATCAACAAGGTAGCTCCTCCAATAGTTTTCTTGATTCACAAAAAAATAAGGGGAGAGGCAACGCTCTCCTCCCAACCAAGATACCCAATGGAGAAGAGAAGCCATCCTCTCCATTGGCCCCCGAGCCCCAACCACATTACAATGGGAGAAAATCCAACTCATGGCAACTACTAGCTTCCACATAACTTAACATAAAATTTCACATTCATTCCATAATCCTTCAAAACAAAATCAACAACTCAACAAGAGGGAAACAATCACAACAACAAGTCACAAGGCTTATCAAGAAAGCCATAAGAGTAAGACCTATGGGGAGGCCACTTATGCCTCCCAATGGGAATGGGTGCCACCTAAAAGCCTCCAATGCAAAACACATTACCCCTAACAACTCTTATGCCTCCCTCAAGTACCCCTTATCCCTCCATCCACTCTTATGCCTCCCTCAACTCTTATGGCTCCCCCAAAGTAAGAACAAGAAGAAAATGCAAGCATTTCTCATACTAGGTGGGCACCCAACCCAAACTCCCTCCTCAAGAAAATGATCTCTTATGCCTCCCTCAAATAAACTCCCCATAGTCTCCTCCCACTCCCAACTTAGGCATTCTACCCATTCCCAACAAGCATTTCAAACAACAACATTCAACACAACATATATATACATTCATATAACAAAAAAAGAAACATAATACAAACAAAGGTGAAGCTCCTACCTTTCCATGGTAGAGCTTGTTCCAAGTATGAAGTCTCAATTCCCTCCAAAGGTCAAGCAAGCATCCACAAGCTCCAACAAAATTCCCACAAGTATCAACAAGCTCCAAAAATCCACAAACTCCTTCAAAATCCTCTCCTCTCCAAAATACAAGAGACTAAAAATGAAACCTCCAACCCCCAAAACAAACAAAAGGATCAAATAAATAGAGAAAAGAGAGGGAGGGATGATGTGGCTCCAAGTAGGATGCCACCTCCTTTTCCCTCCACTCCACATCACTTGGTCAACCTCATATTCCAATGCACCATTAATAAGTGGTTGAAAGAAAGGCAAGCACCTTACACACTCCATCTAAGCCCACTCCCCCAAAGGACAAAATTAAATTTTTGAAAGAAAGTGCAATTAATATTTTACCCTTTTTATCCCCCCAAAACACCTAAAAGACCCTAAATTTGGCCTTCCAACCCATAGGTAGGGTTGGCATGAGGTTTTAAGAGGTGTGGGACAAGTTTGACTTGTCCCACAAGCTTTCAAATTTGGCCTCTAAGGCCAAATTCGAGTTTCCCATGTGGGGTAGAGTGTGCTACACTCAAAACTCAAACACACATCAATCCACACAAAATCCAAAGTAAATCAAGCCTAATAAATGAACTCTCTTTTGGTCATATCTTTTAATTAGTTTAGGACAAATTCAAATTAGCTTAATTAAGACACTACAACCCATGACTAATAAAGGGGTAAACACCAATCCAAAGAATATGAATAATAACACAAGTAAAATTTCACTTACTAAGAGCAACACATACTAACATAATAAAAAGGGAAAATTAAAACAAAACAACACATGACCCCTAGGTCACAATTTTCCCCCTAACCAAATAATTCTAACACACACACAATTACTTGTTGCCATGGTGACCTTAGTTGGATTCTTCTTGAATTCCGATGTGGTTGGTCTCCACTCCCCAATATTGTTGTGAATATAATATACCTGCAGAACAGAGAATACCTCCTTCGGCCTGTTGGCCGCATTAAAACATTCATGCCAAATATACAATATAATCTAAAATAAACGACACATGATTTACTATCATCTATGCAAATACGATGTCACTTACACTTTCTAGCACATTTCTATTCCACATTTCATTTATGTCAAAACGATCATCACGTTAATCCAATTATCAAGTTCTACTCAATATGATTAAATATAGCACATGTCATAATTTAAAGATAAATAACCATGTCAAAAGTATACAATTATCATCATCAAATGTCCACCAGTAGACCATATGCATCATAAAAGATCAAATCAATAACAGTCCAGTGTCTATGATATCTACTAGCATGCTAAATCAAGAAGCCATAATAAATCCATAAGTGAAGTAACCAGTCTCGAAAACAACAAAACAAAAATGGTGTCGAAGGGAAGTGGGCACTACAAGATGTATGTATCACGTATACACCTCTTATGAAGGATGATTTTGACCATGTATAGATTCATTCATTATTTTACGGATGCCTCTTGATTAAGGCTCGATGTTTGATCCATGCCCCTTTTATATGGTATATGTACAATGATATTTGTATACCGACTATTGAGACAGATATTTTTGATACACATGTGATATGGATACTTTGATGACCTTTATACACATTTTTGTTCGATATGCTACTATGATTGATGATGTATATGATGTCCGATGTCTCTTTTCTTTATGTATGCGATATAATTCTAGATGTAGAGATGTACACGTTTCCTTTCATAGCAATGATATATTTTGCAGTTGATATCATGTGTATTTGATTTATGAGATGTTTTGATTCCATATTGCTAGTACTTGAGATGATACTAGATGATATTTGGTGTGGGGGGATAGATTTTTTATCATGTGCAACCCCTCTTGCCCCCATTGATGATATGATATATGATGATTAGTTTAGAATACATGCATGATGTAACACTTAGCATTTTTGTATATATCTGATGTAGTGAATGATGTTGGAGATGTGATGAAATGATATATGATAGATGTGATAATAAATAGTCATGCAAAACAAACACACAAGCAAAAGTTAACAAAACTAAGCAAATATAAACATACAAAATAACACAACAAAATGCAACTAAAATGAACTCATGCAAATGTTAACAATAGATTAAATTGACATTCAATCTAAGCAAGTAAAATGAATTCTAATAGATGCACACAACAAACAAAGAAACATACAATAATATTTTACAAGTATGAAAGTCACTAATGAATGCAATGCAATACACAATCAAATCAAACAAGATTCAATATAAGGTAAGAAAATGAACCATTTAAAGAAACGAACAATAAACAATTATAAGTACACCAAGACCATACAAACCAACAACTAAAAGAAATCTAAATACTACTTTGTTTTTGCGGGACAACATTGATATATTTTCTAATGTTTTTGGGTTATCTCGAAAGATAAAATTTTCAAGGCTATGGTTTACGTTGTTGTCTAAGTTTCCCTAAGATAACGTTGTGAAAATAACATAGCCACATCCATAAAAGGGATATTTTCTAGATGTTTAGGTTTTTGTGTACCCTTTTCCAAATGTTTTTGTATTTTCTAGGGCCATGTTCAAAAGCAATGTACAAGAACAAAGAAGCGTGGATGCCCCCAATGTGATGTGGGAATATACAAAAGTCAGAATGTCATGCATGTATGTATAAGGAATTGGAATGTGAAGTTACCCCAGCGTTAGATGAGGATATACAAAGGAAACATCCTTCACACGAGATATAAGAACAAACCGGATCATCACCAGTCCCACAAGGGATTTGAGTAAGATTCCTCAACCTAGCCAGGGAAATTGAATTCCTAGAAAGTAGTGAGAGTTACCCATCCCGAAGCAAGAGTATCTTGTGAATGAGGTATCATCCTTGAGCTCTAGAAACTATTTTTCAAAAAAGGACCTCCCACTATGCCACAATTGTGTGGTTTTCACATGTGGATGACCTACTTTTTCTTTTACTTGTTTTCTCAATTTTTCATTTTTTTGCTTGTTTTTCTTTATTTTTCTATTTTTTAGTTCTTATCTATTTTTATCACCATGATTAAGCATAGAATTACTTGAGGTGCATCACGTTCATAGGTTCTGGAAGCTCTTCACCATCTGAGTAGGCAAGTCTATAAGCTCTCGATCCATACTTAGCAACCACCACATAAGGGCCTAGCCAATTAGCTTCAAACTTACACTTATTTTCTCTGTCTTTGGTGGTTTTATTCTAATTTTATTTCAAAACTAGATCACCTACATCAAATTCCCGATGAATGATGTGTTTGTTGTATCCCCTGGATACTCTATTCTGATACACTTTAAGGTGATTGAGCGCTCTGATACGCCTTTCATCTAATAGTTCCAACTCTGCCAAGTGAGCAACTTTGTAGTCCTTGTCTTTATCAAGATAGTCCCTAAGAGATATTCTCAGGGAGGGAATCTCCACTTCCAAAGGTATGATGGCTTTAGTGCCATAGACAAGTGAATATGGGGTCGCACCAGTAGGAGTGTGGATGGAAGTTCGATAGGCCCAGAGGGTGGGATGTATATGTAAGTGCCAATTACGACCAATCTTACTGACCATTTTCTTCATGATTTGTACAAGTGTTTTATTAGTAGCCTCCTCTTTTCCATTACCTTGGTAGTAATAGTGGGTAGACCACTTAAAATGAATACAAAAGCATTGGCACAAGGCTTTAACTATTTTGTTTTTGAAATATTTACCATTATCAGTGATAATGGATGAGGGGATACCATAACGGAAAATGAGATAGTTCATGATGAATTTGGATATCTACGCACCGGTGACATAAGTGAGAGGAACAACCTCTACCCATTTAGTGAAGTACTCAGTGGTAGTGATAATGTAAGTATGACCATCTAAAGAAGGATGGAGATTCCCTATGAGATCTAAACCCCATTTATAAAAATTCCAAGGCATTACAATAGGTCTGCAAAGCCTGCACCAGCACATGTATTAAGTTACCATACTTCTGACAGAGTTCACACTTCTTTACAAAGTTACAACAATCTGATTCCATGGTGGGCCAATAATAGCCTACTCTTAACATTTTCTTAGCTAATACCATGCCACTAGTATGAACTCCACAAATACCACAATGCACTTCTTTAATGACTTGAATCGATTCAGTAACATCCAAAAAGTAAAGCATATTCCCATCATAGTCATGACGATAAAGGGTGCCTCCTAGAAGGGTATAATGGGTGATACGGTAGATAAGGGATTTCTTTTCAGAGTGGGTAATGTCCGGGGAAAAGTTCCATCTTGTAGGTATCGAAAGATAGGCTCATACCAGGGAGATAAAGGACCAACAACTTCACATTCCAAACATGATTCCGACATATCATATGCAGGCATTTTTAAATGCTCAACGAAGAAGGGCATCTTACTCTCCTCTAGTGGGATGTGCAAGAGAGACCCGATGGTAGCCATAACATCTACAGATCTATTATGTGATCTTGGTTTTTGTTCAAATATGACATGTGAAAAATATTCCTTTAAGGCTTCAACCATTTTCTTATATGGAATAAGCTTCTCATCCTTAACCGTATACTCATCATTAACCTGTTTAATGATAAGTTGGGAATCTCGCATGACTCGTAGCTATTTAATATTCCAAGTGATAGCCAATTTGAGGCCAGCAATAAGTGCTTCATACTCTGTAATATTGTTAGTGCAAGGAAATCCTAACCGGAATGCCTCTATATGACTTCTCCTATGGGAGTGATGAGCTCCACTCCTACTCTGGATCCTTGAAAGGTGAAAGATCCATCAAAATGGACCTTCCATTCTATGGATTATTCAATGTACATCATAGATACATCTGGTAGATCTAGACATAAAGGTTCCATTCCTGGTAGAGGTGCTTCTGCCAACTGATCAGCTAACACCTATCCTTTCAAGGACTTCTGATTCACAAACTCAATTTCAAATTCACTCAAGAGAATGATCCAATTAGCCATTTGGCCTGTTAGGGTGGGTTTGGATAAAAGGTACTTGAGAGGGTCAACTTTAGATATGAGTTTGGTTTTATTATTGAGGAGGTAATGGTGAAGCTTCTGAAAGGTAAAGACAACTACCGAGGAAGGCCTTTTCAATCTATGGATAATTCAACTCATAAGCGATCAAAGTGCGGCTAAGATAGTAAATTTCTCTCTCTTTATGGCTAGGTCATATTGGGCAAGTAGTGCACCAATAGAAAACTGGGTAGTGGAAATGTACAAGAGGAGAGGTTCTCCGGGAGTAGGTGGCATGAGCACATGTGGGTTAACAAGGTACTATTTGAGCAATGCAAATTCCTTTTGACAGTCGGGTCCCCATTTGAATGCAACATCTTTCTTTAAAAGATGTGTAAATGGATGACATTTATCTGTAAGTTGTGAAATAAAATAGCGGATGGCCTGAATATTTCCTTTTAGACTTATGAGTTGCTTGAGAGTAGTAGGTTCAGGCATCTCTATAAAAGCCGAGACCTTAGCAGGGTCCACTTCTATCCCTCTCTTTGAGACTATGAAACCCAAGATTTTTCCTAATAAAACGCCAAAAACACACTTCTTTGGATTAAGGCAAACCTTGTAATCCCTGAGACACTTTGAAAGATACGTCTAAGAACTTTTGGATGCTCTTCTCTAATATTGGATTTTTCTAGGATTTCATCAACATAGTCTTCTATAATTTCATTCATCATATCATGGAAGATGACTGTCATTACTCATTGATAGGTGGCCCCAGAATTATTGAGTCCGAAGGCATGAATTTATAGAAAAGTTCCCCAATGGGGTGATGAAGGCAATTTTATGTTGATATTCTTATCGCAATCCGTATCTAATTATAACCCAAAAATCCATCCATTAAGGATAACATTTCATAGCCAAAGCAGTGGAATCTACAATCATATCAATATTAGGCAAGGGAAATCATCCTTGGGACATGATTTTTGATGTCGCAGAAATCGTCTGATAGATCCTAATGCCAACGGATTCTTTTGTATAGGGACTATATTAGAGATCCAATCTAAATAATCAATAGGTTTAATAAAATCCGCAACTAATAAATTTCTCCATTCTTCCTTAACGAGAAGTGCAACTGTAGGATGCATTTTTCTTAACTTTTGTTTGATGGAATTGGCGTCTAGGTGCACAACCAAGTTGTACATGACTAATGCTAGATCCAAACTGGGCATATCTACGTATGTCCATGTGAAAATATCTACATATTCTCTTAGTAACTCTATGAAGACCTTTTGTTCATGAGCCGAGAGTGAAGCTCCCAACTTTATCATTCTGGGTTGTTCATCTGAACCAATGTTAACACTGATAGTTTCTTCAATAAGCATTTTAGAAGCATCTTCCATCCGTGTAGGATCGGGGAAGAGTAAGATCAACCTCCTGTGGCAGCTCATCGTCATCTTTAAATGGGTAAGCTATTTTATCCATGTGTTCTTCATTTTGTTTATCTACAAGTGTGTCAAAAATTTTGTCACTGTGAGATTTTCATTTATCCTTTTTACCAAGTTTCTCTAAAGTGTTTGTACTCTTATTCACCATATTCTTACTCAAGCGGCCACACCTCTTTCTTCTTCTCCGAATTATGCACAGATTTTTAATTGAATCGTAAATCCTTTCTTGCGATCCCTAGTGAAATGAATCCCCGAGTCCCATGAATTCTGCAAATGCCTCATCATTTTCAAAGATGTCAAGCGGCACGTGAAGTTGTTGATCCCAATCTATAAGTTCAGGATATACGAGGGTAACTTGATGATTGGTTAAAGGGATGGATTTGGATAAGGTAAGGATGGTTGATTCTGGGAATAGGTTAGTGGAAGCAAGATCCTCATAGAGGCTACATTGGGAATCCACATCGCTATCCGAATGATATGAAACATCCTCACACTCAAAAAGGTTTCATCAACCTCAAGGGGTTGAGTATCTCGATATTTTAACCCAAGACCATGTTTATCATATTTAAAACAGTGAGTGGGAAGAGGCTCTAACCGGCCTTGTGCATTTATTTTGCATCTGAACCCTTTATAACCCATGACAAACATCATGTGGTGACCTTTGACATACTGAGGTGTTTGATGGCATGAAGCCATGGTTCCTTCTGGAACTCTACTAGTGGGGTATTCCAACATATTTTCTTCAGATAAGAGACTGCTAGAGACAAATTTATCTAATGGTTTAGCACACAGCTCCCGTGTACTCTTAAATTAAAATTAGGGATTACCCCATGTCCTAGGTGACACTGATAAATCTGATATTAGTAAAGTTTGTTCAAGAGTAAAAGGCTTATCTGGGCCATACTTTTCACCAACATTCTTTCCCATGATGTAAAGGGTTAAGTAACGAAGGAAACTTTTAGGTTGCGAGGTGTAAATGATTACTCAATCTACCTGTTCTTCATAGCTTATGTTTGGAGAGGGACGACCACATCTGTGAAGGAAATTCACACGTGGTAAGAGAGAAAACTGCGTAATGCCCAAAATGAGTAAATGGTTCAAGGTCACCTAAAATGGTAACTATACGACCTTCATGACAAAACTTGATACATTGATGAAAGGTTGAAGGGATAGCCTACATGGCATGAATCCATGGGCGTCCCAAGAGCATGTTGTACTAAAGGTCCAAGTCCAGGACATGAAAGGTCATGTCATGACATGTTGGGCCTAACTCCATGGGTACTATAATAGTACATGTTGATTCTCTTTCTTCATTATCATATGTTGTGATTGTAATGGTCTTAGCTCCGAGGTCTATTTCTTGATGGCCAAGCTTCTTTACCAGCTTCAAGGTACAAATGTTAAGACCAGATCCACTATCCACAAGAACTCTCTTGATCTTGTGACAAGTAACTACAACTTCTAAGTACAAGGGAAAGTTATGCTCTAGGCACATGGGATATCATTGTGATCAAATGTAATATTATATGCAGGATCAAGATGGGAAACCATAGCTTGAAGGTGCATGGGATCTACCTCAGTAGAGACTCCTGAATTCTGCAATATTTTATATAGTATATCTTTGTGAGTAGTAGAGATTTTAAGGAGATCTAAAATGGATATTTTAGTAGGTGTTTTCTCTAGCTGATCTAGCAAATTATACTAGATTTCTTGGGAGTGGTACTGATCAAGCATGATCAGATGAGCACGTCTTGTTTCTACAAAAAAACTCTTCTCTAAGATTCAAATAGTATCGACTTGTTCATCGGATGAACGAATACAACCTATGAGGGAATCAAAGGGATTATCATCACTAGGATAAATGTAAGCGTGTTTCTATAATCATTAGAAGTTTTCTATTCTTTTATTTTTACCATTTAGGAAAAGGTTCTTTGACATCATCTTTCCTCCTAGTTGTTTTAATATGGCAATTAATGATTAAACATCTATTCATTTTTGTGTCCTTTAACACGATGGAAATCAAGTGTAAATTTACACTTGGTAGGTGCCTACCATTTTAAAATCATCTAGTCCTTTTGAAAGATTTAAAGATTCTTATGTGAATGACTTTATTCGCAGGTCCTTGTGAAAGCTTTAAAAGTGGGCTCTTTTTTTGGAGTCAATAATGCCATCACCAATGATGTGCTTGTTCTTATTAAATAACTTGGTTTTTTCTACAATTTAGCTTCATGCTTGTCTTTGACAACCGGCTTGAGCGTACCTTTTACAATAAGATCCTTCTCTATTTGACTACCTTTTTCTATAACTTCTTCGAAGATAAAGACACGGTGCATTTGAATATGAAAGGCTATTTCCAAGTTTAGGTTAGGAACAAAAATGCTCACTAACTTTTTTTCAGGTAAGGCACAAGGGAAGTGACTAGCCAACCCTCTCCATCGTTGTAAGAAACCTGCAAAGGTCTCATTAGGTTTTTGTTTAGCATTACAAAGGTCATTCATTGTGATGTCATTTTCCATGTTAAAAGAGTAGTGATGCACAAAAAAATTTCCAACACAGCCATGTCATTATAGACCCTTGAGGTATACTAAAGAACCATACTAATGCCAAAGATCCCAAGTGCTGAGGAAAATCCATATTAAGAAATTATCATTGTATGCGACTTCCTAGCAAGCCATATAAAATTCTTTGATGTGATCTCAAGGATCACCTTTACCTTTATACTTGTCGAACTTTGGAATAGTGAAATGTTTTGGAAAAGGTTGTTGTAGCAAGCATGTCTTTGTCAAATGGGTAAGGACACAACTCTTTGTATAAGTATTTTCTATTATTACCAACATTTCCTTCTTTTAAGGTAGTGAGTGTCTCTTTCATTGATTGTAGTTATTTCGAATAAGTTGTTCTTTTATGGGTGACATTGGTCAATGTGGCTTAGCTGATTTGAAGGTATTATCAGTGTATGGATCAAAGTGAAACTTGTTAGATTTCATCTTGTCTTTGTCTTTATACATGTTTCTCTTTGAGGAGCCTAGATTTGAGTAGTTTCTGACTTAGTTTCAAACTCTACTTTTGGAGGATCTCTTCTTCAACTAAAGGATCCTCTTCTTTATCGAATTTGTGAGGAGGTGAGGCTTTACACTCAAATTTTACTTTGTGCGAGGCCTTGTAATAAGGTTGTCATGATGGGTATCCTTCAACTATGTTATGATGGTGCCCTAAAGTGGAGGTGTAACCCATGTCAAAGGGATTGTGCATGTCTAAGAATGATACTTTTTATTCTACCTTTTGATTAACGACCTTTTTATTTGCTTTGCACTCATGCAGAAGTTTGGCTCCTAACTCAAGGACTCTCGCGAGTACCTGATCTTTATTATAGTATGTTCTTCAATCTACCTAGGTCTAATATTTGTTATTCTTTGAAAGAGTCTAATTCTTCTCCACTATGGTCGATTAGAGCCCGCGTCTTTAACTTGTGAAAAGAGAGGGGCAAAATTTTTCCACTGAATGGGAAGTTGTCAAAGGGGTTTTCTCCCAAGCTATATTCATTTGATTTGGTTGCCATTTTTGAAGGTTTAGACATTACTAGTCAATGTTTGGATGCAATGTTATGCTACTATTTTCAAAGAACACTGATATGCACACTAAAATGTACCAATCACGTGAATGTATCGTTATGCTAAATCTATACCCTAAAACCAATAGTGACAATAGTATATCAATATGTAGGTCAAGTTAGAATTCTAACAAGGCCTACGTATCGATGCGTATTGATTGAGTCTTCGACAAGGTATACTAGAATTAGTTCAAGCGCCGATGAAAGATAAGTATTTTGAAAAGTGGAAGTCATGACTAGATATAGCGTAATAACACTATCCCGATATTTTAACCAAGCAAGCAAGGTGTTAATATCAAGACAACATTATTGTGATATATATAGGGTGATATCAACACTCTCTAAAAGACTCAGATGACGTCAAAACCTGAAACTAAGTAACTAGTATAAAGAAGTTTCTTAATTATGCAAGTAAGCGTGTAACGCACAATAAAGGTAATTATACCACGTTTTCAAGAAATTGAAATTATGATGTAAGTACCAATATTGTGTGACTAGAATGTGTGCAAGACTAATAAACTTAAGAAGAGACGAATGATGAAGCGAACCCGCAACCATTACGATGATCTTTGAAATCAAGATCGAAGGACTATCAAAGATATGAAAACACACCCGCACACTTTAGTCATTTAACAACCCAGCCGCAAACATGGATGAGTGTAAACGTACAAAAAAGTGGCCAGCACTATCTCTGACAAGACACGTGGGGTATGCCTCCTTCCTAATTTCAACGTGGGAAGTAATAATGTATGGGTATAAATAAAAAAAAGGTGAAAATAAATTAATTTTTACTTGGGTAGAGCTTCACCTCATTAAAAAATGAGAAAGAAACTAGGCTAAGTAAAACGTTTGTCTAATTTATGTGGTGAAAGGAACTTAGGTAAAACTTAAGTGGACTCTTTGCCTTGTCTGAAAACAAGGTTTAGACTCCAAGTAAGTTGTCACTTTGTGTCGTTCAATGTGATAAGGACTAGTAAAGTGGGCTCCAAGACAAAATGGCCTCCTAATAAGTTCTCTCAACTAGGCGTTACGAAGTTGTCTAAGGGCAGGCATGATTTACCCAAAAAGTCACACTAACTAATTTGGGAGTATCTCGTCCTTCTCCCCTTTCAAGCACAATGGGAAATAAATGCATCCATTATGTACTTATACTCAGGTCGTGATACGTACATCTTGCAACTCTAACTCACATTGTATACTAGTCAAGTGGGTAAGCGGAGCGCTTCTTGTTTCATCTATGAGGTTACTTAGTGGTGGACTAATTTAGGGTTCTTGGTACCACCCCCATTGTTATAGCTTAAGGCATTATGCCAAAGGGGTTACGTTCCAGTTGAGCAGAGAGGGACGTACCCTTTTCCGAAACCTATAATACAGTGTTTTGAATGTGGTGTGTTTTTATCTTTTTAACTTAATATGGTTTGAAGTGGCACACCATTTGGTAACTTGTGAGAAAACACATGTATTAGAAGTTTTACGCTTCGTTTTTATGCCTTTATTTGACAAACATTGGGTCTTGTAGAAAACAAGTTTTAGTAATTTCCCAATTTGCGGATAGATGTCAAAAGAGAACTTACACCTTGCTTTTGATTCCTAAGATCACCAAAAGGCGCGAAGGAAGAGCATACGCAATGTGGAAATCCTACTAAATCACATAAAAATTACTTTATCCTTTAAAACAAGTGTTTTTAACATGTGATATAAAGTTTTTTCAAGTGTTTTTGATCTCCAAGATCACTTTTGAAGGCACGAGGAGAGAGCATACGCACTTTTTCAAACCTAGTTCAAGCTAAGAAATGAAAATCACTTAACTATGACAACTGAAATATCAAAAAAATATTGTTTTTAAGTTTGTTAGTCTTAGAAACCTATAACAAAAGATAAGTTAAAATATTTTACAGATCAGTGGAAAATTTTCAATTTTAACCCCGACACCTACGCACCCAAACCGACACCAACGCACCCCACCCGGCGGTATGTGCCTAAACTAACACTAGCGCGTGGCAAGTAGGATGAGTAGAAAAATCCAATACCTACGTGCCCCCTTTTGACAGGTGTGCTAGGGTTTCAACACAAACATGCCTAACCCAACGAATATGCCTGCGCGACATGGAAAGTTAATAAAATACACAATATACCGAAAAACAAAGAAGCTTCCAAAAACAGAGACACTCACAACCCAACAAAGATGCTTAGGTCTCAACAAAGACGCGCCCAAGCGTAAAGTGAAGAATTTCAAATTTCTACATAGTGAGGTGATTTACACATATGCATCCAGAGAGATGGAGATGCCAACACACTAATGGAGACATGTGTGTGTCCCTACGAAAGAAGATTTTCTAATGATGAAGATAGCTAGACAAGTGCACTCCTATATTGACGGGGACATTGGGGTTTCACGTGTACGCATCCCTTCACAACACCTACACATGCCCTGTGAAAAACCTGCAAAACTCATGGATTTTCAAATTTTCAAAAGCAAACAGGTTATTCGTTAGTCAAAGTGTCCTATTTCTATATCCAACCCCCAAAATATGTGTAACTGAAGGTCATTTATCTAGTGTTAGAAATAGAAATGAGGAAATAACAAGTGATTTGATCCAAAAAACTTGAAAATGAACTTTGAAGAACTCAAAGGACCTCCATTAATGGAGGATGGACATAAGTGTCCCACCGGGCATGCCAAATGTGTTCAAAGAAAAGTTGCAAAAGCCATAGATTTGGGGTAAGAATCTCTAAAGAATCCCCAAAGGCTTTAAACAAATTGATCAGTGGACCATCAGATAAGAAATGAGCAAGGGTTCCTAATTTGCATACATTAATTTGAAGTAAACAAGCAAATTAAACAAATAAAACTAACCTCTATTCTTTGAAAGCTTGAAATAATGAACCTAAGAGGATCTAAGCAATCAGTTTTGTGCTTAAGAGAAAGAGATCTCCCCATTAATGGCTTCAAGGCCAATGGTTCTTTTTTTTTTTACTCCATAATAGAATTATAAAAGAAAATGCTAAGAAAATAGCTCAAAATAAGAAATGAAATGAAATCTAAAACCTAAACAAAAATTCTATAGTTTATGTTAGGAATAAGAGAGAATTCTTAGAAATGAGTGAAGGGGTCTAGCCCTATATATAGTTTTCCATTTGGGAAAATGGGAGATTTGGGTGCATGTGGGACAAATGCAAAAGTCCAAAAAGCACTTTTAGCAAGTCAAAGTAAGCTTTGACTATGTTTAGAGTAGATAAACCATACTTAAGTTTAATTAACCATGTTTAGAGGATAATTAGGATTTTAGGAGAGTTCCGAGAGGTTCGATCAATCCAATGAAATGGATTGATAGTCTAGGAAGATGGTAAAAGCAGACTAGAGGGGAATAAGAAGCTAATGTAGTCGAATGAAGCTATAATAGCCTGTTTAGATGGTTTACAAGAGGAAATAAGACCTAATAGGTGTTGTAAGAAGGGAGTTAGATAGGTAGAATCGGAGGTGTATCATCAATCTGCAAGGAGAAGAATAGTTAGTGCATTATTACAAATAATAGTGCATTAATCAAACTATAGGTGTCTACAGATAACAACGATACAAGAGTGTATCAAGATATGTAAGACATGTATGATTTGTATGATGTGTGTGCGAGACTAGATGTGACTTGTAGTGTATGCAAGAGATCTAATAATTCCGAAGGGAGGAGAAGAAGTGTGATGCCCCCATATATGAAATGGTGAGAATGATCAAGTGATGTCATCTAAGAGGTTGTCATTTTGGTGGTGAAAATCTAATGGAGATGCATCCGAGACTTGGTAATAAATTGTATGGTTTTGATCGATGAAAGAGAAATTACGACACAAAGTATACGTGCCCATTACGTATTACTCATCGGTGAAAGGCGGTGATGGACATCCATGTGCGGACCAATGAGTAAGGTTCCGTGAATAGGAAAGAAATGAGTCATTGCAAATGAAAACACAACTGAAAGGTATGGGAAATGATATGTCAATGTGATCTGGATATAAAGTGTCGTCAATATAGGTAAGTAAAGACTAGCCAAGAGTAAGTGGTGAAAAAAAGTAGTGCATGGAACAAATATTGGGAGATGAAATACTCGGAGGCCATAAGTAGTAGTAATGCAATCATGTCCATGATATAGATGTGGTGAATTAGGTGGAGGTAAAACCTCATCATGTGTCAACCCAAGCTAACTTAATCTACCGAGCATGAAAATGGATTTGGAGCAAGTGGGATCGAATGAATTGTGCAACCAAAAGGAATTGTTTATGAAAATAGTTCATGTGAAAGGAGGTATTGCATATGTAGGTTGCTCAGGAAGAGATAATGAAGGTGGTATGGCATCCAATAAATGAACATAAACCCGATAAAGCACCATAGCGATATTAGAAGGAGGGGGTTGTTGAAGCAGATGGAACAAAATCTAATGCGAAAATAGCTCCCTAAAGTGGAGGTAAGTTATCTAGATAGTTTTCATGTCATGGAACAATAGTAGAATGCACAATAGAAGAAGTAGAATAGGTAATGCAATGTTAGAATAGTTGTTGCAATATTGGAATGGTGTACTATTAGTGGGGATTTCATATTCAAATACCTCATGTAAGAACATAACACGTCAGTGAACTATAGAAGAAACAACTTGCATTTTATGAAGCTATGGCATACCAAGTAAGAAATTGTATGAAAGTGGGATATATACGAAAAAATGGAACCAGGATAGTCTTTGGCCCAATTGTGAGTGGAAAGGTGACAGGTGCCTAAGCATGGATGCAAAGTAGAATCATATGCTTAGAAAGAGAGAGATGTTGGGTTAAGATTAGCTACAAAAATGCCTATAACCTGAATGAACGATAGAGGACAAATATTGAATTCATATCTAGTATAGAATATAATGCGCTTGATGCCTAAGTTATTGATGTAGAATTTTATATATTGAGATGGATCATTTTCATATGCACCAATATTTTTAGTTACAACATATGGAAAAGTAATTTGTTGAGAAAATATATTGTCGAATGTTTGATAAACAACATTTGGATGATTATTGATAGGAATATGAGTGGTAGCCAAAATATTATTGATTTTAACACAACACTCGGGATGGGCTAGTAAGAAATCATGGATAGAGATAGCCATGAATAAAGGATCCTAGAAAAATGAGAAGAGTATAAGTATGAGGAACCTAAGAATGTTCGAACAACATGGGTTCACCAAATGATTAACAAAATATTGAATAAATAAATGCCTAATTATAAATATGTAACAACTTTGAATATTAACAATTAAGTATAAAATTGACCCAAACAAGATAGCCTAGAAAGTATGAAGGCCTAGTTACATATTAAAAGAGGAAATACTTAGTGATTTTGATATGTTGTCGAAGTTGTGACAATCTAAAAAATAGATGGAACTGGAACTCGGAGTATCACAATGAAATCCAAAAAAATGTAGATATTTCATAATACCTAGACCCGGGGATCCTATGGAGGGTTAGAGGTGCACTGAGGTGCCAAAGACCTACCCAGGTGCCTATGTTTGCTCGAAGTTGTGGAAACTAGTTTCACAAGGTCACAAGATGTTTGTTTTCCTTCACTTCTTTTCACTAGTATGTTGCACCAAGTTCAAAACTTTTGCATGTGACCTACAATGAAGATATGACCATGTGCAAAACCCCAAAAATAAAAGAATGAAAATGAGTGGTCATACTTTGTATTTGGATGTCACGAAGTGAACTTACGACCAAATGTTACACTACATATCGTAACCAATATAGTTACGTGTGTGTGTGTGTGTGTGTGTGAAAATTGTTCCCTAGGTAGTTCTTATGTGTGTCACACTTGATAGTGAGAAATAGCTAGATGTAAAGATGTATATAGGTGTGTGCATGAAAGAATGAACTTCCCTTCCTATGTGTGTATGCGAAGTAACAATCATTTGTCCCTTGTATGGAGTTAGATGGATTCTTGAATGATTTTAGAATACTCTTGGATGCTACCTTAGGTGGTGATAGCTAATACTTAGTGCTTGGTCCTTTATTATGATCACATAAATTTATATTTATATGATTCCCTTCCTTGAATTTTGTAATTAACCAAAATAAAGAATGAGTACAAAAATATAAGATGCCCAAATGGCTAAAAAGGAGCCAAAATATGTGAGTAAAGTAACAAGAGGTTGGGGGTGCCCAAAGGGGACGGAGGTGCCTAGTGCGGACATCCTAGGTGGGAAATGATGTCTAGAGTGAGAAATGCTAAAGTATAAAAATATAGACTAGCAAATGAGTGTAAGACCAAAAGTGGAAATGGAAAACAAGAAAAGATGGCCAAAGAAAGAGGTCAATTAATATTGTTCTTACTTAGGAATCATATGAATAGTAGTATGTGATCAGGACTAGATAGATACCCAAAGTGCATGACTTAGTATCTACATTCAACAACCAAAACATGACTAGAAACATATAAAAATGACCAAAAATGTATTTTTAAGAGCTTATAAATACCAAGGTATAGGGCATCGAGAATTTACGTAATTTTTAGAATTTTATATTTTATTTTTCAATATTTATTTACTATTCATATTTTTAAATATTTTTGCCACCTAATGGGACACACTTATATTCTTTGACCCAATATTCCCTCAACAATCAAGTTTGAACCATAGCATGAGAGTGCATCATAGGGTAATGATGATACAAGTGTATCAAGTGGGTTTTAATGATGCATATGACATATTAGAAATTTAAGCGTGGAACATAAATTGTATGAGATGATATAAAAATTTGATAACAATGGAAGGAGGGAATAATCTATGATGCCCCCCAAGTCTGTAAATGATGGAGAGCTATGTGATGATGTAAGAAATAAATTACGACAGAAATGGAGTTTGAAATGTATCATAAGAAATAATATTGTTATCACAATGCTAACTAGGATCAATGTTGGATGCGAGGGTTGAACAAAGGAATTTTAAAGAGGCCACCTAGAATTCACGTTTATTGCTTATTGATTGGTTGTTTATTTGGTAATGTTGTAGAATATTTGAGTGGATGTGGTGTCAGATTGATTTTGAGAGGTGGTTGCTTAGGAGGTGGTGACGTGGAAGAAGACTTAATAAGAGGAGGTGATGGAGGATTGACCTTGAGAGGTGATTGCTTAGTTTGAGTGGGTTGTATAAGTAGCGCTTGAGTGATAGAAGGAAGAACATTAGAAGTGATGACATGATGCTCATTAGACATAGATGAATCAGATTTAGGAACCCATTGGGATGTAGCAATTGAATATGAGCATGTAACAAAATGTTGTGCAATGAATGAGATAAAACCTTGACGCTCAAGATGCTTGATTCTTCATTGTAAAGCATAGAAATCATTGTCATTATGTCCATTGATTCAATGATAAGCACAAAAAGGAGACCTTGATATTTGATAACCGATAAGGAGGATAGCAATGACTAGTTGATCAACTGTAAATAGAAATTCTATGGGGTTTTTAATCTATTTTATAAGATAATATAAATAGAAACTAAATGCTATATTGGAATGCAAGACCCATTTTTATTTTTAATATTTGAATATATCAAAATAATGGAAATAAGAGGGATATGATACTAGCACTGTAAATAACTTACCTCATTGTGTATTGGAATGTATTACACTTTGTTGGTTTTCGATTTGCACTTTGGATGACACCACGGTCGAGGGGACAACAAGTCCCTCCTCTTTATGGTAGAGGTTCCCTTATTGGAGGCAAGAAACAAGGATTGCATGTAAATGTGAAACTTTCAAAGTGAGGAGGACAAATACTTCAAATTTTTTTAAGCCCCAGAGAGATTATCAATACCAAAGACTAGAAGACTTAGGAGATAGGAGTGGAAGAACATACAATACTTTTAGGGAAATCAGATAGCAGAGAAAACCATTATACGTATTGAATAAAGGAAATATAGAATAGAATCATTAGACTTCATAATAGATATAATCCATGGACACAAAGTTCCATGAATCACATACACCATTCCATAGACACAAAGTTCCAAGAATCATATCAGAAAGAACACAAAGTTTCTTATCACAAAGACTAAATGATTCGCAGGCTCAAGTGAGCAAGAAGAGAGAATGGAAGAAGATAAAAAGAGGAAAGAACTTTAGTATTGATTATTTTTGAATTTTTACATTTCAAGAGTATTAGGATCGACTATGTGAGAGTTGGCCCTTTACAATGGCATAGAAAAACCATTAAATAAATCACCATAATAGTTACAACTTCTCCCTCACTTTGCGAGGAATGGTTAAGAATTCTCCAAATCATGGCAAGAATCGGTTACAACTTATCCAAATCATTCACATCATTTCGAATTCCCAATTTGCATAGAAACGGAAATGGCGGAAAAAACCAGATTTTCATATTGTAAGCTTTATTACATTCTTTCACGAGTTTAAATATGGACCGTCGATATTGCTTTTACACCTTTGAATCTGAGCCATCCACGTGGCAAGAAATGATTGGAGTGGGTGTGGGAAAGCCCTTCAAATTTTATAACTTTTATGGAGATTTGGCAATTTTTGACATTTTGTCTGCACAGCCGATTTGTCTTTTTAACGTGAATACGTGGCATCATCCGATTGGTGGCGGGGTTGTGGCTTATATTTTTACTTTAGTCTTTTTAACCATAAAAACTTAATGGCTCAAATTTCTCTGCCAACCCATACCTTCTCTTTGAATTTTCAACCCTGAAAATCAACACATGTCCACATCCGATTGGTTGCGGGCTTTCAGTTCACTTCTATTATTTTTACCCTTTTTGATGAAAAAGACACAAAACCTCGAAGTCCTCCTCCACCTACCTTCACACTTTCCACCAATCAGGTTCTTTCGGGGCCGTGGGGCCAATATGTCCTTTTTCCAAAGTGGAAAAAATCAAAAGTTCACAAAAAGAGTCCATCCCAACCGTGTCCAATTAGCGATGTCCACGTACCGCGGATGTTGGGGTTAAAATTTAACGGGAAGAAACTCCTATCATCGTGATGTGAAAAATACAGAGAAAAAGAAAGCTCCTCCATTTCATGATTGATTTCTAAAATTCTTTCACAAACAAAGGAATTGGAAACAACATAAGGTTTGACGATCCACATCCATAGAAGAGATTGGCAATTTTATCTAATGAAGGCAACCGAGAGAAAATTCACGCACTCGAGATAGGAATATGGGAAATTTATCGGACCACGTAGGCGAGGGATTTTAACAACTTCAAAGCCTGAATTTCTCTAAGGCACCAACTCAAAATTCTTTAATTTTTCCTTCAAAATTAAGGGTATTTTGAGGGCGACAATAGTTGGATCCATTTGGGGGTGATTTGGCTTGGAGCGAAGAAACGAGGCAAGATCAAGGATCATAGAAAAATCCAGGTAAACATATCGGTGTCTTGTTCATTGGGAAATGGATTCAAAAGAAAATCAATGCGAAGAAGACAACACACACAAAGGGAAACAAACCAAAATAGGGATATCCAAAAACAAAACACCACACACAGCAAGGAACAAGAAGGGAAACAAGCCAAAACAGGGGAAATTATATACAAAGAAAGAAGGGGATATTTACAAGGGGAAGAGGAAGGGTTGTATGAAACCTACATAACTCAAGAGACAGGCTAAGAAAAGTAAATACCTTTATGGAACAAAGTGGTGAAATCATGAGGCATCCTTAAACTGAAGATGAGTAGTTAAGTGCACCCGAACATCATGGGAACACTATGTGGCTTGAAAATAAAAATTGAAGATAGTAGACCATCCAGGATAGCAATACCCCATACTAAACACATTAAGTGCTTGTGAAGAACTAAATATCTTCCCGAGGATCCTTCTCTGTGGATGAATAGTGTCATACAAAGTATTGTATGATCCTTGATTTCCTTCATGCTGATTACTACCCATCACCCAACTCTCACAACTAGATCAATGCGAAAATCCAACCCGAAATGTGTCAACTCCTTGCTTTGATGGAATGATGCATGCATATGAATGAAAATGGCAATTATCATCATGGCACATCTCGTGAGGCACATAAAATTCCATTGAATCTCCTTGGCAACCATCTTAAAGAGGAATTTGGAAGAAGGTACTAGATGGTTCGCCATTAGGTGCAATCTGATGAGTGCATTGTTTGGCTCATTTATATCATTTCTTCAAACCAAAAATTCCATTTAGATATGACTTGTTAATGCATGGGGATGTTTTGTATAGTTATATCTTAGTGAGTTTAATGCATTTTCCTTGCTATAGTTTATGTAAACCAATTATCATATTAACCTCCTACTAACTGTCTTTGTGAGGTAAAATGTGATGATGTGTGTAGGAAATGATGGATGTTGTTGGCAATTATGGAATCTGAATGCGGAGCAAGAGGCGGATGACTTTTTCCACCAAGTTGACCTATTAGTTTGCAGCTTGTTTCTAATCAATAGGAATTTATGAGTTTCAGTTAGTATTTGGTGGAAGATATTAATGTTGCTATAATGGAAAACTTTATGTATGTCGGTATCTATACGAAAACTCCGTCTTCATAACATATTTAGAACTACTTTCGATATATTGTGATAGATTATCTGCATTCGATTTTGCATTGCTATCTCCTATCTATGTTATGGAACTTATTTTGAGTTAATGAAAGTTGCATCATTTTGAGAATCAAAGGTTGTTAATTCCTCTATCCCAAGGAAGAGCAAGGGCCCACTCGACTGAGGAGATAAGAGGTTATTTTGATTTCATTTACGCATACAGTTCTTTGATAAGTTTTACTATAATTCTTGTTTCAGAATATTACATGCATGCTTTGATTAACTGTATTCATTTTATTCATTATGAATTTCATTTAGAATAGATGTTTACTTTATGCAATATCTATTAACAATTAATCTCACTTTTTGTTAGCTTTATTTATACGGTTGTAATTTCATTTGTTAAAGTAGTGTGTGTGCATTTAAGTTTCAAGTAGAAGAGTAGATGTTAATTTCTTTCATCATAAACAGTTGAATTCATGTAGATTTGTATTTCAATTCCGTATATCCGTATTATATTTCCATATATTATTCACTAAACTAAGCAACCCCCAATAGACTCAACGAGATCATTGGTTCCATATGACTCCATTGCATACAACCTAGGAAACAACCACAGGTTTAAAATGACAACGTGAAAGATTATGTTGGTTAAATGATTGGAGCAATAAAATGACCCATCACAATCTTTACCATGTCTCTAAAGAACATACCGCTACCTTTGCAAAATCAGCAACTGGTTCAAGAAGATCATGAATCTTTGGTACAAGCTGCATGGTTGATTTGTCTTCATGATTAGCAAGGAATTGAAAAGCTACCAGACTAGGTAAATATTGATCAAGAACATCGTCCTCTTTCTCTTGTTTTCATTCTCAAAGGGAGCCGAGACAAGACTCATCATAGTTGTGTAAAGAAGACTCCAGAATTGCTCTCCATTTTCTATTCACTTTGAAGGATTATAAGAAGGCTCATGTGTGTTCATCCCATCCATTTCATTTCCTTCAGGAACAGGCACATGTTCATCCTTGAGAGAACTTAGAACAACAAGGGGATGGTCCACAATGATCTCCATCTCGGTACATTGAGATTTTCAGGAATAGGAGAGAGAGAAAAAAATTTCGTCTTGTCATGATGAGCATTCAATTCCACTAGCATAGGGTCACATTTTTCAAAACAAGGACATTCAACCTTGGCACATCCCATATCTTCTACAGACTCCATTTTAGGTTGAAAGGAAGCCTTAATTTGATTGTCTTCTTCATTATTTGAAGGAATATAAAATTGACATGCATCAAGTGGAGAAACAAGAAGACATTCATTGGTGGGATTGAAATAATGCTGAGGAATGAATACCTAATAATGTGGAGAATCATCATGAGCAGCCTCTAGAACTTGAATGTTCTCCTCTTTGTCACAAGGTGCCTCAAACTGTTTGACCGAGTATTCCTCAACTTTTTTTACCTTCTCACATGCCTGGAACTGCCTGTATTGCCTTTTTATTACTCTCATTAATTGTATGGAACTTATATCATCTGCAGGTGCTATTTTCATCCTCCTGCCTTTTGCAACACTTTCTTGATATTCAGACCACAAATATTGAATCACTGGGTCATCACATGCAACAATTTGTTTCAGTTTCTCCTTCCATTCTTGTATTGGTAGTTTCTTTGTTGGAGATAGCACAGGTGC
The DNA here is from genome assembly GCA_018340775.1 of Taxus wallichiana var. yunnanensis. Lineage (NCBI taxonomy): Eukaryota > Viridiplantae > Streptophyta > Pinopsida > Cupressales > Taxaceae > Taxus > Taxus wallichiana. The sequence goes on from CM031236.1 coordinate 173,686,969, forward strand.
AATAGTGGCTTTCTTCTTGGCATATGGAATATTGGCACAATCTGGAAAGATCTTCCCTGCTTGCTTGTCTTCTTCAATTGTGCAATGCTTGTGAAAGCAAACTTGGATTTACACCTCCATAAAATCTCTATAGAAACCGAGCTTCTTGACTGATTGGAGCTTGGAATATTTTAATGGGGATATCCCCATCATCATCCTCATCACTATCACTATCACTTGTTGGTGAGGTGGGCCAACAAGTGTTCTTCATTTTACCTTCGCTCTAGGGAAGGTGGTGGTCTTTTTCCACTTTGGTACATCACAGATTTGCTAGATCAAACATGATCATGAAGTTTTTCCTCTCTCTTTTTATTAAAAAATTTGAAAAGTATATTTCTTCCCCAACGGAGTCACCAAAACTATTGGGTTTCAAATTTTCACTTTGGATGTAACCACAATTAGGGGACAACAAGTCCCTCCTCTTTATGGGAGAGGTTCCCTTATGGGAGGAAAGAAACAAGGCTTGCATGTAAATGTGTAACTTTCAAAGTGAGGAGGCCAAATACTTTGAAGTGTTTTAAGCCCAAGAGATTATCAATACCAAAGACTAGAAGACTTAGGAGATAGGAGAGGAAGAACATACAATACTTTTAGGGAAATTAGAGAGCAAAGAAAACCCTTATACGTATTGAATAAAGGAAATATATAATAGAATCATTAGACTTCATAACAGATATAATACATGGACACAAAGTTCCATGAATCACATACACCATTCCATAGACACAAAGTTCTAGGAATCGTATCAGCAAGAACAAAAAGTTTCTTATCACAAAGACTAAATGATTCGTAGGCTCAGGTGAGCAAGAAGAGAGAATGGAAGAAGATAGAAAGGGGAAAGAACTTTTGTATTGATTATTTTGAATCTGTTACATTTCAAGAGTATTAGGATCCACTGTGAGTGTCGACCCTTTACAATGGTGTAAAACCCATTAAATAAATCACCGAAATAGTTATAACTTCTCCCTCGCTCGTAAGGAATGGTTACAAATTCTCCAAATCATGGCAAGAATCGGTTACAACTTATCCAAATCATTTGCATCATTTTGAATTCCCAATTTGCAGAGAAACGGAAATGGTGAAAAAACCATATTTTCATATTGTAATCGTTACATTCTTTCACAAGTTTAAATATGGACCATTGATATTGATTTTACACCTTTGAATCTAATTCATCCACGTGGCAAGAAATGATTGGAGTGGGCATGGGCAAGCTTTTCAAATTTTATAACTTTTATGGAGATTTGGAAATTTTTGACATTTTGGTCTGCCGGGATGATTTGACTTTTCAACGTGAATATGTGGCATCATCGATTGGTGGCGGTCATGACTTATCTTTTTACTTTAGTATTTTTAACCATAAAAACTTAATGGCTCAAAGTTCTCCGCCATCCCATACCTCCTCTTTTAATTTTTTACCTTGAAAATCCACACGTGTCCACATCTGATGGGTTGCGGGCTTTCGGTTCACTTCTATGATTTTTACCCTTTTTGATGAAAAAGGCACAAAACCTCGAAGTCCTCTCTTGCCCACCTTCATACTTTCCACCAATCAGGTTCTTTTAGGGCCGTGGGGCCAATCTAACCTTTCGCCAAGTGACAAAAATCACAAATTCACAAAAAGAGTTTGTACTGAACTACTTCCAATTAGCAACGTCCACGTACATGCGAATGCTAAGGTCAAAATTTAACGGTGAAGAAACACCCGTCATCGTGATCTGTGAAAAATATAGAGAAGAAGAAATCTCCTCCATTTCATGCCTTATTTCTAAAATTCTTTCATGAACAAAGGAATTGGAAACAACACAAGGTTCGACGATCCACAGCCATAGAAGAGATTGGCAATATTATCCAATGAAGGCAACCAGAGAAAATTCACACGCTTAGATAGGAATATGGGAAATTTATTAGACCACACAGATTGAGGGATTTTAACAACTTCAAATCTCAAATTTCTCTAAGGCACCAACTCAAAATTTTCAAATTTGTCCTTCAAAATGAAGGGGATTTTGAGGGCAACAACAACTAGTATGCAAACCGGGAAGGCTATAACTAAGTGGCCTCGGGAAGGGTAGGATATGAATGTTTTTCTGTACTTTGAGGCACTTGGGAGAATACTTGGGGCACCACAGGGTGACTGATCTATAATTTAGGTATTGTAGACTACAAGAAAGCTCGAACTTGAGAGTTTAACAGTGGTGCAATATCTCCTTGTAACACCTTTTCCCCTATTGCACGAGTGTCACAATAATGTTAGCTATGTTGTAGTAAACATTGTATGAAGATCTACCTACAAAACCCTATTTAAAGCATCAATTCCTAAAAAAAAATGCATATGAAAAGGTTGGAATAACCTCAATTGCTTGAACTAGTGGTCTTGTGACTAAGCATTGCACTACATTTTAGACCGAGTGTAGTTCTATGTGCGTGTGTGTGAAATTTTTATCCTAGGGTTCCCTAACGCTAATGACATGGTAATAAGGGGAACTAACAAGATGTAGAATGTAAAGGGTGGATGTAATGGAAGAATACAACCCTTTCCCCCTACACTTGTGTGATGTAGATGTAGAATATGCCCAAATTTAGTACCTTTCCTTAGTAGATAGATTCCCTTGATAGTAAGATGTCCTCCCATAATGAAGTGAGTATGTTATGTTTATATAGGGATCTCTTCTTCAAATTTCGACACTAGTGACCCAAAACTTCCGACTATAACCTAGGGGAATGAATGGGGTAACCGTTTTGACCGACCTAGAAAAAAATAAATTAAGACCACAAATTATGATGACAAGGGCACCTAAAATCACAGACTGGGGCACCCCAGGGCACACCAGTACAACCCTAGGTGCCCCAACACAAACTTAGAGGCGAAAATCTAGAAAATTACGACACCTAAGACCCCCTAAATGACACCCAAAACTATAGATGTAAGTGATGATTGAACTAGATAAACAACAATGACGATAGGCTAACTGACAACAAGACGAAAGGATGGGTCACTAGTGAATACTTTTATTATGAAATATCCATATATAAAATAACATACCCGACAGTATAAATGTAATATTAAGTGCATGATTTTGTGACTACATTTTCCCCCACTTTATGTTGGTGAGCGAAATCTCGATAACATAAAGTAGATAGAGATGCGTACTTGAGAAAAATTTGGAGAAGCCCATCTTGTAGAAGAATGTGTAGATGTGTAGTAGAAGCATGCCGATAGAACTATAAAAATGTGTCAAACCATCGATCGGTATGTTGATCCATGCAATGTAAAAATGTAAGTTTCAAGCGATGAATTGTGGGAAATTAAAATGATGATTAGGATTTTGGATGATTTTGAACGATGTTTAATAACGAGTAAGTTGGTAGGGAGTGATCATTTACCAACCCAAACGGTGGTATATGAATGGAAAAATCTAGGGATTTGGGTGTCCTACTACCGAGAGGAAGAGTGTAGGGAGAAAGTGTGTTATTCTCCAAGATTTAACTACATCCTTAAGATCTAGCCATTACAGATGGAATTAGATCAAAAATTGTGATTTTGGATCCAAATGATTTTGATTAAATAGTTGACCCATATAGGAGTGATAAGGAGAAAGGAACTCTTGCCCCCACTCCGCGGGTGTTTCCACAACGTAAAGGCTTCCAAGTTGGGTCCCCTAAAAGTGAACACGATAGAGAGTGGGATGGATTCCAAGTTAGGTCAACTAGAAGAAAACGTGATAGAAAATGGGATAGCTTCCAAGCTAGGTCATTAGGAAGTAAATGCGAAGGAAAGGAAAAGCTTATGAGTTAGGTCATCCGGACGTGAACTCGGAATATAGAATAAACTCCTAAGTTGGGTCATTTGGGAAAAAAGTGGTGAATATAAATCCCAAGTTAGGTCATATGGGAGATTGATCGTGGTTGTGATTTGGACACATTAATTTTGATTGGTTACTCATGGAGAGATTTTTCGCTAATTGCCCCTAGGTTAGGTCATTAGGGGAAAGTCGCTAGAAAATTAAAGAGGTATCATGTGAAAGGATTTTTAGTTGCTTGTTTCCCCCAAGCTAGGTCATTAGGGGGGATTGATATATTGTGTCATGTGATCGTGTTTGGGAAATATAAAACAATTTTGGCCCCCATATTAGGTCATTAGGGGGAATTAATGGTGAAATGTCACAAGATAAAATTTTAGGTGTTAGATTCATGATATTAGAACACGTGGTGACATGAGGGGGATTATAGGGGGGACCCCATTATATATTACCCTCTTTCGGTGAAAGAGGGAGTGATGAGCATGAATGGACTCTAAGCTAATAGTAATAATAAGATGCTAAAAATGCGCGTGTAGTTGATAGGAAGAAATGGGGAAGGGATAAAATGCATGTGTAATGTGTACAATATGGTGGAAGGTGGAATTCTAAAAATAATTCCATAAATGGGGTGTAAATAAAATGAAAAACATTCAAGATATTAGCGAAATGGTGTAATATGCATTAGTCATGGTTAGAAGTGCTAAACATAGACCATAGTAAAGGTGGCATTGTGATTATAAATAGTAAAGTGAAAAGGTAACTTATCACTTCATTTTTCTTTTACATGAGTGTGAGAGTGTATACGGAGTGAATAGAGATTCCTCAAGTGAAACCATTAAGTCCTAGCTGATTTGAGCAAGTGGAAATCACGGTGGCGTCGCGTATAACTGTGGAGTTGGTAAGTGTATTATTTTTGCAAAAATGTAGGGTGTACTAGGAATTTTAGTTGAATTTTTTAAAAATTAGGGTTTTTAATTTATCAGCATTTGGGACCTGAATAAGAGTGGTGAGGGCACTAGTGACCCCTGGGACTAGAGCACCCAAAACTGGGCACTAGTGTCCTGCTCTGGGCACCCAAGTCCTGCATCTAGGTGCCCTAGTCCATAATTTTTGATTTGTTGGATAATGCTAGGGAATGTGTTTCTATTATGTTGAATTGTTGTATTTGACTATGGGAGGTGTGCTAATGTGTCATTTGTTGTTTTTGGTGTTGTGTAGAGGGATATCCACTTGAGGGAGCTTCTTGGTGGTCGACACTTGAGCACATTACTTTGGGATTGGATTTGTTAGATGATGAGTGGGATGTCATGGACCATGAAAACATGTGGTATATAACATGGATGGGGGATGTGCCCTATAATATTCCCATGTTGACTGCATTATATGAGAGCCGGAGTGCCAATACGTGCACATTTTAGTTTCCTACCGAGGAGATGATGGTGACGCTGGAGGATGTATATCACATAATGTGATTAACGAGTTGTTAGGGAGAGGGTACAAGTGATGGCGAGTAGATATGGATTTTTAGATGCACTTGGCTAAACCATATTTTATAGGGGCCCAGTACCTAACGAGGCCCATATCAGTTTGGATGCAATATTGCAGTCTAGGGTTCTCGTAGTTTTGGAAATTCATCGTAGTGGTGATTGCATCATGTATATCCATGGAGGGAGGAGGTGTCCAAATCTTATATAAGATGCACAACATATGTCAATGGATAGAGGATGGGATGAGATATACATGGACATGGTGTCCATTGGCCCATTTATATAGGGAATTGTATTGGTTTACTTTGGATGAGCATGGTGGGGTATACGAGCCACCACACTTTGGTACATGTGTGGGAAAATAAACATATATCCATATTAAGGCTAGTTGCAGGGCCACGTAGAGAGTGGGCTCAACCAAAGATATTTTCTCGACATTGGGTGGATATCCATAGTAAGAAGATGGACACATATGGTTTTAGAGCCCTGATAGATAGGATGGGGCCAGATTCAGTGATATAGAGGCCATATCAAGATTATGGGGGATGACCGGAGAATGCTACAAATTTTCAATGTATTTGGAGGACCATGTGGCTAGAGGACCTCTTTCCAGGTGTGGTGGATTTATTTCAGGTACAGAGAGTATCATGACAGTTTTGGATGGGGCATGATGTGCCCCCAGAGCCATACATATGGTTACGAGCTGTCAAGGCCCCTAGGAAAATGGGTGATATGATAGGGCCGATATTAAAGCAATTGATGTCACCGGGGCCGATGAGGTAGACCCAAAGGCGATAGTAGTTGTAGATATAAATGACACAGGGTGTACAGAGGATTATCGAGCATGGTGGGAAGTGCATCGGTGGGTATTGTTATATCTAGTGTTCACAAGTGTAATAGAGCTGCCACTAGGAGTGGGTGAGAGAGGCATTCTTCACCCTGTAGCAGTGGTTTTGGTAGAGCATAAGTATTTTTGGATGCTTAAAGTTTAGTAAATTAATTGTTTACGTTGTGTTGTATGCATGTACCTAACATGGGGCTATACATTATGTATGCAAGAGATGCCTATTGGTAATTGATAGTAGACACATCAATCCACAGATTGATGCAGAATCTACAAATATATGTTCTATGTCAAGGGATACTAGAGCGCATGGACAATATTGCAGGCAAGCATGCCCATCTATTTGAGCTAGTGGTCATAGCAGCAACGACGTGTATAGTGTTGTTTGGTGAGAGGGACAAGGCATGTGAGGAGACTCGACATTCCTGAGCGGTGGTAGGTGGTGGTCCCTTTGCCTAAGACATGTTCACACGATATGTAGATTTTCAGCACTAGTTCATGGAGTAGAACATGGAAATTTCTATGTTGAGATTTGTTTTCATGCAAATGTGTAATAGGGAAATTGAGAATTTTCTAGCATGACAACAATACCCCTGTGCCAAAATTTTCAAGTCCTATCCTTCCCAGAACCCCAGGTCCACTCAGTCCATCCAGTGACCTCCTATATGATGTAAAATTTGTCCCCTAGGTGATTTATGAAAGTCAATTCAACCTCCTTAGGTGATTTTAGGTGTTCTTGGAAAATGCAAATTTCGGGCAATCATCGAAAGGGCTATCACTTGTCTTCCCAAATGAGTGCAGCCCCAAAGCAAGCATGTAATCGGAGAAAAAATAAAATAGGAGGTGGATTTAAGATCTAGAAACATAATTTAAGTGGTTTTTGAAGATCCAAGGAATATTTTAAGAGTTTGGAGTAGTTTGATCAAAAACAGGGTTCATAGGGCTAGGCAGTGCACAAGCCAAAAATGTTGCTGAGCTTCAGAAGGTGCTTTTAGGAGCTTCGAATGGATATAGAAGAAAAAAATGACATATTCGAAAGGGAATTGAAAGATATAAAATATGGTGAATTTATTTTTTCACAATACTTTGGCGCAATAGGTCTATAATCGGGTTTTTCACGAGGCCTAGGCGGTGCACAAGCATAAAATGCTACTTGAGCTTTAGATGTGATTAGGATCTCTGATAGAGTTATAAACAAAATGAGACATATTTAGAAAGATAATTTCAAGACCTAAAATATTATGAAATTATTTTTTTCACAACACTTTGGAGAAATAGGTCTACAATAAGTGTTTTCTCAACCCTAGGTAGTGCACGGGCCGAAAAAGCAAGCGAACTTTGGGAAGTGATTTTGGGAAATATGGATGGATTTAAGAGCTAAAAAACCCTCATTGGAAATTTAATTCAAAGACATAAAATATGGTGAAATTATTTTTCACAACACTTTGGCGTAATAGGTCTACAATTAGTTTTTTTAAGGCTCAGCTATTGAACCAAAACAAAACTCAACTTTTTTAGGGCATACATGGAAGAATCAAGATATGAAAGCACCAAAATTGGATTAAGAAGGCCAATTCTAGTAAAATTCATTAAACATTTCACCAAAACATTGCTTTGAGAGCTCAAGTGATCATCGTTTCAAGTTCGCTCTCAAGACCTCATACTTAGTCAAATTTTGAACAGGACATGTATCAACATCAAAATCTTTGCACATTTTTATGTCCCTCAAGATTAGGGACATGAGGGTCAAGAAATTGCATCCAACCCATAAAATCCCTTTGGACCCACATACGACCTCCAGGATCGCCAGTTCAGCCCCCAGGTGCTTGTGGGAGCTCAAAGCCTTCACTGTTGGATCGTTGCCACATGTCATCACCTGGTGCCTGCACTGTGAAGACTAATGTCCCTCATGTCCCTTTTAGGTTACAGAAATCAAGGTCAATAAAATGTGCCCATCCCCTAAGAAGACTCCTGGTCACCCATGTGACCTCTTCAATACTTGATTTTTAGCCCCCGGAGCTAGTTGAGCCTTCATCCCCTGCCATCGGATCAAGTGCCATATGTCATCATGAGGAGTCATGTGAAATTTGATGTCCCTCATATCCCTTTGAGTTGGGGGATATAAAGAAAAATAAAATGCACCCAGCCCCCTTGGAATGTAATTTTTGAATGTATTTAAATCTAAACACTTAGCCATTTTTCCCCATTTCCTCTTCACACTTCACCCTTGCCATAGCTTCGTCCATGCTTATCTAGACACATGGTCCACCATTGTTGCTCCAAACCAGATCTGCCATGGCCAAAAATCCTCCACTCCATGAAGATACATAGGTATTAGAGAAAAAATGGATCAAAAAAATGAAAAATGGCAGAGAAATGAAGAAAAATGAAGATTTTTCGCCAGATAACCACAAAGTCACCCAATCAAAAAATCTTCATATCTTGCAAAATACATGTCAGATTGAGGTTCAATATTTTAAAAACTTCCACATTTTTCAATACGTTCGATATGAAAAAAATTTAAGTTCAAATGGTGCCTTGAAACATTTGTTCCAACAAATTCCCCATTTCGTGCCCTAGCTCATGTTTGTTGGATTTATACACACTCGACAGTCGGATCGAGCTAAAAACTTACACACATAATCCAAATGAAAAACCTATCACAATGGAGTTTATTTCATCACAGTCAGAGACAAAAACTAGACCTACAAATTTCAAGCTCCATTAATGTCCGCTATGGTAACTCCGTGCTCGAAGCCACTACCAAGTGAAAATTTTAAATTTTATTTCCAATAATTCTAGTGAGTGAAATCATGTGAAATTCGAAGGACATGATTGCAATGATGAGCCAATTCCAAAAAAAATATGTTCTCACAAACAAAGCTCCAAAACCCAATTTTCAAAAATAGTAGTCTTTCCTACATAGGCTTGCTATCTTCAGTAAGTCTTTGTCAAAAGTGACTGCAATAGATTTGGCGAACACAATGTGCACCAAAGGTCACCAGGAAGTCAAAATGAGTGTTCAAAGCATAAAACAATGAAAATTACCACTTACTAAAAATAATAAGCTCCCTATATGGGTGCTTATTAAAAATAGTAAGTCACCCCAAGAAGTGACCGAGGTGAAGGCAGTGTGCACAGGATTGAATGAGGGAGTTCATCGCATCAGGATGGTTAAGAAGAGGCAAAAATCACATCTTACCAAAAATAGTAAGTATCCCGAACTTGTTATTAATAGTAATTCACACTCAAAGGGCAGTTTTGGCACAACAGGACATAGAGGGATGATCATTCATGTCAACATCATCATTCAAGATCATCATAGTCATTTCTCACAGGGCATTCGAGATCCATCTTAGGTAACTTGATAGTGTTTTTGACACTCACTACATGGTTTGGGTCACAGATATATCATATGTAGGTTGGGAGTTACGGTCATTGGTGGAATAGTTCATTCAACTTGGTAAAATTTCATGAGATAATTGGAAGGAGTTTCTTAGGGTGCAAGGAGTTCTAACATTCCTAGTTTCACTACATTTGGAGCTTTCCATCGACAATGATCAATAGACTTCATCGGGAATGACATCTCCTCTTCTTCTTCTCTCTCTCTTTTCTCTCTCCTCTTCTCCCAACTTTATCTCACTTTCCAATATTCTAATTTCACATTGGGGTTGCACTTTTTCATATGTCTTAATGTTCCTAATGTAATAAGTCACCTTTATGTTATAAAAAGGGACTTAAAATTTTCCTAGGAAGTTGAAAAGTTTTAAGTTGTGCGAGGGCATATGAAAAGGAATTGGGGGTAGATGATGAGTCACCTCTCATTCTATAAATTTTAAGGCCATTCCCATTTCAAAGGGTGGGTAATTGAATTTGTAAACTCAAGAGTGCATTGAGAGAAAAAAAGAGATAGCCAAATTATTCCATTCCCCTCATTCTCAAATTTCCTCCATTTCCCCACTATGTGCAACTTTTGTTTAAGCAATCAATACAAAAATAAGGAGTTTATATCCTTTTTTGATTAAGGGATTTATTGATACTTTGCACTCATAAATACTAATTGGTCTTATTGCTATTTACGAGTTGTTTCTTATCATAAATGCATGTGTTGAAATTTCTAACTAGTGTGTGCGGAATATGATTTTCTACCCGTAACATTAGTTCTCCTATCTCATTTCTCACTCTCCTTTTCCTCTTTACTGAGACAAATTCCTATCTAGAGATAAATTGTTATCTTTTCCACAAGGTCATTGGAGTGCCCCTATTGGATCCCTGACCTTAAGGCCACCAAGAAAATCCACCTTTTTCACTCGTGCATGCATATATGGAAGTTGCACCGGTTGAGTACAAGGACTTAGAATCCCAGAGCATTGACAAGAAACCAACCAATTTTTCCTTGAAAATTTTTCTCACCAAAAATTTTGGCGCCCACCATGGGGCATATTTAGCAGCATCTGTACCAAAAATATGACCGCAAGGTCCAATAATTCAAAAAAATCAAATATTAAAAAAACAAAAAAAAGTTCATGAAAATCCATTGATACACTGTCAATTTCTACATGTGACCTTTCATATTCCATAGTTTCATTTTGTATTCCTAGTGCAAGAATTTCTAAAAGCTATATGAAAGGAGATAGACCAGGTTCAATAGATCGATAGGAATTGTCAACCCCACTTTCGAGGCTTTGCAAAATTAGAAAGGACGAGTTAGAGACAATCCCTACTATTTTTATCAAGCCTCATCTCCATCCGGTTCTTTAAGCAACTCACCTAGAAATCCTATCCAAACTCCCATGGATACTCCCCATTCAAATTTCCCCATTTTTCAACCGTTGTTGAACATTGAGTTCCCAGAGGAAGAAGAATTCATAGAAGTAAGAGCTAAAGAAAAGTAGAAACGACAATGGAAGATGAAGCAAAAGACCCCAAACCATTGTTCCTTGGGAATAAATACATGCACGTTTTCTCTTGAACCCCCTCTTCATAATATACTAATAGGTTCCCACAAGAAAATTCCAAATTTCAAAGGCAATGGCACAAATATTCCTAAATAACACATTATTTATTTCACGACATCATGTGGAATTCTTGATGTCCATCATGAATATTTCACCGTAATATTGTTCATGGAGTCCCTCAAGAAAAAGCGGAGAATGGTTCTACCTCCTACCCACCCGATCAATCACTTGTTGGAACAACATCAAGACTTCCTTTAAGGAAAGATTTAAATCAATCGAAGATTGTCGGCACCTCTTGGTGCAGTTAGCTCAAATAATGAAAGGAGAAAGTGAAACTATGAGATACTTCGTGGTTCATTTTGAATGGTTGCTTCACAAGATACTGGAAGAAGATTCACCATCTGAAAACAATATCAATAGATTTTTCATCAATGCTTAATCACCAGAGGTAGGATTTTTCCTACAAAGAGTTCAACAAAGGAACATCATAGAAGCACAAAGGATGGCCATTTAAATTGTTGACGATATCAACCTCTATGGAAAGATCAAGAATCCATTAAAGGAAATACCCAACAACCTAGGGATGAGATTACCAAATCCATTGCTGTAAAAATTGGCAAATGAGATGGCATCTTTGAAGAGGGAATTATTTGAACGAGTATCTTCTCAAAGAAACAACACAAATCAAATTGCAAGAACACCCCAAAGGCTTGCCTTGGAGGCCCCACCCGTAAATTCCAATTACAGGGTTCAGGAAAGTGAAGTAGAACTTGAAAAGAAGTGATGGTGATGATCTCCTAGAAGTTGAAGAGCGTGAGAATGATACACAAATCAGATTTTGTGAGTATTCTGGAGGTGATGAAGATGATGAAGAAGTTTCACCCAACTTCTCATGTGCGATATTCACTCATTCTCATTCTAAGAAAGGAGCGTCTTCCTCCACCGCTTTGCTAAAAGCAATAAGACCAAGATCCTCCTATGTTGATTCCATAAAAAAATCAGTCAGGATTGTTGAGTAGACCGAGTATGCTACTAAGGAGGGAACAACTAGAAGATTCTTACATGGGAGGAAGACACATTTAAATTCATGGAAGAATAAGGAAGGAAATGCATGTGAAAGACAAGAACTGATCCAGACTTAGCCATTTTCATTTTTACAAGTTATTTTTGAAGATAGTGTGGGGGACACAACCAGATGGAGACTTGCACGGCACGCGAATGCTATCTTTGGTAGAGTGTCTACTAATCACTTTGAATGAGTTAGAGTTAATAATAGAAATACTACTTCCAGTTAACTAGAAGAGATCTATTACTAAGCACACTTTTATGTGTGTCTATTATTGTAAAGGTGCATGGTTATTTTTAGCATATGACCTATTTTGGGAATTATGTAAGCGGTGAAAGGAAAGTGCCCACCCTTATAAATATATAGTGATCTATGTAGTTCTAGAGGGAGAGGGAGAGAGATTTATTATGGAGTTATGCTACCAGATCTGATGTGCGTATAAGCTTATGATACTAATTATTGTAAGAATTTTATGTGTATTTACTGTGTTTAATATAATGGAGCATATTGATGAACAATGGTGTCAAACATGATTGTAAATAGTTATTGTATGGATAATTTCATTATATTTACTATCTCGATTCATGATTTTTTTAAAATCTAGATCTAGAATATGTTCTCGTGGAAATTTTATGTTGTTTATGGATATGAATGCATTAACTCTTTATCATGTTCACATCATGCACAAACAACTCTAATGAGAGTCCTGGTACCTTTGTGTGCTTTGAGTGAGCACTCAGTCTAGGCTAAGTGATGTGCCAATGCACCTGGGTTATTCTTGGTAAATTCTAGGCTGCATCATTAGTTTCGTTATAGGGAACTCCTTTTCAGCTTTTTTCAGGATGGTTTGCGATGAAGACGTATCAGCTTGACCCTAACATGTGTTGAGGAGTGGATAAAATATCTGGAAGAAGATTATGCATAGAGGTTTAGAACTGGATCTAATTTTAACACACGCACGTGGGTGGAAGAGAATCTATATGAATGTTTTTATGAGAGATTCTTTGTTATCTTTCTCGATAGAACTCTCACGAGTGGTGGTTGCTTATGCGTCTAAATGGAACTAGAGGTATTGCACACTTGTCTAGATGCATGAAGAATTCCAGGACCTCTATGATGCTGATATAATTTGGACACGTGCTGTGGATACTTGGTTCCATGGCATCTTAAATAGCTATTTTCTGGAGTACTCAATTTCTACTTATTCTTGTCTGGAGGTAGCTGAGTTTTAGTTTTTACATCATCCCAAGGGAACCTATTTACAAGGCATTCCACTAGAAATTAAGATTTTGATGGTAACCCATAACTTGGAAGAAAAACAAATGGCTAGCTAAAACCCACCATGCATGGGTATAGGAACAATATTGGTGAAATATGGTGGACTTAGCGATAACAAGGAAGAGAGAAGAAAGGAGACTTACATATAATGAGGAGTGCGATAGGGAGATAGAGATGCAGCGTGACATTAAAGAGTGGATGGCGTTGAGGAGAGAGATGGCTCGTGAAGGATTTGGAGCTCACGCTGGAGGCATGGAGAAAGAGCATCAGGAACTCCCCCATCTAGGAAAGCATGACAAGGAACCCTCCTCGGCCTCACAAGGAAGTGTGCCAAAGAAAAAACTGGGCCGTGGGTGCACATCTTAAACCTACCTAGTAACCTAGCCCTTGCGCTTGGTTTTCCATTATCTAGTACAACAAGTAGTCAACAAGCTAATTTAGGCGGTAGGGAGCAGGGGTAAGTCACATATCAAACACATCGATGGTAGGGAAGACCTCTTCATTGCTATTTGGGGTACGTTTTGGGCGCATTGTTTGTATAGAATGTGAGCGTGCATAATTTTGGACTCACTTCAGGGAGTGGTACCACTTCACAGACCGTAGGGGTTTAGTTCAGTACTACTATTGGGGAACAAGGAAGTGCATCTTTTGGTCCACTTCTACGAGGAGGATCAAGAGGTATAGGTGGTTCTAGTTCTAGTGGATCTAGTGGTTTGGGGGCAGAGGAAACATAGGAAGTTTTGGATTAGGTGGGAAATCTCGCACCAACCCTGAATATTTACATGGATATATCTCTTCATATTTCGAGTATATAGAGGCATAGATGATGTTTTTGAGCATGTACACATGTGTGAAATATTGTGGTATGTGAAATGAATCACAACTTCGAGCACAAGGCAAGCCAATTTGTGACTACATTACAAGGACGTGCACATAGTTGGTATAGGAAGTTTGACCCTGATCAAACTTGCGTGGATTATGCAACATTAAAATATGCTTTCTTAAAAGAGTTCTATATCCCTGAGTTTGAGTAGAAGAGTATAAGTGTGCTCAAGGATATTGAAGAAGGAACTACTGAGAGTGTCTGAGAGTATGACACCCACTTCAAAATAATTTTATCTAATATTTCCTATGATATTCACGCAATCCAACATGCACAATGGTTCATTGGAGGTCTAGTTACACCTTTTTGAAGGGTACTATCACATAAGACATACACTCGATCCATGTGAAGTACTAGAAGAAACTTTACGTGCTTTGAGGTCGAAGTATAGACACCGGAGTCATCCCCTTCTTAGAAGCACAAATTGCAACTATGATAAAGCAGCTTAGAGAAACTATCTACAAATTCAGATCATGAGACGTGCACAAGGATTTTGTGTACAAATTGTGAAGTGGAAGGTCACACCAAGGATAGTTGTCCCCGTAGATCAATGCATTTATTTCGCTAGACTATGAGATATGTCATTAAAACCATGATTATAGCCAGTTCCCATTATTACAATGCATGATAAGAAATAGCGTATCTTACTATTATAATATTTTCTGGTCCACGACTCATGATACCAAGGATTGTACATTGATTAGTCAGATCCATGATGCTATATATATTGGTGTGCTAAAGAAAAGCATGTCATATATCTCTAAAGACAAGAGCGAGCACCAGGATCAAGATCATAATCAAGCATGCTATGATCAAAATGAGGGGCATTTTGAAGGAGGTTGTGGTAGAGGTTGCGGATACTATGGTGGATTTGGAGCCCGAGGCCATGGTGGTGGATGAGGCAATTTTCCTCGCGGGATGTGCTTTACATGTGGATCTCCCGACCACTACTAGCGTGAATTTCCCTAAAATATTACTTTTTCTTTTTTGGAAAGAATCATAGTTATGATAAAATTCCCAAACTTAGATGAGCATCTTAGTAAGAAACATAAACAAGAGAACAAATGGGCATGGATGGTTAGGATACAACACATTGTGGAAAATTAGTGGATGCCCAAGTAACACCGTAACCTAAGGCATTAATTGTAAATATTACTACATGTTCAAGTGGCACACTCCAAAGAAGCATTACAACACAAGCCTCCCATCAACAAAGAGGAGGTTCTACATGTGAGGTACCCATATCCCTCCCATCGAAGGAGGTTTATCAAGAGACCATGGAGGTCCTCATAATTCTTCGGTGGTGAAATATAGTGTTTAAAAGAGCAATCACAAAAGATAGAAATGAAGAAGGCATCGAGAAGTACCAATCTTATAATGATTACTTGAAGGAGGTGTGAAAGATGCTGCACCAAGAGAATATCATTCCATTGTTAGCGGATTGGCTGAAGGGAAACACTCCGTGCGGTGTTGAGAATGGATGACAAATCCTACATGCAAATATTCCCCCTGATAGCATAGAATACGATAAGGAGATCACTCTGAATGTTGTTGTGGATGGATGGATTTTGAGAAATATATTGATTGACACAGGCATGGAAGTCAATGTTCTTACTTTAGATGCATGGGTGCAGATGGGGAGACCTCCATTGCAGTCATCTTCTAATGTGTTGTTTATGGCTAATCGGACTAAGGCCACTCCCATAGGATTTTAAAAGATGCATCCATTACTATACAAGGGGCCAAATTCACTAGGGATTTTGAGGTTTTAGCACTTGCAAAATAAAATAGTTTCCCACTCTGCTTGGGTGCACTTGTGTTAAGAAAATAAGGTTGATTTACGGTTCAACAAAGGATATATTAGTTTTGAGAATAAGGAGGAAAGAGTTATAATCCCTTTAACATATGGGAAATCTGCATTGTATGTTAAGCCTTTGAGTGAGGAAGATTTGAACAGGATCTATGTGCACACCATTCGAGACCCAGAGGTTCTTGAGCCATCTAAGGAGGGCATCCTTCAGTGGGAAGATGCATAATCTATTAGTGATACTACGAGTATTGCTTGCGATAATTGGGCTCATGATACTTATGAGTTGGTAGGGCACGAAGTAAGAAGTACATTTGCATGGAAAAGTGGACCTCATTCTATTAGAAGGATAGGTAACAACCCTATACCTCGGTACACTGGAGAAGAGGACCCTACAAAGTATACCCGCATACCATGGAGGAGTAGTGGACAGACCAAGTTAAGAGAAGAAATATGTTAACATATACCTGCGTGGGACAACAATGCACTGGTGGGTGGTTCACAGAGATAATATTATAGAATGGAATGAGATCATGATTACTCTTTCTACTCGGTTTTCCAGGAGCAATGCACCTACTAAAATATGCACTTTTCATGGTAATCAACTTTTTAGCACCACGTTCAAAAGTGTGAGAGACTCGGATAGTGGGGCATGAAGCTTTACAACCTTCACTCTAGGTGCACAAATTTTATTCCACTTTATAAGGTTTCTCATGCGTTTGGTATGTATATGCAGAGCTATATAGAGAGACTAAAAATTGGTAGGATTTGATTGCCGGAATGATCCATACTTTTGACTACTTCTCTACTAAACCTCAAGTAGAAGAGGAATTAAAGGTTATAAAGTGCTTAACTATGGGAGATAGTGAAAAAGCGGAAGAAATCATTCAGGATTTATTTGGTGAGATAGACTCAGGAGTGCATTTTGATGAAGAGGAAGAGACAAATTCCATGTTACTTCAAAGTGCACTTTCTTTGAGAAAGAAAAAGGAAATATGGTCTACATAGTGGATGATGAAGAGGTAGAAAATATGGATGTCGATCATTTAACAAGGACGTGTGAAGTCTTGGACAATGCAGATAAGAACATGTGCACATATCATGAACCTATGAAGACAAAGAAAGTGAATATTGGCATAGATACTGAACCTAAGGAGGCCATAATTGGGGATTATTGGTCTAACTCTGAAGTGGAAAAAATCATAGAGTTACTACAGGGATTTTCAGGACTTATTTCCTAAGGGATACCATAAATTAAAAGGCATGCATAAATCATTAGGAGAGATGAAGATCAAGCTTAGAGAAGGTGCGGCTCGGTTAGAAAGAGACTATACATGATGAACCCTAACTTGCATGTCAAAGTTAGAAATTAACAAAATGTTGAAATTTGGCATCATCAAGCCCTTAGAAGATTCTAAGTGGGATAGCCCCATGGTTATCAGTGTATAAAAAGATGGTCGGATTAGGATTTGTGTGGATTACTGAGAGAACTAAATTTTACATGTTTAATTGATACTTTTTCTACACCTTTCACAGAGGAGATATTAGAAGGCGTTGCAGGCACGAAATCTATTCTTTCACAGATGGATTTTCTAGGTATCATCAGGTTAGGATTACACTAGAGGATTAAGAGAAAATGATCATCACCAATGAGTGGGGAATTTTTTCATATATTGTGATGTCATTCGGTTTGAAAAAAGCACCTGTTGTATTTTCACGCATAGTAGTTCAAGCATTCCAGGATTTCATCCACAACATTTTACATGTTTACTTGGATGATTGGATGGTGTATGGACTTGTTAAGGATCATTGTGACAATTTATGCTTAATGTTTGAAAGATGTAGACAATTAAGCATTTATTTGAACATCAAGAAGTGTGTATTTGCTACACCATTTGGCACTTTGTTAGGGCACATTATCTGTAAGGAAGGTTTGTTGGTTGATCTAGCTAAGGTTGTAGTTATTATCAGCCTAGAAGAGCCTACCAGTCAAAGTGAGGTGTGCATATTCTTAGGTCACACTGGGTATTATAGAAAATTTATCAAAGGGTATGCTAAGGTTGTCACACCCCTAGAAGAGTTACTAAAATGAAAAGGGACATTTTATTGGGGGGAACCACAACAACGCACATTTGAGACATTGAAGGAGAAACTTACTACAATGCATATTTTGTGCTTTCCCTTTGGGACCAACCATTCATGTACATTTGGACACTTCGCATGTCCATTGGTTTAGTGTTAGCTCATCCTAGAGAAGGTATTATAGATCATCAAATTTGTTTTGCTAGTATAAATTTGACCCCTACGAAAGAGTAATTATACAACTACTAGTGTGAAGTCTTTTGATGATCTATGCGTTACATAAATTCAAACAATACCTATTAAGCAACACCATTTTTATTTTATACCGATCACATGGCATTGAAATAATTGGTAAATAAGCCCATCTTATAGGGGAACATATTTCAATGGGTGCTCTTGTTCCAAGAATTTCATTTTACAGTTTTGGTAAAACTAGGGAAAAGTAATTCAAGACTAGACCATTTATCAAGGATACAGTCAGAGGAAGACACATAAACAATTGAAGATAAAATGCCAAATGCATAATTATACAAAGTTACATCGCGTGCCTTGGACCTAGAGGATATTTTTGTCTTTTTACGTACAGGTGTGGCACTAGAAGGACTAAAAGCCTTAGAAAAGAAATAACTTGTAATTCACGCGGAACCTTTTATGTTGATCAGTAGTGACCTATACAAATTATGACGAGATGAAATATTGTGCCGATGTGTATTAGAGCATGAGCGCACATATATTATGGAATAATCTCATGTGGTATTGTAGGTGGGCACTATCTCGGTGATGCCACCGTGCAAAAAATTCTACTCACTGGATTGTGGTGGGAGACCTTGTATAAGGATTGTAAGGCATATTGTAAGGCATGTGATCACCGCATCGGCCTTGGAAAACTAGGGTGAGAGATGAAATTCCTTTACGAATTATTCCTAGTGCAGAACCTTTTTAAAAATGGGCTATAGATTTTGTGGGTCCTATTTCACCAGCCGCGCATAGGACTGGATCGTGCTAATCATCACTTTCACAAATTATCTCACAAGGTATGTAAAAGTAGTACCTACAAAGGATCAGACAAAGAGCAAAGTTTTTATAAGAAAATATTATTATAAGGTATGGATTCCCGCTAAGTTTGAAAAGTGATAGAGGCACACATTTTTTTAATGAGACAATCAAGATATTATTGGATGAATTTATGATTGCGCACCATAAGAATACACCCTATCATCCTCAGGTAAATGGGACTACCGATGCCTTCAACAAAATTTTGAGCTAGACATTGCAAAAAAAAAATTTGATGTTTGGAAGAAATATTGGGATGATAAAGTTTATGTCATGCTTTGGGCATATAGAACAAGATATAAAGGGTTGAACAAGGCCACTCCATTTCAGTTAGTGTTTGGTGCGGAATTAGTTCTTCCTATGGAATTCATGTTACCTTCTTTACATATTGCATGTGTAGGAGGTCTAGCTGATGAGAAAGCATTAGAAGAACGAATTGAAAACTTGATGAATATGAATGAGTGACGAGCCATAGCATGATGGAGTCGGAAGAAAGAAAATACCATGCGAAAGAATGGCATGACAATGAACATAAAGAATTTTTTTGGGATTGGACGATGGTGCTCCTTTATGATTCTAAGTGTTTACACCATCCAGAAAACTTAAAGTGCATTGGTTGGGACCATATGTTATCACTCACATACTTGAAACAAGCGCTTTCTAGTTAGAAGTGCTTGATGGAAGACAGATTACCGGTTACTTCAATGGGAGTAGATTGAAGCCCTATTATAAGTAAGTCTTCTTGGTGTTTTTAATAAGGTAGTGTTGCTATTTAAATTATGTTTTAATTTATGTATTCCCTTAATGTATTTCCTTCTTCATCGCTATGCTTTGTCAATTTAGTTGGTGTTTTTGTGTAATAAGCGTGTTTATGCGTTGGAAGCTAATTACCATTTGAAGAATTTTTTTGTGTGCGAGAGGACTACAAATACCATTTGTGTGGGGTGGCTATTGATAACTAGGTGCACAACTATTGAAAAATTGATACACATAAAGGAATAAACTACTACATGTACTATTCAAGTTGGGAGAGTTGTTAGAAAGGAGATTTCTTCAAAAACAAGGACCATAGATGGAGATAAATGACGGAACACGTATAACGCGAGGTAAGCAAAGTAGTCCATGGAGATTACCAAGGGAATTCATAGTGGGGAGGTACTGGGTGCATGGAAGCATGCTAAAGAGAAGTCTGTGGCTAGAAGGTAGCAAGATGCACTAGAAGGTTATAGCTTGGGCACAAAGATGTACCGTGCGTGCGAAAAGTGTAAAAATGGTCAATTAATGAGAGCATTGTTTGTGTGAAGGAGCAATAAATGTACTAAATTTTTGAAAATATATATAAGGATGTGATGTGAGTTCATTTTTACCATTGTAATCGTAAGAATTTGAATGAGATAAGTATGACAGAGCTGAGTGAAGAGTATTGAGGTGCGAAGAGTGTGAAACTAGATGTAGAGAGAGGATTTATGCATAGAAGAAGCTTGTGTCCCCATTGGTGAAGGGTTTGAGTGAAGAAGACGTGTTGAGAAAGAGCTAGGGCATGTGGTTTCAAACTAGGGCATGTAGATTCAAGATAGGGTTTTGAATTGTTCACTACAGAGGATAGAAAGTTGAGATTTTTCAACTGGCACCAAAGAAAGCACCTACCAAAGGAACCAAAGGAAAGAATAAAGTGGAGTAGAAGTTGAAATTTCTCCCGAGAGTAATTTCTCAAAGATGCAGTACCTAGAAGGTGTGATAATTGGACAAGATTGGGATTCCCACATCCACAACGCAAGGTGAGTGAGTATAACCACCGGACTTTTGATAAAAGGAAAGAATTGGATGCGTTGTTTATAAAAAGACCAAAAAGTGAATGGTGGAAGATATGTCACTTGTAGTTCCCCACCTCAAACACCTAGAAAAAAGACCAGTAAGTCGGAAAAAAAAAAATTAAAAGTGAGTACTTAATAATACAATCGGATTCCCATTATTATTTATTTTAACCTAGATTGATTTACCCAATTTCTAAAACACTAACCCCCAATTAATGTTATTTATTTAACTACTTGCCTAAATTCCTGATTTGATTATTTATTTAATAACACTATCTTGAATTTACTTTACTAACATCACTAGGGTCACTTGAGAAATTTACACCCCCTTTCATATTAATTTAACACCACTTGCCCTCCTTTGGTTTTATTTCACATTCTCATTTTTATTTAATAGTCTTCCACACACCCCACAATTGTTATTCTAATAATCCCATTAAAATATTTTGACTCAAAAAGTGCAGGATTAAATGAGGACCCTAGGATCAATCCAATCCTAACCCTTGATTTCAAACTCACCCTAAAATTTCCCTAAACATCTCTATGTTATTTTCTTTTCTTTTCATTCTTTTTCTCATTTTGTTTTGGCTTTGTCTTTTACGGTGTAGGAGGAGCTATGGAGTTTTATTAAACCAAGATTATATTTGCTTGAGAGATTCATACAATAACAAGAAATGTTTCATTTTTTTATACACATATATTTTTTTGAAAGAGGGATGCGGCAGATTTGAAGAGGGAGGGTCAGCGTGGTGGAGGAGGGATACGGGGAGTCGGTTGAATTCCGTGTGGAGGTTGGCGAGGGTTCGGCCGGGTGAGAGGTAGAGAAGGGGGTGCAATGAAGGAGGAAGGGTGGGGGTGTTGCGGCAGTAGCGGCATGGGGGAATGGGGCGGCGTCGGCGTGGGCGGTGGAGGTGCTACTGGGGCGACGGAGGTGGTGTGGGCGGTGCCGGAGTTGGGTGTGCGACATGTTTCTTTGTGCAAGGAGACAACAATGGCGGCGGGGATGGGGAGGGTCCGACCCTCCCCACTAACAATTCACCCCTATTTTTTTAATATTCTTTTAACAAAAAACTTTTAAAACAATGATTTTTTTTGTTTTGTTTATATATATATATATATATATATATATATATAGTTTCAAAATGTATTTTAATATATAAAAATACAATAAATAACTATTTTAATATAACAAATAAACCATGATTATATGTAAATTTAAAATAGTTGCGTGATATAAATATAACTATATTAGGTATATTCCTAATATATTTTTTTTTTTTTTTTTCATAATTTCAAATAAAAGATTCATCTATTTTGAGGTACAGAAATGTACAAGTATTTCAAAAGAGAAAAGAGGCTGATTTCTAATAAAATTTGCAAGGAAGAATGCTACTTAGATCTGATTTTTTTTTAACTAAGAACAAACCATTAAATCTCACATGGAAAAGGGATTTAAAACTATTTACATTCCAAGAGGAGATACTTTCTTTTCCAATGTAATGCTAAATGATTATTTCATATTTTTAAACAAGTAAGACTTTCAACAAAGTAATATTATTTCTTTTGTAGAAACACTTTTCCATTAAATAATCTTTCTTTATCAAAATGATATTAAAAAACAATGCATGTTAAAGGAATATAAATATATTCTACTAAATGCATTTTAAAGGAATATAAATATTTTACAAGACTTCTTTTGCAAAATTCCTCAATACATCATATTTCAAACATGCTAAAATACATAAGAAAACAACCTAACAAACTCCTTCCCAAGATTGAAAGAAAACTTTCAAATACTAATGGAATACCAATCTTACAAGTGATTTTCAATTCACAAGATGAGAACTTTTGCATGCCAAAGAATCTTCCCACATAGCCATACTCTAGAGGTTACAATGCAAGTAATGTTTCACAAAGATTTGAGAGGACAATGAAACTCCAACTATCACCAACTTCCATCTTTGAGATCCAACTTCAAATGCCTTCAAGGAATCCATACAAGGAGAAGAAGCTTGTTTTACCACCCAACCATAGGCATCATTACATGCCTTTCCAAGGTTGGAAGGCATGCTAGCCTCCCCCAAGCCCGTGGGAAAGAGGACTACTATCCACAACTTTGCACAAGAGTGAGGGTGAACAAACAACATTACATCCACATAAAAACAAGACAAATATTAAAACAACACTCCAAATTTGTAAAGATAAAAAGGAGGAGAAACCAAGTTCTACCTCTAAAATGGGGAAGAGAAGAAAGGAGTTCTCCAAAATTTGTAACCAACAATAGTTGTATAAAACCAAGATCTCCATACCCTCCTTATTTCTCCAAATTCATTCAAACCCTCCTTATTTCTCCACCCTTTCACCAAATCCTTCTTGGAAGGATTTTCAAACCCCAAAGGGGTTTCCTTACCAAGAATGGGGAAGGAGGTTCAAGCCAAATGAACCACCTTCCCCACCTCAAACCATTTGAGGGGAGTAACTAAAATCCTACAAGGCTTGCCCATCAAGCCATGAGGATTGAGAGGGAAAAATCCCTCTCTCTTCCCCCACAACTCCAAAACTCCATCATGCCATATGATGGATGGAGCAAAATCAAGCAAACAACAAACAAAATCTACATGCAACAACAAACATTTCCAAGTAAACAAACTAATATCTAGCATGATATAACACATACAATAAAGCTCAAGAAGCCTACCTCCAAAAAGCTCTCCAAATTCAATCTTTTCCACTTCTTGACCCAAGAAAACTCTAGCTCCAAAATCCACAAGCCTCCAAGTAAAAGCTCCAAAAAATTCTCTTCTTTCCCCATAAGGAGAATTTCAAGAGGATCAAGAAAAAATCCTCAAAAATGCGGGGTGACATGTGTCACCCCTCTCTTCCTTCAAGGTCAAAGATGCCAAAGATAAAAGAGAGAAAGGATAAAATGACTTTTAGCCCTCTTCTCCCAAATTACCCAAAATGATAACAAAACAAAACTTGTGCAACTTTTAACAAAGCACACTTATCCATACCCCTTACATGGATGTGACCAAAGGGGAGGCAAAAAGGGAGGGAAACTCCCTCTATGCCTTGGAATTAATCCCCCTACCTATTAGGTAGGGTCCAAGGGCCCATTTTCATGCTAAGGGAACTCCCAAACTAAAAAGGGGTCCCTAAAAATGCCTAAAATAACCCAATTTCGGGTTGTTCATATTTGAGCACAAGGGTAGAGGGTGTGGGGCCCACCCAAGGTTCACATGTGACCCTAATCCCTTTTGATTAATTACGTCACTAAGAAAACTCAAAACTTAAAGTAAGTAGGACCATTAATTTCCCAAAACAAGTTTACAACACAACTAAACACCCTAAGCAAGATTAATAATATAAGACATAATACATTACAAAAACAAGGGTCACTCACGGTGCCCAAAATAATAATTCTAATACTAAGGTCTCACACAACAAGCATGGCTAGGACTTAGCCCCATGGGTTGCTTGTGTAAAATTGTGTAGCTGGTCTAAATCTCACGTTCTCCCGTGACTGTCACCGCACACTCATTGCACACATTAAACGCACTTGTTTGATAAAATATGAATCAACTACTTAGTAAGATATCAACGAGTTCTAAAATAGCATATCATTTTTCTCGAATCAAAAAAATGTGACCACGTGCACAATTATACACAATTCACCATAAGTTAGACATAAGGATAAAATGACATGTATCCGTAGAATCGCAACATACAACTAACTGAGTATCCAACAATATAATTATGGTCCAAAACAACAACATCATATCAATTAGTATCCATGACATCATAATATAATGCGACAACATAGTAATCAAGCTAAATTGGCGCTATACGCCTAAATCTCCATACATGTCTAATAAGATCAAATCTCCTAATGTAATGTCTAAAATATAACAAATCCCTGCCAAAACATATCAATGAGTAAAGGAACAACAAGTAACTGAGCTATAAAAATGTGGGCACTACATCGGTATATGATGACACTAGGGAGAAAATGTTAAAATACATAGGAGTATATCAATTATATGATCTCTCATACTTTGGAAAATATGAACCTCTATACCAGTGGCTAATGAGCAGAGTCCATGAGGACTTCTTCTATTTTGTCGGATGAAGGGTAAGGATTACAACAGCACTGATCTCGACGCTAACAAGGTTAAAGGGGACATGGGCAGATCTTGACAATGACCTAACTGATAAAGTAAAAATCATGGAAACATGAAAGGATTTGGGGTATACAAAGGGTCTGTGTGAAATGGACATCGATAAATTGAAGAAGTACCCAATGGTACAAGTAGCTGTGCATCTAATGACCAAGTTGAATGATCAAGAGAGATGGTCATAGGTGAATACAATGTGGCTCCATGTTACAAGGAAGATGTCATAGGGGGTAGTCTATAACATAGCAGATACATTTCATAAAAAATCATTGAAGAAGCACGCATAAATGATAAAATCAAGTGTTGGTGCTATCTTGTTATCACACGGTATTTCTAGAAATTGGAGTGCCCGACGTGACAAAGAACAATATTTGGGAGTACCCCATGGAGAATAAGCCCCTCGTGGACATGTTCGAGAAGAATTTATGCAAAGGATTAATGGGTGGACCATTTAAACAAAGGGCGGAGATGTGGTATGACCAGATCTACATGGAATTTAAAGAGGAGTGGTGTATCCCTAAGGATTTATAATCGATGGTGGGAAAGGAAGCATAGTTCGCGGTGTACCAACACTTCGAATCACATGATTTTCTATAAGGGATGGGACTTAGAGCCCATGTTGCAAACTCCATATGCCTTTAAAGACGCTACTTCCAGGCATCATTCCACTTATTCACCGATGTGCATTGCCTAAATTTTAATGTGGATAAGATAGATTGTGATTACCACACTTTGAGAAAAATATATGTACATCCAGGCCGGATAACTTATATTGAGAGGCTCATATCAAAAATTATAAACATGAATCCTATAAGCTTGGATATTGGGGACAATGGAGCCATGCTCTTATACCTTCATCTTAACCCTAAATTGTAGAATAAAAAGTACATAGAAGATGAGTTTGCACTCCCAGGGCCGATAAAAGGTAAGCACACAATAGAGAACGTGCCAACCCCACATCCCGAAAAAACTATAGTAGTAGATGTGGAGGAGGAAGAACATGAAGATAGTGGTGGTTTAGAGCATAGGGGCAAAAAGGCATCCCACAAACAGGATGGAGACTGAGTGCGTGGGTACCCCACCCCAAGTACAAGAAGAAGAATATTACTTGGAATTAGTCCAAGGAGAGGGTCATTTCAAAAGTGTATTCAAACGGACAAGGACACAAGGCACAACAACTTATCAGTCTATTAGGATGTCACCATGACTCTCTCCTCATAAAGACACGATTGGGAGGAAAAGGAGGAAGCCGAGGCTGAATGAGGAGGCAAAGGAGTCTCAGATACTGCGCCCGATCTCCCGTAAAACTAGAAGATGTGGAAGAGCCTAGGAATGAAGATATAAAGGATATAGAGGAAGGAGGAAAAGAGGCAAAAGAACTGGAGCATGATACCACCTAGGACATCGCAAATCCAACTCCAAACTTGGCGCTCAGTACCTAAGGGGCCAAGAATGAAGAAAACAAGTGGAGAATATAATGTTCTCGCATATGGGCTATGAAGAGGACACACGTAAAATTTTCTGCACCCAATTCCAGAATACAAGTGGGCCTTAAGGAGTTGTATGGATGGGAGTTGATGGACCCAGACATGACAACCACATGCACAAGGAAATAATTGTCCTGGTCCATGCAAACTCACATGGACGATCCCGATTTTGATGTATGTGAAGATTCTTGTGTATCAAGAAGAATGAAAAGGGTACCATAGAATAAACACATAACTATCAAACCCATGGTTATGTCTAATGAACAAGTGAGTAATGCCTTGGTGAAAGTATCTACAGAGGTGGCGCAGAGGAATGTGGATAAAATTGCCACTATTAGAGAACTAAGAGAAGAAAACAAGGCCAAATATACATAAATAGCGTGCCTAAAAGGAGAGAAGGACTTAGAGCATAAGAAGAATGAGGTATTCATAACCATGGTAGAATAAATTAGCGATCATGTCTTGAAAGAAAGACCGCACTTGGAATCCAAGGTACCTGAAAGGTTCGCTTCAACTATGCATTATGTGCGTAACTTAGTTGATTTGGTGCTTGAGGATGGACCCCTTCACATGTCAACACCAAAGGACCCTGAGAAGGAAGTAGAGAGAGCAAGGGCTTCAATGGTTAGAAATATTTCATCTTACGAGGCATTTCTCCAAACCTTGGGAAGAGTCAAGAAAGCGGACTGGATTTGAATATTTGTGCAGCTCCGTATGTGTACTTAGAATCGGGAATATGCTAGAAGAAATTGAAGTCATGAAGGTGATGAAGGATGATACATTGGGGGGCGTAGAGATATTAACACTCGTCAAGTAAAAGTGTGAGGCCCTTGTAGCAACCCAAGACCTCCATAAGGAACGACTGGATGAAATTGGGAAGCTTATAGCGCAAAAGATGGATCTTCTGGAAGGAAGAATGTATAAAATTTCCAACATTGTTCTAGTATTACAGAGTGATAAGGAAGAGATTACATAAGATGAGTTAGAATCTATCGCAGCAGATATTCTAGAAAATACAAAATCTACGCTAAATTATTGGCAAACCTTACAAGTTGAAATCAAAGAAGAATCTCCATAATTAATTCTTCCATTTGAAACAAAGGATGTTACAGAGTAAAAGTTAATTATTTTTATAGTAATTTTCTACATTCATTCCATTATGTATTCTTTATTCTTTAAATATCAAAGGAAACCATTTCCGTATGGAAATGTAGTTTAGTGTGGGGTAATTTTGAGTAGATAGAGTATTTTGCTAAGGAGGGCAAAACCGGAAGATTCATGCGCGGGAGCAAGGAACATTTGAAGGCATGAAAAGATAAGGAAGGAAACACGCGTGAAAGACAAGGACTGATCTGGGACTTAGCCATTTTCATGGTTACAAAATATTTTTGGCAATAGCAGCAAGGCACACAACCAAATGGAGACTTGCGCGGCATGTGAATGTTATTTTTGGAAGAGCATCTACTAAGTGCTTTGTATGAGTTCAAGTTAATAATAGAATTACTACTGCCAGTTAACTAGAAGAGATCTATTATTAGCACACTTGCATTTGTTCCTATTATTTTAAAGGTGCATCACTATTTTCAACATGCGACATATTTTGGGAATTATGTAAGTGGTGAAGGGAAAGTCCCCACCCTTATAAATATATAGTGAGTTGTGTAGTTTGAGAGAGAGAGAAAGTTATTATAGAGTTATGTTTTCAGATATGATGTGCGCATAAGCTTGTGATACCAATTATTGTAAGAATTTTATGTGTATTTACTTTGTTTAATATAATGGAGCATATTGGATGAAAAATGGTGTCAAACGTGGATCAGTAACTAGTTATTGTATGGATAATTTCATTATGTTTACAGTTCGATTCATGATTCTTTAAGATCTAGATCTAGAATATGTTATGTGGAAATTTTATACTGTTTATGGATCTGAATACATTAACTCTTCATCATGTTCATGTTCACATCTTACACAAAAAATCTAAGGAGGGGCCTGGTACCTTTACATGCTTCGGGTGAGTGCTCGGTCCTAGGCTCGGTGATGTGCCAGTGCACTTGGGTTATTCTTGGTAAATTCTAGGCTGAATCAAGGATCTATTCTCCCACCCTTTATGGATTCTCGTATTGTTAAATCCTGATCCAGTAGCAAGTAAGAAGGCTCCAAAAATTCCAAGTAAGTCTTTTGATGCCTCTTCTAATTCTAAATTTTCTCCCTGTAAAAACTAGTGCTTCAAAAGTTCCTAGTGTGTCATTCAAAATACCCTCCATTCCCCAAGCATCAAACCCTTCTTCCAAACCTACCCCAACTCCAAAATTAGTCCCTTCATTTCCCTTTTCCACATATTCTCCCTTTGAATTTATAGAATATGCGAACAAATCCAAGGTGCAAATTACTAAAATTGAATATCTCATGGACTCACCCCAAACAATTCGATAGATTTATTCAATACATTAGGAGTGGTATTTTAACACCCAATGTTGTAGCTCCTAGTTCTAAAGGAATACTACCAAACCCACCTATACCTCCATCACATAACATGCTTTCATTGAGTGCATCCAAGACTGATAAGGTTAAACCTTTCTATGTCTCTCTTCTTGTTAGAGATTATGTATTGAACAACTGCATAATAGATTCTGGTGCCTCCGACAATGTAATGCATGTAAAGGTCGCCAAGGCTCTAAAA
The DNA here is from genome assembly GCA_018340775.1 of Taxus wallichiana var. yunnanensis. Classification (NCBI taxonomy): domain Eukaryota; kingdom Viridiplantae; phylum Streptophyta; class Pinopsida; order Cupressales; family Taxaceae; genus Taxus; species Taxus wallichiana. The sequence goes on from CM031236.1 coordinate 173,716,428, forward strand.
CTCACCATGACTCCACCCAGTGGCTCTTGTTACTCCCTAGAGTCAAAATAGGTCCCACTTGTAGGGAAGTTCAAAGATACACAGCTGGATCTCACCATATTTCCAGACAAGAAAGTTTTAGCGATGATTTTGGTAGCAGACATTCCGGACCCATTGGAATGTTGCTAAGATGGGGTTTGTGTCATTAGTTGGGGGGTAGAGTTTAGATGAATTGGTCTTCCACAACCATACCAGTGAAGGGGGATATGGATAAATTGCTTCCAGAGAAGAATATGAGGTACATGGTGTGAAATTTTGGAAGTCCAGAACCAACATCTTGTATCAAGATAGCAGGAGGATGAATCTTTTCATAATGACTAAAGAAGAAGATGATATTCCCATCTTGATAGGTCCATACATGCCTTCTGGAGAGGTATGGACCTTGAAGAATCATTGAGGAGATTCAAGTTACAAAAGGGAAGCCCCAAATTGCTAGACGATGCAAACCATGAAGAATAGGAAATGATTCTTGATGATTTTCAAGAATAAAAATAAGCTTATGTGTTTATCCATGATGAGGAGATATTCTCATTCCCATTCAAATATGAGGACTCCCTCGATCATGTCACCCATGAAGAGACCAATCCAGTCTACAATGATCCCTCAAAAAGTGGGAAATAATTATTTATACAAGAACTGATAAGTGTCACGGAAGAAAAAGAAGACCCTGAGCTTAGTCTCAAACTCCTGATGCAATCCATGAATCTTCAAGACAAGCGTGAATCTGATTTGAAAGCCTTAACCAATCTGAAGGTTGGACATGTTGAAACAAATCAAGATGAGAAATATTATGCCCCTCCTGAGCCAATTCTTGATGGATGCAATGATGAAATTGAGTTATTTTCTTTCCCATTTGAGGAGGAAGACTCTTTCCATGATGAAGAAATTGAAGCAATGATTTTGAGGTCTTTGAAGCTGAAGCTCCTCTTGACAAAAGAGTGATAGAATGTAGTGATTCCTAAGATGATGAAGTAATCCTTCCGGATATTTCCCTTGAGATAAAAATAAAGATTCTTCGAAGGTATCCAAAGATGAGCTGCAAGAAGTAATAAAGGAGATCTCCATGTAAGAACTATTAGATGCAGTAGAAGTTGTGGAAGACCCCAAGTTGATTCTTGATCTCTTAACTCATGTCATGGCCATACAAGACAAGTATGAGGTTGCTTCGATCCTCCTGTCAATACTCAAACACCTCATAGTTGATTAGAGAAAAAGGATAAGTATGAATTTTATCATGTAAAAGAGTTCAATGATCATATACTTGGGAAAGAAAATAATCCAAAATGTTCAAGCAATTTGAACGAAAAACAACCCTAGGGTAGTGGTAGGATGCTCAATGAAGAATCAACAACATTGATAAACATGGAATACAACTGGAACTATGGAACCAATTTAAAATAACAAGAAGGCAATGGAATTTCTAATAAAATCCCTAAGAACCAAGAATCTCATGTAAATTCACTCCTATTAAGTACACTGACAATCATGAAATCACCTAGCTTTCGCAGTAACATCATCCCGTGGTCACCTAGTCAAGATTAACGTTGAGGAATGAAAATTAATTCAGGTGAAATAGGTTTATCCCCCTCCTTTTACCATAGGTGATTGCAAGGTTTATTGCACTTTTGTGGTGTTTTTCCCTTCATGTTTTGTGTTATTTGTTTCTTTTTTCATTTTGGTGTGTGCACGTGCTCTTCTTGATCCCTCTCTCTTGTCAAGTTATACATGACTCCATAGGGCCCAATGGATAAGGAACTGGTCAATATACTCCAAAGTGATATTATGGAGTTATCTTGCATTATATTCACTACACTCATTCCATACCATATCCCCAAGCTAGAGCCAATTGATGTCATGTAAATGTGTAATAGGAAATTACCAATTTTCTAGCATGACAATGATACCCCTATGCCAAAATTTTCAAGTCCTATACTTCCTAAGCACCCCAAGTCCACTCAGTCAGTCCAGTGACCTCATATATGATTTAAAATCATTCCCTAGTTGATTTAGGAAAGCCAATTCAATCCCTAGGTGATTTTAGGTATTCTTGGAAAATGTAAATTTTAGACAGTCATGGGAAGGGCTATCACTAGTCTTCCTGCGAGAATGAGCGCAACCCCTGGAGTAGAGAATAAGAGAAAAATAAATTCAAAGGTGAATTCAAGTTCTCATGGAAGTGAAACATCATGGAAGTGATTTGGAGTAGTTTAATAAAAAAATAGGATTCACAGGCCTAGGCGGTGCACAGACAAAAAAGTGACTAAGCCTCGGAAGGTGATTCCGAGAGCTCGGATGGATATAGAATCAAAAGATACATTTATGGAAAGGGAATTACAAGACATAAAATATGGTGAAATTATGTTTTTCACAACACTTTGGCTCAATAGGTCTACAATCAATTTTTTCATAGGCTGGCGGTGCACATGCCAAAAACGCTTATGTGCTTGGGAAGGTAATTCCAAAAGCTTTGGATGTAGTTAGAATAAAAACAAGACATATTCTGAAATATAATTACAAGACATAAAATATGGTGAAATTATTTTTTTCACAACACTTTTGCACAATAGTTATGCAATTAGGTTTTTCTCAACCCTAGGTAGTGCACATGGCCGAAAAAGAACCTTAACTTTGGGAAGTGATTACACGAGATATGGATAGAGTTAAGAGCTAAGAAAAACATAATTGGAAATTTAATTCAAATCACTAAAATATGGTGAAATTATTTTTTTCACAACACTTTGGCACATTAGGTCTGCAATCGGGTTTTTCAAGGCTCAGCTATGAAATCGGAACAAAAATACACTTTTTCAGGCATTTATGGAAGAATCAAGAGCTGGTAGAACCACCATTGGATTCCAAAGTCCAATTAAAGTAAAATTCATATATAATTTCACCAAAAACTTCCATTAGCATCTCAAGCTATTGTCGTTTCAAGTTCACTCTCAAGACCTCATACTTAATGAAATTTTGAGCACAGACACGTGTCACACAGAGCCTAGCACATTTTTTTGTTACCTTACATCCCTTAATATTAGGTACATGAGAGTAAAGAAATTTTCCCAGCCCTTAAAATCCCTTTAGACCCACATACGACCTCCAGGATCGCTAGTTCAGCCTCTAGGTGCTTGCGGCAACTCAAAGCCTTCACCGTTGGATCACTACCACATGTCATCACCTGACGTGCACCATGAAAACTGATGTCCATCATTTACCTTTGAGGTGGGGGACATCAGGGTCAATAAAATTCACCCATCCCCCAAGGATACTCCTGGTCACCCATGTGACCTCTTCAAGACCATTTTTTTAGCCCCGAGAGCTAGTGGAGCCTTCATCCCCTACCATCGGATCAAGTGCCACATGTCATCATGAGGAACCACGTGAAATTTTATGTTCCTCATGTACCTTTGAGATGGGGGACATCAAGGACAATAAAATGCACCCACCCCCCTTTGGAATGCAATTTTTGAATGTATTTAAATCTCATCACTTAGCCATTTTCCCCCATTTCTTCTTCACATCTTTACCCTTGCCATGGCTTCATTCATGCTTGTCTGACACCCGGTCCACCATTCTTTCTCCAAATCATATATGCCATGGAAAAAAATCCTCCACTCCATGAATATACATAGGTCTCGGACAAAAAATGGATCGAAAAAAATGAAAAACGTCAGAGAAATGAAGAAAAATGAAGATTTTTTCAGATGACGACAAAGTCACCCAATCAAAAAATCTTCATATCTTGAAAAATACATGTCAAATTGAGGTGACATATTTTGTAGAATTTCACATTTTTCAATACAATCAATATGCAACAAATGGAAGGTAAAATGGTTCTTTGAAACATTTGTTCCGACAAAATCCCCATTTCGTGTCCTAGCTCACGTTTGTTGGATTTCTCAACAATCTAAAAGTCGAGATCGAGCTAAAAACTTGCACACAGACTCAAAATGAAAAACCTATCACAATGGAGTTGATTTCATCATGACCGGAGACAAAAACTAAACCTACAAAGTTCAAGCTCCATTAATGGTCGCCATGGCAACTCCATGATCGAAGCCACTACCAAGTGAAATTTTTTAATTTTATTTCCAAGCATTCTAGTGAGCGAAATCATGTGAAATTCGGAGGACGTGATCACGACAACGAGTGGAGTCCAAAAAAATATGTTACATCGCAAATCGAGCACCGGAAATTCACTTTCCAAAAATATTAAGCTTTCCTACACAAACTTTCTCTCTTGATAAGTCTTTGTCAAAAGTGACTTTGCATGTAGGCGTGGGCGAAGATAATGTGCACCAAATGTCACCAGGGAATTCGAATGAGTATTTACAAGATAAAACATTTAAAATGACCACTAACTAAAAATATTAAGCTCCCTATATGGGTGCTTACTAAAAAAAGTAAGTCACCCCAAGAAGCAACTAAGGTGAAGGTAGTGTGCACAAGAGTGAATGAGGGAGTTCATCTCATCAGGATGGTTAAGAATAGGCAAAAATCACTTCTTACCAAAAATAGTAAGTCTCCCATCCGGGGCACTTTTATTCATAGTAAGTCAAACTAAAAGCGTAGTTTTGGCACTTTTGGTTTTCAAATTGGTACTTTAATGGAAACAACAGTCAGGGGACAACAAGTCCCTCTTCTTTATGGGAGAGGTTCCCTTATTGAAAGCAAGCAACAAAGCTTGCATACAAATGTGCAACTTTCAAAGTGAGGATGTCGATACTTTGAAGTGTTTTATGTCCAAAAGATTATCAATACGAAAGAATAGAAGAACTAAGGAGATGAGAGAGGAAGAACATAACAATACTTTAAGGAAATATAGATAGTAGAGTATAACCTTATATGTATTGCGCAAGGGAGATGTAGAATAGAATCATTTACTTTCATAATAGATATAATTCCATGGACACAAAGTTCCAAAATCACATAAACAAGAACACAAAGTTTCTTATCATAAAAGATAGATAATTCACAAGCCTCGAACAAGGAAAGAAGGAATAGCAGAGGAAGAAAGGGGAAAAATATTTATATTGATTACTTTTAAATATATTACATTTCAAGAATGTCGGGATCCACTCTGTGAGTGACCATAACAATGGTGTCAAGAGCCCATCATATAGCTTGCAAGAAATGGGTACAACTTCCTTTAGGTTGCGAGAAATGGTTAAAACTTACTTTAATCATTCACATCCTTTCATATTCCTGGATCATGGAGGAGAGTTAATGGTGGCAAAAAAATATGCTCTATAATGCAGCCATTAAACATGTTTTGTAACTTCAAATATGAGTCATTAAAATTGTGTTTGTAACTTCAAAAATGATTCGTGCATGTGGAAGAGATTTGTTGAAGCGGGCCTTGGGGAAACTTTTGCATTTTAGATTTTTTTATAGAGATTGTGGATTTTAGAAAATTTGGTCCACCCATCGCTTCTGATATAGGCCTGACATGTGGCTTTACTTGAGTGGCAACAGAGTCGCAACTCACTTTTACAATTTTAAATCTTTTCAACAAAAAGCTCAAAAACTCAAAGTGCTCTGCCGATTCGCCTCCCACTTTGAATTTTCAATGTGGGCTCAAGACCCCAACGGAGTCGTGGATTATTTTATAACTTTTAACTCTCTTTTTGGAAATAAAACAAAAATTCCCAAAGTGTCCCAATGGCCCGCCTCTTCGTTTTTGACTTTACAAATGACCACGTGTCCTTTTGCGGCCTTAGAATTCTTTTTATACTTTAATCCTTTTCTCCATAGTGCCTCAAAACACAAAAATGGTCCACCTTTTACCTTTCTCCAAATAGCCAATCAGATCTTTTGGGGCCACGGGGCCAATTTGATGCTTTGCGAAAAAAACCAAACATGATAAGTTTGCAAAAGGACCCACCGCTTCATATTTTTGAATAGCCAATCAAAGTCCTTCGGGCCACAGGGCCAATTTGACACTTTGGCTAAAACAAAAAAAAATGACAAGTTTACAAAAAGAACCCCTCCCACCGCATCCAAAAAGAGATTTCCACGTACTCGTGGATGCTGAGGAAAAAATTGACAGGGAAGACACGCTCGTAAAAAGATAAAATGAAGGGGAAACCTCCATCATTCACACCCATATTTCAAATTCCTTTTCATAGGGAGAAAATAGTAAAATGATACAAGGCTCGACATGATCCATAGACAAAGAGAATGATTGACAACAACATTCGAATGAAGGAAACAATTTTCGAACATTTAGACAAGAAGACGAAAAGTTCTTCAAACCATGTAGATAGACTTCAAAGCATGAAATTTTCTATCTTTCCAAACTTCTCACTTTACTTTGACACTCATGAAGGGCACGAGCTCAAAATTTTCAGATTTGACTTGGAAAATGAGGGGGATTTTGAGGTTGAAAACAACTAGCTCCTTCTCGAGATGACTTGGCTTGGACGGAGGAGAATGCGGCAAGATCAAGAACCATAGAAAAACTCCTGGGGAATAAGACTAGTGTCTTGTCCATTGGGAAATAGAGTCAAAGGCAAAGCAATACAGAAGACAACACACATGGAAGGGAAACAAACCAAAAAGGAAAGACAAAAACAAAACACCACACACAACAAGGAAAAGGAAAGGAAACAAGCCAAAACCAGGAAAGTATATACAAAGAAAGAAGAGGATATTTACAGGGAAAGAAGAAGGACTACATGAAACTTACACAACTCTAGAGATAGGCTGAGAAAAGTAAGTACCTTTATGGAACAACATGGTGAAATTATGAGGCACCCGTGTGAATTGAAGATGAGAAGTTGGGTGTACCAAAATATCATGGGAACACTATGTGGCTTGAAAAGAAAAATTGAGGAAAGAAGACCATCCAGATAGTGATACTCCATACTAAAAACATTCAGTCCTTGTGAAGAACTGAATATCTTCCTGAGGCTCCTCTTTTGTGGATGAATAGTGCCATACAAAGACTTGTACAACCCTTGAATACCTTCATACTGATTTCTGCACATCACCAAACTCTGACAACTAGATCCATGAGAAAATCCAACCCCAATAGTGTCAACTCCTTGTTTTGATGGAATGATGCTAGCATATGAATGAAGATTGCAATTATCATCATGGCACATCTCATGAGAAACATATACTTCCATTGAATTTTCCTTGCAACCATCTTCAAGAGGAATTTGGGAAAAGGTACTAGATGATTTACCATTAGGTGTAATCTTTACCATGTCTCTGAAGAACATACCTGCTGCTTTTAAAAAATCAGCACCTGATTCTAGAAGATCATGACTCTTAGGTACAAGCCACATTGCTGATTTGTCTTCATGATTAGCAGGAAACTGAAATGTTGTCAGACTAAGTAAAGATTGATCAACAACATCATCCTCTTCCTTTTGTTTGCATTCCAAAGGGGGAGCTGAGACAGGACTGTCATAGTTGTGAAGAAAAGATTCCAGGCATTTCTCTCCATTTTCTATTTGTTTTGAAGGACTACAAAAAGGCTCATGTGTGTTCATCTTATCCATAAATATAACAGGGAACTAGTGATCTCATTAGTTTCATTTCCTTCAGGTACAGGCACTTGTTCATCTTTGAGAGAACTTAAAACAACAAGGGGATGGTCCACATTGATCTTCATCTCAGTGCATTGAAATTATTCAATCATAGGAGAGAGAGAGAAATCTTGTCCATTTTGCTATGATGAACTTCTACTTCCATCAGCATAGGAACATTTTTTTCAAAACAAGAATATCCAATCTCATTGCATGACATATTGTTTCACTCGGAATGTTTCATTCCTTTTAGAAATAGATAAGGGTTAGGGCTAGGAGGAATACCTGTAGAATGTCGAGATGGTGTGCGCGTACCGTAGAGAAAGATCAGGTTGACTGTGAAGAACTCCTTTTTGTCTTGGAAGGACTACCTGCAAATAAGAACACAAGACCACAAGATTTTGATTAGACAATAAATGAGGGAACTGCCTTGGGCCCAGGAAATATAAAACTTCCTTTCGAAGGTGGTCAGTTCCCCTGCTAATATGAATTAACACAAAAGACTGTAAGATATCAATTAAATTGCTTCGTTGAACTGGGTAGGGGAAAGGCTGGTTTTTGGTTATAGTCAGGATAACCGATACCGGTTGCTGATAACCGATATCGGTATGGTCTAGGATCTGAAGGTTGGTTGTTTTGTGGGGTGGTGGTGTTGTTTGGTAGTTGTGTTATTTGTAGGGCTGTATATAGGTGATATTAGGAAATAAGGTGATGAGAGGTAGATGAATGATAGTTAGATGCAATAGCACGCTGGGTAGTGGATCTAGGAATGGATTCGTGAGGATTGTGCTTCAAAAAGTCTAAGAAATGTTATTAAAGAGGACATGCAAGATGTAACTTACTGGTTATTGTGAAGATGCAGGTCCAAGAACTCTGATGACAAAGGCAGAACTCTAGGTAGGATGGCTTGACACACAGAAGATGAGAGATCTCCCTCCCGATGATCAGCTGAGTATCACAGGTTTCTGGCTATTCCGTCGCAGTTCTGGGCTTGATCTCCTTTTGCTGCAACTCTCCTTGTCTCTTCACTCGTCTCTGCTCGGCCAAGTGAAGATTCGAATGCTCTTGATCGCTCCCAATGATCTCCCTTGATTCAAAAATCCTTCGACCTTTGTTTTTGGTTTGGGGAGCCCATTTTATAGGGAACCGATGGCGGTTACGTAACCGACGGCGGTCGAGTAGGAACCGGCATCGGTAAGGAAAAAGTAGGCTATTTTTAGTAAAATAGCCCACCTTCCTCTTTTTCTCACGAGGGATTAGTTGCGGGCTTGGTCAAGTGACTAGAATGTCGGTTTTGGGTGCGAGAAAGGGGTCCTTAATCATGGGTGTAGGTGTAGACCAAGTTATAGGTCTTAATTAGGTTAGTTTAGGGTTAGGGCTAGGTCATGATGAGGTGGCAAAATGAGGTGGCAGGTGAGGTGATGGGGATTTATCAATTACAAGGTAATTAATAAATAATTGTGTAAGGTTTAGGTGATGAGGTTAGGTTGCGAAATGGGATGCGGGTCACAAGGGGTCGTAAGACACGAATTTGGTGTCTACATTAGCCCCTTATTGTCGTGTGGCTTGTTTTGTAAAGCTGCACGGACAATAATATGAAGTGGTTTCTCCTGTTAAGGGTATAGGTAATCCCCCTCAAATCTATCACAGATTGAGGTAGCGTGAAATCAGGGATAGGGTTGATAA